>OY754939.1:15848146-16448146 GCA_963576515.1 Cryptocephalus primarius
AGTACTTAACCTAATATACGCAGATTTCTATCTATATCTATCTATACCTATCTATATCTGTGTCTGTATTTCTATCACTTCCGTTAAATTTTAACCCCTTTTAGCAGAACCTTAGATACGCCCATGGACGCCCTGTTTATTTCAATACGTGTAGGCAGTTCATATATAAGCAATAAGAGTTATATTCATTTCTAATTATAAAATTTAATTAATACGATCAATCGCTGCGATACGAAGTAAAGGTAAATTTATAATTAGATCTAATTGCCAACCATCGGGATGAGTCAGTGTATACAATTATTTGTTTTAAAAGGATGATTGAAATTTAATGCCATGGCTTTAGATGTGATTTGAAATGCAAACAGCCAAGCTTATACAGGATTTAAATCATTTCTGGTTTGAAGGAGTTTAGTCGCTCCAATATGGAGTCGACAGGGATTAGTATTTTATAATTAGAAATTTTTAATTTGTAATTAGAAACTGTTGCAATTAGAAAATTTATATTTTTTTGTTATATTTTAAAAATATGGTATGTATCATTATTTTTTCTAATGAGGAATCTGCGAATCTTAAAAACAAAAACTTTTTGTCAATCGCAAATAGAGCAGGGGAGCCCACTTTTTTCAGGTTTTAGGGATAAAAGCAGTATTTCAAAGGGAAACTTCAGAAAAAATTACAACAAAGATCCTAAAGAGATGTTTTAGCTGTTCATAGTTGAAAAATATACCTCATACTTATAAAAAATATTCTAAAATATAAAGAAAATAATGTTACTCTATAACTTTTTTTGAATCTTGTATAGGCCTACATAATCGACATTATAGGCCTGTTATTTCAATCTATACGACAATTTCTACTTGATATCGACAAATTTTTCTTCCTTTAAATTTATATCACGTATATATATAGTTTATCAATTTGCGATATACATTTATTCCGGTTCCTATTTATAATTCCACTATGATTACTACTGGTACATTTATTTTAAGACGTTATAGACTATCTGTTTATGCTAAGACGTTTAGTTAACCTAAATATAAAAATTCAGAGATTGATTCACTTCTAAATTTAAAATTAAATTTACGTATGTAATTGCTGCAATACGAAGTAAATATGAATAAGTTATTTCAAGTAATTACACCACTCGTATAATCAATTACGTCACTATTTGCCCAGTTGATTACGCGATGATATAATATGGGAATCTGAGTCAATCCTGGAATTGATACGGTTTTAATTATAATTTAAATACAAACAAACGAGGTTAAATATGGATTGTTAAAATTTAATATCTGAAAAGATTTGGACTGGAGTTTTATTTGCTTCCTGATATCAAAACGTTCATTAGTTGGAACTAGGAGTGATAATTTTCACTATATGAGGGAATACTTCTACATAAGCCTTTCACATCTAAAGTCCATTGTTAGAAACTTTAAACTTGGCACTTCTCCCTGTTTCGATCTGGGATAGCTAGAGGCCCAGAACAAAGCCGAGTACCTTCACCTGTTCCTAAATACAAAGAAACATACGGTGTAACGAGGCGCAAAGCATACAGCCCTATTATTTCACAAAAAGAAGTCTCTTTGTCAGTTTCTCTGTAGTCTCCGATTTTAAAATTTCGTTTGATGGACTGCCATGGCAACCGGTTTACATGACGTTTATAAATCGTGTGTCTCCTTGTTATTTTATGATTTTTGATGCTCACTAAGAAGATACGGCAGGATAAAACCATACGGATAAGAGACAGAGAGTGTACGTACGTCAGACAGCTAACACGCTTCCTATAACCCCAATGAATATTCATCTGACGAAAAAAATTAAATCCATACGGTTTACGCGCACGACGATTCCGATTTTTGAGGTGATTTCTTCCCCGGTTTCCCTAATTGACGGCTGAATGATTTATAAAGCGTTTTAATCGATTTCGAGTTCTACTTAATGCCGTCTCGATCACGGGGGAGCTGAACCGCGAGGCTAACGGCCTGGATATGGGGGGAAGAATTAAAAAACCCCTCCCGCTCGCCCCCGACGCCATCGGAGCCAATAATAGAGTTATCTGGTTTCAGAATTAGAGGGACGAAAAAAGGGCTCGATTAAAAAATACGCATAATACGCCAGAGGGGTGCTTTAAGATGGCGACCTCGTCACAGACTTCTTGAATCAGGGATTACGTCTAATTATATACTTTAAAACTCTTAATAAGGTTAACTAAACTCTTTGATGTTGGAGATATTGAATAAATCATATTTACATAATGTAATAATAAAGGAAAAAGTATGGTTATTGTACGATTTCCCCGCTTAATTCCTTAATTTTACAGCAGATAAATAGAAAATCAATCATTTGAGAAATAAAATTTCTGCAAAAGTAAATAAAAATAGTTATCAAAGCTTTTGTACTGCAATAGCGACAACGGCGACTAGTTTCTTCAATCATAGATGTCCTACAATAGCCTTTAGAGCCTCCTTTGAAACATATCGTTTCTCTATGTTAATGGTCTTCTTATTAGCTTATTATTTGCTTGGTCACATTTATTTACCCAGCATTAACAATAGTAGTACAAATAAGGGGGTTCTGGAACAAATTAATAACTGAACCTACACGTGTGGATATGGAGGATGGACGTGGTCCTGCAGAGAAGCCACGAAGGGTTTCCCTTCAGCATTAATTAGTTCAGCTACAAAGCAATTCAACCACGTAAACCCTTTACACCACTAAACCATGATATACTTCATCTTAAAGGTGTGATTAATGACGGAACTCATGTTTTTTGCTAAACAGGTACCATCTAACACTCACGGAAAAAACTTTGCGGTTTGGTCATTTCAAAATTCCAACACTGTAACGCGTAGGTACCTGAAGGGAGCTATAGGATGCGCTAAGGGGTCATAGCTCAAAGGGGGGCACTATTAACACAATCAGCTAGGTAGAACAGCATCGGTGGAAATGAGTCCCGGTGACCACGAATGAGGGAGTTAGAGAGATGCGATCGTGATTCACTAAGGTAACTGAATGTGTTTTCAAAATTTGTCAGTATTTTCTTTGTTTTTAATGATTTGTAATTGGGACGAAGTGTCCGTGTGAGAAGTTAGTTATGTCATAACAAAAGACGTACATTATTTGAGATTGTTTATCCGTAGTAAGCATAGACAAACTCCCTGAAAACCTCTCAGCTATTCCACCCCTCTACTTCCGCATCAAATTCACCATATCCTCCCATAGCGAAATTCCCCTTTCTGATCGCCTTAAATAGAACCGTTCGTCCCGAGTCTAAGGGATGATGAAAGCGAAGCAACTACGGTGCATTGAAATCGCACGTGCACATCACAGACGAGCACGTTTAAATATTACGAAGTAGTTTCATCTCTCAAAGGAAGGTACACACACTTATCGCGGAGTGCCCCGTTTGCTCTTTGTTACTTTAGACTACGGGAGGCAAGCGAGAGGGTCGAAACGTCGATTGCTTTATGAAATATGCACCCCTGGAAAATATTAGGTCGATGGAGGAGCGCGATCAGAGTACACAGGAGGTACATTTGCTGTTTATCCCATAAGGGCCGTAAGGGGATATTTGCTCGAAAATTTATGTTTAACTTGTTTATTCCATGCGTGATGGAAATGGCGGGCTAAATCTTAAGAACGTAAATGGTGGAAGTACCGATGTATCGCCATAAAATGCAAATGTCCTACAAGGTGCAGGATGGTGCGACCAAAATATACCGGGACGCCAAAATAAAATGTTTCTCAAAGTAAATTCGAGCTTTTTTAACTTTGGAGTTTCTATAGCACTAAAATTCATGTAGTGCAGTAATTATAAACAGAATGAATCAACGAATAAATTCCTCATTCAGTCTGGATAATCCGTAAGCAATTTGCCACTCACCTTCCAGAATTTTCGCTCCAATAATTTAATAAGAATTCTCATGAAGAATATTACGATCCAGCGCCATAAACTAAATCATTTTTGTCTTCTATTCAGAGAGGAAAGATGAAAGCGTTTTATTTTTCGCGACGTACTGAACTAGTCATATTGATCATGGACAGAGACGTGCCAGTATAAAACTTTTATTGCGAGGAGGAAGCAGCTCGAAGGTAACTCCAGGTGGTTTATCGTTAACACCAGAAAGTACTTACGTAGGACGCGAGGGACACTTTTGTGATTTGGGGATGAAAAATTGTTTTGAAATTTAAGCAAATCAAGCGAGTAGATAGCTATAATGATAATGCCGTTTAAGCAACCTAGTGTGTTGGTATCATAAATTATTTTATTGTATTCAATATAATGGTAGTACATCAGTGTTATGAAGATGTGATCGAAGCAAACCTTCAGGGTTATTTGAATACATCTGGTCTTGTTTCATTTTTCACTTTTGATCCTATTATACCTCCTTTGTTTATTCCACTTTCCTGTTAGGTTTCCTTAAGTATATTTTTAGTGTCTAAATGTAAATGAACATATCAAAAGTTACTGGTTTATTTGAATACGTTGTTTTATGGCCCAACTTTGGTATCGAGTTGCCGAAGTAAAATTAACATTCGGCCTGGAATCCGATATAAAGTCGGCTGGAATAGCGTCCGATGCAGATTTCGTAAAATAAATATTTAACGTCGAAGGAAGTATAAGGATGCCCATAGATTTTTTGGCAATTCCCTGAATTATTAAGCAAGTTTTACTGGTCCCGGAACTTTCCGTAGGGTCCCCGCTTAAACCTGGCGTTATTTTTAATTTGGGAAGTTGTTTTTCCGACGGCAGTTGATGGCTTATTAAATTCCTCCGCGAACTTCCTTTGAGCTAAACTAAAGCGAATCTCCGGATATACACTCGTCCCCTTTTAGGTACGAAACTTGGAAATTATTAATTAACCTACCGGCCGCCTTAATCCGATTAACGTCCTAGGGATATCCTAGGGATTTATGTCGCTTGTAAACGATTTTAAAATGACGGAGGGGGCAATCCGGGAAATTGATGCGGCCCGCGGACGGATTTACGGCGACAAAAATGGGTAAACATGCCGCGTATTACGCAGTACAAATTTGTAAATATTACATACGTAACGGCCGTAAATCCCGGGATTGTTTATCGGAGGGGGACTGAAATAAATCGCGGAGTCTTCCAGTAACGGCTCTTATGATTAATTATTTGACGGCGGTACGACTAAACAACGGGCTGCAATGGCGACGTAAAAATGTATTAACTTCGCATAGTCTATAATGCGTTGAGAGATGTGTCGTTTACAAAATTGCAAAAGTACAAAACTCGCTAAGAAAAAGAGCCCTGGAAGTCCGACGACGTAATCACTTTCATTGATCATAATGCTGGATGTTATAGAAATTATGGAAACAAGCAGATAAATCATCGTGTTCCTAATAGGAACCCTGTTACGGCACCGGTTTTGTAAAGTCAAATTTCAATTACATTGCGCCTTTGTCAGTTTCGTAAAAGGAATAACATTCAAAAAACTTGTCAAAATCATAAATTTGTTAATAACTTTGTTTCTATTCTACCGATTCCATTCAAATTTGGACAGCACTTATATAAAAGTATCGTTTCTCATTTTTGTAAAAATTAACTTTCTAACTAAAGTACTTTGAGAGTTTTCGATGTGCGCTTAAAATGGTCAAAATAGCTTAATCGCCTACGACGGGACGTTGTGACGCCATCTCAGTGGGGAATTACTATGGGTATTTTATTTAAGGACTTAACTGCAGGTGGCTAAATAACTGTTGATTCGTTGAACTCGTTTTGAATAGGGAATCAAGGGGGACTTAGAAAGAGACAGGGATGTTAGAAAGGGGATTAGGTCGTCATCTCTGGATGACTACAGAATTTGTGGGGTTCATGAACTTGAAAATTAAGAATTTGATTCCTATAGGATATTTGGCTCAGATTTCATAATCTGATATGCAATCTGTTGATTGTATTTAGAGTAAGTTTATCAAATATGAGAATTAGTTAAGTTAAATTTGATTGCATTGAAGAGAGCTGGATAAAAAGGACGTTTGAGAGTGGATCGTTATATTTGATTTGTTAGTTAGTGTAAGTTTTTTGTCAGTATGAACTAATCATTTTTCTTCCACCTTACCCGGCTGAGACGAGTCTTAAAGCCGAGCAGTTTTCAAAATAACCCAAAATATTGGCCTTTACTCTTTCGCCTCTCTCTGACGTCCTGTGGTACGCAGTCATTTCCTTATGATACTTTAATTTTGAAACATTTTTCGTTAAGATGAACACATAGAAAATAATTCAATAGGTTTTAGAGTAATTTCCAAGTTAATTACCAGTTACCAATTCTGTTATGTCATATGGGACGTGGCAAGTTTACCATGGAGGTTAGGTTCAAATAATCTGTAGAAAACTGATGAAAACGTTATGTCCCCCATGTGTTAAAGTACTCTAATTTATTCTACATTTAAATCATTTACAAGTAACTGTCATATGAAGAGATTATTCAGTTTGTAAGTCGTAAACGCAGCGTGAGATACGAAGGTTTTTCGCTATTTATAAGCTCTTGTGTTTGTATTAAGTGATGGATTCAGTTGCATGATCGATAAAGTATTTCTGGTCCCCATATCTCATGAAATGTATATAAAAGTGTCCGTTCCCACGAGAACATTCTATCCCACAATAATTTGAGTTTTGTGTTGAAAACGTTGTGATCTTTAAGATCGTATATGGTATACATTCCTAAAGTGCCCTTACTTCAGTATTAGAAATTTGATTACTGTTTGTAAGGGGGTGACCAAAGCTTTTGTCTGTCAAAGGAACTTTGGAAACGTTCCATTCGTAGAATTTAAGTGGATTTAAATGTAGGGTAACTGTTAGATTTGATACTTTTCAGGATATACAGGATGTAACAATTTTCAGGGGTCAAGCACCTTGATTTTCCTTCACTTTATGAATCATTATGACACCCTGTATTCACGCATATTTCGAAAAGTTGAATAACTGATAAGATAAGGTAACTGATAGATTTGATACTTTCCAGGATGTATAGGATGTAACAATTTTCAAGAGTCAAGCACCTTGATTTTCCTTCACTTTATGAATCATTGTGACACCCTGTATTCAGGCATATTTCGAAAAGTTGAATATCCCTTCTTACCTGTAACTTCTCTGCGTAATACACCAGACTGGCGAACACGACGATGCCCAGCACGAGGAAGAACACCAGCAGCCCCAGCTCCTTCGCCGACGCCTTGAACGTGTGTATGAGTATCTTCAAGCCTGGCGAGTGCCTCGTCAGCTTGAACAACCTGAAGATCCTGATGATGCTGAAGAAGTCGAGGATCTGCGACTTCTTCTCCGACACGAGGATCAGGTCGATGTAGAAACTGAAGGTGGCCGCGAAGTCTATGATATTGACCGGGGACTTTATGAACTCGATGATGTTCGGCGAGACCTGCAAAAGGGATCGGATGCTTCCTGAACCGGCATAATGCGATCCGAGGAATTCCTTCCACGTACGACGTGAAATACACACACACAAAACTCGCGAGCCTATTTCGAGATATTGAATTCGGAGACGGTGGGTAAGAAAGTTGCTTTGAAACGTAATAATTTCCAATTGAAATGCGGAAAAATAAGATCGCGTAGGGGGAATTTCTGACGAGGAGACTCTCGAATGGGCGTAGGAATCACGGTTTTTCCGCCACAAATTGATTTTGCTTCGGAAATACCGATGTATCGACATGCCGTCTTGTTAACTGTCAGTCGATGTCAACAGTTTGCGGAATTTAGTTTATTCAGTTAAACATTTAGTTTAAGTGAATAATTTACCGTTAAATAGTAAACACAGATGATATTACCAAAACAAAGCTGTCGCAATGAGTGTTAATTAGTACAACAAAATTCTTTTCGGCTTGCAATTACATCCACTTGTTAAAGCAATACGTTAAAATATGTTCGAGTACCTAAAACCTGCCACAACTTATGGTTACCGACGTTTCAAGAATCTATCTGCGGCACACTGTTCAACTGTCAAAGAAATGATTCCGAGAATCGCCGGAAAATCGCGAATTTTCCGACCGTCGCTATTTCCGATCGCTCATTTTCCGACCATTGCTATTTCCGATCGCTCATTTTCCGACCGTCGCGGTTTCCGATCGTCCATTTTCCGACCTTCGCCGTTTCCGATGGTTCATTTTCCGACCTTCGCGGTTTCCGATCGCTCATTTTCCGACCTTCGCCGTCTCCGATCGCTCATTTTCCGACCCCACCGTACTCGCGGGAATATTATTAGCTCATAAACACCCCTATTCAGGTCCATCGACTTAACTGAAAGCAAATTCGGACCAACGACTACATCAGAGGTATACACGATTTCATACTTACTATAAGCCTGACTGAGAGCTCAAAAGTGAACCAGGCGTTGCACACGTGCTCGACGGTGTGGAAGTAGGGATGCGGTTCGGTGCAGTTAGCCTCTGGATTCAGTATGTTCTTGCACTCCATCCTCATGCCGGGATGGGTCTTCAGGCAGAAGGAGAACACCGACACGCATATGAAGAAGACCGACGCACCTGCTACTATCTGGAAACCGACTGGGATGAGAAGGGGACGCGCGAGGGATCTGACGCATGCCAGGGAGATTCAACAAGTTAGGTAAATGGAATGGTTGAAGACGCTTATACCATAGTAACACCAGTCATCCTTGATGCCTTCATGAAAATATATTGTACGTCCAGTTTAGGTCAAGTACGCTTTATATACGCGACGGAAACAAGACATCTAATGTATATCTTATTGGACTTTTATGTGTTACTGTGGAACATACGTCGCAGTGGTATATGGAAGACAAGTGTTATTCTACACGATGATTCTTAAGGTATAATCAACGAAGTTTTATTAAATAACCAGGAACTGAATGCTTTGGAGGGGTTACTGTGCTTCTAATTTTCTAAAGGACTAAACTGTTAAAGGTCTACAAGCTTGCGTAATAGCTGTTCAAAAAGTACTTAGAAGCAGTAGTGAAAGTCATAGAAAATTGATTCTTCAAGAAGCGTAACGTTTATCTTCCAGAGCAGGTCGATTGAAACCTACAAAATATTTAAACAACTGGAATTTACATTTTTTGTCGTTCGATGTACAACATAGAGATTTACGTTATTCTCCATGAATGAGTCAACTTCCTGTGGCGAAAAATGTCTTACGGGCATATCCTAACCTCAACTAATGTGCTGTTTACGTAATTAAACCGACATGATCTAAAGTGTAAGGATACTAGGATCAAAATGCGAAATTGTTAAACGCATTAAGAAAGTTTGTTAAATCAGGTTAGCGAGTTAATACCAGAAGGTTAAACTAACTACAAAATTGGTTGCACCCAAATTACGACCTTAATACTATTTGATTTGCATTGGGAGGAACTTCTAGTGAAAATCGCCTAGTTTTGGGTAGTAGTTCAGGTGTACCAACGAAAACCCAGCATAGTTAGCACCCTTCTTCTTTGCTGGTATTGAAATTTGGCATCAAACGTTAGAAGGTACTAATTACTAGACATGGGTTTAGATACTTCTAAATACTACAGTTCTTGTCGTCTTCACGTGGCACATACAGTCTAACGCGTGAAAACAAATCCTCCCTTGTACGAACAATACATTGGGATATTGAATCAAAATTGTCCAATACTTAAACTGTGTTATCCTTATAACCATTCAGAGCATTAGGTAAGTCTAGTGAAAATAGAAACATGGAATTTTACTGTTGAGTAAGAAAACTAGGAGAAACAACTGCTTTGAGGGCAAAAACCATTGATGAGATTGGATTTTACCTTAATCAAATTTATTTGGATCACATGCAATAGAAAGGCAGATGTTTCCACGTATGTGATTTTTCATTTGATACTTGAGGACGAACGAGGAAAACTTTATTTTATGTCGATGTGCCGAGTAAAGTCGACAAGCGCTTCACCAGACGCCATTTTATGCACGTTAAGCGACGATCGTCACCCCGGTCCGGCCCGGGAGCGTGCTAACTACCCTTACTCTCCTCTCTAGTCTCTACATTTTTAACGTAAGAGTTTAGTAAAGTTAGCGTAAAAATTAATATTCACATTTCGGTGTTGGACATTGAGCGGCGGTACCTTGGCCGACGAGGAGGAGTACGGCTCGTCGAAGAGCGCCCAGATCTTCGGCTTGAGCTTCTGCCACCTGGACAGCGTGCCCGCGTAGTAGGCCTCCTCGTAGCCGAACATCCGCGCGACTTCCTCGTCGCTCGGACGCTCGGCGTCGATGTCGAGCTTGTCCAGGATCGCCAGCGTCGCCTGGAGGTTAGAAAAATACTTGCTGGACTTGTTTGAAGAACTAATTTAAAGGAATATGAAAGCCAGGAAATTCCATCTTGAAGGGCCTGCTCATTCCGACAATGTAAATTTGATATATTTTGCGGGCGCTCCAAGTTTTAAACAACCTATTATTAGTCCAGTCGTCGGCCATTTTCACCTGGAATTTTGGGAATCAAGGTCGATTTCTTTGAAAATTGGGAGGTGGGTAGTATTTATAACCTTCTTCAAAGCTGGACTGTTGTCGAAGTGTGATTTTTTCCTACAGTTTGAAGCCACCCCCGTTATAGAGGTAGATAAATTGACCAATTCTAAGCGACTTTTGTTTTATAAAGTTTTTTTTTGTAAAGTTGATATTTTTCGAGTTATTCAAGGTTGAAACTACATTTTTTATTGAAAAAACGAATGTTTTTAACCGTTTTTCACGAATAACTTGAAAAGTTTTCATTTTATCTCAAAAACATTCAAAACAAAAAATGAAGCTAATAAAAAACAAAGAGATTCGTTTTCGAATGCCTCTGTAAACCCAATAAGGGTTGAGTTATTGCTCGTGGAATGATGGTTATTTTTCGAGAACTCCGAAATTGAAAATCTTCAACCTTCAATAACCTGAAAATGGTGAAATTTTTGGGGAAAACCCAATAGACCTTTTTTAAAAACCTTTAAAATGAGCACTGATAAACGTCTTTTGCATAAGAATTGACTAATTTATAACAAAAATAAAGTAACACTGTAAAGTAACCCTGATAAAAATTAAGCGTAACCCACTTGCAATTAACTTTATTTAGCTATTATTATTGGGTAAAAACTTTTAACTAATTTGATCTTAAAGCGCGTGGAATTCCCTACAAAATTCAGTTTTTAAAACCTTTCTAGCTTGGAAAATAAGAGAATTATCGTCGAAAAAAGAAGGGTTGAATTGTTTAATAAACAACAAATTTTATATCATTGATGAAATATCCTCAGTTCAATATAAATGCACTTTGAAATCATTTTTAATTTTAAAAAAATCGTTGAGATTGTTTTGTAATAACTCACATTCTTAAGGGATGATTTATAAGGGCTGAGGTGTCGGTGAATAATACTGTCATTTAAATGAAGTACAATTATTCCAATTTAATATAACGCAATTTTCAATCATTTCAAATTACAGAAAATATATTTAAAACTAGTTTTGAAAAATGATACCATCAGGGGATGATTTATAGGGGTTGCATTTGGCTTATTAATCATAAACTTGTTCGAGAATGTCAAGAAATCTAAAAATAATGCATTTAAACTTTATATTAACCAAATGCATGCTAAAATCTAGGATTTTTTAATATTTTTCAGTAATGGGTAGTTTTCACCTCTAAAAAATAAAAAGCACACTTTGGCACACGTCCAACTTTAAAGAAGAGGGTCGAGCTTGAGTCGAAATTTTCATGAAAATCGACGTTGACTCCAAAAATTCCAGAGTTTTAAGGTTTTTTTACTGCTGATGACTGGACTGAATTTAATTTTTATAGTATTAAAAGCAAGTCCAATACGAGAAGGCTAATAATCGCTACAAGACCTTCATAGAGAGACCACCCAAACCCAGATCAACTGGATAGCCTATTTACAATCTTTCGTCTAAGGACAAAGGTCCATTCGAAACGGTCTAATTCGACCAACTTTTACAAGAGAACATATTACAGTTTTAGTTTTTTCCTTCTATTTTCGTCCCATTATCTCGTTGAATTTAGTTCGTAAAGGAAAATCTGATCATCAATCGAAAAATTAACACGCATTCTAGTGCATCGACTGAAAATTCCACCACCCCATTGTCTTCCCCTCCACGATTCTTTTTTTCACGGGCCGCCGACCCGAAAACCCCGTTACTCAACCGGCTGCAGGTGAACCCCCCGCTTTTTCGCCCCCGTCCCCAATAGTCGCCGTCCAAAAATAAATAACCCCCTTGGAGTAAGCGGAGGTCGACCGGGGATGGCCCCTCTTTGATTTAGGGTTTAATCTCGGCATCGGAAAGTACTAAATTTCGCGACGCGGACGCCTACAAGATTTATCTATATGTATATGGTACACAAAGGAGTAGGGGGGGCATCACGACTTTGAAGTCTTTGTAGGAGTGCTTTTCGAAATCATTGGTTTAGTAGATACGTACGATGAAAGAATGGAATGGGTGACAAATAATGGTTTCTCTTTGTTTCCAGGTTACGAGATCGGCGTGAGGATCGAGAGGAATGAGCGGTGCAATAAAACGGGGTAAGTTTGTTTTTTGAAAGCACATGCTTACTACTTCACCTTCAATACGTTTTAAATGAACTAAAGCATTAAAGCATAAGGATTTAAATGGAATTTCCCTCGATTTTAGTGCAGAGAAGATTGTGTTTACAGTACTTCGATTTTATTCCAAGTATGCACGTTCAAAATCAACGATTTATCCAAAACAACCAAATCTTTGCTTTCTGGATGAATCTGTTCATTTCATTTTTTGATATCTTTAAAAACTGAAAATGCTTTAATGACTAATAATTCTAAATCGATAATCAGACGGATTTATCCCCAATGAAACTCTCCATTCAATATAACTATAGTACTTATTTGAAACACAATTATCAAACTAAGTTATGAGGTAAAGATCGGAGCTTCTAAAGCTTAAGTTATTACTAACTAAAGAAAATCCTATAATAACTAATATTGTACAGCAGGAATCAATAAATAATTTTGGAAAGTTTGAACTGGGAGCGATTAAGGGGTTTAAGCATGACCGCGATGAGGGATTTTCGGCAAGACTCGGTCACATTATGATGCCTTAATTGTGGTCAACGCGACGAGAAATACGGGGAAAACCCCAGCTTCGGCGAGAGAGATAAACTCGTGGTAGGTAAGAGGGGGTGAGGAAAGGCGAACGTCGTCGGTATATGCGCGAAATGAAAAATGGGACTCGCGCGGTTTGCCTGAATAGAGACAGTCCTGACATTTGACTTACTGGTTGTAAATTATGCGATATCCAAAAGACAGTTTTACCTGGAGCTATTGCAATTTGCAAAAAATGCAATTTTTTTCTAATTTGTTACCTAATTAGGATCTAGGTAATATGGAAGCTTCTAATAATTCAGCTAGTTAAGACATTTCACAATAAAATTTACTAATTAACTGAAGCTTTTTAGGAAGAATCAATAATTCAAAAGTTTAAAAATATTTAATTCACTTTCAGATCGTTTTAGGAACATTTTATTAGTCTCATGTTAATTACTTCAGTTACTGGGTCCTTCATTAATTTAATTTTAATCCATATTTCTAATAGAGCTACCTTAACTTGATTGGTTTACTGGGTAATTGAGACAATCTTCATGTATTCTGTAATTAATGGCTTTAAGTCGATATTTCAATTAGCATTACTACACAATGATGCTAATGATAATGTTATTATAATATTTGGATGTTCTCCAAACAAAATCTCCTGCAGATTGAAAAGCTGACTATGTGGATATAACGTTTAAATACTATAGTTAATCCAGTTTTCACTATTTTAATCATCATATCACTGATTTTTTGTTGACTTCCTAATAAATTATCTCAGATATATAAAATACTTTTTACGAAAATTACACTAAATCCATCTCAATTAATTCTAGATATTAAAATTTTAATTCATTATGTTGATCGATCAATTTGGCCACTTGTACAAATTTTTGGGTATCACTATTACTTAACACAAAGTTGGTGCAGAACAATACAACGCTCGGTACTGATTACAACCTATGAACAATGTAATGGAAATGTGAAATGTTTGCAGCACATTTTTGGGTTAACTTAGCCCCTACCTTTACTGTAATCCTGATTATTTCTTTGATAATTACAAAGAGGAAATTAACTTTTTGATCAATTGTATTAATACCACGAGCCAAACAAGTTGTGTGGATTAAATTTGTGAAAAATATTTTTAAGGCAAATATGCATTCGGTGAATAATCCGAGCATTAATTATAATTAACGCAGTGACGTTGTCTAAAGATATTAATCATGTTTTGTTTCATTGTTCGCGTTGCATTGCTTTATCCTTTTATTACCGTTTTCACTTCCGACTATACAGTTTCACACGCACCATAAATCAATTTTCTCAGTTACGCAATCTCCCCCCTCCCTTTAAATTCCTTTCTCAAGTTGTAACGTTTAATTTAGACCTACTTAATTACCCTGTTGTTGCCTTTCCGTATAAAAACAGAAAGGGGATTCCCCCCATTCCCAAACCCCCTGGGTTTATCCCCCCGTCGCCGAAATACCAGGTGGAGTGTGGCTTCTAATAAAATTCCGTCTCTCGCTCACAGCCTTCTAATGAACTGCGAGACCATAAATTTTTTCGCCTTCATCCGATTTTTTCCCACGTTTGTAGTACAAAAGGGGGGCCAGATGAACGTATAACGTGGTTTAGTGCATTACGTTGCGCACGGTGTTTTTAGCCGGCCGGAATATGGATGATGAAACGGCGGACTTAGCGAAAATCTCATTTGGGAAATGGAAGGCGTGGAGTGGTCCAGGAAATAAGGCGAAAGCGGTTTATTTTTTCACGTAAGTAAGAGAGGAAGAATCTTGCTTTTCGGCTCAATAGGAGAATCTGGTGGTTTCAAGGGGAGTTTTTACCGTTTTATCATCAAGCTTTATTTGTGTTCTGTGGTAAAACGTTATGTATAGCAGTAATTCAATTTTTTTGTTCTCAGTTTCTTTGTTTCTACATTATCATTTTCGTATTAATGTTAAATAATAGCATTTTTCCTTCCCATTTCATTTAACTAAACAAAACAATTTTTGGATGACATCTGGTCGCCTCTTTCCATCCAGTAAACTTTGTTTATTTCTAGTTTCCAACAGGACAATATTGATAAGTAAAGCAATCGTTCAACCTATCTGCCTACGAAAACCTAGACGCCTAAAAATCATCCCCCGTCATTACTCCCTGGGGGATGATTCCGGAAAAACTCTCTACAACGTTCCATCTTACTTAAAATGATTTAAACGTATTTTGCGGGAAAACTTTACGGAGTTTTCGCTCGCGGTGCAGTAAATATCTCATAACTACAAGCAGGACGCTCAACTTACAGTCTAGAGTTGTTATTAAAACTCCTGCGGTCCTCCGCAGAGGCGGAACTCACCTGGGTGTCCCTGTGGACGCTGTAAGTGCTCCAGCAGCACGGCTCCACCTGGTTGGAGTCTAATCCCCAGAATTCCAACTCCTCCTCGAAGAGGGGCCCGCAGACGTTTGTCGGGTAGTGGAGTTTGCCGGTCCTGCGAAATTAAAAATTCAACCCCACGAACAAAACCGTATTTAACAATGGAAAAATGTAATTTTTACAGGGCGATAATGTTATTAACATCGGTTATAAGTATACCGATAGAGTTCTTTCTTAGAAGATGCTGGATTAGTGTAAGGTCCATCCAGTGTGAATTGGTCCAGTTAAAAAAAAAGCAATAAAATTTAAGTCATGTTATCAGCATACAAAGACCAAGAAATCGCTCCATAGGCGCTCCACATTTAAAGAAATATAAAAGATTGTTGCTCAAATTTTGTGCCTCGTTTGTTTCTGCAGCATTTTTGTCTATGTCATTGCCATTATTAATTTCGTCCACGTCGGAAAGTCTCCGAAAAGCCATCTTAAAATAATAATTGCAATTGCATACGCACACCACTGAATTCTAGTGACGACTGAAAATGAACACGTGCTCGGCGCTCAATTTTAATGGCTGTAGTGGACCTGTCTAATTCTCGATACCAATAGGCATGTGTTTTAGCGACTAACATTTCTCCGCGTCAAATATACAGGGGAAGGTTAAACGGTACGTTACAATACTCTGGTTTTGTATAGGGTAGAAACGTATTTTTTGAATGCGCTCGGTATAATATCGGTAATTTTTTAACTGGACCAATTCTGACGGGATAGACAGATGACTTAACATATGCACTGTCAAAAACAGTGATCGGCCGTAAATTGAAGAATTCACAACCGCACAAAAAATTGATTCAACACCCTCGCGACGTTAAAGCGTTCATAATCACTATATTGCTGGTGATCACATGACTTCATCGAGATGATACCATTTGATATCATGATATGGTCTTTTTTACTAATTACTTTACTTGTATGCGAAACTCCAACTGCTGACAGTCACTACAGCGCCGTACCAGATTATAACCGAGAGAAACCAGTAAAACAAACCAAAATAAGTGGCATTGAGGGGTGAAATGTGTTTATCGGTACCCTACCGGAAGATGCAACGCGATAATTTTATTAACCGGAACGCCGCGCGCCGCTTACACTTCGTTAACTGCTTAGGTGTTAAGGGAGGACGTATCGGGGAAGGGGATTAGTTCGACGAGTTTGGCGGGGGAACTAATTTGAATTTTAAGTTACGAGTTTTCTGCGTGGTTTAGTCTCCGGCGGAAGATTCTCCAGATGCGCCGCGATGAACTTTATGATAATAATTATGCATTTAGTTTGTCACTTGGGGTTTCCAGGAGAAGGTGGAGGAGATTTATGAACAGGCGGTTATAATTATGTCCCGTGGAAAATGCGAGGAGTTTGTACTTAAATAGCGATGTTATTTGAATTACTAGTTCGTGGTTATGTTGCTACGGTAATTAATTCAGAAATATTCATCAAAAATATGTGGATTTTACATTGCATATAAGGAAAATATTGTGCATTAGTGCAACAAAGCTTTTTTCAACTGGTATGCTCGTTCGCCGTTCATTATAAGTCGTTGGTAGGGTTGATAAATTCTTTGATAAGTACTAAACTTTTCAATTAAGCGGCCTACGAGATTAACGTGCAAGCAAGAAAGGTTATAAAGCAGAGATGCATTTAGGCGGAGGGTGGGGTGCAATAAGCTATGGAGAGACTACCAAACACTACTTATGATCGTCAAGCGAGATGAGTTACGATTTTGAACAAAGTTTTGACGGTAATTACTGATTCGAACGGAGGTTCTGAAAACTTTTGATTTGTTTTGCTCACTTCTTTCAACTTTTCAACGTCCACTTCTTTACAAGTGAAATGGTTTGCCTTAATAAATATAAAGCTTTGTAGATTTTTGGACTGTCTTTTTTACGTTTCCCCCATGACTGGCCCGCCGAGATTAAGCGAGTAAATAGAAATTTAACCGAATGGAAGATACGAAAGCAAACTTTCTTTCCCAGTCCTGATTACCCGCGTTAAGTGTATTTAAGTAAAAGACATTGCCGCTAATGTCGCAACAACTTCGCCGATTGTAATTTCAACAAAAATATACAGACCACGTTGTCAGTATAACTTACCTCAGTATACACAGCACGGTTATTAGTAGTCATAATTAAATCCGCCCCAGTTTTTTATCCCCCGCCGTTTTAATCAAAAAAGTAAACACAAAACCGGTCCGCAATTAAAGCCCATTACACGAGGACGACGGTTCTATCCGACGAGGGTCCGCCCTAACAATATTGTTATTAATAACATGGGAGAGAGGGGGCCAAAGGAAAAAATTTGGGATTCAACGAGGCACCCGTGGAGATCCGATTTGGGAATTCGCGTCGCCCTCGTATGCAGAGGCGCGATACGTTTTCCGAGGTCAGTCGTGTGTCAGCACATCGACTTATAGGCAAAACGATTCGGGGAACAAACACCTGGAACAAACGGGGGATTATATTTTTTCCCTTTTCGAAAACGGCCTACCGACGACGGTGCACACTCGAACGATAACTAAACACGCAAGAGAGGAAAATGAGCGCGAAACGGGAGAAATAAAACCGGGAAGGGGGGACGTGGAAATTTTCGCTATTCCAGGTATTGTTCGCTCCCTCCTTTTATCTCGTATAGCGAGTTTACAGACGGTTGTAGTTAACGGCCGGCGTCTTTAGGGGTCCAACCAGGTTAGAAGGTACTGTAGGGATTTTATTTCTCGTTAAGGAGCTGTGCGAGGATCTCCTGCCAAATTTCAAAGAGTCTAACCGAACTACACTTCCCAAAGGAAATATGGGGAATTAATGCTGACACGGGATGCGATTTAGGTTCAAGTTGATTTAGATATCTCGAAAAAACTGCGTCATTCGATGTAATGTGTTTTGTCGTTGACTCAGCAAGATCATTATTCATTGATAATTTAAGTAAATTACATAATTCGCCTCTAAGCGAAAGTTCATGAGAAAAGAGCGCCGTGTCCTTGGCCCACGTGGTCTCACATAAGAGAAAAGAGGAGAAAGAAGAGAGAAAGAGAGAGGGAGCACATTCCATGTGTCTTGGCGTACTTCAGGGTTCTACCAAAACTATTGCCTCCTCATTTTGTCCTCTTACCCCCTTTCTAAGTAATACATAACGTATCTAACCGAACAATAAATACGATTTACATGCACTTAAAAACTGCTATAAATTTCCCAAGTTCCCAGGTTTGTGAGGTAAGAGCGCCGTGACCTTGGCCCACGTGTCTCACACAAAAAATGGGGAGAAAGAAGAGAGAGAGAACATATTCCATTTATCTTGGCGTACTTCAAGGTTCTACCAAAACTATTCCCTCAGTTATTCTATTTTGTCCTCTCTATATCTTACCGAACAATACATACGATTTGCTCGCTCTTAAAAGTACTGCTATAGATTTCCCATTTTACTTTACTTTATTATACTTTATTATTGCAGATTAAAAGATTACAAATGAGGAGCCTTCCAAATGGGAAGATTCTGGCGCTTGAAATATTCCTCTTACATGCAATTCTATTTATTTCGTTCCTACGATAAGCCCCGTTGTTGACGTTTCCTAAAAGGTAAAATCATCTTTATAAGGAACACTCCTAAAGTGCCTTTCGATATCGAATTTATTCGAGCATCCCGCAGAATAAAACCTCGGTAAAAAGCACACGCCGCCATCGCGATCCCGTTATCCCTGCTGCGCCTAGAAACAAAGCCCGCCGTATCCCCAGTTTACAAGTGACACCGAAACAATTACCTTCCCTAATTGGAAAAGTTGGCGGAAAGGTTAATCGAGGAGCAAAAATGAATTTTATATTCAAACGCGATGGGTAATTTTAAGAGTGAGGAAATTAATTTCGCAGCTTCTCCCTGTGGTTACCGGTGAATCATCTCTCCCCCTTACTTAACGTCGCCACTTATTAAATTCGAAGTCGGAGTGGGTGTACACAAGTGGATATATATTTTCTCTCAGGACTCGACCCTTCCCGTCACAAGTTTTTAAGTGCTTCGATCACGACTCCTGGCGGCGGAAGGAGTAGACGGGGGAGGAGGAAACGAGACGAAAAATATTTAAGCCGATTAGACGTACGACGTGATAGAGCACCCTAATTACTGTTGTAGGACCGACCGTTAACGAAATCGAGAAGTTAGATTGGGATTCAAATCTGATCGCTGCAAAGCTCCATCGAACGTTGAGTTTTCCCGTGTTCAAGTCGCGCAGCCGCAAACAAACTTTCAATTAAGATAGTAAGACAGATAGTGAAATATTCAAAGTTCGTAAGGATGGAGTCTACAAGATCCGAAGAGTTGGAGTTACGATGTGGAACTTGCCGCGATTGTTTTGTTACACGAAGGATTAACGTAAAGAGGATCTGCTTTGATTTATGTTCTCCCGCGGTTGATTATCGATAGAAGCGTTAAGTCCGCCGTTTTTATGAAGGATGATTAAGTGGGAAAGTGTAGAAACTACTGAGAGTTGCGGTCGAGTTAATTTTAGCTCTTTAGTGAAGATGAACTTTACCGATGGGGGTTTTTCCGCCGCATGTGTTGAAATTTAAAAGTGGGTTAATTGTTAATGCAGAGAAGATGAATGTGCATTAGATGGAAGTTGTGGGGAAGTTTGGGAAGTTTGGCAGGCAGAAAGAAAAATGATGAAAGTCGTAACAAGTGCTTAACACAGTTGTTATTAACGACGAAACAAGCACCATTCGTGTTTAGGTTAAAAAGTTTAAATTGTGGATGAATTTTCCACTGTGTATTCAATTTTCAAACTTTCCATTCAACTTTCAAATTTTCATTTTTTAATAATACGAAATACATTTTTTTAATACGAGATTTTTTATGCTTTCCATTCATGTTTGGTTCATCATTTTGTATTTTCATGTACCAATTCCTTTCTAACAGTTTTGCCTTGATAGACTTGCCAACATATAGGGGATGATGCGTGGATTGGTGTTAAAAGACATCCCCTACGCTGTCGCTGCTATGAGACCTTTACTTCCAAGGATCCCAGCTTCACTGTTGTTTAAATTTTTTGCTTGGGGATTCATTTAGGGGGTGAAAAAAGGGGGTGAATTTCGGTCAAACCGGTTTTTCCGAAATAACAGGAAGAAATCCAACAAATTTTAAAGTCACGTCAAAATTTTTGTTAGTGGTATTTCTTAGTGGTGTGTCGATTTCTCTAAAACGAGTTTTACACCCTTTTAAAAAAGAAGAAATATTGATTTCTTTTTATTCGTGAACAAATTAGTGGTGCATTTTACTTTGTCTACTTTTACTTGTCTACTTTTTTGCTCTCAGGCACAACCCACGATTATTATGTTTTCCACCCCTACGAGGGCTTGAATATTCAAACACGAATTCTGGGAAACTATACATTTTTTCTCATGGCATTAAGGAAACTTATTTTGGGCTTCAATTCTTCGGGATGGTTTGGAACAAACGATTGGGAGAAATGCATCAAACCACATCACACATGCGCCATAAGCGTTACCGCGTGGGCAGATATAAGTGATAAGTCATTGTTCAGGAAAATTAATAAAACAAGGTGAAAGATAATGCGTTGCTGGACTATAAACATAAAGGAAATAATGGGCAGAACCATTGAGTAGCTTTCCCTTCGCCTGTTCCAAACCCTTCCAGACAGGCTGCACCGTCGTGATGGCAGCGCCGATCTTGCTCACATTTTTAACCATTGGAAAACTCATGTCGTGAAGAGAGATTCGTTGATTTTAAACTAATTTTTGTACGCTTACCTGTAGTAGTTGAGTATCTGCGCGAATACGCCGGGATGCCTGTCGAAGAAGTACTCGTTCAATATCGGATCGTAATTAGCCAGAGCCTCTGTGAGCCTGGATAGGCGCGTCGCCGGTATCTTCTTCAACGTCGCCTTGTAAGTCTCGTACCGGATACCTCCCACGTTCAATATGATACGGTTCTCGCCATCCATAACGCCATTGCATTATCCCGCGGGACTAATGCCTTATATCCTCTCGCCTGCCGGCCTCCCTGCCTGGAACGAATAAAATTGACCGTGAGAGTTCGTTTTTCGGCGGGATGGACCCGAGGGCGATTTTTTAACGTTGTTTACGTGGGATGGGTTCTGAGGGACCCCGGGGAGGAGACGACGCGAAGAACGTTGTTTATTCAGGCACCGATTCGGTGAGGAAATTGGATTTTCGTGTTTTACTGCAAGTGTAGCTGTACTTGTACAACTATTGTAGAGAAAGAGTCTTTAATAAGAGCAGCAAAAAAGGGAGTGAAAAGACTCACATACAGTCTTGTTTTGCTCTAAGATTACCCCTCTTAGGAAGTTATAACTAGGAAATGGTAAATATGGATTAAAGTCAGGAACTTATCCCTTATTTCTACACATAATACTTCAGATGCAACGAAAATTTGCAGTAAATAAGCAATCCTATGGAATACTCCACGACTCCAATTTTCAAAGTCATGAAGCGATCGACATGAAAGTTAACCACCGGCCTGGACCAAAACGAGAGTAACCCCCTCTTTGTTAATCAATGTTAATCCAGTTTATTGAGGAGTGTCTATTGGCCACCCCATTCCCGATGACTTCAATAACAATGGCCACTACCCCGACCAAATTCCGCAAGGGAAAACCATCCCTTCTCATTCGAACTCGATGTTTATTCCCATAACGCCATTACCTATCCCACCATGGAAACGTAATTACGGCAAAGTCGAGAATTACGCTTTCGGGTTAATTTTCTCTAGGCTATGCGTGTTACGGTGCACCATAACAACGTTTATCCATATTTGATGATCCGCCACACGGTAAAGTTCGAACCGATGATTGCAGAACGGATTTCTCTCTTCGGGCGGATTCAGTGGGGTTCTGTCAATTTGATTAGCTGAGGAATATCTAAAAGCGGGGCGTTAAAATTGGAAGCAGCGAGTTTCATTCTGCTTGATTTCGCGTCTGGCGTTATTACGCTTTATTACGTTTTATTCATGAGATTGGTAACGAGTTTTGGTGATGGTTCGCGACAATTGATGTTATGTTTTGTTTTCTTTTTTGTAGAAGGCTGGTGATTGTTTTATTATTTCTGTTAAGGGCACTTTAGGGCGAGAATTAAATTTTGGACTTAGTCAAAAATCTACTGCTCAGTAAAAGTTGATCATCTGATGAATAAAGCTTCACTAATCAATTTAAAAGTACGTTACCTAATTTAAGAGTAATTATGCCCATGTTAAACACGTTTATCCCTTGGGACACTACACGTTCTTTTACAATGCCTCTCAATAAAACCACATGTTCCCAAGATGGACATTTTGTAAAGATTTGTTAAGATACAAAAATGCTTTAATTGAGCTAGATTTGATAGAGAAAACGTCATTACATCAGCTTTTAAGGTATATGTAAACTTGGCAACCCCCTTGCCCAGAGGCTATCGCCTATTGAGGGGGAAATAGACGACTATTAACCAATAACAATGGAGTTTAATATGTGTACTAGGACTTTGGGTATCTAACTTGGTTATCTCGAGAGGCAATAGACTTTAAAATGGTAATTTAAATACACACAGCTTTCATGTAAGTCACCCTGCTCGTTCACCATTTTACGCATCCTGTGTGCCTGAAGAGCTCCGGGGAGTGCGTTTTAGGAGTCATCGCTCAAAATGGGGAGAAAAGTAGGGGTGTGACGAAACATTTAAAAACGTAAATAAACGACTTTAATTATGCCACAGGGGATTTTTGTTTCAAAGTCACATTTCCATCATTTAAAGAGTTATCGTACGCTTACCATTATTGTTCATGTCTTTTGCACGTCCAAAGTTTCGCCTACTTTCCCTCCCTCATCCATCTCAAAGGCGAACTTCCCTCAGCGCTCTGAGAATCCGCATTATGTAAGAAAAACCGCGTAAACTCATTTATAAATATCTTAGCGTTGGCATCGGAGATAAGTTGATGGATAGGGGGAAGGGGGGCAGGCTCGTGTCCCTAATGGAGGACGTTACGTCACCCGTGGATACTGCACCTAGCCCCTCTCCGCTCTCCCTCCCGTCTACGGTTTCATCTAGGTTAGGCAAATAAACATATATAAAACATTTCTTTCTCCGAGGGCGTCTAAAGAGGGGAGCCGCCTTCGAAAATTCCGAAAATCGTATATGGATGTTTGCTTTATTACGATTGACATCGAGACCCTCCGGCGGGTAAGGGAAGAAAGTTTTCAGTCAATATTTTCAATTAATTCATGGCGAAATAAGGTTGCCCCGGAGCTCACAATATCCCACCCTCTACTCCATTGAGCTTTACAAACAGGCAATTACTGAATGTATTCGAATGAAATATTTCCATTCCTTGTAATGGTGGCCGGGATATTGAAATTGTTTAATCTCCCTAATTACTGTTGGGGCGAAGGAAACGTTACAAAATTGAACAATGAACAAAGCCGAAGTGTATTATTAATATAGCTCGGAAAATATGCAAAATACGTATAAAGCTTATATACATATCCCGACAAATCTTTATAAATTCATTTCCGTTTATTAAAAGGGCACATTTTCAGCGATTTTCGGATTGAAATTTCAAGAAAGTACAAAGTTTTGTTGTTCAAATGTATTTTGCCACATACCTTTTGCGTTTAACCCCTGCAGTCTCTAATAATAGTATAAGGGGTTGTTGTGAAAAGGCTATTAATACTAATGGCTGGTGTCGTCTTGCAAAGGATTGTTGACGAAAGGCTATTAAACTTAAGTAACGATAAAAGCATGGGAAATGCGCGCTTCATTCTCGAAATTAGTATAATGGGAAATTCCAAAGGTAAAATTTTCCTTGGCTTTTATGGGTGGGGGTAAATTCGTTGATTTTAGCTTTTAGCCAATGAAATCATTTGTTGTCACCGCCATTTAAATTTAAGGTTTGTAGAAGAAACCAGCAATTAATTATCTGTGATACCATTTTATTCTTATAGAGTGGATAAATATAATTTATAAATTGTAGTTACATAATAATATATAAAATTATAATTAATGTATAAAATAATGCCCCGTTCTAAGGTTTTCAAAGTTCTAGATTTCCTGTTTCACCAACATTATTCAATAACTGCCTAATAGGATTCAAGAATTTTAATATGAACAGGGTGTTCAAATAAGAATGGCCATTCGCATCTTTAGGTGTTTTCAAGTTTGTTAATTTGTCAAAAATTTAAATTGTATACGGACTTCGTTTACTTAATTACCGTGGCAAACCGTAGTGATTTGTTTTATACATTTTATTATTGTCGTATACTTGAAGAATTCAATGTGAAGGAACAATTTACACATAAACACGAGTGGTGGGTTCCTCGTTATATCACTGCACTACAACTTACGGCATGAATAAAGCGGCGGCAGACTTTGTAATCTGCGTGGCATGATTCATTACCAACAAAATGCCCCTATGGATCTATGGAAAAAAAATTTTTGTTATAAATTTGGAGTGAAAGATATTGAAAAGATCAATTTTTGGATCACAAAAATTGCAATAACTTTGTTCATAGCGAAATTGGCATTTTTTTAATGATCTCGCTAGGTTTAGGGATATTTAGGGAATAATAAAGGATGAAACTTAGGGATGGGAGAGCCGCCCATAATCTATGCGACTATGGCACCCGAATTCATGGTTTTATACAGTGAGCCTATTGCCGAGACGATTTCAAAAAAGAAGAGGTTTTATAATGACTAGTGCATGTTTTTGCTATGATTTTATTTAGACTTCAGTCTATTTTCTCGATACCTAGTGGCGCCACATATAACTTCATTAATACTTTTGGGCAGGTTGTTATATTATCCACAACTTTTGTTGGAAACTTTTGCTCACACAACTTTTAGTTTTCGTGTTAAACTGAAAAAATAGAATAACAAGTCTGCCAATTTTTTAGCACAGCTTTGCCAAATTTGTCATCGATATTTATTGTTGAAGATGCCACGAAATCGAAACAAGGATTTTTTCCAAAATCTAGTGTCCTTTCGCCTAATTTCCACGCACTAGCTTAACGAAGGGCAGAAATGTTCACGTGACCCGCCCTAAATGCCAGCAGCAAACTTTAGTAAAACCCCCGTTATCGAATTAACGTCCGGCGATCAGTCGATGAAAATTTCCGCATCCAGCGTGCGGACCCTGCGATAAAGCCCAAAGGGTCGATGATACGGCAAGTCATACAGAGTGGTGCTCAAATCTCGGCGTCGTAGATGAACGCCGGGCGAAATAGCGCACGTCTAATAACGTAATATCATCGGCCAGATCCGTCGTGGCGGTGAAAATCATCTCTTCGAGGGGGGGGACGCAAATGGGCCCTGAGACGTGCCTTTATCGCCCGCATTCATTAACATTAACAGTAGTCATTACCTTCACGTATATACGTACATGCGAAGGGGCCGAGGACGGGTACGGAAGAGGAGAGGAGCTGGAAAGGGTGGAATGTTGTCAAGTGCAGACCCCTGGGTAATTAATGGGCGAATAAAGTCCTTAATTGGGGCGGAATGAGGTTCCGAATGTGGCTCGGTGGATTTTTAATGAGACGCTGAGCGACGGAGGGAAAAAAACCATTGAGAAGAGACGTCACGAACTAGGCAGACGGTCCTAATCGATAAGGGACTGCTAAAGCGAGCGGTTGCTTCGTATTTGCTCCAGTGATTGTTTTCCCTTGTAATACGTTGAATAATTGGAGGACATGTTGAAAATAAATGAGGCTTTTTGGAAACAAACCATGGTACGCAGGACAAATGGGTTAAAGTAAAAAATAATTCAAATTATAAATCTGCAATACCACCTACCCACCGCCAATTTGCAATTCTACTTTATATTTATACAGGGCTAGTCAAAAATCCGCTCGTCCCCCTCGTATCGTTTGAACGGTGTGTTTTAGTTCATAACCTCACTTTGACATGATCGTAAAACCATATAAATAGAAATAATACTCCATAGACCGGTTCCTTATTCAGGATTTGCGCTGTTGTCAGGACTTTTACCTTATTAAGTGCTCCTTGGCGGAGGCAAGAAAATTTTGTAACTATCGAAGAGCTTATCTCAGGTTCCACCAAGATTCCCTCCACCAAAGCCTCCTTGAGTATTCCTTAAGTGTTAGACATTATGGAACATACTTTTACTACTCTGTCAATGCACGTTAAGTTACATATACATTTCAGTGCTGAATTTAATGAGCAATACGCACTTAAAATATCCGTATAGGGGAGTTAAACGTTATTATTCAAGTCATTAACATGCATACAGGGTGGGCATGGCATTCCGTAGCATAATCCTCGGTCATTACGGTTTAAAACGTGACCTAAATCGGAAGTTTCGACGTGAAGCATTCGCACGAAAAACGCTTCAAGTTGTAAACTCGCCCCGCGACAAATATAATACAAACGGTGGGGTAAACTAAATTTCCAGAGTTATCCCAACTCCGCTCTATACATATTAATAACGCGACTCTTATCGCGAACTACTAGGGGATTCATTATACCTCGCTACGGCTTAAAACGTAACCGGTGCTGGGAAGTTTTCAGTGATGCAATATGTTAAGGGAGTTTTATGTTCCATTGTAATTTTGTATATGGGCTAATTATCGTGCTGCCGTAATAATTTGTTTCGAACTATCCGCAATAGGGAGGTCGCGTTTTTCTAACTGACACTAATTCGATTATAATCGTACCGTTTATCAAACGAAAAATTTATTCTCCATATTTTACAATAACTTCATTACACTGGTTGTAGAATAAGTAATTCTCACCCTTTTAAAAGTGGTTAATACTCTGATATTATTAAGGCAAAATCCTTAAAAGACGTACTTTAGGCCTCAAGAAAACCCGCATTGAGTGTCATTTATCATACAAGGTGTTCAATTTTCTCAGGTGACTGGTGCATCTGCTAAGGGTAGCACCGTCCCAGGGAGATCAACAGTTGCCTTTGTGGATCAAATGGGTAGTTAGAAATTTGTTCAGAAGCCATACAGACAACTTCAGAGTAAAAATTGCTCATTTCTAAATGTTTCAGGAAATTTTGGAATTTTTCAGGAGAATTTCAGAAATTTCAGAAAATGGCCATTTGTGGATCATATATAGGATTGTTCAAAATCATTTTGGACAATTTCATCATAATTATTTACAATTTTTAGATCACTTAGGAAACCTAGTTGAGGAAGTATCATTTCAGACATTTTTTATATAAAATAATATAGAATTACTATGATTTTTTTTGTAATTTTAACTTGTAATGTTGGCAGAAAACGAATTTGTAGCTTCAAAAAACACTTATTTTACCAACACTGTAATTAACTGATTTTTCATATTCCCAGGCAGCCCTCCGGGGCGTAGCTCACCGATCCCTTAGGGCACGTGTACGCAGCACAGGCACAACAAAAGGACTCGCCTCAAATTTTAGGGCATCTTATTACCTTTCTTGCTTTCGACTTTAACACCCCATAACGGACTCGCGTTTCAAAATTTTACTTAATCTTTCAACCCAGAGGTGCACCTCGCCTCGCAAGACACCAGAACCGAATCCTCTTTTTTCACCTACGACCTCTTGTCTCCTCCCTGGCTACAACCTATTCATCTCTCCCCCTTAGTGAACGAATTCTCCAAACCGACTTGTTTATTACAATTCGGGCATCAGAACGTGACCGCTTCAACCCTTCCAGAACTGTTTATAAATTTAGTGTCATCCTAGCCCAAACCCAGGTAAAATTTTAATCCGAACCCACCCGTCACCGTGAGTACTTTATTCAAATTCATACATTCACTTTGATCATTGTCTGCAGTAACTCCCGGTCCCGGGTGATTCCCGGGACGGACGGTAATCTCTCCCCTGCCGCATTATTAACGAAACACCTACTCTGACGTCCCTACTCCCGCAATTCGATCCGACTCCCAGGGAAAATTTCGATGGCGACCCGTGTAAGTAATAGAACCTTATTACCGTGACGTCGTACGTTAGTGTGTGCGTCCGAAAGTTTTCTAATAGACCCTCCCGGTATGCCGGAGGGTCGGGATAATTTCGTGGGGATAAAGGATAACGGACAGCCTCCAGAAGAAAAATACGTATTCGTTCTTGATTTACTATACGGGGCGGGTTTTCCCCGGGATGAGATATCGAGGAGCACAGTGGGGAGTGATGGAAATGGAAGAGTTAAGCTAACGCACAATAATACCCACGGAAGTGAAAAAGATAAATTCGGCTCCACGAGGGTAAAGGCGAATGACGATTTTCCTTATTTCGGGTCGTTTGTACGAACTAGCGTCCCTACGAGGTGAGAGGTTGAGTGTAAACATGTTTTCCTTCGTGCTCCAACTTTCTTTGTTGCTATACAGCTAGCGAACATGTAATGACGTAGTTTTGGGTCTTTTTAATATTTCATACCGTGGATAGTTTGGAGTCTGTAGCGAGATTAATAAATGTTATCAAGTAAAACGATTGCATAAAACTCCTTTGCAAAATCCATCACTTAAATAGTTTAAAAATAATTCAAAAACTTCACGGATAACAAGACTAATCTACAGCTCTTTTAAGTGCGAACGTATCATTGAATATACAAAATTCAAGGCTTTTCACTATCAGACTCAAGAAATTGTAACTCAACTCATATGCCATATCTTTTCTTTATAATAGCTGGAGCAGTCCACGTCAGTAGTGCCAGCGCTACCATAGAAAATGAAACGTTATCATTAATACATTACCTGTCAATTAGTGTTCAGGGCAGTATCCACTAAAGTTCTTTTAGGAATATTTTTCGAGGCAAAATTTAAATGAAAAGTATCCACTTTAATTGCTGAGCAGAGTATTTACAAATATTAATGAGTTTTTTTTATATAAATACTTTTTTTATTTTTCTCTGTAATTGGGTTTTTCCGTTGACAGTATTAATATTGTTAATATTACTATTATTATTACAACTCTTCGGTAACTTTTCTTCGAAATTTTTTCTTTCTCGAAATTTGTACGTATATTTTAAATGCCAAGCCGAATCCTTTTTAATACGATAGTAAATTACTTAAGTCCTCTAGGACTAAGTGTTAATGAAAACTATGTCGTTTTTTTATTCCGAATTTTATAAAAGAAACTTAAGTAAAATTAATCCCAAAAGAGTCTTGGGAGTTGTTTAAATAATGGTGAGGTGTGTACCCAAGGCTTTCTTAAAATCATCAGGTAACTTTACGAATTTGGGGAAAATCGTGAAACTATTACAAGGAGTCCAAATGAGATTTTTAGAGGTCCTAAATTGTCCTGGGAGGTTTCTTAGTGATCAGGTAGTCTTCAAATTCTTCTGTTATTTCCAAAAAAGTCTTAAATTACTTATACTCTCCCTTAGGACCCCTAAGCGTTGAAAATTCTGCAGTTTCTATATTTCAGATTTTCCTTAACATACCTAATTATTCATAGAAATTAAACAGAAAAAGTGAGATTGCTTAGAAAGCTGTAAAGTGTTTAGCTAAGACTTTAGAATCTTTGGAAAACTTTAAGGACTTATGGAAAATGATAGAACTAGAGGGAATCGGTGGAATCAAGTAAACATCGAAACACCAACTATACCAATTTCTTCTGGAAAAAATCTGGAAATATTTCATCATCGAAGTCCCGTCGTTCCCTTAATTTTCTCTTAGTGAAGTAAGCACGTTTCTTTTAATTAATTCCCTTTTAATCGAGCCTTTTATTCTCACGTATTTTCTCTCTAACGGTACTCCTCAGTTAATTGCTCCGTGCGCTTCGATGCCTGTAAAACCGTCTTTTCCAATAATTATAAATCCATTACGGCAACTATCCTCGAGCGTTCCCCTTTTTCCTGCAAACTTTCCCGCACTTGTCACTTTCCGAACAAGACCATCGAATAAATCTCCTCTTAAGTCTCCTAATTTGCTTAATTTCCTTTCGCCGCTTGTAAACGCGATGGCGGAAAAGTCGAAGCAGTCAAAATTCCACGTCCGGAGCTCCTCGGTCCGCACTCTTAAACGCGGTCGTCCGGGTCCCGTTAAAGCGACGTCGAACGTAAATTACCGGAGGAGAAAAAGGACCGGAAAAAGGTCCCGACTATTTTCGTAGGAGAGGGAAGGGAATTGTGAGTTCGTCCCTATTTTTTCGGGAACATCGACGCTAGTTCCATCTCCTGCGGGATCCCGTCGGTCACGTAGCGGTACATAAAAATTAAATTTCCCAAATGCTTGTGTATTCTGTTCTAAATATATACGGTTTTTGAATTGATGGGATAATCGTTACACTCTGTTAGATCGTCCCCCTAGATAAATCAATATATTAGCTTGTCATACAAATTAGATGCGATATAAGCGAACGTAGAATATTTCCTTTAAACCTCCGTGTAAGTTTCATTAAATTTTCCGCTTACTCTGCGCCATTCGACGTTCCATGTAAAACGTCGGGTAATAAAATAGGCTTACATGTGTAAAACAATGAGTTCGTTAATAATTAGCGTCTCCCCTTCTTCCTTACCTTCCTTTCGAGTTTCGTACATGTCAGGCCGACCTCTAATGGGATTAAACAACAGCTTTCGCCCGGGATCAGCGTTTTCGGGCGTTATCTGTAGATTTTATTTAAGTACATTTTCCACTGTAAATTATCTCCTTTCCTCTACCTCGTATAATGAGATACTTCAGACGCCGTATTTCTCTTTGGAGATTCTCCGACCGCGGGTGTTTCACTTGATACTTATGTGTGTAATGATATTATCTGGAGTGTGTGCAGAATACATTTCATTCCTGCAGCGAGATATTTCTGCCCCGCTCGGCGCACTAATGTTTTCTGGAAAGGATGTACGGGTTTTCACGTTGAAAGGGAAACACGTTGACGGTTATTGACAGTAATTGGCAACACAGTGAGCAAGTCAATTAGAAGAATGGAACTTTTGTGTGTGTGTGTGTGTGCGTATTGTGTATTTGTAGCGAGGAGATACGTAGCTTATGCTGGTGTTGTCTGAGAAAATACCTTGTCGGGATATTTACAGAAATTGCTTTTTTCACCACGCCGTTCCTCCTGCTACACGAGCACACAGGTACAAAGATGCACCACAGAAAGTCACGTTCTTTGACTTTGATTTTTTTGAAAAAGTTCCAAGGGGGACTATTGGAACTTTTTCAAAAAATTTAACTGCCTGTATCTCGGTTAATTCTCGTCCGATAGACACGAAACTAAGCGCATCGTAATCAGCGACCTCTAATCTATAAAGATACGCCAACGAAAGTTATATTTTTTGACTGATTTTTTTGAAAAAGTTCCAAGGAGTATTGGAACTTTTTCAAAAACTTTAACTGCCTGTATCTCGGTTAATTCTCGTCCGATCGACACGAAACCAAACGCATCGTAATCAGCGACCTCTAATCTATAAAGATACGCCAACGAAAGTCATATTTTTTGACTGATTTTTTTGAAAAGGTTCCAAGGGGTATTGGAACTTTTTCAAAAACTTTAACTGCCTGTATCTCGGTTAATTCTCGTCCGATCGACACGAAACCAAACGCATCGTAATCAGCGACCTCTAATCTATAAAGATACGCCAACGAAAGTCATATTTTTTGACTGATTTTTTTGAAAAAGTTCCAAGGGGTATTGGAACTTTTTCAAAAACTTTAACTGCCTGTATCTCGGTTAATTCTCGTCCGATCGACACGAAACCAAACGCATCGTAATCAGCGACCTCTAATCTATAAAGATACGCCAACGAAAGTCATATTTTTTGACTGATTTTTTTGAAAAAGTTCCAAGGGGTATTGGAACTTTTTCAAAAACTTTAACTGCCCGTATCTCGGTTAATTCTCGTCCGATCGACACGAAACCAAACGCATCGTAATCAGCGACCTCTAATCTATAAAGATACGCCAACGAAAGTCATATTTTTTGACTGATTTTTTTGAAAACGTTCCAAGGGGTATTGGAACTTTTTCAAAAACTTTAACTGCCTGTATCTCGGTTAATTCTCGTCCGATCGACACGAAACCAAACGCATCGTAATCAGCGACCTCTAATCTATAAAGATACGCCAACGAAAGTCATATTTTTTGACTGATTTTTTTGAAAAAGTTCCAAGGGGTATTGGAACTTTTTCAAAAACTTTAACTGCCTGTATCTCGGTTAATTCTCGTCCGATCGACACGAAACCAAACGCATCGTAAACCTCTAATCTATAAAGATACGCCAACGAAAGTCATATTTTTTGACTGATTTTTTTGAAAAGGTTCCAAGGGCTATTGGAACTTTTTCAAAAACTTTAACTGCCTGTATCTTCGTTAATTCTCATCCGATCGCCGCGAGACTAAGCGCATTGTAATCAGCGACCTCTAATCTATATAGATAGACTAGTGAAAGTAACATTTGTTGACTTTGAATTTTTCGAAAAAGTCTAAGCTTGCCTTTTGCCAAAATATTGAATTGCTTGTATCCCGTTAAATCTTTGTTCGATTGCCGTGAAACTAAGCGCGTAAAAATTTTCTATCTTTAAAATAATAATCAACGCACACTTATTGAATTCTGGCTGCACTAAAAATATTCCCCACAAAATTTGTCAAGCGAGTTCCACAACCCTTCAGTCAGTTTTGAATTCGCTACAAATTTAATACCAGCATAGGAAATGCAGGAATTCGCCAATTCTAACCGCATTTCATTGAAGTCTCTTCTTTTCAAGCTACCACACTTTGGCGCTTATGCAACACGATCTTTTAATGCTCCGCGCCTTCCATTTTTTCCCAGCCCGCCAAGCATGCGAGTCTTTAACTAAGCTCTTTTTAAGTGGGACTATAATTGCTTACCCTTTTCTTTCGAACTCTGAAAGCGGACGATGAAAAATTCAAAACGAAGCCGGACTCGTATCCCGCACGACTGTACAGAGGAGGGGGGAACAATAGGGAGTGTTTTAATACTGAATAAAGTAATTTTAGGAGGTACTGGAATGTTGTTATTTCTAGAAATGTCGTATTTATACCTTTTCAGAGGCAGAAAATTGTGACGAAGCGAATTCTAGAGGGGAAAATTATTGTACCCTGTATTTTTAATGAACGCAGAAATGGAAAGTTTAATTTTCATTTTTTATCGGCCGAATTTACTTCAAATGGCAACATCACGTTGGTGTATTAAGTTTCATGAAATGTTTCAGGAAATTTCTGAACTTCGTTTAGAAACCCGATTCTTGGATCAGTTCCCTACTTAAAGTATCAGTTTCATGTTTGTCTCTTGGACAGAAGCATTGTGATTTCCATTTGGTTTTATCAGCAGGACCAATTCAGCCATTTTGTTACCCAAGAGCTTCGTGAATTATTGTGATAGATTCAAGCAGTATGTGAAATATTCCTTAATCCGTTACCTGTGGAGCTAATGAATATTAATTTATTGATATTTTATGGACAGGCAATTCGGATAAGATTTTCACGTAGCTCGAAATTATATCGGAAACCTGTCACTAACAGACGCTCGTTAATGTAATTAATATTTTAATTATGACTCGTAGGAGTTGAAAATCCCCAGCGCCCTTGATAATTATCGACACCTTCTGGCTAACGTCTCGAATCCGGCGTTTAAAGGTACTAAGGGCCGTAAATCAGGACCAGGTCCTGCGATCCTTCGAATTACTTAAAGGAAATATCGATCGCTGGTCGCAGACGTAATTTGAGCATAAGTCCTTTGGAACCGTTCACGGCGAAATTCCCGCAATTTCAATTATTCCAATTAATTCAATTCGAATCAATAATTCAACAACATACTTGCAAAATTTTTTGTTGTTCACGTTTTTCGAAATTATCCTTGAGCCGAAGGCGGAAGGTATGAATTTTCCGTTTGGAATTTCGATTGGAAGGGAGGATTTTCAATGAGTATTTCCAGTGGGACTTTTGGTTGAAGAGATTTTTGAATTTTACTTGAAAATCTTCTTTGCTTCTTGCTCTTTGGAAACTTTTCATTAGAAATCACCACAAAAATTATATGTTTTGAAGCAACAACCCTCATGCTTTTCACTTAGATAATTTTTTAAGTAATCCCTTGTGGTTTTAACTGGCTCTAAGACAATCGTTCAACCATGAAACCCTATTCAACTTTAGTCCGGTGAGTCAATTACAATATCGCCATGCTTTAAAGCTAATCAAGATATTTAGCTGATATTAGTTTATTAAGGGTTAAGATTAATAACGGTATCAGATATTTAGTTTAAATAAACGGTATCGTCCCATATTCTAGTAAAATTTTCGGTTTCATAAAATAACAAAATTTAAAAAAAATAGTAACAGGTAAAATAATAAAATAAGCAGTTAGAAAAATAATTCTACATAACAATGACCTTAAAAGCATAACAAATGAGACAGTTAATATAGTAACTATCTTCATATGGCGCATGTTTAAATTAGAAAAAAAAATTATAACTAAGAAAAAGTTGAGATGATGGGATTCATTAACGTTCATTTCATTAACCTCCCATCATGTTTATTAAAAAAATAATATTTTGAACGTCAAATTAGCAACTTTAACGTTGAGTTGTGAAGTTAACATTTTTGAAACACATCAGAAAAGTATTGTTTTAAGATTTACTTCAATTGAGGGAAAATCAACTAAAATTTTCGTTAGCATACAAATTGAAGTATTCACTGAGGCAACTGGTATTTGAAAATTCAGTGAAACCAAGTGTAAGTGCCAATTGTTCAGATTTTGGAAATTATTCTACGCCTGCCTTTCAGTTTAGATCGAAGAAAAGCCAACGTAAGGCAGTAATGAATATTCAGCTGAAGTAAAATAATTATTTAAAGGACGTGAAGGAAGTTATTTGACTTATTTTCAAAACAGTGTTCCTAATTATGTTTGAGGATACGTAAATTACCGAAGTGGAAATGTATTCACAATTTGTTTAGTGGCGGCATAAATGTAAAATTAAATCGTTGTTACACCGTTCTTAAGAACGTTTTAAACAATTTAAACATTTTCAAATAGAAATCTTGTTTTTGAGAAATTCATGCCAGATCGCCAGAAATTTCAATGGTATCCAAATTAGTCAATTAATTTAAATTTGCACGGTAGATCTTCACCGTTGAGACAGAAATTGCCTAAGTTAATTTTATTGAAGAATCGTTAGGTTTGATAATTTAGATAAATTATAAATATACGTTTACACTGGTTTTAGCCCAATTTATTTTGATTTAATACAGCGTACAGTATTCATAAAAATACTTAAGTAATTTGAAGCCATGCAAAATTAATAACAAGTGTTTCAAATGAAGTTATTCTTTTTCTTCTTGTTAATAAAATTTAAGCAAGTAATGAAGTTTCTTATCATTACAAAAATTTCAGTTTTAATAAGCATGACACAACAAAAATCGTCAAAATTCTTAAGAATACATTCATAATTTTATTAATTACTTTGTTCTACAACCTATTACTCGAACGCGTTTCGATCATTAAGTACATTTCAGCTTGTCAGGAAAAAACTTCTCGATTCTCGTTGAAAAGAATGTATCCCATGAGGGACAATCGAACGCGGGATTCCCGACAAATTTAATGCGCCCTAACAAGCCGAAGGCTGTCCCGTCACAAAAGCCATTTGTACCGGTCCCACTTTCGCCCTCCGGGAATCGGGAGAATGGAAGCTCTTTGAAAACTCGAAATGACAAAACTTAAAAACAGTCCACGAAATGTTCTACAAAGGATCTTTTCGATCGTCGTAAGCGTCGCTGAGAAATTACTTGTCTGTAAGATATGAAATAGTGATGTACAGGGTGATGATAGTAGAGCAGATTGATTTGGGAGCGAAGGTAACCGAAGATGAATCCTTCGATGAGAAGTAATGGTGCAGGTAATGAAAGTGCCTTTAAGGTACCACATTCACATCAATTCACATTTCCCTAATTACTGCAAAGAGCCTGTGAAAGGTGAACAAGATGAACGCTTGTCTTGTACGTTAAAAGGATCTAAACCAAACGGCCAAAAATTAAACAAGGGATCCAAGAAAACTTACTATTTCTTGTTCCATAGAAACTTATAAGGTCGAACAAAATTTTCCCAAAAACATTTTCACATTTCAGAAAGTAGAATGAGTCAAATTGCCTTATCTAGAACATTACTGGTTTCAAGGGTCTTGGAATAACAGTAAAAGAAAGATAATCAAGATCATTTATATGCAAACAAATTGGAAAAGTTCGAGCTATACTTGTTCAACAATATCTGTAAATAACCTTTACTAAGTGAGCCAGCATCATAGACTAAGTGCCTATACTGAATTCAGCATCATGACCATAACACTCTTTCAGTGCTTGCCATAAATGAAACAGTATTGCTTAGTGTAGGCATTAATTAGTCGGTATCAGCTAAGCACCTATACTGATTTCAGCTTGATGACCAATACACACTTCCATTGGTTGCTATAAATGGGAATTTAAAGGCCAGAAGACTCAGGGAAGAAACAGTAACATAACTTACTGCGAGATTTGAGAATGTAAGAACCAATAGGTACCAAATCCAGCTAGAGGAAGAAGGTAGAATAACTGATAAATCGTGGCTTGGTAGAGCAGCAGGAGAAATTAACAATAAGAGCCAGTATTGCTTAGAATACACTTCAGTTAGTCAGTATAGGCTAAATGCCTATACTGAATTCAGCTCGTAACCAGGACACCCTTCCATTGCTTGCCATAACTGGGAATTTACCAGGATCAAATTATGTTGTGCAATAATGTTGGTTGGAGATATCTCCAAAGGAAAAAGACGTTATGAGCAAGAAAGGAAAAGGAGTAATGCTTCATCCAGGAAATATGGGAAGATTTTTATTTCGGTTATTTAGGAGTACAGTGGGACCTGCCTCCCTTATTTCTAAGGACTCCCTTATTTCTACATAGTGAGACATCTAATTGGTGGGAGAGCTCTTAATAACTTGCTTCTATTTTTCTTTCACAAGACCACTCAAACCTCAATTCAAAGTTCAAAAGTATTGATAGGGTATTGTTAGATCAGAAATAATTATATCGTATAAAATAGTTAATTCATTGCTCATTTTAAAGATTAACGTAAGGTAATTATGGTTTATGTATACTGTACAAGAGGAAGATGAAAAAACTTATTTTAATATCACATAATTATCTGGATGAAGCATTAAAATTCCTTCAGTTTTTTCTTGGAATCAAATATAACTTTACCTGTTTCTCTATATAAAAGAACTCTATGTCCAACGTACAACAATAATTCATGACACCTGATTACACATTATAAGACTTTGCCTTAATACCCGATAAAACGTAATTATCTACATCATTACGACTGGTATTGGTCATACCATTACCACTCAAAACCCATTACCTTCGAATAAGACATAATTCAATATTACTCGCTAATTTAGACCTATTGCCCTTTAACATTCCCCTCTCTCCCCATTAAGTCTCCACATATAAGTATTTAGCGAACACGACTTAGGGCCGATGTTCCCTCTATAAGAATCCCGTCTCCCCAAGAGAAAGATCGCCCAACCTGTTGGAGCAGCCCTTTGAAATGTAAATCGCCCACGACCGAACCATCGGAGTTCATCATATCCATTATAGGGGAACGTACGGGAGGACGAGCGTCCCGGCGTCGAAGTTACCGGCGGCGGCAGTTCGTCCCTCGGGAAATATCAGTCGTCGGGACGGGTGCAGGTATGGGCACTGGATTACGTGGGATGAAAGGGGAACGGCGGGTTTCTCGGAGGGAGTCTTAGGGCAAGTCGTAGGAGTAGTGCTGTTTTTGCGTAAGTTGGGGAAAAGGATGAATTTGCTGTGAGTTGGGATATTCTGGGATGAGGTGTTTGTTGATAACGACGTTAGAAGGGGCAGAATAGTGTTTTAGTATTAAGCAGAGGGGTGGAGCACGTGTAAGGAAACGACATTTGGGTCTGTCGGGAATGGCAATGGAACGCTAGAATTTAGAAAAGAATTTATATATTATAGTTAGATTAATAGAATATCCAGAGGAAAATTTAGAGGATTTTCGATTAAATAGACCGTTTTGGTCTTTTAGGTCGACCTGTTTAGAACTTTCTAAACTGAGTCCTCAAGGCAAATTTTCTGGATACTCTATTACTCGACTTCGACCTTTACTGTAACAACGTCTGGATGGGCAGTCCCGGTTACTTCCAAAATTAGCCTTCCCGCCTCGGAAAACTAAAATGGCGAGAAACGTAATCGAGTTCGAAACAAACCGTGCCTTTAATACAAAATACGTACATCCACATACAAACGAGATCGACTTGCTTTTAGAGGAAATTTGTTTTCGTGGACGCAACAAGTGCGGTAATCCAATAACCCCGCCGGCGACCTCCACGGAGTAATTGGATGTGTACTCGCTTTTCAATGGGTCCGGGTCGTGCTTTCCTTTTTCGAATCAGGACGGGTCTTTTTGCCCGCCCGAGGGTCTCTTACATGCAGACAGTGAGAAATAAGGGGGCCGAGAATGGTGGATTAAAAACGCCGAAGGGAAAGATACGGCTCTCCCTTCTTCCCGGAGCTAATTAATTACACTCGGACCGCCCTCGGGCGATGTTACTAAATTCATAAGACGGTCGATGACTTTCCAATTTTTCGTTAATTGGAAAAGTTGTAATCTGGGTTTTCGAGCCGAAGGAAACGATTTCCATTCGAGGTTCGGATTGCCAGCGACTCATTAGTCCGTACGTAGCGAACTTATTAAATGTGGGATTAATTAATTTTCGTCCCTCTATACGCACCTAATTGAAGTTACTTCATAACGAGACCTTATCGGAATATTTTGATTAACTTTAATGGTCTTGTCTGCATCGTGTTTTAATAATGACGGGGCTTTTTATGTACTGTGCTATTTAAAAGAATCCAGTGAACATATGTAGCAACATTACATTAAACACACATGCAAAAGACATGTTTTACAATATCCAAAAAATTATGTCTACATTCAATTCAAAATTAAGGGCGTTATGGTCTGAAGGTGCTAAATTGCTAACAGATAGAACACAAGCAAAGTAGAGGGACCAAAAAACTTTGTTTAAAATGGATCCAAGATGATAAAAACCCAAAATATAGACAAATCTGAGCTTTTGCTCTCTTTAATAATAAATATTTAAAAAAGAAAATAGGTCATTTCGGTTTTTTTTGCCATAGCGTGAAAATTATTAACGAAAATGCAGTACATTATACAGATGATTTGTAGAAAATTATAAGACCTTCAAAATGAGTGTCTCTAAAAGGTGATCGGGGCATTTTTCACCGAGAAAACTTGGAAAAACCGTTGAAATTGGCCCTTTTTCAAAAATTCACAGCTTTGCCCAGTTTCAAGCCGAAACGCTAATTTTACGTGAAATGTTAGGTTATTATGTCTACTATAAGCATGCAAAAGTTGGATGCTGTTGGATGAACAGTTTTGACACAATTACGTTATTTACAATATACACCAAAATTTTACAAAATTCTGCGTATTTATTGAGATGGGCCGATTTCAATTTTACAAACGATTTTCGAAAGAGGGCATCAAAAGCTACAATTTGGTTATCTTGGATTTTCGTATACGTTTGGAGAAAAGTACGAAAAATGGCGTCGAACGTTGCGCCCACCACTCAGTTCGAAATGCGAAATCGCGCGTTTCGTGCAATGTTCGAGGCCATTTTTCGCATTTTTCTCCAAAGTATATGAAAATCCAAGATAGCCAAGTTGAAGGTTTTGATATCCTCTTTCAAAAAGCGTTTGAAAAATTAAAATCGAGGCATCTCAGTTAATACACCGAATTTTGCAAAATTTCGCTATATATTGTTAATAAAGTAGTTGTGCAAAAACTGTCCATCCGACAACATCTAACTTTTTCATGCTTAAAGTAGATATAATAACCTAATATTTCCCGCAAAATTAGCGCTTCAGCATCCAGCTGTACAAAGCACTGAACTTTTCAAAAAGGGTCCATTTCAAAGGTTTTTCCAAGTTTTCTCGGTGAAAAATGCTCCGATCACCTTTCAGAAACGCTCATTTTGAAGGTCTTTTAGTTTTCTAGAAATCGTCTGTACAACGTATTGCATTTCCATCAATAATTTTCACGCTATGATGAAAAAACAGAAAAACGACCTATTTTTTTTAATTTTTATTGTTGAAAAGAAACCAAAAGCTCAGATTTGTCTAGATTTTGGGTTTTAATCATCTTGGATCAATTTTGAAAAAAGTTTTTTGGAGTTTCTGCCATTTTATCTACCAAAAAATACTCTACAAACTCTACTAAGCGAGAAAGACAACACTTCCTCGATTATTAAAAAAATTATTCTCTTTAACTGATTCATCCGCCTGGTTCTTAACCTCCTCCGGAGGACATCTCCGAGGGGCGGCATTAAAATTTCTACCCACTGTAAGGCACATTCATTCTCATAAAACCGACGATATTTCCGAGTTAAGACGCGTTTTATTTCCTGCGAGAAAACCTACTAAATTCCACGTTTAACTGCAGCGAGCTCGGAACGCCTGATCCCTATGGAGATACAAACGTTCATGTGTTAGGTTAGAAGGTAGGAGGGGATTGTGAAATAATCGATGCTATCCCGATAGCTTCGTCAAAGGATAAAAGAACCGTCTTATTTATAGAAGACATGGCGGTACACCCATGCAAGTTACATAAGTTCAAGGAGAAAATGTTCCAGCTTGTTCCTTTAAAAGTTTTCGTATGAAGCTAATATTTTCTCTAATTATACTGTATGAAGGAACTTGCGAGCGGCAAACGTCTCGAATTTTAAAACAACTTCAACTTGATTGTAAGAGTAGAAGCTTGGTAGGCGAGAGGTAACGTTTATTTTTGCAGAAAGAATTACAATCGGCTATTTTTTTAAATAAACGGTTATGCGACGGAACCTTAATAAACGTCAACATATCGTTACAGTTAAGTAAATATTTAAGTAAAATCCACGAAACGTTACTTACTGAAAGCAACACAAATCATATTGAACAAACACACACGTTTTAATCCAATACGTTGATCGCAAATATTTCAATTTAGCCGAAGCGATAAAACGTTTTGTTCTCTCCGTTTCTATTACGCCGGGACCGAAAACATAAGCGCTTAAATAACTCCTCGCGGAAACTTTTGAAGTAGCTACTCCATTCACGAGTCCTTTGAAGCAACCTTAACTTTCCCCTTCTCCGTTGTTACTTTGCCTCAAAAACAACAGTTTTCATCACATATTTTTCTAACCGTCGATACGGAATCCCCGAGCCGCGGCATTTCAATTAACCAATTTAATTGCCTACGTGAAATATGCATTTCAATGAACTTCGAAGCCTCGGTTTATTTCAGAAGGATTAGGAGCGAAGTCTGAAACGGAAATGGCTTTATAATGAATTTATTTGCAGGAGATTGCAACAGGACGGCTGGCTGATTAGCGCATGTATATTTGAAGTTAACGTCAGTTTGTCTGGAGATTAAAAGTATATAATTAGCAATGCATCATACACGCGTAGTGTTTTTCGAACGTAAATAATTAGTGGTGCCTTTTTATGCGTTCTCGTAAAAAGCAGGAAGTGTAAAATAACGTTATGAACTGTTGCCAACTCCGGTATTTAAGTAACTAAACCTTGTAATAACCTACCACCCACTTAACTTCATGGCCTTGTTTTGTAATTTATTTCAAGGCATTTTGTTTTCTAAACCCCTTTCAGTGTTTCATAATAATCGCAGTATGCTCGCGTGGCATAGGTTCACAATATAACGACTAGTCGTTAAATCTATAATGTCTATAGGCAAGTGGCTTGGTAGCGTTTCTGTAAGTTATTCGTTATGAACTGATATTGATTCAAATCTAAGTCGGGTACGGTTCAGTGTTCATGTATAAAACCCCATGGAAATTTTGCCACTCCTAGAAAATTCTTAGAATTACTTTCACATCGAAAAACTAGCTTGTAACAGAAAGTTACAACAGCGTCCTTAGAAAGGGTGTATAAAGTGACACTTTTTCTTGTAATAAAATGTCCTGTAAGTGACTCTAATGTCGAGGTGGCTTACAGCAGTTTTGATGATAAACTTAGGGAACTGCAATCCTTCAAAAAATGTAATCCACGGTTGCTTATTAAGAACACTAATCTTTGTGACTTAAGCCATAATGACAGTATTGCCAAAAATGCCGTGTCCTTAAATGAATTACTTGATTGAAAGTTGTCAGTAAATTAAATCGTCATTACATGTCTCGCAGGTTCCCCTCTTCTACAGAAAGCTGTATTTATGTAGGATGCAAGAGATGTAACCTTGTTAATTGTACGCGTGTTATTTTTGTTGCTCTTTTGGCATTTGTCTGTTAATTGTTAGTCAGACCCGTGGTTCTCATGAATCTAAAACTTGCCAGTGTAATCAGCTTCTTTTTCTTCCTACTCTTGTGCATCTATTTCGATGTTAGCGATCATCATAGCTATGGCAGCACATCTGAACGCCTCAGTGGAGGTGACACCACACCATTTGCTATGGACCTCCCTTTCCTCTCTATCGTACTTTGCCTTGTATGATGAGCACTCAAGTTTTCGTTCCTTAATTGTGTGTAAAAGTGGTGTCTGGCACTTCATTGTGTTTAGTACTTCGCTATTCGTTATGTGGTAGGTTCAAGGTATCTTCAGGATTCTTCAGTAAACCCACATCTCGAAGACTTGAGGTTTCCACATGAAACGACCACCAAAACAATCTGTTGCCCTACCGCGGCTTGGATTGCTTAAAATATTCGATCCCTTATCGTCCCCGATTTAGCCACGAGTGAAACTGCTATTAAGTATGACAAACCCCGCTCTTCTAGTCTAGTGATTTATGCCTCGGAGTTATGATGTAATCATCCGTTTTGGCTTGCGTAAATCGGCGAATTTACGGAAGCGGCGGTTTAATTTTAACTTCGGGGGATTAACGGACGGAAACGACTCTTTTTTTTTTTTTTTTAAGCGGCGTAATGAACTTACCGATGCCCGAAATTGTTGTTAACCGCATTTTACGAGGCGTTTTCATGTAAAGCGGCGGTTTTAGGGGCGAGCCTCGGCAGGGAGGGTCCCGGGCTTCGACGTTGGGACTAACGGTACACACAGGAGTAATTCATACGTGCCGTCCTCTTCTTTTGCTTTGCTAGGAAATGTTCCTGACACGTGTAATAAAAACAGCGTGCCTTTTGTCAGATATCAAGAAGAGGGTCCGAAAGGGAAAATAATATCGGTTAGGTGTTTCGTCTTGTCCTCGTGTTGGTTGGTTCGTGGATAGCTCTGACGTCCCAAGATTATTTGCTCGAATTCTATTTGCCTCTAAGACTTTTTTATACAGAACTCGATACAATAGCCAGCGTTCAATGGTGGACACGGCGTTGTAAGGGAAAAAAGAAGTCGCTTAAGTACATAGACATACACATGAAGGCACAGAAATGCTAGGGGATGAAAACGATGCACTATAATTTTCCACAGCTTTATCAGTTATTTTGGGCATCAAAATCACTTAAGTCACCAGCCAACATTAGTGAATTACTTTGTCGGTAAATACTATGTGGATAGCATCCAGCAACATTTTTCTACATGTCCAAGTTTCAGTATAATAATGCCTCATAGAATATTTCTATTTAATTTTCTAGAAAAATATATGCATTTTCTTTGACTTAAGTACAGTCTTTTACTCTCATTGTATAAGTATGTAATAACACTATATAAATTGTACTTATGATTTATGAGCAATTGGGGCTCTATTAATGTACACTTTTCTTGAAAAATCTATAAAAAACTATTCAATGTTATGTATGCGTAACATGTAAAAAATCGCGGGTAATTTACTAGATATACGATCAGGCGCAATCCTTGACCTAACTGCAATCTCCCACTAATTAAATTCACGACATAACTGTGTAATCCAGGAAACAATTGATTACCACAATTAACACCTCGGATAATTACATAATACGGGTTATGGCTCTAACTTTACGTAGGTACTCGAGCGATCATTAATTGTACTAATTATATGACCAATACAATTAATTTTAAATCTTTAATGACGCGGAAGATAATGGGTAAAGAAAGAGTCGTTGTTATTAAAAATTTTCCAAAATTTACGCCGCTAGTTTCTTTACCAAGTGACGCAATCGCCCTCGCACCCTTGGACCATGTAAGGTGCTACCTACCATTTTTAAGAAGGCTTGTTTAGGCGAGCCTTTTAATCTAAACTGCGGATTTTTTTAATTGTAATTAATTGGTTAAGCTCGAATGAAATATTTTTTATTGGATATGGAAATATATTGTTGACAATAATTTGACCATGATACATCACAGTAAAGAGCGAAGCGTTTAATACTAAATTTTTAGTGTTTCAGAACTACTCTACCATTATTTATATACCTGTCAAAAAATCTTAGTTGGTTTTTTGTCAAATTATTTTGGAAAAGTCATAAGCGATAAAGAAATGAGCACGATTCATAAAACGAACCGATCCTATCTGCAACGTTATGACGTCAGTTGAAAATTTTCCTTTGAAGAAGTCTTTGCAATTTAACCTTGCGAAGTACTTTGAAATTAACACCGTATTTTCCCGTATTTTCTACCTCCTCGTCGAGGTAATTTTCCCGCATTCGAGATTATAAAAATTCAAATTGCTTCCCGTCGCAAAAACAAGTCGATAAAATAATTTCTTTTGCCTGTTGGTTGTTGTACAGCTCTTCTCTGGTTTATCACAGAGAGAGCAGTTTAAATTCGCTCCTCCCACGTTCCTCGTGGGCTTTGCCTCCGCATTATCTCATAATTAAAAACACGTAAATCCTTCGGATTCACGTCGACTTTAGTAAAAAGGGAGAAAATGAAATTTGCTCTCGAGGGAAAAAGAACGCGTCGACGGTGTACATGAAGGGATTGTTTTCAGAAGGTCCCACATGGGGGTTTTAGACGGATAATCCTTCATAATTCTCCATTAGGCGTGTGCTAAATTATCTCGAAATGTAGAAACGAACGGTAGTCACTGAGTGCCACGTGTGGCTGCTCAAATAATGTTCATCAGAAAATGGGCTGACGATGGTCGCAAGTGGACCCGAAATGTTTCTCTAAATAAAACACATTAACTCGGAAAGTGACTTGGTAGTTGTTAATCGCGCTCTAGGGACTATTTATCATGAAAATGCCTTTGGTAAATGATTTATGTAGAAATAATATCTCTGCAAGAAACACGGTACAAAAATTAGGAATAATTTTGTAATAAACCGTAAGCTATATTTTCTGTATTTTAATACACGGAATCTTGTGGTTATTCAATCCAAAACTGTATATCTGTGTGTGATTTTAATATGCTAGCATACAGTACTATTTGTATGGAAATGTACCTTACGAATTTAAGAAATTTTCCCTGTATCTCACGGAGTTTGATAGTTGTGACTTATTGGGGTTGACAGTTGGGGTTCCATTGAAGAAAAACTAAATTGAAAATCTACTAGGATTAAAACTAATTGGTTTTTAACTAGGCATTCTTTTTATTTCCAGGAGGATTTCCCTTTGGCTCGCAGCAATACACTCCTGTGAAGTGGAGTTCTGTGATTCTAACTGTTGATGTCCTGTGTTCAATCCAATACGGATAGGTGATTGGAGACTGTATTTCCCCTTGTTAGGTAAGTTCGAGAATAATGTATTTTCTGTGAATTGTTGCAAGCACATTGCACTTGCGTTTTGGTACCGTAGGAAGGAAATATCGTTCCACAGAACAAATTTTTGCAAGCAATTATGCTTGCTTGTATATATTCTATCTCGCTGATTTTCTTCTCAGAATGCTTCTCTGTAGTAAATAGTAACTTAATGGTTAGTTAATGGATTTCTAAGACGAATGGGTGCCAAATGGATTATTGGATCCAGTAAATTTACTATCTAAGTAGCTACATGAAAATCTACTGGAAGATGAATGAAGCCAGGGCTGATACACTTATGCTTCCATTGTTTTCTTGGGTTTTCCATGTTTTCTGCAAACTGTATGCGTCACATTTTTTGTTGGAAATTTGAAAAAAAAAATTTCAACGCAAATGGTTATAGTTCACATGATTTTTGGAAAATCTACTGATTTTGGTTTAAAGACATATTTGAAGACCACATGTTGATCCATAGATTCATGAAAAATTGACTAGATTTCATTGGACTCTGGAAAATTACTGAATTTGATTAAAAGCCATATGTTTATGGATTAGTTGCTTAGTAGAGTGATTTACTCATTTTTATGTGATTCTTAAGAAGAGTATTGAAAGAGGGAAAAGAAATTTATGGATAGGTTATTTGGTTAAAATTTGAGATTTTAGAAAATTGGCTGGAGTACATCAGAAGTTATTTGAAACTATTTAGCAATGTACAAAAGCATAAAAAAGCTTTAACTGACTTCTGAAGGATTGACCAGGGTTCATCAGGTATTTAGGAAATCAACTGAATTTAGTACAAAACGCAACGTTCAGATTCCATTTTTTTTTTGGATTAAAAATTACAGTCTAAACGTCGTGGGCTTGCATATTACTAACTAATGAAAATCTTTAATAAGTTAAAGGCAGTTAGCGGTGATTAGCGGCAGTTAGCGGTGATTAAAGGCAGTTAGCGGGGCGTTAGCGGTGATTAGAGGCCATTAGCGGGCAGTTAGCGGCGATTAGCAGCATTTAGGACAGATTAGCGGCAGTTAGCGATGATTAGCGGCAGTTAGCGATGATTAGCGGTTATTAGCAGTGGCACAGTGTAAGACGGTCGATCGACTTGAGACAAATAGTTTGAGGGGAAGTTAGGTAAAAATTTAGGTGAAAAGATAGGTAATAAGGTGTCCTAAAATACCGGCATATACGCATATACCCTTTGGAGGGCCACCAGTCGACTGGAAAAGGCGAACACCCTGTGTAAAACTTGACTTAGTGGGAGCTTTCTCGAAGCCTTAAGCTCGTTTCTTTAATGATCTTGTCGATTAGGATAAGTGTTGCACACTGCAACACAATTGCACGTATTATTTTCGATTCTTTGGCGAACAGAGTCAAATTCCGCCATTTTAATACTCCATTGCTCCGTGAATCCTACGATCTTCCAATTTTCGTGTGATTTGTCAAGTAGCGATTTATTAGGCAAACTTTTGCAACCTACAGCCAGTCAGGGACTATGATTTTTCCCTACTATCTAGATTTGTTCTACCAGAGATCCGTTTTTAAATTAATCCCATCCAATAACACTTATTGTTTTCTGTTGCCAAAATTCATGCACCGACTAAAAGCCAATACCTGTTCTATAGGCTAGTAAATAGTGTGCTGGGACGGAATAACAATATCCGACGCATGGTCGGCCCATTAGCAAAAATGTTTCATCTCCAGGCATAAATCTGTTATCCCTCGGGGATAAATCAATCCGTCGTCGAACGGATAAAGTGCTCGCGCCGGTAAATTCCTCGCCTCTGCAATATTTTCCATCCATTCCCGACGATCGTGTGTTCGGTTAAATAATTCACCGGTTATCGGTGTGATCGATAGACCGGGAGAAGGACGGCGGGTTTGTTTATTCATAAGCTCTGAGGGTGGCGCGTGGAACATCATCCCCTCGTATTATTAGTTCGACTTCAGTCCGGGTAGCTGACCGCCTCTGGCTGAGGATAGTTCGTAGTCGTTCGTGGAGGAATAATGGGCTTAATGAAAGGGAATTGCAATGGTAAAGCTCGGTCATCCCGGTAATTAATCGGGATTTGCTAGCGGGGAAAAAGGAGTAATCCTGCAGTTACCAATATCGTTGATTCATAAGAAATTTACGGGAAATTCGGAATGCTCAAGGTGGGAGCGCTCAGGGACACCTGAGAATAACAACTTACTCCTCTAAACATTTATTTTAATATGCAGTAAACTGCAAACATTTAAAATAACACGACTTAAGTTTATTACGGTTTGCCGTAGTTATCCCCAAGGATCTTCGAAACTTTAAAAATCAATCTATTTAAACGTTAATACACCTCCGGGAATTTGCAAGTGCTCGTTTTCCGTATTTTAACGTAAATTTATCATCTTAGATTTCGTCGAATGTCTGAAATAACTGACATAACCTAGTGAGAATCAAATAAATTTCATAAACTACCCGACCTGTACCCTCATTAGCACCCTTTAACGGAACAAGATCATATTTCCAAATTACACAACCTCCGTTGGAGAATTTAATCAACAGTTGACGTCAGAATAAGAGCGGGTCGTATTTAACCTGCGCCTCAAGTAAAGTAGTAACCCAAAGTAGAGGGAAACCGATTTTAGTTGCTTAGAAATAATGAAACGTAATATTTGATAGTATGGGCCTTTTGCGGGGTTCGGGTTTCCTCTCCTGGATTTTTAACGTGGAATAGTCGATAATCTGAAGGAAAATTGAAAATGCTTGAGTTTCACTCAGACGTTGTTTTATGTCAGAAAGTTTAACGAAGTTTCACAGATTTTCAGGGAAAGTCCCCGTGCAATTATGTTAATAGCAATTTTACAAAAACGTACTTTTTTGGATACACATGAGTGTTTTTCATGTTACAAATGCAGCAGTAAATTTTCGAAAAAAAATATTTCTGCGTTAAGAACATTTACTTTAGGTCTGCATAAAATGTCTATACGAACACAAGCACATCTTTGATGCTGTGTAATACTCCTCTTGAGAGTTATGAACATTCTCCCTCAGTTCCCTTACCTACAACCTATTCATCTCTCCCTCTCAGAAATCTTGCCTAAAATCCCTTATCGTGATGACGCTTCAACCCTTAATTGCTCCTAGTTCAAAAATTCCAAAATTATTTATTAATTCAGTGTCTAATTGCTGTACAAATTTGACTGGATATAGTTCAGTGGAACCAGAGTTATTGAGGATTTTCATTGGTTAGTAATGCGTGAGCCCACGAAGTTTAGACTGGATGGAATTTTTATAACTGAGATCGTAACACTTTGTTGCATCAACTCAACAAACCAAGTCTGTGATCTGTCAAAAATGTTTCAGTATGGCTACACACTATTTATTAAATGCAATTATGAATATGTCCAATTATTTCTACGAGGTCTGTCATTCACATAAAAGTATTTTTCTAAACAGAAAACTTTTAAAGTTTGACATGTTTAGTTTACTTAAATGTATCTTAGCTGCAAGGAGAATGACTTAAATCGAAGTTAAATATATCATCTTCGTGCCATGTTCCATTAAAGACGGTTTGTGTTTGGTGTTTGTAGAATAAAGAATAAAACTAGGTAGAAAAAAAGTTATTGCAAATCTTTCAGCAAGATATAAAAATTAAAGTATAAATTTTAGAGGGGGGGATATCAAAATATAAGCTTACAAGCGTACCTGTCACATACGTGATACAGTTGATAATTTAAGTTACGTTAAAATTAAGGGATGGAAACATATTTTTAAAAAAGACCATTTTTCACATTTTACAAAAATCACTACCACCGTATAAACCAAGTGTTTTAGAAAAATAAAATTGGTGGTACAATAATAAAAAAATGCAACACCATTTCAATATGCAGGAAATACAAAAAAAAAAAGTTAAAAAATCCAAAAATATGTATTTTCCGCGTCATCTGAGCTTTGGATAGATCTATAGTGGAATTTATATATCATACAATGTTTCTAGTATTAGAAGTATAGTTGCCTAAATATTTAGTTAGACAATAGAAAATATAATGGGTAATATATGTACCTATACATATGTATATGTACATGATGCATGATGTATAATATTAATGAATATGTATACCTATACATATTCATCAATTCCAACCATCGTATGGCAGTGCTTCGATAGTAAATAACAGTATATTTACAATTAACGTTCTTTATGAGAAAATAAACTGATGAAGTGAAACAAAGCGAAAACCACCTCGTGTCGAATTGTTTACGATCGTGACTGTCCGGCGGTGAACGTAACCAGCTTTATTTTCGGAAACGTAAATGTTTATCCCGCAGGAACGAGTGAAACCAGTTCCGTCCCGTCAGGGAACGGAGAAGTCGACGTATTAACCCACTTCCAGGATAAATCCCCGCACCGAGAGGTTCTATCGCCGCCTAAATCGAACTGCGATTTGACAAATCCACCGACGATGGATCCGGGGGTGTGAAATAAGCGTTATCGCACGATTTTCCTGTGTTTATATTTAGGAATATCTCTGGATGTGAAGTCGATGGGAGTAAGAACTTACGTCCACGTAAGAGAAGGAAGAAAAGACCTCAAAACTATTACTGGTGTATGGGGGCGCAGGCGACATATTTAGCCATATTTGTTATGAACAGTAAGTTCACGATATTTGTAATAACTTTTCAAAAGTATACAAGAGTTCTATCGCTAGACTGCAGATAAACTGAAAAGTGATACTTCTTTAATATTGTTGCTTCAAAATGTCTATTAAGCCATGTCAATCACCGAATAAGTCCGCATCTGCTAGAGCAGCATATCTTATGGCTACTTCATAACGCAAACTACGATTTTATTGCTCCACCCCCTCGCAAGGGAAGGTGGATATTCTGGCTTAAGACTCAAGGCATCCCCGGTATGTTCGTACCTAAGATTACAGCAAGAAGTGGAAGGAAAAACCAATATTGACGCGCTTTTTAAGAAACCGCCTGCAGGGCCTCAACTCCTCTTCAGCGTTAATTTTTTTGATTCGCTCCGATTGATCCGACGAGCGCGGGAACATAAAGGGATCGCGCCGAATTAATCCGCGAATACCTCCGCCGTGATTCCCCCTCTCGCCCTCCCCGATCCCCGAGGAGAACCGTGGCCGCTCCGAGGAGCTTTATTAACGGAGTACGAGTTCCCGACTCGTTAAGGTAAATTCTGAAAAAAAAACTTCCCCCCCTAGAAAAAAAATCATCCCCCCTTGAACCGGAGAGATACCGCCCGGGGCAAAAAAACAGATTAGCGGGTAGGGGGTAATGGTGGGAGCTGTCTTGCTGAAACACATGTAATTTTCTTTGAAAAGTTCCAAACGAAGGGGGATTCTTCTTGCTTTTAGAGAAGTTTGATTAAAGGGGAGGGGAGGGTGAAGGGCATGCTTTTCGCGAGGTTTTTCCTGAAGCGGTTGTAAAAAATTTGCTAAATTCGAACTGGAAAAATTTATTGAAAAAAATTATGTGGTTTTATGGGATTACGTGTGGAGGCGATTTTAGTGTGTAATTTATTTTTATTGCGCTATAAATACGTTATTAGTAATCATTACATTCAGTTTTGGAATTACCGCCCCGGCGAATGCTGTCTTATTAACTTTTACAAAGTCTTATGTTTACTACATGTGAGCGGCATTGTGGTAAAATTGTTCCATACTCCAAGTAATGATGACGTAGCAGATTTATTTGTTGCTATTATTTTCTATTTAAAATTAGTGCCATATTTCAAAACTTCCTATATTTTGCCAGGTTTTATATTTTAATTTCTCCAGATAAATGCCCTTGGGTCCTTACAAATGCATCTTATACAGTGTCATGAAATAAAATTAATAAATATACAGGCGAGAAAGGAAATCAAATCCAGGATGAATTTGAAAATATTTTAGACATATCAAGCATCAAATTTAATGTCTAAATATTATGATATGTTTTAAGTGATGAATAATAATTTCAATATTTTTAGTTTATTAAAAGATGTTCTTTCAAAAAAAGTTGATGTTGAGTTAAGAGATGGATAGATGGCGATTACATTGTTGTATAAATTTGATAGGTTGTATGAAGTGTTATGCATTGCACAAAATGCATTATACAGGGCGCGGCATCATATATTGCCTACACTACACTATACGACACCTATATCATAAAAAATTTCTAGTTCTCAAAATGGATTTCATTGCGTTTTGAAAAAATGAAGTTATGATGCCACACCTTGTATATTTTAAATATTTACACAGACAAGGAAAGATAATATAACAATATAATATAACCAAGATATTCGTGTATATGTAATGAACTAGCAGTGAACCGTCGGGGCTTCGCTCGCTCACTTATTGGAATGTCCTGTAGCCTTTCTCCTCGCTTTAACCCGTAGTGATTTAATTCTTTTCGCATTTGACTGTACTTAACCGATACGTTTCCCTTCTTTTGAGATATAATAGAAGAGAATAAACCAAATCTCTGTCAGATAGCTTGAGTCAATTGCATATCTAACAGTGCACCGAAGAACAAAGATATATATAATTGTTACAAAAGGGACCGTTCATAAACCACGTGGCCCATTTGAGAAGAAGAAGGGTGTATTAAAAAACCACTGCAAGCTACTGGCAGGGAATGGAAAGAGGATTGAAAAAGGCGATGTAGAGTTAGAGTTTCTCTTGAGACTGAACTTGCATACTTTAATAATTTTTCTAATTCAATCGTTAGTAGTTTTGTAAAATTCTTTTTCAACTATGTGATGACAATCGTGCCATTACAGAAACGTTTTATTAACTTAGATTCCCAATTAATAAAGGTTACCGGCACCTTTCGGTATAATTCGTTTAGGCTTGCGTCGTTATTTAATTATAATCCGACCTGATTCTACCGTTTGCCGATATAATTAATAACGAATCTAATATTGTGATTCACTCCCAAGTAATTACTCTCTAATAATCGCATTCACGCATTAACGTCATCAGTCTCCACCTATATTTAGAACTCGAGGGAGAAAAATCCTAATCGTAAATTCCTTCCGGGCTTTGAAATTTTCCGGCTTAGTTTTAGGAATTCCGTCCCCCTTCGCGGGTCCATTCCAGGTCTTCAACAAAGCTGCTACATATTGAAAAGTCGAACCTTCTAACGAGCAAACTTGCCATATTAACGCAACACAAAAGCTCATCGCACAATCGGCCTCTCTCCAGGCATTCCTGCATTGTTAGCGAAATCTAACCTACAATCTGTCCTAATGGCATTTGAGGCATACTAAGCGGCGGTCGTGTTTCATTACGTTTATGCAGGTAAGCAGATGGTTGGCTACCTCATTTATACAAAATTTTCAAGGTGTCTAGTCACTAGATATACACAGTATATAGTAAGACAGAGACTTATGGTCTTTCATGGATGTAACTATGATTTTGTTCCATGTATTCTTAACATGGACCTAACTATTTAGTGAAACACATTCTAAACGCATTTTAAGCTAAAATCCATTTTAGCCTTAAAGTGCGTTTATGAATACGCCAAATTTTTTCCAAAACGTTACCAGAGCCATATCGCACGCTGAAAAAATTTGAGAGTACATGTAATCGATGTAAAATTTTCCAAGGAATCCATTCCCGCCCTCGGAATTGGCCCAAAATTCTTCAGTTTCCGAGAAATCCCAAAAAACTATTTTTTTTTTCAACTTAATCTAACTCGCTCGTATAAATTTTTGAATTTTTTTGCTGGAACTTAAAATATTTGCTTTTTAGTGTACTTCTGGGTGCTTTCAACTTTCCCGTGTGTATTTTGGTTTTAAGCGCCAAAACATACGAAAAATGACCAAATCAGCCTAAAACTGTGAATTAAGCACGAGAAAAGCGTGGCAAAAGTTGGAAATACTCCTGGGGATCTTCGGCTGACCATCTGGATGTCCAATATTGTGATATTCACGCGAAAATTGCAGTACTAAAGGTGTATTTCCATAGAATTCAAGTGACAGATGGGCGATTCCACCCAAAATCGGCTTTTGCTTTATAACGAAGGGATTTCCGATTTTCCGCCGGTGTTCGGTTCTTTTGAATGTTTGGATCTTCATGGGAAAAAATAACGATAGTGTTTATTCAAAAAAAAAATTCAATTTCAGAAATCACAATTTTTGGGGATTTTCGCAAAATTTCGTTTTTTCAGGATTTGTAAATTTCATAATTTAACTTCAGTTTCATTCAATTCAACTTCATTCAAATTAATTTCATAAGTAACATTAAAGTATCGCTCAATCAAACTATTTCGTTAAAATTCGATTTTTCCAGGATTCTCACAACAATTGGCCTCCGGATGGTCTGGTATTCAATGAGAATGATCTGAATTCATCGGTGAGCTTGAGCCGGATATCCACAGGAAAATTTCCAACTTTTGCCACCCTTTTTTCACGCTTCATTCACCGTTTTAGGCTGATTTGGCCATTTTTGCCAGTTTTCGCGTGTTTTCGCACCTAAAACCAAAATACACATGGGAAAAGTTGAAGTTACCCAAAAGTACACTAGAAACCAAACATTTTGCGTTCCTGTAAAAAAATCCAAAAATTTATACACGCGAGTTAGAGCAAGTTGAAAAATAAAATGGTTTTTTGGGATTTCTCGCAAATAGAAGAATATTAGGCCAATTCTGAGGGCGGGAATGGATACCCTGGAAAATTTTACATCGACTACATGTACTCTCAAATTTTTCAAGCTTGTGATGTGGCTTTGACAACGTTTTGGAGAAAATTTGGCGTCAAAAACAGAAAACGCCAAAAAACCGAAAATTGGCCGTAAAAAACGCTAGGTGTAATATTTTGGGCTGAAAATTTGGGTAAATACTTGTAATTAAACCTTTAATACAATGAAATCGTTTATATGTTTTTAACTAAAACCGGTTTAATCTTGCAATTTTAGGGAACGTATTTAGTTACTCCATAACTTATAAACGAGTAGACAAAATTTCAAATACAATACAGCAGGGTATGGGGAATCAAAAGCACTTTTCGATGAGATATCACCTGACCAGCTTTTTTATTTGAAAAATTTTAGGGGATGACACCCCCATTTAGGAGGGTAAAGTTTGGGGTATAATTTTCACGTCGAAAGTTGTCTCCCTCACAACAAATTTAATCGATTGAAATTGTGACAGTTACGCCTTCCGGTACGTTTTGCGACGGTTCACCGTGTATACTAGACATACAGTAGGTAGTAACAAAGGAGATTTATTAAATTATGCTCAAAAGCCCCGCGTTGCCTCGAATCGACTGGAAAAACAAACCGAAACGTTGATTAAATGAGAACCCGGGCGCGGCGTCGAAAGAAGGACTCGACGTGCGCTACTAGAAAAATATTTAGAATAATGCCGAATTTATTTCTTTAACAATAGAAATGTATTTTTCATTAGATCGATCTAAAATAAACCGGCCGCCTCAAAACGCGCACAGGTACGTGCCGTCTATTTCCTGCAACATTTTCAAAATAATTTATCGAGGCGAGGAATAACGGGCACCTTTCATTCCTCGGTACATCCACGGGGAACGCTCCGGGATAGAAATAAAACACTTGCTTTGATGTGATTTCTTGCTCAAATATGAATAAAGGTAAGATTCATCAGGGACTGGCTTTGAGGTAATCCGTTTTGATCCTTTTGTCTGGAGGTTTCGCACAGACGTTACGTTCCTGATGAAGCTGAGAGGTTAGCAAACGTTTGCACTTCACTTAACGGGGAGGCGCAGGGGGATAAATTGTTTTAAATCACTAATTAGACACCCTGCGAGGGAATGGGGTGGAGTGAATCTAATTTGATCAAATTAAGTAGAAAAAATCTCCTTTTATTCAGTTCAAAACACACATTTTATATTTTATCATCACATTTCATTCACGGTCCTGGAAGCGTTTTTACAGCTATGTAAACTTGCCGTTTAAACTAACGTTATTGCGTTTTACATCCTCACATGCTTGTTGTAAACGTTTGCAAGTTTTTTGTGCAGTATACGCCAGTGCCATTACCTTCATACATATGCAAGTGCGTTAATTATTCCTCGTTTCTCTGCAGAGTGAAATAATCAAATTTAACGTGTACCTACGTTTGTGGCGTTTTGATTGATATTTTTTGGGCGCCCAAAAGAAACGCGGTTCGGTCGTAAACAAACCATCAACGAATTGGATTTCCCCGCTGCTGTTCAAAAACGCGGCTTTATCCCCAATACGAAGAATTTCCCGTGGCTTTTATTTAAGTTAAATTTATCGACTCGAAAGTTTCCCTTTGCCAGTGCGGAGGTGAATGCGGCGAAACGTACGCGTATCGCCCCCCCAAGAAAAATTGTCATACGAATTCACTTTTTTTCTCTTCCTCTCCTTACAAAGCCTGGTACGGAAAAAATCGCGGGGATCAATCACAGAATTACCCCGAATAAGTACGTGGGAGGAAATATATGATGAAATCGCCCCCGAGAGAATGAAGGTTCGGGGTTTATTCGAGCACAAAGGGGGGTAATTCACTGGCTGTAAATTCCGGGAGATTTTCTTCAAAATAACAAAGCGAGGTCGGGTCAAAAAGGACTACATTTATATTACGATAAGAAGATTTTTCATATTTTTATCTTCTATAGCAAAAATTGGCAGAGTTTCCGTTAAAGAAAGGTTAATAAATCGAACGGTAATTTATATCACGTCGTGCTTTCCACTGCAGTGTGAAATTGAGAATTGCATTAATGGCAATTATAGCCCCGTAGAAGTAATCAAATTCTACCGACAAAGCACCCAAATAGGGCGAAATCGATATCTTTTTAAAATTAAATTCCATAATCGCCCTAAATTGCAAAATATGAAAGTATGATATAAAATGCCCATATGGATGATACGTTTCTGATTTCAATCTGTAACAGATTGCAAATCTAAAAATAAGTACACGTCTAAAATTTCATATTTGCTCAGTTCAATGGGCGCTACTTTCTTTAGGAACCATGGGTTTTCTATTGTTGGGAGAATTTCTGGACACCCTGTATATGCAAAATTGACATATACGCTATGTGTATGTGTGTATATTCGGCATATGTCAATGGATTTTAATTAAGTCTCATAAGTCCTTGGTTGTTAAACATTTTCCCCCCATTAAAGCTTTCTACTATACGAATCAGCTCATAAAATCCCATAAAATCGTGGGGGAAAGTCGTGAAAATATTTTTGAAAATATCTCCTTAATCGCCACCAAGAAAATGTCAGTTATCAATATTCTTGCCCAGGAAAAATATCTTAGAGCTTTTTTTAAAAAAATAAACTATTTTAAATATAATTCAGTAGACACAGTAACCCGCTCAATTATTTTCATTGGCACCACCATCGAAGTATGATACAAGGTGAATGTTTTAAGTCAAAAAGTTTGACGCAGATTTAACTTAACATGTTTCTAAGATATAATAATTGTAATTGAACGTATGTACAGGAAAACGTATTTAAAAAATAGCTTGAGATGTTTTTAAATAAGTTCTAAGAGAATTAAAGAACAGGCAAATCTCACGAGGAACCTATGATAATTATAGAGAAGAGATTCCGTTTTACAAGTAACTGCAAATATTTTAAGAAAATATGGCCATTAATATAAGGAGTCCTGAAACTTTAAAAGAAAATAAGAAATTTCTAACTTACTTACTTGAAATGTAAGTATTCTTGAGAGAGATCTGATCGTTTCAAAGAACTGGAGGAGTATAAATCATTTATAAGAAGAGTAATGGCTGTAATTGACTTAAAATGATATGCAATGCATGACACAATAGCAAAATAAAGTTTTTCAGGAATGGCAATAAGCTGGTCGAAACAGCACTCTTACAGATATTCTTAACAACAAATTTTTATTCATAAGCGCAATCTATAAATTTGCAGCTTAGGTCCAACACGGTTTTACGAAGTAAATTTATTTTATTTATTTTGTATTTTTAAGATCGATGGAAATAGTGTCGTTTTACGAAACCATACTTCATTTTCGCCTATAAATTAGGTGTAAACGATTAATTTTAGTTAAATGAAATAAAATAATACTTAATGAAAGTTCTTACTTTTTAATCTTTGGCCTATGAAAACAACTAAAAGTCATGGAATGAAAGGTCATAAGAGTTTTACGACATGCGGATGGATGTTTTTTGAAATTTATGAGTTATTACTGGACTATTAGAGTCTACACAGCTTCTATGCCCATAAATCTTCCAATACTATCTGGTACAAATAGTAAAATTCTAGAAAAAAATATATTTTTACAAGATTTTTTGACCTGTTGCATTGTGAACTTAATCAAAGTACTAAAAAAATCCTTCATCCTAAAACTCATAGACTTAATTTTTGCCAAAAAACGGGACGGTTTCGTTAAAAACGCCATTATTTCCTATTGTTGAAAGTACCGCAAGCGTTAGGGAAAATCCACTTATGTCAAAAGTAAATGTCCTTATTCTGCAATAGATTTCTTGGGATATAAACTTTAGAAAGTCCTGCATTTCAAAACATCCCAGTAAATATTGAACCTTGTCAGATACAGCTCGCCATAACTACTACAAGTAACACTTAATTATAAAATATTTATCCCGAATATTACTCAGCGCAGACAATAAAACAAACTCCCCAAACTTCGTCAGAAGATCCTTCTGAGAGTCAAAAACCTTCAATTTCGTAGCTATGCCAGAAAGACCATGCATAATTAAAAACATCTTACTTTTTTCGGACCTGCCAACTTCTCAAAAATCTCGAGACGCGCCAGATTTTCGAAAACGTCGCGGCGCGCTGTACGAGGAGCGTCGTCGTCGTCGTCGTCGGATGAGCACTGAAACTGCGGTCCATCGCGCGGATGCTGCAGGAATATAGGCGCATATTTCGCAGGAGCGAGAGAGAGGGAGAGGGAATACGAGAGGAATAGGGAAAACGCGACAGGGAAGGGACGGTGCTTGAAAAATTTTTCGAACGCAGGAGTCGATTTCCAGATTTTTATTTATCTGTGGATGTCAATCCGGGAAGCCGTGATTGATTTCATCGGGATCGAAATGAAACCGTTTCCAGGGCGCCGACGGGCTAAATGTAAAAGGGTCTAGCAGGTTGAGATAGGAAAATTGCCTCTGGCCCTTTTAAAAAACCAGTAGTATCCTCATTATTTCTCAAAAAAACTACTAAGGGTAATTTTTAAGTTACTGGTAGCCCCTCCAAATTTTTTCTTCGTAAAAACTTATTTGCTTGGTTACATGGTGGGGGTTTTCATTACCTTTCTTTTGAAAAAAGTTTTTAGTGACGTTCAAAATTTCAATCTACTATACCTTGAAAACGAGAAGATTAAGAATTACTCCTTCATTCGTTCATTTGGAAGGTGGGTCCCCTGTTAAAAGAGAAACAAGTTCGAAGTTTTTAATATATTTTATTATACAGGGTGTTTGGTAAACATGCAGCACAAATTGAAGGGGTTATTCCTTGAACTATTCTAAGAATATTTTGATCATTGATGATTTTTGAAAACCGCTTCATTTCGAAGAACAGGGTGAACAAAATTAGCGAAAGTAACAAAATTTTATAGTCAAAAAGTATATGTTAAGTTGCTTAATCTACAATAAATGTTGAAAACGACTTCCTCCATCTTTGATACAAACGTTCAATCAACACGTCAAACAGCCAAACGTCGCTCAATTTACATAAATAAATGCGATTACATACATTAATAATTTTAACAAATATAGAAAATCGTTGTCGCAATTTTTTCACCCTATATATGTATTTCACATATGCTCATATATAAAAATGTGTTCTAATATCCCTGCAGTATATACAAAGTAATGTAAGTATGTACTGTACGTACACATATCAGCCACCTGCAGCTCTTATATAGTACAAGTAGTAATTATTCGTCGCGGCTTCGCTCGCTCACTTATTTAAAACAATTACAACTATATTTTATACATGTATATGGTACACAATATTCAACTCAATAATAGAAATATCCTTTCCTAAATATAAATAGTACTTGACTTATATTACAATACCATTCAAAGAAAGAATATAATTGAGTCACTGGTTTTCGACATTAACTTACTTAACAACAATCAGTTAGTGGAAAAATTGACGACACTATTTTTTCTTACTCAAGTACCCATTTGTACATCGTCTGCAGCTCCATCTGGCGGCGAATTAAAATAACAATAAATAATAAAATACCTTTTGTTTATGTAGAAATACGTTTGGAACTATCGTTTATCTGACGTGAACGTTAAATTCATTTTTGGAAAAAAATCTTTATTCGAATGGTAACCGTTAGTAGTCATTTTTGTTAGTTTATATACATCCAACCTTCTATTTCTGCTTAAAAAATTATTTTTCCCCGAAACATTCTCCTTATCTTAATTTACATTAGATTCGTCATTAGCACTTACGTTGCGTGATTATTTTTGCATCCGTTATATCAACATATCCGAAGTACTCAACCGATTGATCGATCAATCCGGTAAACAGCACTTCTGAAAATAGCTATTGTTGATCTTTTGGGAACTCTTACGGCTCCAGTGTTCGATAAAAATAACCGAAGCGCCGCGTTTACTTCAATCGATATATTTTAAACTATGTGCTAACCTACGCCATTTATTATCGCGTTCACCTAGAGCATACTGCGAATTCAACCTAACTGATACATTACTTTGTATTGTAGGACACATTTTTAGTTATGTAATCTAGCTAAGTGAACAGTGATATTTTCAAAATAAGAGCACTTACATGTTTATATGTATACTAGGGAAAATGGCGAAAACTCCATATATCCATCAAATTGGCGAAAACACTAAAATAAATTCGCGACCCATGTGTACTCCTGTTCTGTCCTCTGTTCTGTGGATTAAGTACTTCAGCTATATGATACTGTAAGATTAGTGATACGTGTTAATGTGTCATTATGAAGTTTAGAAGTCAAAAAACAATTTGTTGCGATGGAAATTCTCGTAACACATCCAAAAATTTACTAATATAAAGCTTTTACAAAGATAACTCAAGAAAATCTGTTTATTAGATGCCACAGTAAGCAGAGGAATTGCATTTTAAAAGGGTGTTCTAAAGCAAATTCTGGCATTTAAAAGGATCCCTACCTGTATAGAAAGAAATAAATCACCACATTTTGAAACGGATTAAATATTATAAAAAAGTTTTTCTAAGTATTTCATACGTACCATCTTGCAAATTTGCAAATTTAATAGCTCTGAAAATACTTATAAGATTTAAAAAAGGAAACGTGGGGCGCATGTAATAACGTCGGTAATTGTTGTATCATAGCATTCTACCCTCCTTGTTACAGTTTCAGTTTTCCGTCCTCCAGAAGTTATAAAAATTCCACCACAGACTGAACTTCGTGGGCTTACGTATTACTAGCTAATGAAAATCCTTAATAACTCTGGCTTAACTGAAATGATTCCAATTAAATTTGTACAGCAGTTAGACACTAAATTACTAAGTAATTCTGGAAAGTTTCAAGTAGGAACGATTAATGGTTGAAGCGAAGGTTTTTCGGCAAAATGGTGGTAAACAGGGGGAGAGATGAATAGGTTGTAAGCAGGGGAACTGCGGAGAGAGACGAGAGGTCCTCAGTGGATTTAGAGACGAGAAGTGAAAGGCCTTGCTGAGCGAGGTGGGCGTTTTGAGAGAGTCCACCCCTGCTACCAGTCCTGTTTACCTAAATATTAAAAGTTTCCAGATCCATCAAAATCAGTAATAAAGTACATACACAATTAATATTGTTAATTACAACCTTTGGAACGCGCTTGCCAGTTAGTACACGACGTGCCCAAATTTCGATTCACCATCAACTTCTTTCATTTTTTCGCTTTTGAAATTTCCCCTGAAACCGCCACCTCCGAGGGTTCGTCCCCTAACAATTCCTATTGGCGCTATCTATCAATTAAAGCGCCGATCCTAACTCTGTGCATAATCTTACGGGGTTTTCGAAGAACAGGTCGCAATTCACGTCTCGAAATTATTCCGACGTTGTTAACATGAGCAATTACGTTTCGACGAACGTCCGCGCATAAATCATCGCACCTTTGTGTAGTGACGATGGAAAACGCGCAGAGAAATGAATAATTATTCAGGGGGACACGTTGAATGGATTAATCGTGCGGCGAGGAGGGGGAGGGAAGTAAATTATGTAAATAGGAAGTGGACGGGCGATGCGGTTTATCCAGGATAATTGGGGTGGAGTAATGCGGAGATCGCCGTAGTACTCGATGTCCGCCAAAAGTTGGAAAATGCGCCAAAGTTTGCTGATTTGTTATGATTAAATCTCGGGAAATATGCACTAAAAGGTTCCAAAAATATGCATGCAAATATGCAAAAAACAGTAAAAATATGCGCTAAAATATGCATTTTATATGCAAGTATGCAATTATAAGGCAATTTAACAGTTTTTTACTATGCATTTTTCATTTGAAAAACTACATACATTCAAAAAACCAAAAAAAAATATATTAATCGATTATTTGGTATTGTTATTATGTATTAATAAAGTAGAACACAGCTATCTCTTATTACTATGTTACTACTATTACATTTATCATTTATTGATTATAATGGAGCAAATTGAAAATTGTTTATTGGAGATGGTTCTATATCTAAATTAAAATTTTCATCAGCTCAGAAATTTCCTTTTATTACAATATTTATTAGCACTAGTTTTTGATGCCCTTAGTTTTTCTTAAACAGTGCAGAATTTTTTGTAAATTTTGCTATCTTTTCCAAGATGTTAAATTTTATTGTGTACTGAGTTAACGACTTCAATACTTTCGTCCAGTGAAAAATTTCCTTTTGATTAGACTGTTTAGGCGTTATCACGCACTCCTAATAAACACTTCAGTGAACTAAAGTGGAATAAGAGAAAAACTAAATGACAGTTTGCTCTTCAAACCTTACAGTTAAATGGGGGTAGCAACAAGTGATTTCATTGGCTAAAAGCTAAAATCAACGAGCTTGCTCCCACTTATAAAAGCCAAGGAAGATTTTTACTTTACTTCCATTACTTAGCTTTTTAACAACTATTCTTAACAAGAAGGTACCAGTCATTAGTCTTAACAGCCTGTCAACAACAATCCTTAATGCTATTTTTAAAAGGATTAACACTAAGCTGAAAATTATAGCACAATACATACCTATTTACACAGAGATTTATCCAGTCAAAATTATTATTTTCTTGAGATTGAATTTCGTCAATCTCTTGAAATATGCATTTTAATAAATGCATATGCATTTACAGAATTTTGTCGGAATGTGCAAATATGCACTTTATATGCATTTTGCATATTTCCAGAGCCCTAGTTATGGATAAAGAGAGCAAAGATAAAGAAAAGTTACAAGTTTTATGTGTATACTTTATACATGTACACAATTTTATTCATTGAGAACATTCAAAAAACTTATCATTAAGCGTTTTCCAAAACCATCAAGAAAATTTACAAGCATACGTTTAGTAATTGAAAGGGCACCCTCCACGTCTGAAGAAATATGGCTTACCAAAAATTAAATGGTTTATCTTTTGTAGGTAACTTTGAGGGGAATTGTGCGTCGCCTCGCTCTAATCCTCTGAAGACAGACAGAGAAGACAGAATACCCAAAAGTAGTGCCGGGTAGGATTCCATCGATTTTTGTACTACACTAGCATTAACAAAACTATGGAGCATAAATAGGGGTAAGACCATTTCGCATTGCTACACCACGAAATCTTGATATTTATCTGATTTAGAGTATGCAGATGTTTGGAAGATTCAGGATCTCAAACCCTCGAAAAATTACTATAAACACGACGGGTGATGTCTAGGGGTAAAGGAATATTACTAGTACAGGAAGGTACTTATTAATGATATTCATTTTAGATTCCACATTGATCATTTATTTTGTCATTTTTACAAATGATATTAGTGTGATAATTAATTAGCACACTTAGTCACTTAATTAAAGACAATTAGTTACCCTAATAATCGCATTTAATATAGATAATAATAGCATTTCTTATAATAGACCTAATACTGTTTAGTGGGTGTAGTACATCTCTGTATAAGTTCTTTCGCCCGGCTGCTCAGTATCACCCGTCGTGCTTATTGCACTTTTCGAGTGTTTCAGGTTATCGAGGCTTTTCTAGCTCTGTATCACTTCTAAATAGTTAGTTCGTGACCCACTCTTATAATACAGCCCTGTATATACTTCCTAAGGACTGAACGAAACAATGAAGAGGCCGACGAAGTCGAAACCTCATCCGCCCGGCTTTTGCGTCCATAAACTAAATTAATATTTCTCTTAAAGTAAAATTAAACGCCGCGCTCCCCAATTTGTCCCCGGCGGCGTTGGAAATTCCGACGCGAATTTATTACAAATATATTCCCCCGTTGACGGCCCCGCGATTAATCTGGCTTAGCGCCTATTAATCCGCTGCTTAATTAATAGCGATTCTTCAGGCCGCCGCCGTTCGAATTCTCCTTGGGAGAGTTATTTTTTTTCGGGACACATGTTCAACAGGAAAACTGGCCGGGGCGAGAGGAAGAGAGAGGGGGAGGGTCGGGAAACAAGGATATCCTCTCTGCGGAAGCGGGTAATAAATAATATGTCAAGGAAATGACATGGGGATGAACATGGTAATGCCGCTCGAGGGTTAAGAGGGACCGGAGTGGGGTCGTGGGGCTATAATAAAAATAACGTAATAGATACTTCTTACTTGGGGTTGGTAATCTGGGTGATTGATAAATGAGATGTAATCGAAAGAAAAATTCAAGGCTTCGTTAAATTAATTCCCCTGTAATTTAAATGCGAATCGGAGAAATTCAAAAAAAGTAAAGACAATTGATTCATCAGAGTAACGACTTCGCCAATATTTAATTTACTTAACACTATCCAATTTCCCTGGAAGATTTTGTAGGAAATTCAAATTTATTCCCAGGAAATAAAATTTAAAAATTTCAGTCATTAAGTTTGCCGATACTCCGCGTTAGCCTTTCATTATTAGAGGATAATGCTAATGGAGGACGGCTTATGGTTTCCCTCGTCGCAACTAAGCCGCCACTAAGGTACAAACTTTGCTTGATTTAACCCTAATTTAAATAGGCACTCCTCGCGAAAGAAAGTTTCCATAATTCTATTTAAACTTTAAGATAACATCGCTTTTATCCCATTTTAATTTATACAACACCACCGACTGAAATTTAGAGGAGGCTCCAACTTGTAATTTAGTGATTAAAACGATGGATTTTGTCAAGTTCGGTAATTACGTTTGGAACTCTTCAAATGCCGGAAAAATAGCCATTTGCAACTCCTGGATGGATCGTAATTGAAATTCAATCGAATTCCGTTATCACCAATCAACGGGAAGTACCTACAAGGAGTTCATAACTCTTTAGAACCTTCGTACCTCACTTCAAACTTAATAATTTACCCATTCAAAAATCAATATTTCACACATTTCTTTCTCTCTAACTTCCTAAGTAAAATTCTCATAAATCCCCACTAAGTGTCCATTGAAGGAGAATAAAACAATTTCCCGTGCAGACACGAACATGGGTTTATCTCTGAATTATTTATATCGGGAACGGATCGATCCGCGAGGGGTTCGCAGGGGAGTCAAATCCCGGGACAATAAAACATTTTAATATGCGCGGATCGTTTGGTGTGCGAATCAGGTAACGCGGAATTAGCGCTCGCCAGCAAATATTATCTAAATAAACCGCGATCGCTTCACTGACGTATCGGCTGCAAATATTCAATAAACAAATCGCAAAAAGGCCCGGGGGGATTGGTCGAAATTGGACGCGGTGTGCCCGGTTAAGGGGATGGAGGGAAAAATGAAATTCAATTATCTCGACGCACGGTTGCAGATTTTCGTCGATTTACTGCAATGAATATTCAGCGGGATTCGTTTCGGGCCGGATGACAGGTATCGCCGGATAATTCGCCAAATGTTTTATACGTTTCTATCAATGATTTACCTAGTCAACATTTTGCGGGGTAAGTTTTTGGAGGGATTCAATGGAAATCTACTAAAATTCTGATAGAATTTGAGAAACAGGTTTTGGAAGCTACCTTTCTTATAAGAGTTTACGCGCTGAGGAGTAATTCTGTAGAAATCGTCACGAGACGAGACAGAAATCTCTCTCTAGGCCATTCTCTTTCTCTCTTTTTTCCATCTTTTCCTTGAAATTCCCAAGCAGCCAACATTGTCCATGCTTTGCTGACACTAATAATTCCATCACCGTCTAAACTTCATGGGTTTAGGTATTACTACCTAATGAAGATCCTTAATAGCTTAATAATCCTTTGTACAGCAGTTACACACTAAATTATTAAATAATTCTGTAAAGTTTCAACTAGGAGCAAATAAGGGTTAGAGCGTAATCGCGATGTAACATTCTAATGTCCTAATTGTGGCAAATACTTCAGGAAAATCGCTCGCTAGGGGGAGAGGTGAATAGGTTGTGGGCAAGGGAAGTGCAGGGAGGAGACGAGAGGTCGTCGGTGAATAGAGAGGCGAAAAATAAAAAGGTGGATTTGGTTCTGGTGATTTGCGAGGCGAGGTGAGTCGACCTCTTAAGAGAGGGTAGCGTAGGCCAATAGGCAGAGAGAAAGTTAAGTTAGAAGTTGAAAGGGGTGTAAAAGTTGAAAGCAAGAAAGGTAATAAAGTCTCCTAAAATTTGAGGGAAAACCTTGGGGGTTTTCTTGAGGCCTAAGGTACGTTTTTTAATGATCTTGTCGATAAGTCACTATGATCCAATTAGAGAAAGAGTTACTTATGTTCAGTTTGTCTAAATGGGACAAATTAATTCCAAAGGTGTTTAAGGTGTATCATAAAATAGCCATTGGGGCTGTATTGCCTAACAACAGAAATGCAGCTGCTTATGCAAGCTGTAGTTAAAATGAAGCTGCTTCTATTAAACAGATTACAAAGTTTTCACAGATTATAAGCCCGTACTGTGGAATAGAAATATTGATATAAGGTTACCTCTATAAATTTGTTATGAATTTAGCCTCATTAATTATATATTGGGGAATTCCTTAGATTCAAAAGTAGGGAAAAGAAAGGGAAAGACCCTGAAAAATGCAAAGTTGACTCGTCTTGTGCTCGCCAAATGTTTGATAAAACTAAATTTTAGGTATTTTATAGAAAAAAATTAGATACCAACTACTTCTCCAGTCCTATAGCTAAGCTTCTATAGCCATTTCGACCATTTTTAAATTGCCATCTATTTGATATTAAAATCTAGAAGAAAATTACTTTGTCAGTAATTTAAGAAGACATTGTGCCATTTTATAACGAATTATCCGGAAAAATCTCGTTGAACCCATACGGACAGCCATTACACGAAAATCGCCCGCGATAAAAACCCGCTAAAAACCTTTTAGACGAAAATGAACGATAATAACCATCCTCCTAGACGTTGTTTTTCACGTTTTCACCATTGTCCTCAAATGAACATCCCACGATAGCAAAGATTCTTATCCAAAACTTTTACGAGCTTCTACTTCTACTTGGGCGAGATTTCGCCAAAATTCAAACGATTTACCCGCAAGAACAACTGTCCTAATCGCCGAGACGAATTTTATAACCGAATTAACCGCGTCGCAATTACCCCTTTCACAGTATTTTACCCTTCGAGCGAGAACTTTTTCCTTTCATTTTTTTTAAAAAAATGTCTCCTTTTTGCAACTCCCACACGAGCGACCCAACGTTCATTAATTTTATTGTTCCAGGAGAGAAGGGGTGGACAAGAAAGTGGTAGGAGGTGGATAAAAAAGTTAGGTGTTTCGCGGCCTGAGCTTTTAATAACGGGCGAGACATTTCGTGAAAATTTAATAAGTTTTCGCTTTACTTGACGCGCCTGGTCCAATTAGTCCCTCGATTACGTCGCCTTTCACTTTATAAGAAATCGAAACTGGATACGTTTTAAAAATAGACTTCGTGAATTATTCATCGCTCGTTAATGCGTAATTCCAACTAAACAATGAATTATAGATTACATAACATTACTTAATATAATTGACTAGCATAGACATGGCTTAATACACCAGCTTTCTTATTAAACGATGCTACAATTTTATATACCACAATAACCAGATATCGGTTTCATTAACGCATCTGTATCCAGAATATTCCCGGATTTACATTTAATTTAGTTAGAATTACTGATACTCCACGTTTTCCACTTATATCGTCTTAATTAAATCATCTCCGCTCTTATTAACATCCTATTTGCCTCCTAAGAGACAGTCGTAAATCCTCGATACTTTTGTTACAGCCTAGTAACCACTCGTAAATTCACCCTATGGGGTGACCCACTTTACATTTTAGATACGAAGCTCGTTTTTAAATCAGACTGGAGTGTATTAACGGTCGTGGGGATACTTTTAAGGAAATTGGATGTGTTTTTACCAGCGATTCGGGTAGTTAAAAATTTAGTACCCTCTCTAGGCTGTAATAACGAACGGAGCTATAATTAAATTTATTCGATCAGGTTTTAGTCAAAGTAAATATCCATTTAAAAATGGAGGTGGAGTTAAATTCAAGTTTAACTGAGTGAGCGAGTCAAAGAAACAAAAGCATTTTGTAAAACCCAACAGAATTTTGCGCAGTTCATATTTACGTAGCTAGTAGATATTGAAGGTGAAGAAAGATGAAGAGATGAGTAGGTTTTTCACTTGGTTTTAGCTCATTTGACCCAGATATAATCTCAAAAGTATTCCAGGTAAATCGGCTTCTGTGGAAGTTATCTGCGCTTCTATGGTCCGAAATTTTTTCGTTTCGTAAGATTTTCTATCTTCAAATATGGCATTTTCTTTCAATTCCATTTTGTTTTAATGTTCTAACTATTTAAAATTCGGAAAATGATAGTAACCATTTCACCAAAAGAATATATTTTGTCCTTCTTATTACAAAATTTCATCTCAATTTTTTTTTTAGATTTTTGAACTTGATTGAATGGGGTAAATAATAAAAATACATTTTATGGACATTTTGACGATTATATTTAGTCCCAATTAAGAATACCAGTAGGATTAAAGTTTTAACATTAAAACTTTAGCCTAGAAGTAATATTAACCATGAAAATGTTTCTATTGAGAACCTTCTATTCGAATACTCTATAACGCCTAAGTAATCATTACAGTCGATCTAAGTCATATATGTAAGTAAGGTTTTCTGGGGATTTATCAAGCTACATTATTTGAATTCTCACAATTGGAAATTTAAAAATTTTTTTAAATATAGTCCCAGAATCCATGTAGATCCGCTTTTCTCTCTCTCTCTCGTCTTGTCCTCTCTACTCTAACTAGTTTTCAGGAGCGCTGTACTCTACACGGATAATTTTGATTGCAAAACAGTTTTCTCCGGAGGGTCAACAGTTCCATCTCCCCTCGAGGGTTCGGTTAGCCTCCAGAGGATCCGGAAAGTCGCCAGGCCCGTTTCCCTCCAATAATTCTCGAAATTAACAAAAACTTCATACTACTTTCGATCACATTGTTCGGGGTTATATATTTATATTTTTTCTCAGATTTTGTAAAGATTAGACAGTGGCTTGATAAGAAAGCGTATTTCAGAAATTTTTGTTGTTGATGCCATTTTTAAGCTTTCATTTAATTTTGATATGTACGTGATTTCCACTGCCATTTCCTCACCTTGCATACTCTTTCTAGTTACTTTTTCATGTATCTCCTTTAATCGACAAATTTTTAATTGCCAAAAATGTGTTCCTTTTACAAATGAGTTTACACATTGAATACCATAATAATTTTCTCGGCTATATTTTCTGAAGGGCCGTTTTCCGTTGTGAATTTTCAGGTTTTCTCAGTTCTTTCCAAAAAGGTTTATATATAATACCAACAACTACATTGAATGCAACACTTTTGATTTGGAATATTATTCTCCAAATTTCAGTGTTTCCTGATTTTCTAAAACCACCCTTAGTGTTTTATTGAAATTTTCTTGATTTGACTCAACTATTTAATACCTATAACTTTTGCTTGAAACATTTTTCTAAAGCCTTTGTAAATGGCCCTATACTCTTGAGAATTTTTAATTTTCTCCCAAACGGTTCAAGCGATTTATTTCATCCTTCGTAGCTTGACTCATCTGTTCAATACTTGTAAGTTCATTTAAAACAATTTTTAAGCGTTGCCCTAAAGGGCACTATTAACTCAAAAACATTTAGTTCTCAAATTTCTCCAAAAATATAATAGTAAAGCTATGAAAGTCCATTGTACTAGGAACGAATGGCATGTGTATAATGATTATATACATATATGCATTTTTTGGGGGTTTCGATATGCAAAAATTGTATAGTACAGATATAATAATTGTGAAAAAACTGGAAATCCAAATTTTAATACTACATTACACATTAATACCATCTATGAGGAAGAAACGTTAAGTAATGCTATTTACATTGTTGCTCGGATCCGTTCGAAACCAATTTTACAATTCTGTTTTCAAAAAACAAACGTTCGCAAATCAAACTGCCCATTGTTCGCAACGGTAACTCTATAAAATCTTTTACGAGCGGCCAGAATGGCGGCATCCAGTCCGCATTAAAAACAAACACGCCTGATTTCAAAATAATCCTCCGTCCGTCAAACAGATTTTTCAATCGTTTAAGATGGAAACTTTATTCATCTATTTTGATTTTTTTTTAAATACGTGCATTTTATTACAAGCAATCCGTGGGCTCTTAAAATATGATCGAAATAGAAGTGGGACGAGCGGAATTATTTCCGCTAAAAATTAATCCGAAAATAAATCACGAACGCGCCGACGATGATTTACATTCTAAACTTTGTTTACTAGCCGGACTATTATTAAGTCCTTTGACTTATCTTCTCTCTAAATTATTAATTATTACAGTTTTATTCGCGGAAGCGCCTGCCGGTTATCTTAACCGTCATTATGGCGATCATCCCTTGGAAATGTTTTTTAATTTCAATTAAGGCAGTGGTCGAAATGGGGAGGAATGTCCTCCCAGGTCAGTTTGCGGGAATACGCAGACTCCTAAATGTCCCGGAAGGAATGTCAACTATGAAAATTAAATTTTTAAAGGCGACCCGGGGTGAAAACGACTGTCGTTTAGGGGACTGACCTGATTTGAGCGTCGAGATGTAATATTTTTGAGTTGTCAAGAAACTAAAGTATAAAAGTTGGAATTTTTAACGTGAAAATAACAGTTTAGATGTTTCAGAAACTTCCGCTATTAATTATTTTCTTAAAACAGACTGACTGTTTTCATTAGTAGTGTCATTATCCAATTAATCTTCTCAACAGACACCGGCACCAACAAGTCACTATTACCAGAATTCATTCCAGGGCACCAAGTGAATCCAACTCTCGTGTTGTGAAGATGAAATTTCTATCTTAAAGAGACTTACAGGCATATTTCTGCGATTTTACTAACTTAATGATTTTTTGTAGGTCTTTTTTCACTGGTAAAGACTGGTAAAGTTTTTGTTCACTGGTAAAGACGTTTCACTGGTCTTTCTTCACTGGTGGTAGCTCACATCTTTTAAAAATTAAAAATACAAATCTAACAACCATGGAATCTGGAAGTTATAACAATTCCATCACAGTCTAAACTCGTGGGTTTACGTATCACATTCTAATGGAAATCCTTAACAATTCTGGTTCCACTGATCCGATTCCAGTCAAATTTATACAGCAGTTAGGCACTAAATTAATAAATAATTCTGAAGAGATTAAACTAGGAGCGATTAAGGGTTGAAGCGCAATCGCGATGAGGGATTTTTGGCAAGATTTCTGACGTCGAAATTGTGGTAAACATGTCGGTTCGGGGAACTCGCTCGCTAGGGGGAGAGATGAATAGGTTGTTGGCAAGGGGACTGCAGGGGGGAGAAGAGAGGTCGTCGGTGAATTGAGAGGCGAGGAATGAAAAGGCGAAATGAGGCCTCGCGAGGTGTGGTGGGCCTCTTGAGAAAAGAGCGCGTAAGCTAATAGTTAGAGGGAAGGTTAAGTAAAAAATTTGAAATGGGAGTACGTTATGGGGTATTGAAGTCGAAAGCAAGAAAGGTGTCCTAAAATTTGAGGAAAGACCATTTGTTGTGCCTGTGCGTGTCGGTAAAATAAGTTTTTTGAAGTTACAAATTTTCTGCCAACGTTACAAGTTAAAATTGCAAAAAAATCCATAATAATTCTATATTATATTATATAAAAAAATTCTGGAATGGTATTTCCTTAAATAGGTTTCCTAAGTCATCCAAATATTGTAGTTAGATATGATGAAATTGTCCAAAAAAATTTTGAACAATCCTATATCTGATTTAAAAATGGCAATTTTATATTCGGAAATTTCTGAATTTCTCCTGAACCATTTCCAAATTTCCTGAAAGAATTAGGAATGAGCAATTTTCACCCTGAAATTGTCTGTAGAGGCTCCACAAATTTCTAGCTTCCCATTTGATCAACGAGGGCAACTGTTGATCTTAAATTTTTTTTAAATGGTTCTGAACAATGCTTTAGCTTCGTAACTGTTGAAAAACTAGTCATTTTTCGTTAAAAATTGTCTTGAATGGTTCTAAAAAACTCTCGAGTTTTCTGTTTGATCCAACAAGGGCACGTTTGTGTTTTGAAATGTTTCAGATGGTTCTGAGCAGTTTCGTGGTTACCTTAAATGTTCAGAAAAGATGCTTTTTATCCAGAGATTGTCTAAAATGGTTCAAAAATCCTAAATATGGTAAAGACAACGATTTTCCCTAGTAGCTAGTAAAGTTGCTTGACACATTGAAAAGAAGATTGACCACTGAGCTTGAAGAGCAGTCGAAAATGTCTTTATGGCTCATTTAGCGTATCGTTTACCGTTGTTCTGTACTCCACGCGACCCAAATAGAGAGTTACCAAAATACCTGCATTTTTAAAAAAAAAATGGTTCAAATGTCATATAGGTGTGGCAACGTTTGAACTTTCACACGCCAGCTCGTTAGAAAAACCTCACGTTGAGGATTTTTACTACCATTTCGCAATGGCAACCTTGTAATTAGAAAACGGTGCGGCGTCGAACTCAGGAAAGTACGGAGATTAATAAATATCACTTTCTAGAAACTGCGCCGGCCGCAAACAATATAATCGCAGCCTATTTTTCCTCATTCCATTTTTCCTCTCTCTCTTTCTCTCTTTCCGGCTATTTGTACAGATCGCTGACGATTGCGAAATCTTCCGGAACTCCGTTTTAATTGTCGAAACGAAAAAAGTGTCGCGTTTGCTTCGGCGTGAAGCCACAAAATTTGAATGCGACGAGAAGAAATCGAAAGCCGCTCGACTAAAAGATACGCGCGGGGGCGTTACGTAAGGGCGAGCTTTCGTTTCCGCCTCGCTTCGACCATACGGGAATTAATCCGCCCGATCCGCCGATATATCCCAGCTAAAAATACCGGGTGGAACTCTCGCGAGATGCGCCCTATTAACGGGATCCTGGATATTCCATCAACGCGGGAAGGTATTTACTTGTACCTCCGACGGGTTCATCTCGAATTAGCTAGTGATTAATTTAAAGCGAGCGAATCGCTTTATTAGCGCGAGCCTTTGAATGCATTATCTAACTGAAACACGCGCTTTCTCGTGATGCTGACATTCGATATGTCATCCTCCGCTCGGTCGGAGCTTTTAATAATTTTCGATTCGATTACCTCGAGGGGGTGAGCGATAATGATCGGTATATCAATTGACGACAAGTGGGGGGAGAGGGGGTAGAAAAAATCTTCGACGAGGGAAATTGTTGTCTACAATCGATCAATCACTCCGGAAATAAATGCATCTGATTACAGCGATGGCTGCGAATGAAGTGTATAAATTATTACCCATTAATTCATTACGTCAATTTAATAAGGTCGGTCTTTGTTTATATACTGTGTATACACTCAGAAATGAATCTTGGCATTTCAAGCAAGGTATAAAAACTGGATTTTTATTAACAAAACTTTCAATTTTTAGCATACTCCGGACTTTTCGTATTCCTCTTTTAATTTTCTGACCACATATGCGAAGCCTTTTTCCTCTTCGGCTGTTACGATCCGGTCACCAGCAACAGCAGTCTAATCCAATCTTTTCAATCCAGTATTTTTACATTTTCTTGTCCATTTCACTAAGTATATTTTCAAGGGGGTTGGGGTTAAGCAACAGCCCCACCTTTGGGGGTTTCGAATAGGAAAGTTGGCTTATTTCAAAGTTCGATCCCTGTAGCATTTTGTATATAATACCGTCACAGCCACGAGACTTCCACAACTTACAAACAAAACAAGAAACCGGATCGCGACTCAGGCCAAGGTGAAGTTGTATAAACTTTTATAAACGCGCTGACTATCAAGGTGCGAAATGTTTCGATAAGCGACACGCCTTATACTAACAAGCGCGGAGAATACAAAACAAAATACGAATATAAATAGAAAGAAGAAAAGCGAGAAGAGGGCAAGGTTGTCCAGACGGTCGGGCCTGACGGCCAACTGGAAAACATAGAGAGAGTGGCGGGCCTAAGAATTTACTCTATCGACGAAGAGACCGAGGATGCTCTCTGACCCGCCTCGCACTATGGAAATCCGATTATGGATTGGTGAGTTCTCCTTCTGATATGTTTTTCCCATTCAGACATCTTTCAAAGAGTTTTCTGAGCATTTCAATCAGTTTAGGAGGAAGGTGTCTGATGAGTTTAAGGCTCATTCCCCTTGCACCTGGCGATTTCTCTAATCTTGTACTGCTTTCTTTTCTTTACTGCTTTCTTCCTTCTGAACTACTTCGATTTTTAATGTAGTCTCTTCTAGAATTTCTGTTCTGTAGTCACATAGTGTCTTGTTTCTTCTAATAACTCTCTTAAAGTGTTTTATCTGCTGTCTTTCTGGTGTGTGTATTTGTGGTTCTAATGGCTTTTACTGCCTTCCAAACTTCAACAACTTCTTGTTTCTTCTCGGTTTTTCCCCTTAATCGTATGATTAAGTATGAAGGAAGATTTCATTTAAAAAATGGCAAATTTTAATTACTGCAACATAAAGTAACGTATCATTTGTATCTCGTTACTTTTTAGAGTAGTAACTGTAGTTTACTGTAACGCCATATTTTTGCAGCAAGAAATGGGTAACGGTAACGGATTACATTTAAAGAGTAACGTGCCAACCATAGCCAACTCCACAGCAAAACGTTACGCCACTACTCATGCACTCATGGTTTTGGGTTAACCGTCATGTACCTTTTGCAGATGTTATACTAGAGTAACGATTTTCGGTCCTGCCTCAATAATCATCATAACCTCACCCTTTTTAACTTCCACGTATAAAACTGCCCCTGGTGCTGATATTCTTTGTTTGCCTTTACACTACCTGGGACCGTTTGTCTTGCTGTTGCATTAGATGCCTACCTGTGCTTTTTCCCGATCCTCCTTGAAATTAGGGCAAGTAACGCAAACAAACACCCACATAACCTAAACAGCCGAGAGTAATTCTTCCTGTTGTAACGGCCGTGCCCTTTACCGTAATCGCCCCCTTTACGGAGACGATTCACCGGGCGATGTTTACTTTAATTAGCACGCACGCGTTTGACCTATTATTACATTCGGTGGTGTGGGGAAACGGGTACACGGCCGTGTTTCCCGGAGCGGCCGGGAAAAACCGGAAAAGCGCCATACATGAACGAGGGAAGCTACGTACCTCTGCAGCTGCAGCGGCGAGACACGTAATTAGATCGAATATAGCGCAAAGGGGAATTCAGAAGTTAATCCAGGGATACAATGAGCGTCGCTATGAACAACCCTGTGAAACGACTAAGGGCACAGTTACTACATGGAAATTGATCCAACAGTTGGATGGGATAAATGTAACTAAAGTGGGAAAAGTTGTTTTCCTTATAAAAAGATAATGTAAAGGCCAGCTTTTGAAACTTTTAATACATCAATGGCATTAAACTTTATATGTAAGTTTATAGCCAGCAAATTATTTATGTTTTTGATTATTTTAATTAAAAATCAAAAATAAAATTTGCCTCACCAGTAGCACCATTCCCAGCACCTGGAACTCCTGATGGGATGAGCCAAATGGATTTGTGGTCCTTGTAATCCTGAAAAAAAGTTTGCAAAACTAGTGTTAGGTTCTACTTCCTCTAAAATAATTTAATTGCAGAAATATGCAATGGCTGATGCTAAGTTATTTAAAATTTCCTAAATACTATTCTCCATGTGGTCAGAAATGATCGTAAACGACCTCGTTACTATACATGCAAATCGCGAAGGGGTGGTTCAAAAAAGATTTAAACAGCTACAATGTTTTCTATCAAGAAAAATATATTTTTTTAGAGTTGTAGTGTGACCACTCTGATCCTATTGCCTGTGCCTCGATGAGGGTGCGTTATACGAAGGAACAGATTGGGGGCTTGCTGCCGATAAAAGTGGCGCGGCGGCGTAGAGTTGGGTGAAAGTGCAAAATTGTTTTTAATAATCGTTATACCATTAAGTTATATGTGGTTTATAAAATATTACGCTTGATTTATAGTCTCACTTATCAGGTGAAGAATGAGAAATCTAATGAGTCTAATTGATAATCATACTTGAAGTTTTTCGTTAAAGACTTTTTAACTTACTAGGTAGCCTCCTTGTTGGGCTCAACGCACAAATAAAAAGGACTGACATTTTATTTATTGCACTTGTAATAATTTCTAACGCAGTGCAACAACTACCTTTTAAGATACTTTATCTTGAGGAACCGTTGACCGAGATCAGGCCCATAACCATTATACCCTGTATACCTTCTTAAAATTGTATTACTCTTTTACAATACGACATTATTAACAGAGCAACGAACACAAAGGAAAATCTTTATTTGAATTTTAAGGTTCTCTAATAACAATAAGGGATAATTATGTATTAAAATTTAGAAATTCAAATTTCGATTTTCATACGAAAAGCACAGTCTAGTCGGGGACAAACATTAATTCCCTAGAATACTAAAGTTAGTGTCAATTTAGGAATTATTTTGGTAGGTGACTTATTTACCACAAATAATTTTCAGAATTTTCCCAGGATTTTTCGGGCCTACTCATGTTATATTTTGAGAATTTTCTATAGTTTTAATACACAGTACAGGTACTGTTACACCAATAAAGTGTCGGCTCTTGGAGGTTATATTAGACTTGCGAATAGCTTTAGTAATTAGAAATTAGTAATAGAAATTTGTCTGGTAAGTGATCAAGCTGTTTAGATATGTTGTCAGCAAGCTTTATTTTTCTTTAGCTTTCAGTATGACGTTTATATGGAAGGGCCGGAAAAATGTTTCGTGTAGAATTATGATAATTCGGTATTAGGAACTTGACGAAGAAGGAATAATCGAAAGGTGTTTTAGATTCCGCCCGAAATGTAAATATTTAAGCAAAAAAACGGACGAAATTTAATTTCTTCCATTGTTTGGCTATCCGCCGGGCCAAATGAAGCGTTACCGAGGCATTTCTTATTGAGAAATCCATTAAAAACGCGAGATGCAGAAGCCGTGAATTTTTTTTTATCGCCGACAATTAGCGTTGTAGAGCGAGAAATTGGAAATCGCGCACGAGAAAGAGAGAGAAAAACGCGCGCGTTTTGTTTTCATCGTGAAAAATTTCGGCCCCGGTATAAAAGCGACAGGTTTGTGCAATAGCGTCATTAGTTTTGCGACAATTCGAGTGCCGAACATGTGCTTTAAGGTTAGTATCAAGCGCGAGTAGTGGCGTACGTGAAATCCGGGAAGAAAATCCCTCCCGCCCTTAATCTCTCTCTCTTCCTTTCGACCAGACCCGAGGGAGACACCATGAAACAGGTGAAAGGGTTCCAAAAATGATTCCTCACGTTTAAAACGCCTGGGAGATTATTGTGCTTGTGGTTTAATCAAGGAAACGATCTAGATGCGGTAGAATTAGACATTTTTAAAATTTTGCAAATGCCTCCAATGTTAATCTGGTTGTCTTTTTCCACTTAGCGATCCTCTTGTTTTCATTGTGCCCCCCATTTGCCAAAGCAACCATACATTTCTATTATTGCATTCATCCTTTGATGCATGTCTTGTTTCATCATAATTTCTTCACATTCCTCCGGGCAGTTAATGAAGTGTATCCATTTTTATTACGTCTCGTATTGCGAGAAACAAAAGACATAAAAATGTTGTGCGGGTAATAAAACCCCCTTCTTCATGCGACGTTCGATTTGTAGTATTGCAACGAATTTCGTAGTGCTGCAATAAAGGTGCAGGTTTATAGGCAATAAATCAACAATTTTTTACCTGAGCAGCATTTCTGTAGGTAATGAGTAATCGAAGGTTTATTGCTTGTGTTATGGGCGCAACACTAAAACTTGTTGTCTGTGGAAAGACGTGACCATACTGGTTTTACAGGAGGAGCGAAAGAGAAGCCACTAACGATTGCTTTTAATAACTTCACTTGTTGGTAATTACTATATTTACAATTTAAGATGGTTCCAAGGAAGATAGAAAGGTTTAATTTTCAGGAGACATCTGAGCTGGTCCTCTTAGAAGACATGTCAATGCAATGGTATTAAACTTTAGAGTTATTTAAGTATATTTCCTAACTTCAGTTACTTTCGAATTAGCTAAAACGCTGACATTTCATCGTATCTCCTATAGCATAAGTCATATTTTAAAAAACAATCATATTATTGCCTATTTACGTGTATAAAATGTGGTGGTCGACAATTTTTCCGGGCCTTGAAATTTAAAATATCTTGAAATGTCTTAGAAGTGCCCAAATTTCCATTATAGCTTTAATCGCTGAAAATCCCTAAATTCAACAAAATATCTAGAACTTCTTGAGGCAAACCGCAGAAATTGTCTCAACATTGAATGTAGAACGTTTACATACGTTTCAAATAATTTCATTTTAATTTTAAAAAAGGATTTTCCCTTTCGTTTTCCCCATCTTACAATGCAACTGTGCGCATTCGCCAATATCCACTAAAGTCGCCCGTACATTCGCCAATAATTAGAGTGAAGTGCGTTTCCCCCTAAAAATTCCCTTTTTTTAAACGCAGTGGCGCCCTGATTCACACCATCACCCTTAATATCTCCTCGTAATCTTTGAGATAATTTGACTTATTTTGAGATACGCATTATGAATGAAACGCACGCAGTCTAATTTATTTTTTTGTCGTTGTTTCACGTTTGTTGTTGTACAACGAAAGTATAGACTTTTATACAAGAAATAACCTAAGCCACAATCTGAATAACAGTACTTATGTATTATTGATAAATCAGTTATTTTATTAACAATTATTTAACAATTTTGAGAGCTTTTAAGTCCAGCTGTAATGAACATTTTTGAGTAAATCGTGTTCAAAATCAGTTCCTGTTCAGAGTAGTGTTCAATCCCGATAACAAGAAAGTTCTGTCATAAAATCTGGTTATTTAAAGTGCAAAATTTTGAAAACCGCCCAATAATCTTCAGGCTAAAGACTAAAAACCGCCGTAAGAATCCAAAAAGTTTTCTGAACTATATTATATTTAAAGAAAATCTGAAAATTTGAACGCAATTACTGCTAACTTAATAGGACGACAGAGCTGCCCTAGGGTGTTACATCCCTTGTAAATATCTGAGATCCCAGTAATTTCCATTACATTTTGCACACCTTAACTCATCCTATTAATTGAAGAAAAACCTTATTCTTGTCTGTTTCCACGCAATTTTTCTGCCCCTCAAATAACTCAGACTCTTCTAGTTAGAACTAGCTTAGTTAGACTGTGAAAGTGTTCCTATAATTTTTCCCTCAACCTCTGCCGCATTTCAGCTCGTAGTGATCACCCTGGTGTGCGTGGGAGGTCTGGCTGCGCGCAACCTGCCGGAAAAACGTCAACTCCGCGCAGTGGCCGTCAAGGAGGACCACGTGCCAGCAGAGACCGGTTTTCTCCATGCACCCGCTGCCGTTAATCACCATGGCGGAAGCAAATTTTTCCAGTGAGTAGATTTACACCTAATAAGTAAAAAATCCAAAAAAATAACAATATGGATATTATTTCTTTTCATTCATGGGTGTCATATTTTAATTCCCTTGTGTGTCGACAGATTTTCCGATGTGTTTCATTGTCAAGAATGATAGCATTTTGCGATATTAATGTTGAAAAGTTTTCCGCATCACGCGAATTTTTTCACTGCGACATCCGCCGTTGACGAGTTATAACCATTACGATATATGAAATTAATCAAAAAATTACGTCGAGAGCCGCATTCCACCCACATGATTAATCTTAGTGGGTTATATCGTAGCTGACTGCATTCCTTTCCAGTCTGAAATTCCTATGGATGGATTTATCGTTCCGCGTTGTAGATTTCGTATTTTTCTTCCTTATAAGTCGTCTCCGATTTATAATCCGGGGAGGAAATGAAACTTATGACTCGTTAGATCCCGTTTCCGATCCCGGGGAAACCTTTCAGGAGTTTCCACGTGAAATAAAAGAGTCTCTAGTTTTAAATTAATATATTCAAACGTGCGCACGTTTTCCTCTTATTGTGCGTCGTGGAAGTTAAGCTTTTACCGATACCCGGAAAAACGGAACGTAAAACGTGTACCATAAATTCCCTTTTATCCCGTATATAAAGGCCTGGACCAGTTGATTCGCTCTAAATGCGGTGATAAACTCCCCTTTATTCATACTAAATTTTTATGAGCGGGAATTCCGTGGGAAACTCGTAAATTTCCTTGTATCGAATTAAACACTCAGGGGGATTAATGTTATATTTTCTCTATATGTACACAGCGATAAATTCAACGTACTACTATAAATCGATATGGATATTCAGTAAAGTATGTTTATTTTAAATATTAACGCTTCGGTAAACCCAAAATATAATGGGATCGGTGGGAATATTGCATTCACAATTTTAAATTATGTATATTGTAAACCCTATTGAATATAGAAATTGCATTGTAAGATCTTCAGATCACCAATCACCCTCGTTGTATATTTTGGTACTACCATCCGAGTATACATGAAAGTTCCACCTCCCATAGATTAAGAAATTAAAAAATATATCAGTGTCGAAATGTAACGAAGGCTTATTTAAACTTTACAATAGGATCCACGGTTCAAAATTTTATTTTCCTTGAACTTTTGTCATCGATTGAATTATATTTCAAATTTTTGAAATTTGGCATCAAAAACTGACAAGAATGCAAGTTAAGGAATCTTAAAGGTATGCATTTTGACATCTCAAAAACCTCCTGGATTCAATTTTAAAGCCACACTGGCCTTTCGAAATGCTAAAGAAACCAGTGGCGCATCTGGAGGAGCGCATGGCAAGGTAATATTTTATTTGACTTGGAGCCCGGTAAAGCTTGCCACTACATCTTCTTCCCATGTAGCCATAAACAAATTCAAACAATGTGCTAAACATATATTATACGACGAAATAAGGTTGGCGGTTGTGATGCGTAAAACGGTGATAGAGAAACAGAGATACAACGTAGTCGGATAGGGGATGACGTCAAGCGCTGTTGCCAAACGTTATACTAAGTCTCGATTGATGGTGCTTTTACAGTGTAATAACGACAGGAGGATCCGTGTTTTTAATCCAGGCACATTCGAGACCGCTTACACGTTTTTCCAGTGCGCATCCCAATGACACCCGCCAACCTTATTTCGTCGTAGTATATTGTGTATTAAAATACCGATGTTTTGCCCCCTTTTAGCGAGCTACCCTTACAATTTACTTGTTTAGCAGATAAAGCACAAAACGCCTTCATTCCATAAATTCGTTCGGCAGCAACTGCCACCGCCACGAATCGAAACCTTTTGTGCACGTCTGCCGCCCCCCGAGATTTCCCCCTCCTGCCATTGTATAGGAAAAAAGAAGTGTGATATATGGTATCTGTCAAACGTCAAAATGATTTTTCCATTGAATAGGGACATTTATGTGGCGATGGGGAAGCCGGACGAATTAGAATTCGGTCACGTGAGAGAGACCCCCAGCGACTGGGAGCAACGCTTCGAAAAGATCAATTTGGGGAATCTGAAACGACAAGGAAAGGTGTGTGCGAAAAGGACATATGCGATGATACCTGGTGCAGCCGCGCACGCTTTGTGAAGCTTGCGAAAGCTTTCTTGCGTCGCCCCGCTTACGCTAAATTGTTTTTTCGCTTTTCCCGTCGTTTTGCTTTCTGTTTCAATTTTTGTGTTCACCGGCGTGACTGTTGTAACGAATTTTAAATAATCAGTCGAAATGCGAGTTACACTCCCATGGGCTTGGCTTGATCGCTATGTGCTTTACAAAGACCAAACTGCAACAATTAAAATACAATAAAACAGTCATATGAAGCGTATCGACACTTAAATTTATCACGCTTCAACTTATTCCGTTTACAACAGTCCCGCTTAGCTTTCTCTACTAATGCAACGCAAAAGGCGTCTCGTCTCGGGGCATCCCCACTAATTTTTGTTTTTCGCTAACAGATACATTCACAACCCCGCTAAAGATCACTACGAGCACGGCCACAAGAGGGGCAGCGATCACCATTTCATAGAACGTCACGAGAAGGGCCATCCCCACGCCGGCGAATTCAAGACCAAAGTATTTACGCCTTTTACCTTCTTCCTTCCCGTCGTCCCGCTCCTCTTTTTGTTCCTGACTGACGTCTCGCTAACTACGTTACTAACTTAGAGCTTTAAATTAGATTATTAAAGGGTACGGGAGTGTTCTCGTCATTAGTGCGCCTCATTGGAAACTCTGTCGCTTTCATGTTTGCCCTACGTGAAAAAATGTCAAAACTTTCATTTTGCTGTCAACCTTAATTTCGTTTCACGGCATGATCCCCGCTTGTATTAAATCTTTCGTCTCCCGACTTTCTGTTCTTGCTTCGTGATTGCTTCTTGCTGCTTGTTTGCTAACTACATTTCTAACTTCGCGTTTTAAATTGGATTATCGAAGGAGACGCCTTCCGTAATTAGTCCGCTCCATTGAAAGCTTTGGGTTTTTCGTTGTTTCGGCAAGCTTTTAACACACCCACTGCTTTTACGCTTATATTAGATTACATGCTAACTCCGAAGATTCGCTTATATATACCTACAATCCGCATACAACTGGACTAAAACTCGCTCGTTTTATTGGACGGCTTTAATGATTTTCAGCGAGATACGTACCACGCTTGGTACGAAGGGCACCGTAGTTGGCACGACAACCACCATGAGCAATTCGGTAGAATTCCAGTTGTAAAAAAGTTGAGAATTAGCGTACCGAAGAACCAAAGGGTTCGAATTTACGTGTAGTTTAGAGTTAAGTAATAATGATACAGAATCGATAATGAGTAGGTGATTGTAACCTTTCTGGTTCTTATTAACCAATTTTGGTGTTGGAGCAAACGATGAATTTATCAGTTGGATATGTTCAGAACTAAGTTGGTTGTTGGTACTACTCAATCTTGCTGATGGCTATCGTTTTTCTTTAATACACTAAGTTTTTGCTGTCACTCGCTACTACCTTCTGCAATAAACTCTTTCCAATTGCTTCTGCTTCTAAGATCCTCAACAAAATTTTTACAATTGCTCTTGCCTTCCTCTATGACTAATATTCTTTAGTTTTTACACATATCTGTTTAGCTTCCTGCAGCTAATAACCTGATTTGTTCCTTCTGCTTATTTGAACGCCAAGTTAAAATAAGAAATAGAATCGTTAAATGCTCCTAAAGTCCGTGCTGTCCCTCTTGTCCTCCATCCTTTGCTTCGGCTTCTAACTTCTTTAACAATATTTTTACAGCTGCTTTTGCCTTTCACTATGACTAATTTTCCTTAATTTTTTAACCGACCTGTTTAGCGTCCTGTAATTATTAATCTGTTTTATCACTTCTGCTCACACTGAGGATTCTAAAGGATCAACACTCAGTTTGAAGTAATACCTTTAATTGGTTTGTAATCTCTCCTGCTGTTCAGCTTCAAAACTTTAGCGTTAGCTTCCACGCATCTATGAAAAATGATATCTACGTTTATCGAGCTTATATTTTTGCCTTTTCTCCTGAATAACTTTGATGAGAAAACTTTTGACTTATATTCTGCTGCTTTCTTGTTCCTTACACGCCTGCTGTATGACCCGCTTTCTAACACGCCTTTCTAATGGTGGAGTTACTAATTTCAGTGCGCTAAATGCTTAATTTAGTAGAGTAATTGGCATAATTACATAACAGAATGAATTATCTTGGCTCAACATAATACTTCGCATATTGCTAATTGGTGATTGCAGCTAGAGAAGTAAACGCACTAATTAGATTGACCTCATGTTTTTGGTAAAGAGAGCTAACTTCAATCAAATTTACAGTCTGATTACTTTGCTACAGGAATGTACCTTCCTCGTCATGATAAATTACTTATAGAGTAGTGTAAAGTGAGTTTAACTATATTCACACTATGCTAAATTTAGAGTCTAACTCTATTAATGCACTAAATTCTGCTCACGTCGCCTGCGAGAGTGTAAAAAGTGTTTTAATTATCTAACTTATTTAGTGCACTGTATTCAGATTACTCAGCACATAACTTAATATTACAGCTAAATATGAGTTCAACTGCAACTAAATCATAAGGCACCCACGACAATTACAAAATCTTTTTGATTGGTATATGGAACGTTCTTGTTCCCAATACAATCACTTTTGAGCAATCGCCCCACCTATTTGCTCCGCAGCTTTATCGAACTATCATTTGAACACAGTCTAAGAAGATTTACCACCAAAAATTGGTAATTTATTAGAAAATGAAGATATCAATGGAATATCCACCTTTCTGCGCACCTCGTTAATATCTTCTGGATACATTTTTCCAGCTCCTTATCCAACTTTTTGTATTTCTTCTCAAATTCACCTGAGAACATTTTAATTCCGTCCTTACCTACTCGGACTTTCCCTGTTTGTCCATTGATTTCTTGTGGAACTTTTAAGAACGTCCCTGATATTCTGTCCAATTCTTTTCTCCTCTACTTTCTTCTTGCTGTCCTCGATCCTCTTCCTCTTTTACAGCCATTCCTCTATCTCTTCAGTGTACTTCCAGGTATTCATCATATAGGAAAACTCTCATTCACTTTTCCCACTTCTGACATCAAAATTGTTGCTTATTCATGGATCAGTGGGACCTAAAACGTTGAGTTTGAACAAATCTTATTTTAACTCAAAAGGTTTTAGCAATTATTACCGACTGACAGACATGGACTAACTCATTAAGTGCTTTGGTACTTGGCAAGAGCATAGGCAGGGTCCAAAGCAAAGCAAATGCAATTTATAATAGTTTTGGGAGTGGTACATTTACATTAGTGCACTGAATTTAGCTTCGTACAAAGGCAGCTTAGCTAACTTCTCAAACTTTCTTTCTTCTAACTGGTTCCAACTGTTCAACGTACCTTTCCTGTCATAGGTGAGATGGGGCGATAAGCACGGCGGCTATGGCGAACACTACTGGGACTATAACCACGACGGCCACGGCCACGACGGCGACGGCGAGGAGAGCCAACGCACCGAGGAGTACGCCGCCTACGAGGACGAGTCCCAAGTAGCGCCCGTCGTCGCCAGACAGAGGGAGAAGAGGCAGCAGGTCGACGGCGACGTCGAGTTCATCGACGACAGGTCGAGGGCCCTTTTCACCGAAGGCAAGATGCAGAAACACGGCGGCAACTACAGGAAGGCGAACGACTTCAGGGGCAAGAGGGAGGACTCGTTCGGCAGGGCGCTCGTGTACGACCCGGCGCAGGGCGTCGTCGTCGACGAGAGCACCGGGAGGAAATACCAGCTGAATCTCCTACGGGCGTGATCCGTGTCCCGACGCTTCCTCTCGGGTATCGCGCACGTAAGACTTATAAGACTTATGCAGCAAAGCAATGTGGGTTGAAATGTATCGACATCATTAAGCTTTGCTGATGTTTACTTCGTTCTCATTTGTTGTTGTTGTTAACTAGTTTTATTGTGAAATAGTTTTAAGGATGTTTTGTGTTGTTTCAAATAGATGTCAAGTATATGAGAGAGGAAAAAGTATTTATTACTATTATTTGAAGTAGCAAGCGGTGTTACCATTGAGTCTATCGTATAAACTTGGTCCTTTTACAAAAACACTTTCCATCAATTGACACAAGAACGTTAGTCCCCTACATACATCTCTGTTATTTAAACATAATCTTTTCCAACAATCAAATAATCACTAACATCTATGTTTCATTATAATTAACTTTTCACTCCCTTGAAGTCCCTACCTAAAAGAAATATCTCTGTTGAGTCCGACCTACTAGCCTTGGGCTTCACCACTTTAACACTATTATAAAACCTATTGATATTGTCCACTAATTTTTCAGTATCCCCACATTGCCACATTTTGAGCAACACACTACTGCCTTCCTTTGAGTTTTGAACTGCGAAACGTAAAGCAACGTAGCACAGTTTTACCATATTCTCATTATCTAAATCTCTCACGCCAGTAGCGGTAGGGGCCATATCGGATAGTACCACGTCAGCCTTTTGGCCATTCAATGTGACACGTAGGGCTTCCTGGGATTTCTCGATGGTGAAGTCCATACCGCCCAGAATTGTAGCTCCCTAAAAAGGTATGAACAAAAAATAAAGTAACCATTTCATAAATAATAACATTTAAAATAATTTAACCAGACTGAAATAACATTATAATAAACCATTAAATACTTGCTTCTATCGGATGTATATGTTGCTTATCGATAGCAACGGCAGTCCCAATCGGTTTGTCTTCATCGGCCCTATTAGCATTCACCCTCTTGACGGCGACTTGCGTCCAGGAACCGGGCGCGGCCCCGCAGTCGATGACCAAATGTCCCGGTTTCAAAATATTAAACCTATCATCGATCTCTATCAGTTTGAAGGCGCTACGGCACCTCAAGTTCATTAATTTCGCTTTCTCCACGTAAGGATCTGACAGTTGCCTCGACAACCACAGCTGGGAGCTCAGTGTCTTCGCTTTCGACTTTAGTTGGTTTGTCGTGACTTTTTTCAGGAGTCCGCAGCAGGTGTGGATGCACCTCTGATGAGCCATGGGGTGAAAGGTGTGATTAACAACAATGGATTTAAAATAGCCACAGCAGCCCAATCTATCAAGATGGAAGCAACAGCATCCCACACTTGATTTCCCGGAAGTACCGACAGAATTAGTTTAGGAACCTTTAAACTACCTGAAAACTCCCGGAGGTAAGTGGTAAGATTAGGTTATGTTAGGTTAAGTTCGATGCAACATACAACACTGGATAGTCAGCATGGTCCTTCTTCCATGAAGTTTTTCCACTGGCCCATCGTAATGCGTGGTAAATGCAACTTTCATCCCCATGTTATTAGGGTGTTTTAGGTACTATTGTCATTAATTTTAGGTAAGCAGTAATAACATATTAATAATTTTCTGCATCTGTTGTAAACAAACAAAATTTTAGGCCTCTGTTACTATACTTATAATCACCAGAAGATGGACAAGGAGAAAAAATTCAACAAAGAAGAGATGGTCACAGTGGCAGTATGGTATCATGAAAAAAACTATACCAATTGATTTTCTAGGATCTCCGGGCACATTTCACGGATGTTTCAGTAAAGATCCACCCTCGTTGGCCTATAAGGAAAGGGGCTGGAATGGTGGGTATAAATTTAAGTACACTGTATGACATTATGAAACATGATATGATATATATTGATTGGATTAAATTGGAGTGTTAATTAAGGAATATTTGAAGTATTCCGGTAGTTGTCCCAATACTTTTTAATACTGTGAATCTCGTATCACTAAGAATAAGTGTATTTGAAATCAAATAAATATATATAAAGAATGTTTCTTTTATGAACAAGTCTCGAGCTTTTGCAATTAAATATTGATGGGGATATTCAAACCAATTTATCGTTGAATGCAAGTTAATATTAATTAGAATGAATTGAAACGGTTGTATGTACTATCCAGGTGCGTCTGCCAATGGCATGTTGTTATTTTTGAAACATTTTAATATTTTTCCTTAATTCCTTCACTTTCTGACAACTTTTGCAATACTTTTTGCGTAGTTGGAACAAACCTATTGACAACAGTCAACTGAAAATGTCTGTTTTGTGTCGTTTGTTTGATGTTCTGCGTTTTTTAGTATGTTCAGATCTTCATAATTCATTTTCGGTGAAATACATCGGCTACATCAGAATTAACTTTATGTAATGGCAGACGCGTTCAGTAAAGGCGAAGTGGTCGGTTTGGTGTTTAGGTTGACGCTAGTCTCAGTCGTCACCTTCGTTAGTATAAAATGGATTCTGAACCAGGTTGATCCTACAAATAAGACAAAGAAGAAGGCGCGGGAGAAGGCCGAGCAAAAATTAAAAAAGTAAGCACAAAGTACCTCCTTACCCAGGCTTTGTTGGAATGGACATACCTTGAAAGGAGACGGTAAATTTTTATTTTGGGGTTAGGAACGGCACGTTTTGTTCTAATAAGGAGGGGACATTTCAGCCAATTAGTGAATATCCGCAACACTATACACATTAGTTACGATATATTGTTAAAATCCACCATCTAATCCCAAATTTTCAACTCTTTTTAATCCTGTCATATTGTACTATAGATTGGCAGCTACGGGGACGAGCCAGGCGCCATTTGATACCTTCTCAGATTACGAGATGATGATAGCAGCTCATCTGGTCAGTCCCCAGGACATCCACATCTCATGGGAAGACATAGCAGGATTAGAAAGTCTTATACAGGAGCTGAGAGAGACGGTCATTCTGCCTATTCAGAAAAAGGACCTGTTTGCTGATTCACAGCTCACGTCTGCCCCGAAAGGTATGTGCAAAAGTTCTATTTAGGAAGATTCTGTCTAAACACTTGTAACAAGAGAATTAATATAGTTTAAGGACATTAGACTGAATTTCATATTATCATCTTTTCCAGGTGTCCTCCTGCATGGACCCCCGGGCTGTGGCAAGACCCTGATCGCAAAGGCGACAGCACGTGAGGCTTGCACTCGTTTCATCAACTTGGACTTATCACTGCTCACTGACAAGTGGTATGGTGAGAGCCAGAAGCTCACGGGGGCCGTTTTCAGCCTGGCCTGTAAACTACAGCCTTGCATCATTTTCATTGATGAGATCGATTCTTTCTTGAGGTCGAGGACTAACACCGATCACGAGGCGACTGCGATGATGAAGGCGCAGTTCATGGCTCTGTGGGATGGGCTGGTCACCGATACGGACTGTACGGTGGTGATCATGGGGGCGACCAACAGGCCGCAAGATTTGGACAGGGCGATATTGAGGAGGATGCCTGCCACTTTCCATGTACCTATGCCCAATGCAGCCCAGAGATTGAAAATTATACAGTGAGTAGGAAAATTATGCTTATATATATTATATTAATACTTGGGGTTTAGGTTAATCTTAAAGAATGAGCCGATATCCTCAGACATAAACTTTGAGAACCTGGCCCAGTTAACAGAGGGCTTCTCGGGTTCAGATCTGAAAGAAATGTGCCGCAATGCCTCCATTTATAGAGTGCGAGACTACATGAGGTCACATGTTTCGGAGCCCTCGACAAGCAATAGCTCGGATGAGCTATACCATGACCCACTGAGGCCCATTACCATGGAGGATCTACAATTATCCTTTAATAAAATGCGAGAAAGCAAAATACACTGTGGTTCCTTATCTCTGCAGACTAGGATAGATCTCGATTAGCACAATAAGATATTCGAAAGCCTAGACCAGTTTATGGAGGACTCACAGTGTTTCGAGGGACTCTTTAAGAAATGTAAGTTAGAGGAGTTACCCCCTGCCGAAGGAGACGTTGTTACTGAGATATAGCTCCTTTGGCCCTGCAATGTGTAAGTTCGGCTATATTGATAAATTTACGTGTTACTGTTTATGTAGTTTTATTCATCGAGTCGACCGTGTTAACAATCCCCTTTCGATCGCTTTTTGAGTATTTTTTTTAGGTGCTCTATCAAGACCTTTTTAAGGAAGTTGCAATGGTGACTTAAATTGTATGTTTAATTTTTTTAATAAAAGTTATTGACGAGGACATTTCAGGTTTAATTGGGGCGTTAGATCTTGCATATATTATATTATTTATATTTATAACTTTCCTTCTTCATTTGACCATATGAGTGTGACCATATTTTCTGAAGGAGAGTACCAATCCTTTGTGGGTTTTAAATGTGCCATAAATATTACTCTTCTACTCCACACAATAATAAATTTTCTTTTCAAATAGTTTTTTAAAGGGTTTTCCATATCTCGCCCAATGTAAAATGTATGTGTATCCTTGTAAGGGTAATTCTGTTCGTTTATCTCAATAAATTTGCAGACAAGAATGATTAACTATTAGTAATGAGATAATGGCATATCTACGTATCCCAATGATAAATGTAATTGTATCATTATGTGATGCAATAACCTATTGACATCAATCAAAACTGATATTATCCTTAATGTAAACTTCATGACATCACTTTCGTTGGTTAATCTAATAAGACGATATAGAACCATATAATTTATTACAAAAGATATAAATTATATATAAATAGAAGCGTATACAGGAAATTCAAATGTGGCTAACGTAACAAAATAGTGAACAATTCTTTTATTTCAATAATCTGGATAACCTGGAAGTGGGAACTTTTCGCCAAACTCTTCTACTTTGTTTCTTAGATCAGACACTTCTTTCACAAACTCCTCGTTTTCATGGATCGCTTTCTTATATTCGACCATTTCAGGACCAGACACTGTGCTTATTTTCTTCGCCAATTTTAAGCCTTGATCGATAAAATCAATGACTTTGTCAATGTCTTCTTCTTTCAGCCCTCGCGTCGTTAACGCAGGAGTTCCTTCAAAGAGAATTCTCATAATGTACACATTTTTAAATGGTCTCGAGAACTGGTAAATATCGATAGTTGTCGATGTAGATTTCTTCTGTTATTCAACGTCTTACCTAATCTTATCCCTGAAGGATTCATAGCGCTCCTGTCCCCCGGAACAGTGTTCTTGTTACAAGCAATGGAGATTTCCTCCAGTATGTACTCCCCCTTCGCTCCTGTCAATCCAACCGACCTGAGATCCAACAGCAACATGTGTAGCTCGGTACCGCCTGTGACAACCTTGTAGCCCTTTGACTGGAGCCCGGCGCTCAACCTCTTTGCGTTTGCCACGACTTGTTTTGCATATGCGACAAACTCGGGAGTCTTTGCTTGTTTCATGGCAGTCGCGATGGCTGCTATTGCGTTATTGTGGGGGCCACCTAAAACAGAAAATTTAGTTATAGTGAGAAGTATTATGCATGTGGAATAATATTTATTATGTTAATACTCTAAATGCAATACATGCTATTCTATTTGTTTGATTTAATACTCCATTTTAGTCTAATTGGCTTATTCGACTTTACACTATACTCATATGTAAACACTATTGTAAGTATGTTTATTGTTGTGTAGGTATATAATGGCTTTTAGTATCAACAAACTGGTTAGTGAGAATTTAGATAATTCTTACTGTTGATAGCAGCATATCCAATTGTTTACTTCTGACATACACAGCTGCAGGTAAACAGTATGGATATTCAATTTTGAAGAAACTAACAAGAACAACTACTTGGAGATCGAAAGACATCCTGGATTTCCAAATATACACATTTTAAAAATCTGTACTTAAGTTGTCGATGCCATGTTTAATTTGTAATTTGGAAGCGAGTGAATAATTGATGAGATAACCTGGTTACCTTGAAGGCATGGAAAAACTGCTTGATTTATCCTATTTTCCAGGTCATACATTATTTTCTTTCCCTTGGCAGTCACAGATCTCAGACCTTTCCTGAAGAATATTACTCCGGCCCTAGGACCTCTCAGACTTTTGTGTGTGGTCGTTGAAACTACGTCGCTGTACTCAAAAGGACTTGGAGTTACCCCTGAAACATAATTATGCACTTATTTATCTATTACGATAAAGCGAAGAAAAATATTGTCAAGAATACAAAATAATGGTTATAGAACATTTCTCATGAGTGTTTCAAACAATGCATACTTTAACTCATTGTATCAATAACTGCTGTAAGCAATAACTGATTTTCCCTACCTGCTGCTACGAGGCCAGAGATATGAGCCATATCGGAGAACAGATAGGCTCCGACATCATCGCAGATCTCCCGGAATCTTTTATAATCCAATGCCCTGGAGTAGCAACTTACCCCAGCTATAATTAGTTTAGGTTTGAACAGTTTAGCGGTTCTGTGCAGCTCGTCATAGTCTATCAAACCAGTTTCGGGATTCACCTGGAGTAATAGGAAAATTGAGAAAGTAGATATTGGAACATTGTGTAATTTTTAAGTACATATTTCTAGCATTAATTGTAAATGTGTTGAAGCGAATAGACAAAAGTTGGATAGAAGTTGAATACACAAGACAAAGCAGCGGCAATGCAGAGTTTATTACAATACCCTAGAAGTGGAAGAGATGTGTATGCAGAATACAATATATATCTTACTATATGAACAAATGTAGAATTTAAGGCAAGCATGCAGGAGCATTATTAAACTAAATATATTACTGTCTTACTTTGTATGGCAGGGATTCGAAAAAAATCGAAGTTGCCGAGACCTTCTTACTAGGAGTGAAGAAGCCATGAGTCAAATGACCACCATCAGGAAGATCCAGACCCATTATACGACCATGAGGCTCTACGATACCTGAAAGGTTTAATTAAAATTTTGCTTTAGGTGTACACAAAATATAATTAGTTTACAACTAATGTAGGTTTTAAAGACATTTTGAAATATCTCATGTTAACAGGAGGAAGTTTTTGGATTATTTGCAATAAGCATTTGAAGTTAGAAGTTGTATATATTATCGAAAGCTTACCTGTATAAACAGCGAAATTAGCGGGAGACCCTGAATAAGGCTGCACGTTGACGCCCCATTCTTCCGAATTCAGATTGTACGCCTCGAGCGCCCGTTTCTGGGCCAGGATTTCAATCTGATCGATTATCTGGTTACCCCCGTAATACCTAAATCAATCATTACACCATACAATCCATTCAAACACCTTCAAAGACGTCCTTTACCTTTGCCCGGGAAGCCCCTCGGAATACTTGTTATGCAGACAGGAGCTGAGGCATTGCAGCACCGGCACCGACGTGAAATTCTCGGAGGCGATCATCTCGAGACCCCTCAGCTGCCGCCTCTTCTCCTTCTGTATGAGCCCCCATAACTCCGGGTCCGACTCCGAGACGCTAGCGTTTAAATTCATGGTGCTCTGTTTCCTCACCTTAAAAAGTAGTAGAGATCTGTTCGTTAGTAAAATCGATCTGTAGATCGCCCCCATGATCACTGGAGGGCGAGAGGTTATGAGACAACTAACCTAACATATAAAGTCGTCGACGAGGTGTCGCTGAGGGAATATGAAAGGGGTCGATGGAACGGAGTCGTATTTATACCGTATCTGGAATTACATCAACCTCTACTGGTAAAAACAATTCGATAACCTTTCCGAGTTACGAAAGAAAAGGAGGTCACTTTTGAACAACGTTACTAGGGGGCTGCATACTGCCTGAGAGCGACAGGGATAGCTCAATCAAAACCTCTAATCGTAGTTTAAACTAATGTAATTCATGTATTTATTAAGTGTGTAGTTAATACATTTAAATTATTTATTTGGACTTACCCCACGTTGCAACAGGTGTCCGATCCTGCAAGCGAAATGGCGGGAAAACATGTGATAGGTAATCGCCGGATATCCGCTATTCGAACTGCAAGTACGGGGTGCTGAATCTCGTTTATTTCCATGCTTTTGAGTAGATTTCTTTTCGAAAGTTGATAAAAATTGACCCTGCGACCTCCCTTCGATAAGCGATCCGCGCAATCCAAAGATATAAAATCTATATATATAATCTTCGTGGGGGTCGTAATTTTCCACTACACACGCTATTTTTGGATACGGAATTCATAATGATATCGTTAGAATGAAGTTAATGATTTAAAAACTTAAAGAACTTGATAAAATGGAGTATTTATTAACAAACTGAATGATATTAATTCTTTTTTGATCGAATGGATACTCGATTCAAGTGTATCGGACTTTTGGCGGTAAAATTTAAGTTTGAAACTATGACCGTTTGCGCAATTCGAAAATGGTTTATTTTTAATATGTAATGTATTAAAAATATAGCGATCTTACAGTTGTGCGATTAAGTGAATAACATTCTTGTGACGTGTTTTGCCGAAAACATGTTTTTACTTAAACGAACGCGTCAGCAGTTAAACAATATGAGTATTGCAAAATAACTTTTTCTTTTTAACATGGGTAACCATATCAGTAAGCTACTGCTTCTTTATTGCCAGCACGTCTTCTCCGGGAAAAGAAGTCCATCTTTCTCTTGGTGGTTTTCCCTGTGATCGTCTTTTTACTGGATTGTCTATTTTTGCGTTTTAACGAGCCTGCTGTCTGTTTGTTCTAGAATGTTCATCTCTGTCTTACCCATCTTCGTATGTCCTGTATGTCGCATGGTTGTTTGATGTCTTCCATTTCTTGTATTCTGTTTTAACTCCGCCTGTGGTATTTTGCTGGGTGGATTGAGTAGCTCAGCAAATACCATTGCCGGTCCCAAGCCCGGATAAAGGAGGAGGGTTCACAGGTCAGGCCAGCTACCTACCTGTGGTAACAAATCTAATACAGCTTATATAACAGAAAATAAAAATACCGATCTAAAGTAAAATGGTGTAGAATAACGTTGACGTTGAATCCAAAAGTACCTATCATACTTAAGACCTGAAATCTACTGCATTAAAGCAAATATTAAAGAGGTCGTAGTGAATGAAAACGTTTGCAGAAATTCCAACGAATGTTTACATTTAATCGACAGAAATCGTCGGATTTTGCTTGTCGAGTTTGTTTATTGCAATCTAAACCTTCAAAAAATGCAAAATGGTTTAGTAGCGGTATGAAACTCATGCAAGGCTTCACGCAGACATCTTCAATATCACATCATTTCTTAAATTAGCCGACGTGTAAGTAAAGTTTTTTGAACCGGTACGAAGTACTCACTTCCGTAGCTGCCTCATAAATTTCACAAAATACTCAAGAGCCTGTTCAGTGAACTGAATCTCCTGCAAGAGTCTCATGAATTGAACAGTTCATACAATTTTTTGACTTGACTCATAATATTAAGACTATGCATAACGTAGCACATCCTTGTATGTAAATACATAGAAATTTTTGTGTTTGTATTTAAATTTCTAGTCAGGCGAAGTACTTAAAATACTTGCTACCTTCGTAAGAGCGAGCAAGGTTAGTCTGTTAGATATTGTATTGCGTTAATAAAATATTTAAAACTATCTGATTAGTTCCAATTTAGCTTGTGAATTTATTAGTGAATAACTGCTTGGTAAAAGCTCCTCAGTTAGAAAGAGAAGCTAAATTAATACATCACTAGGCTACTTAGCTAGTCAGTCTAGTTGTGCTACATCACATTCATTTCTGTCTCTCTAAATTTCTGCTTTAGTACTAGCTACCCAGTTTAGTCTATTAAAGGGTGCGACGATTCAATAGACTAGCTGATCAGGGACCGACGTCTTCTATTGATTGTAGTTTAACTTGTGACGTTAGATAGTGGCTAAATAACTAGTTAGTCAAGTTAATAATTAAAGCTAAACTAGTCAATCTCCAGGTTAGTCACAGCTAGTGTGCTTAGTCTAGTCATTGCGATAACTCAGTGGAATTTGCTCAGGGGCTGGGGTGTTTGATCTGTTGCGATTTGGCTGGTGATTCTAGTTGGTCGATTGGTCAGTTAGTTAGTAAATGAAGCTAAATTAGTGTTTCACCAGGTTGGTTAGCTAGCCTAGGCTAATGATTATATCACATTCACAAAGGGAACTTTTATATTTTGCTCATGTTCGGTTGTGTATAACTATATAAACACTATAAAATCACTATAAATAAATAACACTATAAAATCGTCGATATAAGTATTACATATAGTGTTGTAATGATTGGTACTATCAGTACTAATTGTTGCTAACTGCCATTGCAACATGACATTACAAAATTTGTACAAAACTCAAGAGGTTTGCAGTAAACGTATCAAACGAGCTCATTTTTAAGTGAATCGACTTGCAAATATAAGTTTCTTGAGCTCGTATTAGAGGCATTTACTGAGCATTACAGACAACAGTGAGCTGAACCTTAAGCAAACGGTGCGTAAAGAAGTAATCGGTATATAGTATACCAGTGGCAAGAATTCCTGGAGACTGGTACTGTATTGGTTAGTGTTAAACTGGTGGCCATATTGGCCCTTGTATATTGATTGGTACTAGGGACGAGTAAGAATTATTTACTGTTGAAACTCAGATGAAATCAAAGCAAAAGTCGTTTACTATCGAAAATAGATGAATAATGCATCACAACAACGGGTATCTTGCGTCATCATAACGCCCAAACGGTTATCTCTCTTCCATTTAAACATCTGCAGATATGCCGAAAGCAGCGATAAATCGCGATGGATGCGAACAAGTAGCCGTTTGCTGACTAATGCGTCGCTAATTAATAAACAATTTGCTTGATCTCGGCAGAAATCCTGTATTAACCTTTACCGGCGGCCGATGGTGAGTCGGGAAACCCAGGCCAGACGCAGAACTAGTTCGAAATACGGTCGTCCTTCGACGGACGTTAAGAATTCGAAGATATTTAGTTGTCGTGTGTGTGAATACTTTGTTTATTTAGACGCAAAACGTCCGGCGATGTGCCCGCTCAGTTAGTGAAACTGATTTTTTGGTGAAAGATGGACGTACTGAGGAGAGGTGGCGTCGCCAATTTGTGGCGCATCGTCTTCACGGCCGCGGTGGCGTTGGATCTGGCACTTGGCGAAAAATGTAAGTTTTGAATTAGGGAGTTTTTGGTTACATTTTTCTATCTATTCGAAGTCCGAATAATAAGGTCAATTACAAGGTTACCCACTGTAGGAGTATTAAAAACCGTGTTTACATTTTTTAAACAGCAGCAATACTGAAACAGGAGTTGATATCATAAGCTGAAGTGGCTGAAAATAAGTACTCTAAGCTACCTGTAGAAAATCTACCAAGAAATTTGTGTTTCAACACGTATGAAAATCTATAAAGGGGGCGGTTAATGAATTTTGGATAGAATTCACATTTGTCTACATTGATAAGTGTAATTTAGTATTTGTAACCTAATACTAATCCCTATTGCATGGCAGTTGACAATAAACCAGTTTGTAAAATTAACATATTTATACCTATACATAAAATTGAATATGATACCTGCAGTCTCATTCGGTGAATCGCTTGAATATATTTCATTTAAAGAGGTGAAGGCTTTATTTACGAGCCTACGACACGAAAATAAAGACAAACTTACAGTTTTTAAATTTTCTAACAAAGACTCGTGCAATAATTAAACCTTCGTCTTCATTATTACAGTCATTACCCGTACCGCATACACTACCTGATTCCATAAGAAACAGAAAACCTTGAGGCTTAATTACAAGAAATATAATAATGTTTTTCGCGTAAACTGGAATTCCGCACTTACTTTTATTTTCGTTGTGATTTACATAAGTGAGTAATTCCCCATAAAATACGAAGAAATTCCTACTAGTAAATCGCGTACGTATAAACCAAGAACCTTAACAGGTTTAATTACCTTTGATTAAATACATTTTATTTCAATTGAACAGAACTGACTAAATACCAGAAGGTATTATTGAATAATTGGATGTTTGTTTGTACATGTCAAACAGTAACTTAGGAATGTCAAATATTGCTTTTAATTATAAATACATTTAATTACAATTAGGTAGGAATGACCGGATTTTTTTGAGAATTCTTCGAAATTTTCGTCCGATCGCCGCGAGACTAAGCGCATTGTAATCAGCGACCTCAAATCTATAAAGATGCACTAACGAAAGTCACGTTTTTTTACTTTGATTTTTTTGAAAAAGTTCAAACCTACCTAACTGAACCGAACCTAGTCGAATCTAGCCGAACATAGCCGAACTCTCCAGTCTCCCCATAGGTCCAGGGACTTTCAGTGTGTTTACTGTCTGCCAACTGCAAACATTAATAATATTCGTTATGTGTGTTCCAGTTCGAATTTGTGTGGTAGACGGCAAGGGCAAATTCAAAAGGTCGCAACACCACTGCCCCGCCCTGGATCAACCCGATAGTAAAGTAGAGTGCATCGTCGCCTTAGACAGGTTTGTAAATAAACCGGATACATTTAGCCAAAAATCACTGTTACAAAAGTGACATCACTGTTTACTTTAACCATATTTCAAACAAGACGCAATAATTCCTCTCCAACGCGCGATTCCTTCACAGGCTGGACTGCCTGAGGAGGATATCTAAAGGCACGGCCGACTTCTCGGTCTTCACGCCAGAGGACCTGGTAACCGCCCAAAATGCCGGGATAGAAATCCTGGTAACTAACGAGCTGCGCCTCATCAACGGTAAACCCTCAACCACCGAAGCTCCCAAAGTCGCTAATTGATCGTTTAAATCGCAGAAAATCAAGACTACGAAGTCGTCGCCGTGGTCGACAATAACTCGGGCATAAAATCGAAGTACGACCTGAGAGGGAAACGGTACTGCCATCCTGGGTACGGCTACGAGACCGATTGGACGAGAATCCTGGCAAACGTAAGTTAACCTTCATAGGACCCAGTAATGTATGATCAAGGGAATTATAGTGTTATTTACAGAGAAGTACCTTTTGTACCTTCTAACAGTACTTCTCCTAATTGAGGAATCGACTCATTTCGTCTGTCCTTTCTCCCTTTACAGTACTTCGAGGCTTCGGTGGTGACACCTGCGTGCGACCCCAAGCTCACCATCACGGAGAACAGAGTGAAGGACACCGCCAGTTACTTCTCCGCCTCCTGCAAGGCCGGTCCATGGGTCAGCAATCCTTTCCTGGACCTGCAGCTGAGTAAGCCACCCCTTACGTCATTGGAAAGTTTATCAAACGACTTCAAAGAGTCTTAATTTCAAGACGAATACACAGAGTCTTGCATCGTCTTGACCAGGTTTATTTACCTTGGGTACTTATTTCAGAGTCGACTTACCCGCACCTCTGCGAGCTCTGCGGTAACCCCCAGAGGTGTTCCATGCACGATAAGTATTGGGGGCGCAGGGGCTCGCTGCTCTGCCTGACCGACGGAGCCGGGGACGTCAGCTGGGCGCGCCTCGACGACGTCGACCAGCACTTTGGGCTTGGCTACAGGGAGCCCGAAGCCCCTCCGGACAACTACAGCTTCCTCTGTCCGGATAACACTGTGCTTCCCCTCAATGCCACCGAACCCTGCGTCTGGGTGGTCAAGCCTTGGTCCGTCGTGGCTAGCAGAAGGTAACGCAGCTCACCCCAGGCACATATCCTTGATGATATCATTAATGATACTATTCGAACAGTCTTAACTCCCCTAGGGGTGTCAGAATATAACAACGCATTGATGATTTCGATACTGTATTAATTAATTGTGCCTGTGCTGCAGGTCAATTGCCCAGGAGGTCCAGCAGATCGTTTCTAGCCTGTCCCATCAAGACCAGGGCTCTTGGCGGTTCCACTTGAGGAACCTCATCCAGATCTCCTACACGGACTTCGTCAACGTGGAACCCGTCGAACCGATTGAGAGTTACCTGTACAGAGCCAAAGGTATGCTGCGTATATCTGACATGTCTTCGAACTGTAACTTTCTTCTTAGGTTTCCTCCAGGCGAACAGCTTCAGCGGGTGCCATCCGCCCAGGACGATCAGGATCTGCACCACCTCCATAATCGAGAACGCCAAGTGCCAGTGGTTGAGGGAATCTGCAGCGGTTTATGGTATAGAGCCTGATCTGGATTGCCTCAAGGCGGACAACACGACGCACTGCATGCGGGCTCTGGAGGTGTACGCTGCAGACATTGTCATGGTTCCTCCTAATTTAGCTCGAATGGCTGCGAGGTAAACTGGAATTTCTTCATAAACGTTTTCAGATTGCTATGAGGAAAAATTCAGCCTCAGACATGATTTAAATCCACATCACCAAGCGTGGATTCGTTCTTCTACGGTCACTAGGCGAAGGGAGATTTCATTATAAGGGCTTCCTTCAGGCACCTGGGCGTGACAATAGGATAAAAACAGGAACCATTTTTATCCAATGCGTTGACTAGTCGCAGTGTTATGCGCCATTGGTGCAGAACTATTTTTCCTCCAGTAACTACGCTTCTGGATTAGCTCCGCCATTCCACAAATTTACCATCAGAGTTTTCTCCGTTTCCAGCGACTTCCACTTGAAACCCCTCTTCTACGAGACCGTCCCCGACCCAGAGAAGTACCTGACGGTCGCCGTGACCCGTCCCGGTTCTCGATTCACCGACCTGAAGAGCCTCGAGGGGACACGGGCCTGTTTCCCGGTTTTCGACGGGGTAGCCTGGAATACCGTCGCGTACTACCTAGCGAACCAAAGTTTGACCCCGAGGTGTTCGCCAGGCGAGAGGCTCGCCAGATTCTTCGGGCCCAGTTGCACGCCAAGTTTAGGGGAAGGTTTAGATCGAGGCCTGAAGGGGATATGCGAGGATGGTTTCGAGGGAGAGTACGGGGCGTTGCACTGCTTGACGACAGGAGCTGGGGACGTCGCGTTCGTGTCTCGGAACTCCATTAGGAAGTACTTGGAAGGTAGGTGTTGGGGAGGAAAGTATGCGATGGTAAGTTAGGCACAACACAGCGATCCTGGGTGCTGTCATTAGGGATGTACCTAGTAAACTTAATGCATGGACGTGCCAACTAAGGTTGGTTTGTTTCTATACTAAAGCGAGAATCCTACAGCCTTTGGTGCTTCTTGTACTTCATACTCTGTCCCATAATTCATTTTCTACTAAATCTTTCGTCTTCTATTCCAAGCTAGAAGGATTTTTGGGTACCGTTCTTTTCCTACGCGCATGACGTGTCCATATCAAGCAATTAGCGTCTTTATCCTGTCACCGTCTCCACCAGCTTTGTTCTTTTTCTTATTACTAGTGCTGAGCTACGATTTAATTCGTTATTTCTTTTGCAGTCGAAAGTGAAGAAATCGCGGGCAGCAGGCTACGAGCGGAGGACTTTCGAGTCCTCTGTCTCGGCGCCTTAGGCTCCTGCCACATGAGCTGGGCTCCTGTGGGTCAAGCCATGGTACGCAGGAACAGCACGGATCTGTGGACGAAGGACACCCTGGACGTCTTCCTGCAGCTCGACGAGTTGTTCGGGAAAAACTTCAAATCCCTCACGAACTCCTTCACGCTGTTCGGGAAGTTCGACGGGGTCTCCGACGTGCTGTTCCAGGACGTCACGCAGCGCATCCGCAGCGTGCCTACCGCTAAGAATACCGACAAAATGCCTCTCTCCTACTACGAGTTGCTGGATGACAAATATGATCAGTGTGATAACTCCTCAGCTGGTTATCCGTTACCAGCCATCTTCGCCATAATACTGTCAATTTTTGTCCACCTCGTCTAAGCTCTAGTGGGTATCTATATTGAACTGACCTTTTACTGTGATATGAAAAATAAAACGATTGTTGCGTTTCGCGACGGTGTCTTATTGATCGGCGAACACCTGCTGCTACTTCGACCGTGGAACGCTCCCTCATTATCGATTATTTCCCTATTCGTTTCACTCGGTTGGCAATAACGTGACACACTTATGTCAACGGCGAACGTAGACAGCTTAGGAGTGCTCGCTAATATATGTCTTCGACCAAGAAGGTAAGAACCTAGGGTGATCCAACGAGCCGTTTCTAATTTCCTCACTTCAGGATGGAGCTAAGAGAAAACCACCGACGTCGACCAAAGTCCGGGATGACAGCACCGATAGGAAGCCCCTTAAAAAACTGGAAGATCCGATTAAAAGTAGGTCGAAGCAAATCGTAAGAGAGAAACCGACCGCCCAACCGAGACCGGCCAAGAAACCTCCCGAAGGTGCGCCGAAGAGGAAAGTCCCCGGTACGCCGACCAGCACCAGAGTGTCGAAAACGCAGTTTTTCCCTGGGAAAAGTCTATACTCGAACGCGCTTAAAAATCAGGAGGTCGGGAACAGCGCTAGGAAGCCCATTGTGGCGCCTAGTCAAAGTAAAACTGAGACGCCTAAAAAGTACGGGAGCGTCGCGGACGAAGTGAGGAAGAAGAAGCTCAAGCCGAAAGCGGAAGTCCAAACGGACACCTCGCCGGATTCCAGCACCCTCTCAGAGAGGCCGAGGACGGCGACTCTGAGAAAGGGGAGCATCGTCAACGCCAACATAGTCGGTCAGTAAAAGTCCCTTTGTGAATATTTGAAGATACGATGGAAGGTGTTCTGGAATTGATTTTAGAGAGATAAGGCACAATATACTCAAATCACCTCAGGAGTATTATGGTCACTACTGTCCAGTATTTTCTTTGGTTTTGCAATTCTTGCCACAACTTACTTATTTTCATTTATATATTGTATTACATAAATATTCTTTCGGCCTATATTGACACCTACTCTAGAAAGTAAGCCTTTCTTAAACGTTTCCAAGAAAAAGGCTCTATTTTGATGTTTTCTTTCCATCTACTGGTTGGTCTTCCTGCTAATTCCATTTGTACGTGACCTTTACTCCAGACTCCATTCAATCCATCAGTTTAACCTCGGAGTCTTGCCACATCTGCAAACCCTACATCAGCTTGATTATTGTCTCTGTAAGACCAGTTCTCTTCCTATCTGTGTGTCATCAATGGCGAGACTAATACCGTTGCCAATAGGACAAACAAACGTAGGTGAAATATGGTTGCAACATTTCAACAATGTAATACACAGTTAGGAAGGCATTGGGTTCTTCGTTCCGATAATGACATCTCGAATTTTTAGGTCCAGGTATCCCCACCGACGTTGCCTCGAGGAACGTGAAAGAGATCCTCCAGTCAAAATCGCCCGACAACACCGACCAAGACTACGAAGAGGACTTCGATTCCTACGAGTCCGACTTCGAGGCGTGCTCCACCACCAACTCCTCCTCCTCCTCGAGCACCGCCCAGGACATCGCGAACATCTCCGGCGAGGAGACCAGCAGCGTCAGCAGCGACGACGCCCCGAGACACCTCTCCTCCAACGAGGAGAAGAAGCTGGACTCCGGGAACTTCGACCTGCCCGAGTACAAACACAAGCAGATACTGGACAACATCAAGGAGTACGTAGAGAGGGAGAACGCCAACTTATCGAAGGGTAACAACAACCCGGCCTCGCTCTCCGACGAGGGCTTCGAGGACCAGAGGTCGCTGCAGTTCATCAACTTCTTGGACGCGAAGAGGAAGCACGAGCGCAGGAGGAGCGCCGAGACGAGGCTGAGGCGCGGCAGGCAGATCCTAAGCATGATCAGGCTGGATGCGTTCAGCTTCACCATCCTCGACTTGCCGCCAGTGCCCTACGAGGTCTTCATCAGGAGTTACGGGGGGAACGACCGGGTGCAGGTCGCGTCGCAGACCGGCGAGGACGACGTAGACGAGGAGGTGCAAACCGAGGAGATAACCTCCAGCTCGAAGTGGACGCAACTCCCGACCACCTTCACCAAGCCCTTCAAAGATTGGACGGTCTATCGACAAGACTACCTCGGAGTCGGTAACGACGACGCCATCACCGGTGAAGCTCCTAATTTAACCTCTTACAACGAGGAGTCGCTGGAGCGATTCCTGCTCTCCTCGGGCGGTTTGATCCTCCGGTTGCTGGACGAGGAGAAACGACGGTTGACAGACTCGTTCAAGGAGAACGCGAAGAGGGTACCGTTCAGCGACGGTTACGTTCAGTTCAATACGAGCTTCAGCGATCTGAAAGATACCACGTTGCGAAGTGTTTCATTCAGCTGTGATAATAGCGATAAGTTGTTGAGTGTTCATTCAGGGAGGGGGGACGTGTCCGATATCATAGCTGTTTGGAGCGTCTTCGACCTGGAGAAGCCGGAGGTCGTGTTGAGGTCCCACGGGTCCGTTAGCTGTTGCTCCTCCGCCGTGGAGTTTGTTTATGCCGGGTCGTACGACGGGTAAGGAAAGCAGAGATGCAATTTGAAGGAACAAATTAAATTTGTCAAAACGATTCGCTCATAAACGTGTAGTATCGTTCTGGTTCATCTCTTACTGCATGCGCACACTGTACACCTGATAGTATTCCAACTTATCTACATGTGCGTTTCATTTGCAGAACTGTGTCGGTATGGGATCCTAAGCAACACTTCCCTATAACCACAACGTCTATTGGCTCGGGTCACGTAGCAAAAGTTGTTGGAGTACAACCGCTTAAGGAAGAGGATCAAAACCTCAGCAAGGAGGTAGGTAGGCAACAATCAACCAAGCTAGACTTATGATTGTACTAAAGTAAGTTTAAAAATCTTAAATACCAACTACCCAACAACAAATATTTTAAGGCTAACAAAGTAGGCAATAGGGAATAGTCCCACTTCATTTTCCACCAAGAGTCAAAACTACTACTTATTCCTCTTAGCAGGAATCCATTTGATATTTCCATATATTCTTAAAGCAAACAACAGACCAAAATTCTCCAGTCTTTATTGGGAAGTTTAGTTTTAGTTTTGAGTCCGTTCTTTGCTTGACTCCTCTTAAGACTACGCAACCACACATCGGCACTACTTATGCTTCTAATTAGTTTTTATTGTACTACTAGTCAACTTTTTTAATTCGTTCAAGGTTTGCACCTTGGACGAAGACGGTGATTTGATACTGTGGAGCGTCATAGCGAGAAAAGCCCAAGGTTCCACTGAAGTCCTCCTCGTGATCAATACCAGGGTCTCATTAAGGGCGATCCACGAGGATATGGGAGATTTGCAATGCACTGATTTCGTCTTGAGTTCGATCAACACTAATTACGCCTTCGTCGCCACCAATTACGGGTTCGTCGTGCACCATTTCGTCAAGGGAGGGAAGGAGAGTGTCAAGAAATTTTCACCAGGTGAAGTAATCTTATCTGTGTGTGTTTGGGTAAATATTACTGTAACACCAAAATCCCCGAAGCTCAAAAAGCGTTTGGAGATGCTTGCTCCTGGTGTCCTAACAGCATAAAGTAAAATTTAGCTCTTTCAGCTTCTAAAAATGCTTCTTTCAGCCCAATTTTCGACGGTCAACTGCTTGGACTCGTGCCCCTTCGACACCGACTACTTCTTGACAGGACACGCCAGCGGAGACGTCCACCTTTACTCCGTCTCGAGGGAAAAGCCCCTGATGGTCCTCTCGGACAAAGAGACCGGGATTAAAGGGGCCGGAATAGACCTGGTGCAGTGGTCGAAAAATAAACCTTTCGTTATATACACCAAAGACGAGAGCAACACGGTGCACGTGTGGGATCTGAACGAGAGCGACATGTTCCCGGTCTACTCGGTGCCGTTCGACCAAGAGGTTACCTGCTTGAAGTTGTCACCTGGTTCCTTAGAAGAAGAGAGCAACAGAAGTTACATGGTGAGTGCAGGTTGATACGTTATTGGTTGAGTTAGGTGATGGTTTGTTTGCAGGTTATAGGCACCAGGGATGGTTGCTTGTACTTGCACCAGCTCAATAAGGAGCACGGGCGACAGCCCAGGGAGATTTTTGATGAACACATTGCCACTTTTAAAAATTATGTTAGTAGGTTATAATGTTTTTACTTATTAAAGGGTTTTTAGCAATAACGGGAAATTAGAGGTCTTATAGGCATGAACAACGTTTTGACCAACGAAATTTTAATTTCGTCTCGAGAATTTGAAAAAATATGCCAAATGGTCTTTCACACATTTTTTAATTAGGATTTGTAATTTGCCTTATAGACTAAAACAATATCTGATACTTGAGCAATCTTTCACTCAAGATCTAAAAGTTGTGGTTGACCTCTAGTTGATCTTAAAAACAAAATCCCTGGAAATCGTGGATTTTAAATAACAAAATATGGATGTAAGTGCCAAAGATGCGTAAGAGACCGAAGTACAAATAAAAATAAGCAACAAATGCTCATGCCATGCGAATGGACATGCTTCAGGAGAAGACAAAATAGATGGAGAAATTGAGTAGTGGTGAGTCTGGTTTTAAAGAAATTTACAATAACTGCAATGCAAGATGTTAATGAAATATAGCATGTCGTGTCTCGAATATGTTCCTTTTTCAGTATCTTTCAAAAGAGACGCCATGAAACTCTACATAAGGGTTCGTGGAAGCAATGTTGCTATCGAACTCTAAAAGGGGGTTAAAACCTGTTAGACTAGCAGAAGTTCAGAATACCTTCAGCAGTAACAGGTCGAACCTGGTAGGGTACATGTAAAATAAGTAAAATAATTTCTTACAGGTTGATGTAAATGGCATAATCCTCGCCCTGATTTGTTTTTGGGAAAAATCGTACTGGTGTAATCCATTCCCCGTTAACTCAGAAAGAGAGGATACAACTTGGTACTTCTTTTCAGAGTCGTCTCCTTTTATTCTAAATTTTGCTTTAACAACTATCCGAAGAGGACGTGGAGGACGTCCGGCAGCAGTGCAACTCCGACGTTTCATTCATGCACCAGTCTGGATCCCTCGACACGATCGAGTTGGATTCGGACTTGCAAGGCGAGGACAGCCTGGACCTGGACTCGGCTTTCTGGCCCTTGGCGTTCTTCGCTTTGGCGGGAGTCTTGCCGGGAGCCTTGCACGGGTCCTTTTCGACCTTCTTCCTTGTCCTAGGCCCGAAGGATTTTTTCACGTCCTCCCATCTGCCCTTAACGCAGGCCGCGGGCACGGTGTGCAGGACGGCGGCTGGCGGGGCGACCACGAAGAGGTTCCCGACCCCCTTGAAGACGAGGCGCCTGTTCTCGGCGGTACGTAGGGCGTTCCGCACCTGACTGCAAGCGTCGCCCGTCAGGTGGTGGTGCTTCTCCATAAACTCCACGAGGGCGCCCAGCGCTACCCCATTCTGGTGTTTCGGCGACGACTGGAGCCTCTTCATGGCAATCAGTACCTTGTAGAAGAAGCTGGTGCTTTTTCTACAGAATAGAGGCGGGGAACATCTTGTCATTTTGCGATTATCATTTTGGCGAAGTGGCGTTTTCTGACTGCCGTCATCGACGTGACGTTGGCGAGCATGTCAAACTGCTAAGGGCATCTAAGGAAATGGAGTCTGTAATTGGAAACACTGATCAGCGAATATCTCTTCACATATTACAATTTTTAATCCCTTTTGTCAACTACAACGTACAGCCTGAACTCTCTTATATGGGCTACAGTAAGTTAATCTACCTCAAACGCGGAGTCCATATCTGAATTTCTCTTCGAGGTCAAAGTTTCAATTTTAAGATTAAATTGTCACAAAATCAGCAAACAAAGATATCCTATAATTTACCTAATCATATTAATCAACAATTCATGAATCAATTGCCTTCGTTTATTCTTATTAAACCGTTTTTCTTGCTTTGGAGGAACCCGAAAAATCATGTGGAACTGTTCAAAATGTAATTTCGTAATAGCCCAAATATTTTCCTCCCTCTAGCCCTAAGGCGTTTAGACGGTTTTTTAAAAAACATTCGTAAGGCGCCTTCCTCAAAAGGAGCCTCCCATGGGAGGCACATTCATACGATTTTGGTTAAATCAACACAAAATCACCTGTAGTATTTGTGGATTTGTTTTGTCGGGAGAATTTCTGGACCCCCCTTGGTCCCATACAATTGAAAGTACTCTGGTTACTTCATCCTCGTCCTGTATTCATTACACGGTGTAGATGGTGCATATTCTCTTTGAGTGATCACGGTGTCGAATTTGAACAATTCCTTTAGTGACAAATACTTTATTTACACGTCATTTACACCAAACAAAATATGAAACAGGCACCACAACGTACGGTACGCAACATCATCACTTCCCACACTTCTCGCAAATATTCCGCTTGTTATTCATCGACTGCCTCGGCTTCGTCGACTCGATGAAGCTCGATCTGCACCTGGTGCAGCAGAACTGACGCGCCGGGAGCCTGTGACGGCTCCTCGCAGGCGTCGGCGTGGCCTTCCTCTCCTTCAGCACGAAGCAGTTGCCCATCCTCTTGATGATGTTGTTGGCGTAGCCGTACTCGATGGCCGCGCTCACCGTCCTGAAAGCCGAGTCCTGCACCTTCTTGCTGAGCTGATTGAGCTTAGCGTTCGCATTCTGGACGCCACGGGGGCGGGTCGCTTGCTGCCTGCCCTCCGCCGCCCTCAGAGATTTCTCTTTGCTCAACAGCTTTCGGAGTTCTATCAAGTAAGCTTGCATTTTACTCTGCTGTTGTATTTGTTTGAAATCGGCGCTCTTCGACTCCAGCACGGTCGTTCTGGAGACGCATTTACGCCTCGCCTTGTTTCTGGGTCTGTTGGATTTGATGGTCATTTTGAAATGGGTTTACTTTAGAATTTTGACAAAACCGATTTAGAACCGTCATATCTGACAGGAACAAAATTACGTGGAGTGTTTCCAAAATAAACAGGAACAACGTTTATGTCACAAATTTAAATCGGTGATCAGAATTACTTTGAAAGATTTTTCCATTTTGTCCAATAGGAACAAGCAAATAGTGGCATGAAAATATGTGTCATAAAATATTTTTATTTCTTGGTTTTGTGATACACAATATACTTACATATTCAATAAAATTAAATTCATATCTAACAAATGTTACAGAACCTACGTGCAAAAACACCTTAGACATAGTGTTCATTAAAAAAATTACATTAGAATCCATGTATAAAGTAAACGGAAAATTAAAATTTCCAAATCAACACAATTCAATGATTATATCATATTTTCATCTTCGACTACTATGAAATCCTGACAACTTCCAAAAAAATATTCAGACTTGTCGAGATTTCAATGTAGAAAATCGACTTAATTCAAACACAATTCGATAATAGATAAAAACTGTAGGCAGCAAAGCCAACATACGCTTACGTCCTGGATATCTTAAATTACCATTACAAATACCAAACTGCAGTTCTAAACGCGCCTTTCAACTTAAAATAAATTCTACAAAAATCGATTCCTCGATTTCCTCGACATAACCTTATTTTATACTTCTCCTGTTCGGTTCACTTGCAGTCGGTGGCGGCGGCGGACCCCTCCTGTCCAGCTCCTCCAGGTAATTCAGAATCAGCTGTGTCCTTTCCTGCGGAATGTGATCGAGCACCAGGTAACGCTTGTCGTTTTTCAGTATGTCCTCTATCTCCTGCATGTGGATCTGATTCTCCCTCACGGTCTGCAGGGACTTGTGCGTGATCAGTTTAGTCTCCTGCAGCAGCTCCTTGAACTGGCCCTTCGCCGCTATCAATTTGTCCCTGAGGTAGTCCTTGAACTCCCTCTCACACTAAAAAGGGAGGAAAAATTAGTTGTCATCCAAAAATACAAAAAATGTAATGTTTCTAAAATCTGAAATAAAGGAATTCAGGTATCCATTTTAGGGGGGGTTTCTGAGTCAGGCGACTGGCGCAAAAATCAGCAAGGAACCTTGATTATTTGATCCACTACACCAATTCTACTCAAACGAATAAAATACAATTACTTCCATCAAAGTAATAAAGCTTCCCGACTTACCCTCTCACTGGACGCGAATTTTGTATACCTCGGATCGTCCCTGATGATTTTCTTAATTTCCTTCCACGTGCTGACCAACGTCACCTCTGCAGTCTCGTCCAGCAACTCCCTAAAGTTCTGGCGCTTCCTCTTGACGAGCTGCTCGACGTGCTCATTGAACAGCTTCTCCTTGTCCTCCCTCGACAGAGTATCTGCTAGGTCCCACCTATGGTCTTTCCTGAGGATCCTTTTCACCTCGCGCCAGCTCAGCTCGGAGTTCCTCACCAGATCCGCAAGGAGCGCGTTGAAATGCTGGAAAAATAGATAATCGGATCAATGAATACTTCAATGGAATACAATAAAAGCGTTTAGGAAAAATGTAGAGGAGACGTTGTGAGCGTCGGATAAATGTTGTAATGAAATCCAATAGACGGTTGAAACGATAAAACCCCTTTTCACTCCCCTTTTATGGACACACAGACAACAGCGCCTAATCCCTTTGATCCCTTAAATTTCATACTTGCACAGCTTCGTCCCTCTTGTGCTGTTCCCTCTCCTTGTCCCTGTCTCTCATGTGCGTCGCTAGAGTCCTCTGGACCTCTTTCTCCCTCTCACGTAGGCTGGCCTCCGCCCTCGCTTGGCGTTCCTTCTCTTTTTGCTCCTGGGCTTTCTCGTCGTCCATTCCCTCCCCCTTTTCCGCCTCCTGCCAAAATAAAAAAATACTAGCATGGTAATAACGAAGCAAACATTGATGCATATTCATGTAAAAATCATGGGCCTATTGGAAGTTTTATGTTGATCCTCCAGTCAAGGAATCCTCCCGACTCCCATAAGCTAACTATCAAGCACAACTTCGTTCAATTATTTAGTAATCTAGGTGTCATATATAAAACTACTTCAAGAAGAAAAGTCGTGTGTTGTGGCATAGGAATCTAGAATACAACTGATCTTAAGATCGCAACATGTTCTCAGTCAGTGATCATTTACCATCGCTAATACTTATTTACCTGTACTTCCTTCCCAGGCGCGGTGTCCTCCTCGTCCTCCTCCTCCTCTTCCACCTTCGTTTCCTCCTTCTCCCTCTCTTTATCCCTCTCCTTCTCCTTCTTCTCCTTGTCCTTCGGGTGACGCTCCTTGTCCTTCTCCTTGTCCTTTTTCTTGTGCTTCTCCTTCTCGCGCTTGTGCTCCTTGTCCTTCTCCTTGGCGCGCTTCTTCTCCTCCTTCAACAGTTTACAGTACTCTCTGAACCAGTCCTCCCGCAGCCCATGCGAATCGACGGCCTTGTAGCGCTGGTCCGAGTCGACCTTCCTCTTGACATCCGACCAATGGGCATGCCGGTCGATGTCGGAGTGCTCCCGCAACATCGCGAAGAAATCTTTCTTTACCTGGAAGGTACAGTGGAGGTGATTACGACAGAAAAGACACGGGGTGAAGGTATTCTATAGATTAACTTAAACACTAAAGTCATCTGCCGGCGGACGTTCCAGGAGCTAAAGCTGAAAGGGAACGTATCGTTATTCAGCTGAAAGGGAAATAATTAGTATCCCTGTAAGGAAATTTCGTTAGGTAAGACTGACACATTTTTTGTGCGAGGTTTTTTTTCCAAATGAGACAATTACATTCGTTAGATGATCCTGCTAAATTGGTACACCCCAAGCTCTAATAGCTGAAAAGAAATCATATCATTAGAAAGGGCAGTTATGTCTTTCATTTGTGTGTACTCATAATTGAAAAAACATAAGGTCCTAACTTGGATACATTTGACTAAAGACACAAAAAAAAAATCAAACAATAAATAACAATCTCAATCTCTCGCTCTCTATTCCTTACTTTGAACTGTAGCAAATTTGAAAACTTTTGATCTCACAATTAACTAATTTGTAGATTTTTTTAGTACCGTAAAATAAAAATATGCCCCATAGTGTGGAGTGGTGAACCTTGTCGGCCTTGGGGACACGTCGGTAGGATCTCCGCCAAGTGGGTGAGATACAGCTTCGCACCACACGTCTTCAAAAAGTAATGCAGCTGGATAAGAGACTTTATATTTACTAAGTTATCGACACATTTTGAACTTTGCAGGTGACTGCTAATTGCCTGCAGATATTATCATCGTACGCACCCAAACATCACCCCTTCAGAAAAATAGAACGATAACCATATTCCAACCAACTCTACTTATGCAGGTGATGTATGAGCCAATACGGTGTTAATCAAAATATTAGTGATTGAAAGTCTATCAACTGACTTTAATGCAGAGGCAATTAGCAATCTTTTATAAACAAACTTTAATGCTATAGACATCGAGGGAGCACTAATCACAACTGAAAGCGTTACTCTTGACGCTAAACTAAATGTAATTATTATTAAAGTTCAATTTAGTGTTTCCTGGATGGTCTCAAAAATAATGCTATTAAACTTGCAGAAGTAAATGTAAATGCATACAAATGTACTCTGAAAATATTTGTAGCTGGATTACATACCGTGGAAGCTGAAAACCCTAGATCAGAATATGATAATAAATTCAGCAGATGTTGGAATCAAACGGACCGTTTTAAAACCCAAGGAACACAAACTAATTTTAAACATCCCAAGATATTTGCCTTAAAACGATCCGATCAATTCAACAACGAAATTCCTGAAAATAAATAAATAAAAATACTATATTGAACCCAAGCATTAAGTAAAACAATTAGCTAAAAAAAAAATTAAAACCCAAATCGCTTTAAAAGTTACTTTACAACTTTCAAGGCTGCTTTACCACTTAATGCTTCACATCATTTTCGTTTCCCCTGTAAAGAAATCTGACTTTCCTCCTGATCTCTGACGACGACGTGAAACGATAAATTTTAATGAATCTGGATGGGCGACCCTACTAACCAGGCGGTCGCCCATATCATAAACATTAAAATCACTGAATGACCTGAGCCAATCTTCACTTACCATCTCACGACGTTGGTTTTTCTCTTCTTTCTCACGTTTTCTCACTTCGATAAGATACTCATTGAAGAGGCTCTCCCTCTCCCTCATCTTCTCCACTCCCTTGAATCGTTCGTCTTTCGCGTACTTCTGCGCGAAATCGCTAAATGATGACCTAAAAATGTTACGAGTAGTAAAAGGCAGTATTTAAAGATCTTTAAGAAATGGTTTCCCAATAATTGTATTCATTTTTACAGTCTTTTCTAAGATGAGAGGTGAGAAGACTGACACAGCAATGAAAGTCAGAAACATTAAGACTAGAAAAGCTATGGCGAATGGAATGCGAGTCCCTTAAACTAAAAAGTATGCGACTAAAAACTATTCCTTGCAGTACCCCCAGAAAGAACTGACGTTAATTTCCACTTTAACTTATTTTGAGATACACATTCCATTCTTAGACTCCAACTCCCTTTTAGAGAACATATCTCATAATGCTTCGTTCAACGCACTTCTCCAACTCTAGTTCAACTTACTTCCCATGAAGGTGAGATTCAGACAACAGCTTCCGGAAAGCATCCTTTTTCTCCCTCAGCTTATTCCTCTTTTCCCTCCTCTCCTCCTCCGCCCTCTCCTTGACGTACTTCTCGAACACCTGTTTCCTCTCTTTCGAGGTCAGAAGTAGGTACCTCGAATCGAACACGATCTTGTGCAGCTCCTTCTCCCATGTGCTGAAAGCTGATACCTGTTTCTCCGACAGCATTTCCTTGAACAGCTTTATGCGGGTGTCCAACGGGATGACGGCTCTCTCCTTGGCAGCCCTCACCTCCGCTTCTATCGCAGCCTCCTTCCCTATGTCGATCTTCTTCGTGTTTGGAGTACCATTAGGCGCGCCTAAGAATCGATATTTTACTGTATTGTCAAACCATGGACAATTATAAGATGGCTAAGGTAGCATTTCACTTATCTAACCTATGGAACCTTAAAACGTACTTGTTTGTGAAATAACAGGCTCCTCTGTCTTTATTTTCTTTGCAGGTGTCTCCTCGGCCTCGCTCTCGCTATCGTCCGAGGATCGCTTCTTTGGTGGAGTTTTGGCAACCTCTTGCTTGGTATTGTTTAAAGCGTCCGGAGGGGTCTGGACCATTTTATCCACATCGGTTCTCTTCAGTAGCTCTTCAGGCCTTTCCCAAACTGAAGTCCTCGACGATGGATTGTAGAAGAACACACGACCATCTCCGGTCCACACGACACACCTGAATAAATTTTGAAACCGGTAAATTACATGATTATGAATTAGATGTTGGAATCGGAATTAATTTATACAAGCTCATGAATTTGATACCAAGATTACTAATATTCAGTCACATTACTGATTACCAAGTATTCCAATTTCTTTTGACTTACCAAGGTGTGCCCGGTACAGGGGTGCTTGACACTGGGCGACTCTTGTCCTGCGCCTTCTGCTCCTTGGCCTTCTCTTCCTCCTCCTTTTTCTTTTTGATCTCGTCCTGTAGCTTCTTGATCTTGTCCTCGTTCTCCTTGTCGCGGGTCTCCTTGCTTACCTCGCCATTGACGGAGGCGGTCGCCGGGGCGGGCCCCGTCGCGTTTGTCTTACCTGGATCTGCACCTGAGGCTGCGCTCGGAGCACCGTCCTGTCCCGGCCTCGTCGATATGCCCTGGGCGGCTGCCAACTTTGCAGCTGCAATAAATCAAATATGTAGTCTTAGTCATAGTCATATAAACACCGCCATCTTGAATCATCACTAAAGAGTTGGAAAACAATAAATGTGCATATTATGCACAAAATGAGACAATTATATAATACAAGTAAAACAGTCAAGTGAGTGAAAAAGCATCTCTGTAGCAGAGCCAGGACATATTTCCAGAGATTCCTCTAAATTCCAATCTAAACTTAACCCTTACTTTCTAGATCTTTCAACGCCTGCGGTTTCTCCCAGACGCTCTCGCCCTTTTTCGCGTTGTAATAGTAGAACCTCCCGTCGGGCGCCTTGTGCTCGGTCCACTCGGACGCCTTCGCTATGATCTCCGGGTCTACCTTGGACATCACTATCGCCTCGTCTATGGCGGCCATGGCGCCCGGCATGCCCGGGAGCAGGGCGGGCGGGATGCCCCAGGGGGCGCCAGGAGGGGCGTTCGGCCAACCTGGCTGACCGGGCGTGGGCCAGGCGCCCTGGAAACCTGGAGGAGGAAGACCGAAGGGGGGTCCAGGGAACTGACCTGGGGGCCCGAATGGGTTCATGCCGGGCGGGGGACCGAGGAGGTTGTGTGGCGGCGGCATCGAGGTAGGCGCCGCCGAGACAGATTTCATCCCGTCGAGTTTATCGTCGGAGTCTGATGCTAAAAAGTTGAGGAGAAAAGACGAAATGTATGTGGTTATGTTCTGTTATTTAGTAGTTAATGAACTGTGAAACAGCCAAAAACTGGAAAATAGGGTTATAGCTTTTATTTCACAAGCTATGAAAAAAAAGTCTAAAAGGTGATTACCATAATCAATGTTAAAACATCACATTTTCCTATTGTACAGTCAGCTGTTGATATGCATTAATTAGCCCATCATGTCCAATACAGTGTTAAAGGGCCATTTATTTTTTGTTTGATGGAATTTAATTTATATGCTTAATTTTATATCTAATTTATTAAAAAAATATTTCTATACATACCTTCTGGTTTGTTAGTGATATTAGCCTGGGCGAGTGCTGCCTGAGCGGCCGTGGATGTGTTCGCCGCAAGTCCTCCCGTAGCCACCTGCTGGGCCTGAGCCATCGCTTCCACCTGATCCTGTGAGATTACTTTTATATTAGGCCCCTCTGGTTTTGTCCAAGTTGTTTCTCTAGTACGAGCATTATAATAGTAGGACTTGCCTTCTGCAGTCTTCGTTTCGACCCATATCTCGGTATTTGCATCTATCCCCTATGACAACACATAAAATTAGCAAACGCACACACCAAATAACCAAATTAATTACAGCTGATGCAGACGCTAGAGAAAACTGTCCAGGCCCTCCGCCTTGATTAGCCGAGGGAGATGCGTTAGCGCCCATGCCCGAACCGAAGGACTGCGCGCCTTGCCCAGTGGCGGTACCGGAGTTCGACCCAGGTCCGTTCGCACCAACGGGGTTCTGCTGGGTTCCTCCAGGTGGTCCCATGAGGTTTGGCGGCGGACCTCCTCCGAGAGGCCCACCCCAGTTCGGGCCGCCAAAGTTCGGGGGACCGTTGAAACCGCCCGGCGGGGGGTTCCTTGGAGGGGGGCCCCTACCGAACAGCGGTGGCCTGCCTCGACCGAAGAGCGGCGGAGGAGGGCCGCCCGGTCCGAAACCCCTGCCCCTGAAGCGGAGATGGTGGTCGCCCCGCGGGCCTGGAGGGGGCCCCGGCCAGCGTGGAGGAGGGCCCTTCCTGCAACACACGAGTGAACTTAGTCGAGGTAGTTTGAATCGAAGTGGTACGTACCCGAAACCTCCTCTGGCTCGACCCCTGAAAGATGGGAAGTCTTTTCCGCCCGGAGTTCCACCTGTGTCCACATCGTTTTCGAAATTATCCTCTTCGAAATTCTCCTCGGCCGGAGGCTCGCCTTCGTCCATCTTGGTGTCAGGGAACTCCTCTGGATTCCCTTCGGACATGATGGAGTCGTGGGAATTATCGAAATCGATGGTAAATATTAAATAAATCAATGAAGTGTCAAAAAAGTAACAACACTTGTACACGCCGTATCACAAAACACCAAGTGGAACACTCGACGCCATATTTTTTGTCACCTATCACAGAACACCGAGAATATCTATACTAACAAATTTGTTTTACAATAAACTAGGTAAAATAACGCTTATTTGTTGAGTTGTAAAGCACTGTAAAGTAGCCGTCTTTGTCGTTTTACAAATCATACAAAATGTAATAGGTCTATTGAAGCACCACATTTCCAGATAGATATGTCGAGTCATGCCTATTGCCCAGTCACAATATATCTATTACAATCTATTACTTGACTACAGCCGCAGATAAAGATTCTATAAGCTTTATTCCATCGACATTAAATACTCGACATCAATAATTATACTTTATTGGTGGAACAGTAATTTTAAAATTTCCCTAGGTAATTATAATTACCCACATTCAGGAATAGGTGCCCTGTTCTGAATTACAGCGAATCACATTTGGGCATAAATACTTCAGCGACCACATAAATGTAATCTTTTGCTCAAAATTCGACGAGTTCTCAGATTTATCCATAAAATTTGAATTGAACCAAAATGGGTGAGGTGAATGCAGATCCTTCCCCATCCCAGTCTTCTTGTCAAAGACCCACTAAATACATAATTCTTATAAAAAATGTATGTATTCTGTTAAAAAATATTAAATGATAGTATTACATATAATAACAACAACGAATCATAAATTATTGGGACTATCAGTAGAAATTCCTATCACTACATATCAATTTGATTTATACAGGAAACTTATAATAAACTCTAAAATCTAAATATGTATTTGACAATACTCCAGAGGAACTAAACTGCTTTAACCCTTTTGTGATTGATTTAAGTAATATAAGTGTGGGATGCCACAGGTTATAATCAGTTTAGAATGCTGGATAACATTGTGGGTAATCAATTTAGGAACAATTTAGTATTTATTCCCTGTCAAATTCAAAATTTTGGTCTTACACGATTTTACTTTATGGAATGACAAAACTCAGCATAACGACGAACTGTCCACATTGTTTTTCTTTTTAAATCACAATAAGTTATAATATATCGTAACGTCTTCCAATTAGAATATCAAAAACAAAAATGAAAATTACTTTTTACCAATACATCCTTGCCACAAGAGTCCACCGCAAGCCATACATGTGATGAAATACACGATAACAATGATGACTATGCCTATAATGAAGTACAACTTTATATTTTTCCAAAAAAGGGATCTGGCCAAATTTCTGCTTGTCGTCCTGAATGTCATTGACTAAAAAATATGTTTTTTATTAACCATAAAACACGATATATTGCAACGATCAACTTACACCACTGTTTAAATTTTCTGCCTTATTCACAAGCAATTCTAGCCTTTCTCCTCTCATAGCGACATTATCTACAAAAGTAACACAATGGAGTGTATACAAAAATACAAATTAATGCTGCTCTAATACTGGTCTTACCAATATTTTTCACCATGATATTTTTCAGTTCATCCAATTCGCTGTGAACCTTTGATATAGTATCAACATCAGACGATTCAGAATAATGCTTCATCTCATTAGCTAAAACCCTGGAGAATTCAGAATTCATTGCATATGCTATAGCAGTTTCTGCCGTAGCTCCGTAGCTTGATTGAAATCGACGTTTCACCTCGTTGAGGAATAGAAAAGCTCGACTCCTCTCAAACTCCTAAAGAAATTTAAAAATTAATGTGGAACATTTAAAAAACATATTTCGTGCAGTGTTTTAGAGATATATAACTTTCAGCTGTTAGTATAAAGAGAACAATGGCTGTAGTAACAAATCTTTATTTGTTTTAGTTTTCATGGTCCAATAAAATTATAACCAACCTCTATGAATACTGTGTATGAGTAATAATGTGGGATTAATACCACTGAGGTTATGAATTAAATTTGTTATACTAAAATCCGATTTTTGGTGACTGCATCATTGAATGCAATTCTTGAAGATGCCATCATTCAGTCAACTGACTACTTTAAATATTTTAGACATTACATTATTAATATAAATATTATAAAACATTATTCTAAATGTTTAATATAATTGCAAGCTGAAAGTTTAATGTAATTTACTACTATTTGTTTTAAAGTTGCTCATTAAATTGTTATTGCCAATCTGCCTCGACTTCCTCTTCTTATCTCTCAATAGTTTATTGACCAATCATTTATTTTGCTAGCAGATTATATTCTAAAGCTCATCATCACAACACAAATAAGTTGCTAGCTATTTAAGCAACTACAGCCACATCCAACAATCCAATAACTTGTTTATGATTCCTTTGAGAACCTATCGATCGATCGTAATAAAAATTTTATACGTTTGAATTGTAGTGAAAGATAAGAAGAGGAAAAAATTGTAATTACATCGTCTGAAATGCACATGTAGATGATTCGATTCTCGCATATGTAATGGAACAAATAGTTGCCATGCGAATATGTGAGTTTGTCGTTATGCGAAGGGATCTTCTCCAGTATCTGTTCAGTCACTTCTGCGAAATTTCCAGCACAACTAGCGTACTTGGCCAGGACGATATTGCCCCTGCTCACGACGCTATACAAAATAGGCATCTTAAAATAAAATAGGCTAGATAAGAATTATTCACCTTTAACACAATAGAAGTACTTACTGTAGTGTCGCTGGCTACCAGTTTACATAAGGGAAGATCTGAAAATTATCGAATAAAATGTGGATTTACACCGAAAAACACAATTTCTTTGTGATTCACTGCACGAAGTACACCGATTAACTGCACACTTGACACATTTACAATGACAACGACATGTTATTGTCATTAACTGAGAGTCAAGTCAGTTGCATACATAGCAAATTACAGCTAAATCAAAACGCAATTTTTCATGATGGAATCTACTATTCGTTCATCGTTTGATTTAAGTGAAAAACGATTTAAACAATCCCAAAACGTTTCAACTCATTCTACTATTTGATTTCTAAAGTCTCTAGTCCAATCTTTCCATTAATTTAACTTCAATATGCTTACATTATCATGAGTGTCGATTTATCATCGGTAAACCCACGATTAAACAGTCAAATGATGAGATTACAGATGGCGCAGTGTTTCAAATGTACAATCTACCACTTCGAGTCAAGACGTTTGATGGAAGTGAACCTACCTTCGCTCATGACGTTACTCTGGTGTCCCTTCAAAGCGAATAAATCTTTCGCCTTTTACTAAAGATTTCCGTGGAGGGGCACAACTCAAATGAGTCTACTTTGAATTTTTCTCAGTGGCTCGGCTTCATAGTTGAGCCCATTAAACCAATCCAAACATAAGATAATCTTGCGCTAATGGTGGTAACCGTATTGTTACTCTGCTGACACAGCGCAGTGATGTGTAAAAGCTGAAGTGTTCCGCTGATTGGTGACGACACGCGGCCATCTTTACATTTCATCCGTTTGGGTCATGCGCGGAATTGTTACGTCAAAACAAATGGAGTTATGGATGAACGAGTTAAATACGGATTAAACTTAGTATTTAATCAGGGTTGCGTACGTACGTATATGAGCTATTTATGAATTATTTGTGTTCATATTTTTCTCTTGTGGGCTACTAGCACAAGTACACTTTAAAGCGAAACATAACCTCAAATAACAAAGATGATTTGCGTTAAGCTTAAATTTTTGTTTTAGATATACTTTGGGGCCTCGGATCAGAAACACAATCTTCGAGAAGTCATCAAGGAAGTTCTTGCGCGGACCTGCAAAACGTAAAATTCGGAAAAGGTTATTAAAGGCAACTGTTTACATCCACATACTTTCGAAATTTTAGGAGAGCTACGGGAAAAAGGACTGAATAGAACGGTAATATGATAATGGACGTGAGATATAGGAATATCATCAATGAAAGTTCTTGACCACACACTTCTGTAACACCACAGGAGCCGGTAAGGAATGTTTTTAGACATAACGCCTGAGTAGGGTCACGATCAAATGTTGAATGTATTGTTAGTCGCCTAGACGCGCGAATTTAGATTTATTCATCAGTTACATGCCACAATAGTAGATGGCGCAGAAATAAAAACGTGCAACTTACTACTTGTCTCTTGGATGGGTGCTGTAAATGCACACGTCTCTAGTACAAACGTCACTCTGGCGTCCCTTCAGTAGCGAATAAATCTTTCGCCTTTTACTAAAGATTTCCGTGGAGGGGCGCAACTCAAATGAGTCTACAATGAATTTTTTGTGGCTCGACTTTCTAGTTGAGCCCGACAAACCAATCCAAACAAAATTTAGCCTAGTAGGGGAATGGGGCTGTTAGAAAGAAGTGCTATCTTATAGAGACTCTTTGTCCTTTTTTGGCATTTCCTACTTGACCAGCACTTTTCATGTGACTTTCATTTTCAGTACCAATTGACACCCTTATTAAATGCCGCCATTTATTTAATGTCATAAATTAAATCTGGTCAATACATGAAATAGATTACACATTACCGTGATATATACGTTAAGTCTATCAACTTTTGTTCACAATTTTTTGATTCATTGAAGAGAGGTAGGCAATTATTTAAAACGAACTTTTGGAGATCTGCGCATGCGTGCGTCGTCAAATTAAGTATGATTCTTTAATTACCGGCTAACCGAGAGTAACACAGAATTAAAAACATCAAGGGTATGTAATGAAACGGTATAGAAGAAAAAAAAAATAATTGTGAATTCCTTTGAGGTACATTTATTGAAGTACTTATAACAAATCTACTATTACTAACATTGCGTAATCATACGAATATAAAAAAGACATCTCGTTATATAATTCAATAAATACAGATATCCTAATCAGTCTTGTAAATTGTTTGTAATCTACATCCGTTTCTAATCGATACCGACCAATTAAACACCTCCTGCTCATACCCTTCACCGAATCCCTCCTAGTTCCATTGGCCGGGTTCGATTTAAGGGATCGTTAATTACAGGGTAACTGTTCGTAGGTCAGGCACATCCCCAGGTTGTCATCGGGGGAGATCTCCCTGCCGTTCGGTCCACCGAAATGTACGCCCAACGTGAAGGGGGTCGTGCTGCTCTCCAGCCTACAAGGGTCCTCCCCCGACGGACAGAAGGTCAGGCCGCAGTGGTTGAGGTCGCAGGAGCCGGCGACGGAGCTTTCATCGCTGAGCTGAAAGAAGCATAACTGTCAAAATTTTGTCTTATTTGTGTAATGTCTTTTTTGTTTTGTTTAAGGAAACGGTGTGGGATTAGTGTGGGTAAGCTCATCAGAAAGAGCGTCTTCAACACCAAATCAATTTTTTAAATTCATGGGGATTTATTTAAGTTTAAAGTACCTTTTAAAAAAGTCCTGTTTTAAACAAATAATTTTGGGAGCTCCAGAAAAGACAACACCAGGGTTATGAAGTATGAAATAATTTTCGTTAGTTTTTGGAGAAAATCGCAAGGAGTTTACCTTCCTATTTTTCGGCCTCAACATATGAACCCCTTGCGATTTTCTCCAAAAACGCCAAAAAATGGATTCCCGAATTTAGGGTGCCAATTGAAAGGGGATGCTTCCCTGATGCCGGGAGTGAAGGAATTTTTTTCCTACGACGTTTACTTTCCGAGATATGGACGGTAGAAGGGAGGGGAATCGCTTTTTTGGAAAAACCCCGATATTTCGAAAACCGTCAGGCCTATCGACTTGAAATTAACACCAGAAGGCTTAGAATCTCCTAGAGGACCTACCCTGTGAGTTTCATGTGCAAATTCAAAGGTTCACTTTTTGAGGCCGAAAAATAAGAAGGTTAACCCCTTGCGATTTTCTCCAAAAACGCCAAAAAATGGATTCCCGAATTTAGGGTGCCAATCGAAAGGGGATGCTTCCCTGATGCCGGGAGTGAAGGAATTTTTTTCCTACGACGTTTACTTTCCGAGATATGGACGGTAGAAGGGAGGGGAATCGCTTTTTTGGAAAAACCCCGATATTTCGAAAATCGTCAGGCCTATCGACTTGAAATTAACGCCAGAAGGCTTAGAATCTCCTAGAGGACCTACCCTGTGAGTTTCATGTGCAAATTCAAAGGTTCACTTTTTGAGGCCGAAAAATAAGAAGGTTAACCCCTTGCGATTTTCTCCAAAAACGCCAAAAATGGATTCCCGAATTTAGGGTGCCAATCGAAAGGGGATGCTTCCCTGATGCCGGGAGTGAAGGAATTTTTTTCCTACGACGTTTACTTTCCGAGATATGGACGGTAGAAGGGAGGGGAATCGCTTTTTTGGAAAAACCCAGATATTTCGAAAACCGTCAGGCCTATCGACTTGAAATTAATGCCAGAGGGCTTAGAATCTCCTAGAGGACCTACCCTGTGAGTTTCATGTGCAAATTCAAAGGTTCACTTTTTGAGGCCGAAAAATAAGAAGGTTAACCCCTTGCGATTTTCTCCAAAAACGCCAAAAAATGGATTCCCGAATTTAGGATGCCAATCGAAAGGGGATGCTTCCCTGATGCCGGGAGTGAAGGAATTTTTTTCCTACGACGTTTACTTTCCGAGATATGGACGGTAGAAGGGAGGGGAATCGCTTTTTTGGAAAAACCCCGATATTTCGAAAACCGTCAGGCCTATCGACTTGAAATTAACGCCAGAAGGCTTAGAATCTCCTAGAGGACCTACCCTGTGAGTTTCATGTGCAAATTCAAAGGTTCACTTTTTGAGGCCGAAAAATAAGAAGGTTAACCCCTTGCGATTTTCTCCAAAAACGCCAAAAAATGGATTCCCGAATTTAGGGTGCCAATCGAAAGGGGATGCTTCCCTGATGCCGGGAGTGAAGGAATTTTTTTCCTACGACGTTTACTTTCCGAGATATGGACGGTAGAAGGGAGGGGAATCGCTTTTTTGGAAAAACCCCGATATTTCGAAAACCGTCAGGCCTATCGACTTGAAATTAACGCCAGAGGGCTTAGAATCTCCTAGAGGACCTACCCTGTGAGTTTCATGTGCAAATTCAAAGGTTCACTTTTTGAGGCCGAAAAATAAGAAGGTTAACCCCTTGCGATTTTCTCCAAAAACGCCAAAAAATGGATTCCCGAATTTAGGGTGCCAATCGAAAGGGGATGCTTCCCTGATGCCGGGAGTGAAGGAATTTTTTTCCTACGACGTTTACTTTCCGAGATATGGACGGTAGAAGGGAGGGGAATCGCTTTTTTGGAAAAACCCAGATATTTCGAAAACCGTCAGGCCTATCGACTTGAAATTAACGCCAGAAGGCTTAGAATCTCCTAGAGGACCTACCCTGTGAGTTTCATGTGCAAATTCAAAGGTTCACTTTTTGAGGCCGAAAAATAAGAAGGTTAACCCCTTGCGATTTTCTCCAAAAACGCCAAAAAATGGATTCCCGAATTTAGGGTGCCAATCGAAAGGGGATGCTTCCCTGATGCCGGGAGTGAAGGAATTTTTTTCCTACGACGTTTACTTTCCGAGATATGGACGGTAGAAGGGAGGGGAATCGCTTTTTTGGAAAAACCCCGATATTTCGAAAACCGTCAGGCCTATCGACTTGAAATTAACGCCAGAGGGCTTAGAATCTCCTAGAGGACCTACCCTGTGAGTTTCATGTGCAAATTCAAAGGTTCACTTTTTGAGGCCGAAAAATAAGAAGGTTAACCCCTTGCGATTTTCTCCAAAAACGCCAAAAAATGGATTCCCGAATTTAGGGTGCCAATCGAAAGGGGATGCTTCCCTGATGCCGGGAGTGAAGGAATTTTTTTCCTACGACGTTTACTTTCCGAGATATGGACGGTAGAAGGGAGGGGAATCGCTTTTTTGGAAAAACCCCGATATTTCGAAAACCGTCAGGCCTATCGACTTGAAATTAACGCCAGAAGGCTTAGAATCTCCTAGAGGACCTACCCTGTGAGTTTCATGTGCAAATTCAAAGGTTCACTTTTTGAGGCCGAAAAATAAGAAGGTTAACCCCTTGCGATTTTCTCCAAAAACGCCAAAAAATGGATTCCCGAATTTAGGGTGCCAATCGAAAGGGGATGCTTCCCTGATGCCGGGAGTGAAGGAATTTTTTTCCTACGACGTTTACTTTCCGAGATATGGACGGTAGAAGGGAGGGGAATCGCTTTTTTGGAAAAACCCCGATATTTCGAAAACCGTCAGGCCTATCGACTTGAAATTAACGCCAGAGGGCTTAGAATCTCCTAGAGGACCTACCCTGTGAGTTTCATGTGCAAATTCAAAGGTTCACTTTTTGAGGCCGAAAAATAAGAAGGTTAACCCCTTGCGATTTTCTCCAAAAACGCCAAAAAATGGATTCCCGAATTTAGGGTGCCAATCGAAAGGGGATGCTTCCCTGATGCCGGGAGTGAAGGAATTTTTTTCCTACGACGTTTACTTTCCGAGATATGGACGGTAGAAGGGAGGGGAATCGCTTTTTTGGAAAAACCCAGATATTTCGAAAACCGTCAGGCCTATCGACTTGAAATTAATGCCAGAGGGCTTAGAATCTCCTAGAGGACCTACCCTGTGAGTTTCATGTGCAAATTCAAAGGTTCACTTTTTGAGGCCGAAAAATAAGAAGGTTAACCCCTTGCGATTTTCTCCAAAAACGCCAAAAAATGGATTCCCGAATTTAGGGTGCCAATCGAAAGGGGATGCTTCCCTGATGCCGGGAGTGAAGGAATTTTTTTCCTACGACGTTTACTTTCCGAGATATGGACGGTAGAAGGGAGGGGAATCGCTTTTTTGGAAAAACCCCGATATTTCGAAAACCGTCAGGCTTATCGACTTGAAATTAACGCCAGAAGGCTTAGAATCTCCTAGAGGACCTACCCTGTGAGTTTCATGTGCAAATTCAAAGGTTCACTTTTTGAGGCCGAAAAATAAGAAGGTTAACCCCTTGCGATTTTCTCCAAAAACGCCAAAAAATGGATTCCCGAATTTAGGGTGCCAATCGAAAGGGGATGCTTCCCTGATGCCAGGAGTGAAGGAATTTTTTTCCTACGACGTTTACTTTCCGAGATATGGAAGGTAGAATGGAGGGGAATCGCTTTTTTGGAAAACCCCCGATATTTCGAAAACCGTCAGGCCTATCGACTTGAAATTAACGCCAGAGGGCTTAGAATGTCTTTGCGGACCTACCCTGCGAGTTTCATGTAAAAATTCCAAAGTTCATATTTTCGGGTCGAAAAATTGGAAGGTAAAGCCAAAAAATGGTAGCGTAACGCTTCTCTCCAAAAATGGCTTTATTTGATTTTCGAAATTGGGGTGCCAATCGAAAGGGGATGATTCCCTGATGCCGGGAGTAAAGGAATTTCTTTCCTACGACGTTTACTTTCCGAGATATGGAAGGTAGAATGGAGGGGAATCGCTTTTTTGGAAAAACCCCGATATTTCGAAAACCGTCAGGCCTATCGACTTGAAATTTACGCCAGAAGGCTTAGAATCTCCTAGAGGACCTACCCTGTTAGTTTCATGTGCAAATTCAAAGGTTCACTTTTTGAGGCCGAAAAATAAGAAGGTTAACCCCTTGCGATTTTCTCCAAAAACGCCAAAAAATGGATTCCCGAATTTAGGGTGCCAATCGAAAGGGGATGCTTCCCTGATGCCGGGAGTAAAGGAATTTTTTTCCTACGACGTTTACTTTCCGAGATATGGACGGTAGAAGGGAGGGGAATCGCTTTTTTGGAAAAACCCCGATATTTCGAAAACCGTCAGGCCTATCGACTTGAAATTAACGCCAGAAGGCTTAGAATCTCCTAGAGGACCTACCCTGTGAGTTTCATGTGCAAATTCAAAGGTTCACTTTTTGAGGCCGAAAAATAAGAAGGTTAACCCCTTGCGATTTTCTCCAAAAACGCCAAAAAATGGATTCCAGAATTTAGGGTGCCAATCGAAAGGGGATGCTTCCCTGATGCCGGGAGTGAAGGAATTTTTTTCCTACGACGTTTACTTTCCGAGATATGGACGGTAGAAGGGAGGGGAATCGCTTTTTTGGAAAAACCCCGATATTTCGAAAACCGTCAGGCCTATCGACTTGAAATTAACGCCAGAAGGCTTAGAATCTCCTAGAGGACCTACCCTGTGAGTTTCATGTGCAAATTCAAAGGTTCACTTTTTGAGGCCGAAAAATAAGAAGGTTAACCCCTTGCGATTTTCTCCAAAAACGCCAAAAAATGGATTCCCGAATTTAGGGTGCCAATCGAAAGGGGATGCTTCCCTGATGCCGGGAGTGAAGGAATTTTTTTCCTACGACGTTTACTTTCCGAGATATGGACGGTAGAAGGGAGGGGAATCGCTTTTTTGGAAAAACCCAGATATTTCGAAAACCGTCAGGCCTATCGACTTGAAATTAATGCCAGAGGGCTTAGAATCTCCTAGAGGACCTACCCTGTGAGTTTCATGTGCAAATTCAAAGGTTCACTTTTTGAGGCCGAAAAATAAGAAGGTTAACCCCTTGCGATTTTCTCCAAAAACGCCAAAAAATGGATTCCCGAATTTAGGGTGCCAATCGAAAGGGGATGCTTCCCTGATGCCGGGAGTGAAGGAATTTTTTTCCTACGACGTTTACTTTCCGAGATATGGACGGTAGAAGGGAGGGGAATCGCTTTTTTGGAAAAACCCCGATATTTCGAAAACCGTCAGGCCTATCGACTTGAAATTAACGCCAGAGGGCTTAGAATGTCTTTGCGGACCTACCCTGCGAGTTTCATGTAAAAATTCCAAAGTTCATATTTTCGGGTCGAAAAATTGGAAGGTAAAGCCAAAAAATGGTAGCGTAACGCTTCTCTCCAAAAATGGCTTTATTTGATTTTCGAAATTGGGGTGCCAATCGAAAGGGGATGATTCCCTGATGCCGGGAGTAAAGGAATTTCTTTCCTACGACGTTTACTTTCCGAGATATGGAAGGTAGAATGGAGGGGAATCGCTTTTTTGGAAAAACCCCGATATTTCGAAAACCGTCAGGCCTATCGACTTGAAATTTACGCCAGAAGGCTTAGAATCTCCTAGAGGACCTACCCTGTGAGTTTCATGTGCAAATTCAAAGGTTCACTTTTTGAGGCCGAAAAATAAGAAGGTTAACCCCTTGCGATTTTCTCCAAAAACGCCAAAAAATGGATTCCCGAATTTAGGGTGCCAATCGAAAGGGGATGCTTCCCTGATGCCGGGAGTGAAGGAATTTTTTTCCTACGACGTTTACTTTCCGAGATATGGACGGTAGAAGGGAGGGGAATCGCTTTTTTGGAAAAACCCCGATATTTCGAAAACCGTCAGGCCTATCGACTTGAAATTAACGCCAGAAGGCTTAGAATCTCCTAGAGGACCTACCCTGTGAGTTTCATGTGCAAATTCAAAGGTTCACTTTTTGAGGCCGAAAAATAAGAAGGTTAACCCCTTGCGATTTTCTCCAAAAACGCCAAAAAATGGATTCCCGAATTTAGGGTGCCAATCGAAAGGGGATGCTTCCCTGATGCCGGGAGTGAAGGAATTTTTTTCCTACGACGTTTACTTTCCGAGATATGGACGGTAGAAGGGAGGGGAATCGGTTTTTTGGAAAAACCCCGATATTTCGAAAACCGTCAGGCCTATCGACTTGAAATTAATGCCAGAGGGCTTAGAATCTCCTAGAGGACCTACCCTGTGAGTTTCATGTGCAAATTCAAAGGTTCACTTTTTGAGGCCGAAAAATAAGAAGGTTAACCCCTTGCGATTTTCTCCAAAAACGCCAAAAAATGGATTCCCGAATTTAGGGTGCCAATCGAAAGGGGATGCTTCCCTGATGCCGGGAGTGAAGGAATTTTTTTCCTACGACGTTTACTTTCCGAGATATGGACGGTAGAAGGGAGGGGAATCGCTTTTTTGGAAAAACCCCGATATTTCGAAAACCGTCAGGCCTATCGACTTGAAATTAACGCCAGAGGGCTTAGAATCTCCTAGAGGACCTACCCTGTGAGTTTCATGTGCAAATTCAAAGGTTCACTTTTTGAGGCCGAAAAATAAGAAGGTTAACCCCTTGCGATTTTCTCCAAAAACGCCAAAAAATGGATTCCCGAATTTAGGGTGCCAATCGATAGGGGATGCTTCCCTGATGCCGGGAGTGAAGGAATTTTTTTCCTACGACGTTTACTTTCCGAGATATGGACGGTAGAAGGGAGGGGAATCGCTTTTTTGGAAAAACCCAGATATTTCGAAAACCGTCAGGCCTATCGACTTGAAATTAATGCCAGAGGGCTTAGAATCTCCTAGAGGACCTACCCTGTGAGTTTCATGTGCAAATTCAAAGGTTCACTTTTTGAGGCCGAAAAATAAGAAGGTTAACCCCTTGCGATTTTCTCCAAAAACGCCAAAAAATGGATTCCCGAATTTAGGGTGCCAATCGAAAGGGGATGCTTCCCTGATGCCGGGAGTGAAGGAATTTTTTTCCTACGACGTTTACTTTCCGAGATATGGACGGTAGAAGGGAGGGGAATCGCTTTTTTGGAAAAACCCCGATATTTCGAAAACCGTCAGGCCTATCGACTTGAAATTAACGCCAGAAGGCTTAGAATCTCCTAGAGGACCTACCCTGTGAGTTTCATGTGCAAATTCAAAGGTTCACTTTTTGAGGCCGAAAAATAAGAAGGTTAACCCCTTGCGATTTTCTCCAAAAACGCCAAAAAATGGATTCCCGAATTTAGGGTGCCAATCGAAAGGGGATGCTTCCCTGATGCCGGGAGTGAAGGAATTTTTTTCCTACGACGTTTACTTTCCGAGATATGGACGGTAGAAGGGAGGGGAATCGCTTTTTTGGAAAAACCCCGATATTTCGAAAACCGTCAGGCCTATCGACTTGAAATTAACGCCAGAGGGCTTAGAATCTCCTAGAGGACCTACCCTGTGAGTTTCATGTGCAAATTCAAAGGTTCACTTTTTGAGGCCGAAAAATAAGAAGGTTAACCCCTTGCGATTTTCTCCAAAAACGCCAAAAAATGGATTCCCGAATTTAGGGTGCCAATCGAAAGGGGATGCTTCCCTGATGCCGGGAGTGAAGGAATTTTTTTCCTACGACGTTTACTTTCCGAGATATGGACGGTAGAAGGGAGGGGAATCGCTTTTTTGGAAAAACCCAGATATTTCGAAAACCGTCAGGCCTATCGACTTGAAATTAATGCCAGAGGGCTTAGAATCTCCTAGAGGACCTACCCTGTGAGTTTCATGTGCAAATTCAAAGGTTCACTTTTTGAGGCCGAAAAATAAGAAGGTTAACCCCTTGCGATTTTCTCCAAAAACGCCAAAAAATGGATTCCCGAATTTAGGGTGCCAATCGAAAGGGGATGCTTCCCTGATGCCGGGAGTGAAGGAATTTTTTTCCTACGACGTTTACTTTCCGAGATATGGACGGTAGAAGGGAGGGGAATCGCTTTTTTGGAAAAACCCCGATATTTCGAAAACCGTCAGGCTTATCGACTTGAAATTAACGCCAGAAGGCTTAGAATCTCCTAGAGGACCTACCCTGTGAGTTTCATGTGCAAATTCAAAGGTTCACTTTTTGAGGCCGAAAAATAAGAAGGTTAACCCCTTGCGATTTTCTCCAAAAACGCCAAAAAATGGATTCCCGAATTTAGGGTGCCAATCGAAAGGGGATGCTTCCCTGATGCCAGGAGTGAAGGAATTTTTTTCCTACGACGTTTACTTTCCGAGATATGGAAGGTAGAATGGAGGGGAATCGCTTTTTTGGAAAACCCCCGATATTTCGAAAACCGTCAGGCCTATCGACTTGAAATTAACGCCAGAAGGCTTAGAATCTCCTAGAGGACCTACCCTGTGAGTTTCATGTGCAAATTCAAAGGTTCACTTTTTGAGGCCGAAAAATAAGAAGGTTAACCCCTTGCGATTTTCTCCAAAAACGCCAAAAAATGGATTCCCGAATTTAGGGTGCCAATCGAAAGGGGATGCTTCCCTGATGCCGGGAGTGAAGGAATTTTTTTCCTACGACGTTTACTTTCCGAGATATGGACGGTAGAAGGGAGGGGAATCGCTTTTTTGGAAAAACCCCGATATTTCGAAAACCGTCAGGCCTATCGACTTGAAATTAACGCCAGAAGGCTTAGAATCTCCTAGAGGACCTACCCTGTGAGTTTCATGTGCAAATTCAAAGGTTCACTTTTTGAGGCCGAAAAATAAGAAGGTTAACCCCTTGCGATTTTCTCCAAAAACGCCAAAAAATGGATTCCCGAATTTAGGGTGCCAATCGAAAGGGGATGCTTCCCTGATGCCGGGAGTGAAGGAATTTTTTTCCTACGACGTTTACTTTCCGAGATATGGACGGTAGAAGGGAGGGGAATCGCTTTTTTGGAAAAACCCAGATATTTCGAAAACCGTCAGGCCTATCGACTTGAAATTAATGCCAGAGGGCTTAGAATCTCCTAGAGGACCTACCCTGTGAGTTTCATGTGCAAATTCAAAGGTTCACTTTTTGAGGCCGAAAAATAAGAAGGTTAACCCCTTGCGATTTTCTCCAAAAACGCCAAAAAATGGATTCCCGAATTTAGGGTGCCAATCGAAAGGGGATGCTTCCCTGATGCCGGGAGTGAAGGAATTTTTTTCCTACGACGTTTACTTTCCGAGATATGGACGGTAGAAGGGAGGGGAATCGCTTTTTTGGAAAAACCCCGATATTTCGAAAACCGTCAGGCCTATCGACTTGAAATTAACGCCAGAAGGCTTAGAATCTCCTAGAGGACCTACCCTGTGAGTTTCATGTGCAAATTCAAAGGTTCACTTTTTGAGGCCGAAAAATAAGAAGGTTAACCCCTTGCGATTTTCTCCAAAAACGCCAAAAAATGGATTCCCGAATTTAGGGTGCCAATCGAAAGGGGATGCTTCCCTGATGCCGGGAGTGAAGGAATTTTTTTCCTACGACGTTTACTTTCCGAGATATGGACGGTAGAAGGGAGGGGAATCGCTTTTTTGGAAAAACCCCGATATTTCGAAAACCGTCAGGCCTATCGACTTGAAATTTACGCCAGAAGGCTTAGAATCTCCTAGAGGACCTACCCTGTGAGTTTCATGTGCAAATTCAAAGGTTCACTTTTTGAGGCCGAAAAATAAGAAGGTTAACCCCTTGCGATTTTCTCCAAAAACGCCAAAAAATGGATTCCCGAATTTAGGGTGCCAATCGAAAGGGGATGCTTCCCTGATGCCGGGAGTGAAGGAATTTTTTTCCTACGACGTTTACTTTCCGAGATATGGACGGTAGAAGGGAGGGGAATCGCTTTTTTGGAAAAACCCCGATATTTCGAAAACCGTCAGGCCTATCGACTTGAAATTAACGCCAGAAGGCTTAGAATCTCCTAGAGGACCTACCCTGTGAGTTTCATGTGCAAATTCAAAGGTTCACTTTTTGAGGCCGAAAAATAAGAAGGTTAACCCCTTGCGATTTTCTCCAAAAACGCCAAAAAATGGATTCCCGAATTTAGGGTGCCAATCGAAAGGGGATGCTTCCCTGATGCCGGGAGTGAAGGAATTTTTTTCCTACGACGTTTACTTTCCGAGATATGGACGGTAGAAGGGAGGGGAATCGGTTTTTTGGAAAAACCCCGATATTTCGAAAACCGTCAGGCCTATCGACTTGAAATTAATGCCAGAGGGCTTAGAATCTCCTAGAGGACCTACCCTGTGAGTTTCATGTGCAAATTCAAAGGTTCACTTTTTGAGGCCGAAAAATAAGAAGGTTAACCCCTTGCGATTTTCTCCAAAAACGCCAAAAAATGGATTCCCGAATTTAGGGTGCCAATCGAAAGGGGATGCTTCCCTGATGCCGGGAGTGAAGGAATTTTTTTCCTACGACGTTTACTTTCCGAGATATGGACGGTAGAAGGGAGGGGAATCGCTTTTTTGGAAAAACCCCGATATTTCGAAAACCGTCAGGCCTATCGACTTGAAATTTACGCCAGAAGGCTTAGAATCTCCTAGAGGACCTACCCTGTGAGTTTCATGTGCAAATTCAAAGGTTCACTTTTTGAGGCCGAAAAATAAGAAGGTTAACCCCTTGCGATTTTCTCCAAAAACGCCAAAAAATGGATTCCCGAATTTAGGGTGCCAATCGAAAGGGGATGCTTCCCTGATGCCGGGAGTGAAGGAATTTTTTTCCTACGACGTTTACTTTCCGAGATATGGACGGTAGAAGGGAGGGGAATCGCTTTTTTGGAAAAACCCCGATATTTCGAAAACCGTCAGGCCTATCGACTTGAAATTAACGCCAGAGGGCTTAGAATGTCTTTGCGGACCTACCCTGCGAGTTTCATGTAAAAATTCCAAAGTTCATATTTTCGGGTCGAAAAATTGGAAGGTAAAGCCAAAAAATGGTAGCGTAACGCTTCTCTCCAAAAATGGCTTTATTTGATTTTCGAAATTGGGGTGCCAATCGAAAGGGGATGCTTCCCTGATGCCGGGAGTGAAGGAATTTTTTTCCTACGACGTTTACTTTCCGAGATATGGACGGTAGAAGGGAGGGGAATCGCTTTTTTGGAAAAACCCCGATATTTCGAAAACCGTCAGGCCTATCGACTTGAAATTAACGCCAGAGGGCTTAGAATGTCTTTGCGGACCTTCCCTGCGAGTTTCATGTAAAAATTCCAAAGTTCATATTTTCGGGTCGAAAAATTGGAAGGTAAAGCCAAAAAATGGTAGCGTAACGCTTCTCTCCAAAAATGGCTTTATTTGATTTTCGAAATTGGGGTGCCAATCGAAAGGGGATGCTTCCCTGATGCCGGGAGTAAAGGAATTTCTTTCCTACGACGTTTACTTTCCGAGATATGGAAGGTAGAATGGAGGGGAATCGCTTTTTTGGAAAAACCCCGATATTTCGAAAACCGTCAGGCCTATCGACTTGAAATTAATGCCAGAGGGCTTAGAATCTCCTAGAGGACCTACCCTGTGAGTTTCATGTGCAAATTCAAAGGTTCACTTTTTGAGGCCGAAAAATAAGAAGGTTAACCCCTTGCGATTTTCTCCAAAAACGCCAAAAAATGGATTCCCGAATTTAGGGTGCCAATCGAAAGGGGATGCTTCCCTGATGCCGGGAGTGAAGGAATTTTTTTCCTACGACGTTTACTTTCCGAGATATGGACGGTAGAAGGGAGGGGAATCGCTTTTTTGGAAAAACCCCAATATTTCGAAAACCGTCAGGCCTATCGACTTGAAATTAACGCCAGAAGGCTTAGAATCTCCTAGAGGACCTACCCTGTGAGTTTCATGTGCAAATTCAAAGGTTCACTTTTTGAGGCCGAAAAATAAGAAGGTTAACCCCTTGCGATTTTCTCCAAAAACGCCAAAAAATGGATTCCCGAATTTAGGGTGCCAATCGAAAGGGGATGCTTCCCTGATGCCGGGAGTGAAGGAATTTTTTTCCTACGACGTTTACTTTCCGAGATATGGACGGTAGAAGGGAGGGGAATCGCTTTTTTGGAAAAACCCCGATATTTCGAAAACCGTCAGGCCTATCGACTTGAAATTAACGCCAGAAGGCTTAGAATCTCCTAGAGGACCTACCCTGTGAGTTTCATGTGCAAATTCAAAGGTTCACTTTTTGAGGCCGAAAAATAAGAAGGTTAACTAACCCCTTGCGATTTTCTCCAAAAACGCCAAAAAATGGATTCCCGAATTTAGGGTGCCAATCGAAAGGGGATGCTTCCCTGATGCCGGGAGTGAAGGAATTTTTTTCCTACGACGTTTACTTTCCGAGATATGGACGGTAGAAGGGAGGGGAATCGCTTTTTTGGAAAAACCCCGATATTTCGAAAACCGTCAGGCCTATCGACTTGAAATTAATGCCAGAGGGCTTAGAATCTCCTAGAGGACCTACCCTGTGAGTTTCATGTGCAAATTCAAAGGTTCACTTTTTGAGGCCGAAAAATAAGAAGGTTAACCCCTTGCGATTTTCTCCAAAAACGCCAAAAAATGGATTCCCGAATTTAGGGTGCCAATCGAAAGGGGATGCTTTCCTGATGCCGGGAGTGAAGGAATTTTTTTCCTACGACGTTTACTTTCCGAGATATGGACGGTAGAAGGGAGGGGAATCGCTTTTTTGGAAAAACCCCGATATTTCGAAAACCGTCAGGCCTATCGACTTGAAATTTACGCCAGAAGGCTTAGAATCTCCTAGAGGACCTACCCTGTGAGTTTCATGTGCAAATTCAAAGGTTCACTTTTTGAGGCCGAAAAATAAGAAGGTTAACCCCTTGCGATTTTCTCCAAAAACGCCAAAAAATGGATTCCCGAATTTAGGGTGCCAATCGAAAGGGGATGCTTCCCTGATGCCGGGAGTGAAGGAATTTTTTTCCTACGACGTTTACTTTCCGAGATATGGACGGTAGAAGGGAGGGGAATCGCTTTTTTGGAAAAACCCCGATATTTCGAAAACCGTCAGGCCTATCGACTTGAAATTAATGCCAGAGGGCTTAGAATCTCCTAGAGGACCTACCCTGTGAGTTTCATGTGCAAATTCAAAGGTTCACTTTTTGAGGCCGAAAAATAAGAAGGTTAACCCCTTGCGATTTTCTCCAAAAACGCCAAAAAATGGATTCCCGAATTTAGGGTGCCAATCGAAAGGGGATGCTTCCCTGATGCCGGGAGTGAAGGAATTTTTTTCCTACGACGTTTACTTTCCGAGATATGGACGGTAGAAGGGAGGGGAATCGCTTTTTTGGAAAAACCCCGATATTTCGAAAACCGTCAGGCCTATCGACTTGAAATTAACGCCAGAAGGCTTAGAATCTCCTAGAGGACCTACCCTGTGAGTTTCATGTGCAAATTCAAAGGTTCACTTTTTGAGGCCGAAAAATAAGAAGGTTAACCCCTTGCGATTTTCTCCAAAAACGCCAAAAAATGGATTCCCGAATTTAGGGTGCCAATCGAAAGGGGATGCTTCCCTGATGCCGGGAGTGAAGGAATTTTTTTCCTACGACGTTTACTTTCCGAGATATGGACGGTAGAAGGGAGGGGAATCGCTTTTTTGGAAAAACCCCGATATTTCGAAAACCGTCAGGCCTATCGACTTGAAATTTACGCCAGAAGGCTTAGAATCTCCTAGAGGACCTACCCTGTGAGTTTCATGTGCAAATTCAAAGGTTCACTTTTTGAGGCCGAAAAATAAGAAGGTTAACCCCTTGCGATTTTCTCCAAAAACGCCAAAAAATGGATTCCCGAATTTAGGGTGCCAATCGAAAGGGGATGCTTCCCTGATGCCGGGAGTGAAGGAATTTTTTTCCTACGACGTTTACTTTCCGAGATATGGACGGTAGAAGGGAGGGGAATCGCTTTTTTGGAAAAACCCCGATATTTCGAAAACCGTCAGGCCTATCGACTTGAAATTAATGCCAGAGGGCTTAGAATCTCCTAGAGGACCTACCCTGTGAGTTTCATGTGCAAATTCAAAGGTTCACTTTTTGAGGCCGAAAAATAAGAAGGTTAACCCCTTGCGATTTTCTCCAAAAACGCCAAAAAATGGATTCCCGAATTTAGGGTGCCAATCGAAAGGGGATGCTTCCCTGATGCCGGGAGTGAAGGAATTTTTTTCCTACGACGTTTACTTTCCGAGATATGGACGGTAGAAGGGAGGGGAATCGCTTTTTTGGAAAAACCCCGATATTTCGAAAACCGTCAGGCCTATCGACTTGAAATTAACGCCAGAAGGCTTAGAATCTCCTAGAGGACCTACCCTGTGAGTTTCATGTGCAAATTCAAAGGTTCACTTTTTGAGGCCGAAAAATAAGAAGGTTAACCCCTTGCGATTTTCTCCAAAAACGCCAAAAAATGGATTCCCGAATTTAGGGTGCCAATCGAAAGGGGATGCTTCCCTGATGCCGGGAGTGAAGGAATTTTTTTCCTACGACGTTTACTTTCCGAGATATGGACGGTAGAAGGGAGGGGAATCGCTTTTTTGGAAAAACCCCGATATTTCGAAAACCGTCAGGCCTATCGACTTGAAATTAACGCCAGAAGGCTTAGAATCTCCTAGAGGACCTACCCTGTGAGTTTCATGTGCAAATTCAAAGGTTCACTTTTTGAGGCCGAAAAATAAGAAGGTTAACCCCTTGCGCTTCTCTCCAAAAATGGCTTTATTTGATTTTCGAAATTGGGGTGCCAATCGAAAGGGGATGATTCCCTGATGCCGGGAGTGAAGGAATTTTTTTCCTACGACGTTTACTTTCCGAGATATGGACGGTAGAAGGGAGGGGAATCGGTTTTTTGGAAAAACCCAGATATTTCGAAAACCGTCAGGCCTATCGACTTGAAATTAATGCCAGAGGGCTTAGAATCTCCTAGAGGACCTACCCTGTGAGTTTCATGTGCAAATTCAAAGGTTCACTTTTTGAGGCCGAAAAATAAGAAGGTTAACCCCTTGCGATTTTCTCCAAAAACGCCAAAAAATGGATTCCCGAATTTAGGGTGCCAATCGAAAGGGGATGCTTCCCTGATGCCGGGAGTGAAGGAATTTTTTTCCTACGACGTTTACTTTCCGAGATATGGACGGTAGAAGGGAGGGGAATCGCTTTTTTGGAAAAACCCCGATATTTCGAAAACCGTCAGGCCTATCGACTTGAAATTAACGCCAGAAGGCTTAGAATCTCCTAGAGGACCTACCCTGTGAGTTTCATGTGCAAATTCAAAGGTTCACTTTTTGAGGCCGAAAAATAAGAAGGTTAACCCCTTGCGATTTTCTCCAAAAACGCCAAAAAATGGATTCCCGAATTTAGGGTGCCAATCGAAAGGGGATGCTTCCCTGATGCCGGGAGTGAAGGAATTTTTTTCCTACGACGTTTACTTTCCGAGATATGGACGGTAGAAGGGAGGGGAATCGCTTTTTTGGAAAAACCCCGATATTTCGAAAACCGTCAGGCTTATCGACTTGAAATTAACGCCAGAAGGCTTAGAATCTCCTAGAGGACCTACCCTGTGAGTTTCATGTGCAAATTCAAAGGTTCACTTTTTGAGGCCGAAAAATAAGAAGGTTAACCCCTTGCGATTTTCTCCAAAAACGCCAAAAAATGGATTCCCGAATTTAGGGTGCCAATCGAAAGGGGATGCTTCCCTGATGCCAGGAGTGAAGGAATTTTTTTCCTACGACGTTTACTTTCCGAGATATGGAAGGTAGAATGGAGGGGAATCGCTTTTTTGGAAAACCCCCGATATTTCGAAAACCGTCAGGCCTATCGACTTGAAATTAACGCCAGAGGGCTTAGAATGTCTTTGCGGACCTACCCTGCGAGTTTCATGTAAAAATTCCAAAGTTCATATTTTCGGGTCGAAAAATTGGAAGGTAAAGCCAAAAAATGGTAGCGTAACGCTTCTCTCCAAAAATGGCTTTATTTGATTTTCGAAATTGGGGTGCCAATCGAAAGGGGATGATTCCCTGATGCCGGGAGTAAAGGAATTTCTTTCCTACGACGTTTACTTTCCGAGATATGGAAGGTAGAATGGAGGGGAATCGCTTTTTTGGAAAAACCCCGATATTTCGAAAACCGTCAGGCCTATCGACTTGAAATTTACGCCAGAAGGCTTAGAATCTCCTAGAGGACCTACCCTGTGAGTTTCATGTGCAAATTCAAAGGTTCACTTTTTGAGGCCGAAAAATAAGAAGGTTAACCCCTTGCGATTTTCTCCAAAAACGCCAAAAAATGGATTCCCGAATTTAGGGTGCCAATCGAAAGGGGATGCTTCCCTGATGCCGGGAGTGAAGGAATTTTTTTCCTACGACGTTTACTTTCCGAGATATGGAAGGTAGAAGGGAGGGGAATCGCTTTCTTGGAAAAACCCCGATATTTCGAAAACCGTCAGGCCTATCGACTTGAAATTTACGCCAGAAGGCTTAGAATCTCCTAGAGGACCTACCCTGTGAGTTTCATGTGCAAATTCAAAGGTTCACTTTTTGAGGCCGAAAAATAAGAAGGTTAACCCCTTGCGATTTTCTCCAAAAACGCCAAAAAATGGATTCCCGAATTTAGGGTGCCAATCGAAAGGGGATGCTTCCCTGATGCCGGGAGTGAAGGAATTTTTTTCCTACGACGTTTACTTTCCGAGATATGGACGGTAGAAGGGAGGGGAATCGCTTTTTTGGAAAAACCCCGATATTTCGAAAACCGTCAGGCCTATCGACTTGAAATTAACGCCAGAAGGCTTAGAATCTCCTAGAGGACCTACCCTGTGAGTTTCATGTGCAAATTCAAAGGTTCACTTTTTGAGGCCGAAAAATAAGAAGGTTAACCCCTTGCGATTTTCTCCAAAAACGCCAAAAAATGGATTCCCGAATTTAGGGTGCCAATCGAAAGGGGATGCTTCCCTGATGCCGGGAGTGAAGGAATTTTTTTCCTACGACGTTTACTTTCCGAGATATGGACGGTAGAAGGGAGGGGAATCGCTTTTTTGGAAAAACCCAGATATTTCGAAAACCGTCAGGCCTATCGACTTGAAATTAATGCCAGAGGGCTTAGAATCTCCTAGAGGACCTACCCTGTGAGTTTCATGTGCAAATTCAAAGGTTCACTTTTTGAGGCCGAAAAATAAGAAGGTTAACCCCTTGCGATTTTCTCCAAAAACGCCAAAAAATGGATTCCCGAATTTAGGGTGCCAATCGAAAGGGGATGCTTCCCTGATGCCGGGAGTGAAGGAATTTTTTTCCTACGACGTTTACTTTCCGAGATATGGACGGTAGAAGGGAGGGGAATCGCTTTTTTGGAAAAACCCCAATATTTCGAAAACCGTCAGGCCTATCGACTTGAAATTAACGCCAGAAGGCTTAGAATCTCCTAGAGGACCTACCCTGTGAGTTTCATGTGCAAATTCAAAGGTTCACTTTTTGAGGCCGAAAAATAAGAAGGTTAACCCCTTGCGATTTTCTCCAAAAACGCCAAAAAATGGATTCCCGAATTTAGGGTGCCAATCGAAAGGGGATGCTTCCCTGATGCCGGGAGTGAAGGAATTTTTTTCCTACGACGTTTACTTTCCGAGATATGGACGGTAGAAGGGAGGGGAATCGCTTTTTTGGAAAAACCCCAATATTTCGAAAACCGTCAGGCCTATCGACTTGAAATTAACGCCAGAAGGCTTAGAATCTCCTAGAGGACCTACCCTGTGAGTTTCATGTGCAAATTCAAAGGTTCACTTTTTGAGGCCGAAAAATAAGAAGGTTAACCCCTTGCGATTTTCTCCAAAAACGCCAAAAAATGGATTCCCGAATTTAGGGTGCCAATCGAAAGGGGATGCTTCCCTGATGCCGGGAGTGAAGGAATTTTTTTCCTACGACGTTTACTTTCCGAGATATGGACGGTAGAAGGGAGGGGAATCGCTTTTTTGGAAAAACCCCGATATTTCGAAAACCGTCAGGCCTATCGACTTGAAATTAACGCCAGAAGGCTTAGAATCTCCTAGAGGACCTACCCTGTGAGTTTCATGTGCAAATTCAAAGGTTCACTTTTTGAGGCCGAAAAATAAGAAGGTTAACCCCTTGCGATTTTCTCCAAAAACGCCAAAAAATGGATTCCCGAATTTAGGGTGCCAATCGAAAGGGGATGCTTCCCTGATGCCGGGAGTGAAGGAATTTTTTTCCTACGACGTTTACTTTCCGAGATATGGACGGTAGAAGGGAGGGGAATCGCTTTTTTGGAAAAACCCCGATATTTCGAAAACCGTCAGGCCTATCGACTTGAAATTAATGCCAGAGGGCTTAGAATCTCCTAGAGGACCTACCCTGTGAGTTTCATGTGCAAATTCAAAGGTTCACTTTTTGAGGCCGAAAAATAAGAAGGTTAACCCCTTGCGATTTTCTCCAAAAACGCCAAAAAATGGATTCCCGAATTTAGGGTGCCAATCGAAAGGGGATGCTTCCCTGATGCCGGGAGTGAAGGAATTTTTTTCCTACGACGTTTACTTTCCGAGATATGGACGGTAGAAGGGAGGGGAATCGCTTTTTTGGAAAAACCCCGATATTTCGAAAACCGTCAGGCCTATCGACTTGAAATTAACGCCAGAAGGCTTAGAATCTCCTAAAGGTCCTACCCTGTGAGTTTCATGTGCAAATTCAAAGGTTCACTTTTTGAGGCCGAAAAATAAGAAGGTTAACTAACCCCTTGCGATTTTCTCCAAAAACGCCAAAAAATGGATTCCCGAATTTAGGGTGCCAATCGAAAGGGGATGCTTCCCTGATGCCGGGAGTGAAGGAATTTTTTTCCTACGACGTTTACTTTCCGAGATATGGACGGTAGAAGGGAGGGGAATCGCTTTTTTGGAAAAACCCCGATATTTCGAAAACCGTCAGGCCTATCGACTTGAAATTAATGCCAGAGGGCTTAGAATCTCCTAGAGGACCTACCCTGTGAGTTTCATGTGCAAATTCAAAGGTTCACTTTTTGAGGCCGAAAAATAAGAAGGTTAACCCCTTGCGATTTTCTCCAAAAACGCCAAAAAATGGATTCCCGAATTTAGGGTGCCAATCGAAAGGGGATGCTTCCCTGATGCCGGGAGTGAAGGAATTTTTTTCCTACGACGTTTACTTTCCGAGATATGGACGGTAGAAGGGAGGGGAATCGCTTTTTTGGAAAAACCCCGATATTTCGAAAACCGTCAGGCCTATCGACTTGAAATTAACGCCAGAAGGCTTAGAATCTCCTAGAGGACCTACCCTGTGAGTTTCATGTGCAAATTCAAAGGTTCACTTTTTGAGGCCGAAAAATAAGAAGGTTAACCCCTTGCGATTTTCTCCAAAAACGCCAAAAAATGGATTCCCGAATTTAGGGTGCCAATCGAAAGGGGATGCTTCCCTGATGCCGGGAGTGAAGGAATTTTTTTCCTACGACGTTTACTTTCCGAGATATGGACGGTAGAAGGGAGGGGAATCGCTTTTTTGGAAAAACCCCGATATTTCGAAAACCGTCAGGCCTATCGACTTGAAATTAACGCCAGAAGGCTTAGAATCTCCTAGAGGACCTACCCTGTGAGTTTCATGTGCAAATTCAAAGGTTCACTTTTTGAGGCCGAAAAATAAGAAGGTTAACCCCTTGCGCTTCTCTCCAAAAATGGCTTTATTTGATTTTCGAAATTGGGGTGCCAATCGAAAGGGGATGATTCCCTGATGCCGGGAGTGAAGGAATTTTTTTCCTACGACGTTTACTTTCCGAGATATGGACGGTAGAAGGGAGGGGAATCGGTTTTTTGGAAAAACCCCGATATTTCAAAAACCGTCAGGCCTATCGACTTGAAATTAATGCCAGAGGGCTTAGAATCTCCTAGAGGACCTACCCTGTGAGTTTCATGTGCAAATTCAAAGGTTCACTTTTTGAGGCCGAAAAATAAGGTTAACCCCTTGCGATTTTCTCCAAAAACGCCAAAAAATGGATTCCCGAATTTAGGGTGCCAATCGAAAGGGGATGCTTCCCTGATGCCGGGAGTGAAGGAATTTTTTTCCTACGACGTTTACTTTCCGAGATATGGAAGGTAGAAGGGAGGGGAATCGCTTTCTTGGAAAAACCCCGATATTTCGAAAACCGTCAGGCCTATCGACTTGAAATTAATGCCAGAGGGCTTAGAATCTCCTAGAGGACCTACCCTGTGAGTTTCATGTGCAAATTCAAAGGTTCACTTTTTGAGGCCGAAAAATAAGAAGGTTAACCCCTTGCGATTTTCTCCAAAAACGCCAAAAAATGGATTCCCGAATTTAGGGTGCCAATCGAAAGGGGATGCTTCCCTGATGCCGGGAGTGAAGGAATTTTTTTCCTACGACGTTTACTTTCCGAGATATGGACGGTAGAAGGGAGGGGAATCGGTTTTTTGGAAAAACCCCGATATTTCGAAAACCGTCAGGCCTATCGACTTGAAATTAACGCCAGAGGGCTTAGAATGTCTTTGCGGACCTACCCGGCGAGTTTCATGTAAAAATTCCAAAGTTCATATTTTCGGGTCGAAAAATTGGAAGGTAAAGCCAAAAAATGGTAGCGTAACGCTTCTCTCCAAAAATGGCTTTATTTGATTTTCGAAATTGGGGTGCCAATCGAAAGGGGATGCTTCCCTGATGCCGGGAGTAAAGGAATTTCTTTCCTACGACGTTTACTTTCCGAGATATGGAAGGTAGAATGGAGGGGAATCGCTTTTTTGGAAAACCCCCGATATTTCGAAAACCGTCAGGCCTATCGACTTGAAATTAATGCCAGAGGGCTTAGAATCTCCTAGAGGACCTACCCTGTGAGTTTCATGTGCAAATTCAAAGGTTCACTTTTTGAGGCCGAAAAATAAGAAGGTTAACCCCTTGCGATTTTCTCCAAAAACGCCAAAAAATAGATTCCCGAATTTAGGGTGCCAATCGAAAGGGGATGCTTCTCTGATGCCGGGAGTAAAGGAATTTCTTTCCTACGACGTTTACTTTCCGAGATATGGAAGGTAGAATGGAGGGGAATCGCTTTTTTGGAAAACCCCCGATATTTCGAAAACAGTCAGGCCTATCGACTTGAAATTAACGCCAGAGGGCTTAGAATGTCTTTGCGGACCTACCCGGCGAGTTTCATGTAAAAATTCCAAAGTTCATATTTTCGGGTCGAAAAATTGGAAGGTAAAGCCAAAAAATGGTAGCGTAACGCTTCTCTCCAAAAATGGCTTTATTTGATTTTCGAAATTGGGGTGCCAATCGAAAGGGGATGCTTCCCTGATGCCGGGAGTAAAGGAATTTCTTTCCTACGACGTTTACTTTCCGAGATATGGAAGGTAGAATGGAGGGGAATCGCTTTTTTGGAAAACCCCCGATATTTCGAAAACTGTCAGGCCTATCGACTTGAAATTAATGCCAGAGGGCTTAGAATCTCCTAGAAGACCTACCCTGTGAGTTTCATGTGCAAATTCAAAGGTTCACTTTTTGAGGCCGAAAAATAAGAAGGTTAACCCCTTGCGATTTTCTCCAAAAACGCCAAAAAATGGATTCCCGAATTTAGGGTGCCAATCGAAAGGGGATGCTTCCCTGATGCCGGGAGTGAAGGAATTTTTTTCCTACGACGTTTACTTTCCGAGATATGGACGGTAGAAGGGAGGGGAATCGGTTTTTTGGAAAAACCCCGATATTTCGAAAACCGTCAGGCCTATCGACTTGAAATTAACGCCAGAGGGCTTAGAATGTCTTTGCGGACCTTCCCTGCGAGTTTCATGTAAAAATTCCAAAGTTCATATTTTCGGGTCGAAAAATTGGAAGGTAAAGCCAAAAAATGGTAGCGTAACGCTTCTCTCCAAAAATGGCTTTATTTGATTTTCGAAATTGGGGTGCCAATCGAAAGGGGATGCTTCCCTGATGCCGGGAGTAAAGGAATTTCTTTCCTACGACGTTTACTTTCCGAGATATGGAAGGTAGAATGGAGGGGAATCGCTTTTTTGGAAAACCCCCGATATTTCGAAAACCGTCAGGCCTATCGACTTGAAATTAATGCCAGAAGGCTTAGAATCTCCTAGAGGACCTACCCTGTGAGTTTCATGTGCAAATTCAAAGGTTCACTTTTTGAGGCCGAAAAATAAGAAGGTTAACCCCTTGCGATTTTCTCCAAAAACGCCAAAAAATGGATTCCCGAATTTAGGGTGCCAATCGAAAGGGGATGCTTCCCTGATGCCGGGAGTGAAGGAATTTTTTTCCTACGACGTTTACTTTCCGAGATATGGACGGTAGAAGGGAGGGGAATCGCTTTTTTGGAAAAACCCCAATATTTCGAAAACCGTCAGGCCTATCGACTTGAAATTAACGCCAGAAGGCTTAGAATCTCCTAGAGGACCTACCCTGTGAGTTTCATGTGCAAATTCAAAGGTTCACTTTTTGAGGCCGAAAAATAAGAAGGTTAACACCCCTTGCGATTTTCTCCAAAAACGCCAAAAAATGGATTCCCGAATTTAGGGTGCCAATCGAAAGGGGATGCTTCCCTGATGCCGGGAGTGAAGGAATTTTTTTCCTACGACGTTTACTTTCCGAGATATGGACGGTAGAAGGGAGGGGAATCGCTTTTTTGGAAAAACCCCGATATTTCGAAAACCGTCAGGCCTATCGACTTGAAATTAACGCCAGAAGGCTTAGAATCTCCTAGAGGACCTACCCTGTGAGTTTCATGTGCAAATTCAAAGGTTCACTTTTTGAGGCCGAAAAATAAGAAGGTTAACCCCTTGCGATTTTCTCCAAAAACGCCAAAAAATGGATTCCCGAATTTAGGGTGCCAATCGAAAGGGGATGCTTCCCTGATGCCGGGAGTGAAGGAATTTTTTTCCTACGACGTTTACTTTCCGAGATATGGACGGTAGAAGGGAGGGGAATCGGTTTTTTGGAAAAACCCCGATATTTCGAAAACCGTCAGGCCTATCGACTTGAAATTAACGCCAGAGGGCTTAGAATGTCTTTGCGGACCTTCCCTGCGAGTTTCATGTAAAAATTCCAAAGTTCATATTTTCGGGTCGAAAAATTGGAAGGTAAAGCCAAAAAATGGTAGCGTAACGCTTCTCTCCAAAAATGGCTTTATTTGATTTTCGAAATTGGGGTGCCAATCGAAAGGGGATGCTTCCCTGATGCCGGGAGTAAAGGAATTTCTTTCCTACGACGTTTACTTTCCGAGATATGGAAGGTAGAATGGAGGGGAATCGCTTTTTTGGAAAACCCCCGATATTTCGAAAACAGTCAGGCCTATCGACTTGAAATTAACGCCAGAGGGCTTAGAATGTCTTTGCGGACCTACCCGGCGAGTTTCATGTAAAAATTCCAAAGTTCATATTTTCGGGTCGAAAAATTGGAAGGTAAAGCCAAAAAATGGTAGCGTAACGCTTCTCTCCAAAAATGGCTTTATTTGATTTTCGAAATTGGGGTGCCAATCGAAAGGGGATGCTTCCCTGATGCCGGGAGTAAAGGAATTTCTTTCCTACGACGTTTACTTTCCGAGATATGGAAGGTAGAATGGAGGGGAATCGCTTTTTTGGAAAACCCCCGATATTTCGAAAACTGTCAGGCCTATCGACTTGAAATTAATGCCAGAGGGCTTAGAATCTCCTAGAAGACCTACCCTGTGAGTTTCATGTGCAAATTCAAAGGTTCACTTTTTGAGGCCGAAAAATAAGAAGGTTAACCCCTTGCGATTTTCTCCAAAAACGCCAAAAAATGGATTCCCGAATTTAGGGTGCCAATCGAAAGGGGATGCTTCCCTGATGCCGGGAGTGAAGGAATTTTTTTCCTACGACGTTTACTTTCCGAGATATGGACGGTAGAAGGGAGGGGAATCGGTTTTTTGGAAAAACCCCGATATTTCGAAAACCGTCAGGCCTATCGACTTGAAATTAACGCCAGAGGGCTTAGAATGTCTTTGCGGACCTTCCCTGCGAGTTTCATGTAAAAATTCCAAAGTTCATATTTTCGGGTCGAAAAATTGGAAGGTAAAGCCAAAAAATGGTAGCGTAACGCTTCTCTCCAAAAATGGCTTTATTTGATTTTCGAAATTGGGGTGCCAATCGAAAGGGGATGCTTCCCTGATGCCGGGAGTAAAGGAATTTCTTTCCTACGACGTTTACTTTCCGAGATATGGAAGGTAGAATGGAGGGGAATCGCTTTTTTGGAAAACCCCCGATATTTCGAAAACCGTCAGGCCTATCGACTTGAAATTAATGCCAGAAGGCTTAGAATCTCCTAGAGGACCTACCCTGTGAGTTTCATGTGCAAATTCAAAGGTTCACTTTTTGAGGCCGAAAAATAAGAAGGTTAACCCCTTGCGATTTTCTCCAAAAACGCCAAAAAATGGATTCCCGAATTTAGGGTGCCAATCGAAAGGGGATGCTTCCCTGATGCCGGGAGTGAAGGAATTTTTTTCCTACGACGTTTACTTTCCGAGATATGGACGGTAGAAGGGAGGGGAATCGCTTTTTTGGAAAAACCCCAATATTTCGAAAACCGTCAGGCCTATCGACTTGAAATTAACGCCAGAAGGCTTAGAATCTCCTAGAGGACCTACCCTGTGAGTTTCATGTGCAAATTCAAAGGTTCACTTTTTGAGGCCGAAAAATAAGAAGGTTAACACCCCTTGCGATTTTCTCCAAAAACGCCAAAAAATGGATTCCCGAATTTAGGGTGCCAATCGAAAGGGGATGCTTCCCTGATGCCGGGAGTGAAGGAATTTTTTTCCTACGACGTTTACTTTCCGAGATATGGACGGTAGAAGGGAGGGGAATCGGTTTTTTGGAAAAACCCCGATATTTCAAAAACCGTCAGGCCTATCGACTTGAAATTAATGCCAGAGGGCTTAGAATCTCCTAGAGGACCTACCCTGTGAGTTTCATGTGCAAATTCAAAGGTTCACTTTTTGAGGCCGAAAAATAAGGTTAACCCCTTGCGATTTTCTCCAAAAACGCCAAAAAATGGATTCCCGAATTTAGGGTGCCAATCGAAAGGGGATGCTTCCCTGATGCCGGGAGTGAAGGAATTTTTTTCCTACGACGTTTACTTTCCGAGATATGGAAGGTAGAAGGGAGGGGAATCGCTTTCTTGGAAAAACCCCGATATTTCGAAAACCGTCAGGCCTATCGACTTGAAATTAATGCCAGAGGGCTTAGAATCTCCTAGAGGACCTACCCTGTGAGTTTCATGTGCAAATTCAAAGGTTCACTTTTTGAGGCCGAAAAATAAGAAGGTTAACCCCTTGCGATTTTCTCCAAAAACGCCAAAAAATGGATTCCCGAATTTAGGGTGCCAATCGAAAGGGGATGCTTCCCTGATGCCGGGAGTGAAGGAATTTTTTTCCTACGACGTTTACTTTCCGAGATATGGACGGTAGAAGGGAGGGGAATCGGTTTTTTGGAAAAACCCCGATATTTCGAAAACCGTCAGGCCTATCGACTTGAAATTAACGCCAGAGGGCTTAGAATGTCTTTGCGGACCTACCCGGCGAGTTTCATGTAAAAATTCCAAAGTTCATATTTTCGGGTCGAAAAATTGGAAGGTAAAGCCAAAAAATGGTAGCGTAACGCTTCTCTCCAAAAATGGCTTTATTTGATTTTCGAAATTGGGGTGCCAATCGAAAGGGGATGCTTCCCTGATGCCGGGAGTAAAGGAATTTCTTTCCTACGACGTTTACTTTCCGAGATATGGAAGGTAGAATGGAGGGGAATCGCTTTTTTGGAAAACCCCCGATATTTCGAAAACCGTCAGGCCTATCGACTTGAAATTAATGCCAGAGGGCTTAGAATCTCCTAGAGGACCTACCCTGTGAGTTTCATGTGCAAATTCAAAGGTTCACTTTTTGAGGCCGAAAAATAAGAAGGTTAACCCCTTGCGATTTTCTCCAAAAACGCCAAAAAATAGATTCCCGAATTTAGGGTGCCAATCGAAAGGGGATGCTTCTCTGATGCCGGGAGTAAAGGAATTTCTTTCCTACGACGTTTACTTTCCGAGATATGGAAGGTAGAATGGAGGGGAATCGCTTTTTTGGAAAACCCCCGATATTTCGAAAACAGTCAGGCCTATCGACTTGAAATTAACGCCAGAGGGCTTAGAATGTCTTTGCGGACCTACCCGGCGAGTTTCATGTAAAAATTCCAAAGTTCATATTTTCGGGTCGAAAAATTGGAAGGTAAAGCCAAAAAATGGTAGCGTAACGCTTCTCTCCAAAAATGGCTTTATTTGATTTTCGAAATTGGGGTGCCAATCGAAAGGGGATGCTTCCCTGATGCCGGGAGTAAAGGAATTTCTTTCCTACGACGTTTACTTTCCGAGATATGGAAGGTAGAATGGAGGGGAATCGCTTTTTTGGAAAACCCCCGATATTTCGAAAACTGTCAGGCCTATCGACTTGAAATTAATGCCAGAGGGCTTAGAATCTCCTAGAAGACCTACCCTGTGAGTTTCATGTGCAAATTCAAAGGTTCACTTTTTGAGGCCGAAAAATAAGAAGGTTAACCCCTTGCGATTTTCTCCAAAAACGCCAAAAAATGGATTCCCGAATTTAGGGTGCCAATCGAAAGGGGATGCTTCCCTGATGCCGGGAGTGAAGGAATTTTTTTCCTACGACGTTTACTTTCCGAGATATGGACGGTAGAAGGGAGGGGAATCGGTTTTTTGGAAAAACCCCGATATTTCGAAAACCGTCAGGCCTATCGACTTGAAATTAACGCCAGAGGGCTTAGAATGTCTTTGCGGACCTTCCCTGCGAGTTTCATGTAAAAATTCCAAAGTTCATATTTTCGGGTCGAAAAATTGGAAGGTAAAGCCAAAAAATGGTAGCGTAACGCTTCTCTCCAAAAATGGCTTTATTTGATTTTCGAAATTGGGGTGCCAATCGAAAGGGGATGCTTCCCTGATGCCGGGAGTAAAGGAATTTCTTTCCTACGACGTTTACTTTCCGAGATATGGAAGGTAGAATGGAGGGGAATCGCTTTTTTGGAAAACCCCCGATATTTCGAAAACCGTCAGGCCTATCGACTTGAAATTAATGCCAGAAGGCTTAGAATCTCCTAGAGGACCTACCCTGTGAGTTTCATGTGCAAATTCAAAGGTTCACTTTTTGAGGCCGAAAAATAAGAAGGTTAACCCCTTGCGATTTTCTCCAAAAACGCCAAAAAATGGATTCCCGAATTTAGGGTGCCAATCGAAAGGGGATGCTTCCCTGATGCCGGGAGTGAAGGAATTTTTTTCCTACGACGTTTACTTTCCGAGATATGGACGGTAGAAGGGAGGGGAATCGCTTTTTTGGAAAAACCCCAATATTTCGAAAACCGTCAGGCCTATCGACTTGAAATTAACGCCAGAAGGCTTAGAATCTCCTAGAGGACCTACCCTGTGAGTTTCATGTGCAAATTCAAAGGTTCACTTTTTGAGGCCGAAAAATAAGAAGGTTAACACCCCTTGCGATTTTCTCCAAAAACGCCAAAAAATGGATTCCCGAATTTAGGGTGCCAATCGAAAGGGGATGCTTCCCTGATGCCGGGAGTGAAGGAATTTTTTTCCTACGACGTTTACTTTCCGAGATATGGACGGTAGAAGGGAGGGGAATCGCTTTTTTGGAAAAACCCCGATATTTCGAAAACCGTCAGGCCTATCGACTTGAAATTAACGCCAGAAGGCTTAGAATCTCCTAGAGGACCTACCCTGTGAGTTTCATGTGCAAATTCAAAGGTTCACTTTTTGAGGCCGAAAAATAAGAAGGTTAACCCCTTGCGATTTTCTCCAAAAACGCCAAAAAATGGATTCCCGAATTTAGGGTGCCAATCGAAAGGGGATGCTTCCCTGATGCCGGGAGTGAAGGAATTTTTTTCCTACGACGTTTACTTTCCGAGATATGGACGGTAGAAGGGAGGGGAATCGGTTTTTTGGAAAAACCCCGATATTTCGAAAACCGTCAGGCCTATCGACTTGAAATTAACGCCAGAAGGCTTAGAATCTCCTAGAGGACCTACCCTGTGAGTTTCATGTGCAAATTCAAAGGTTCACTTTTTGAGGCCGAAAAATAAGAAGGTTAACACCCCTTGCGATTTTCTCCAAAAACGCCAAAAAATGGATTCCCGAATTTAGGGTGCCAATCGAAAGGGGATGCTTCCCTGATGCCGGGAGTGAAGGAATTTTTTTCCTACGACGTTTACTTTCCGAGATATGGACGGTAGAAGGGAGGGGAATCGCTTTTTTGGAAAAACCCCGATATTTCGAAAACCGTCAGGCCTATCGACTTGAAATTAACGCCAGAAGGCTTAGAATCTCCTAGAGGACCTACCCTGTGAGTTTCATGTGCAAATTCAAAGGTTCACTTTTTGAGGCCGAAAAATAAGAAGGTTAACCCCTTGCGATTTTCTCCAAAAACGCCAAAAAATGGATTCCCGAATTTAGGGTGCCAATCGAAAGGGGATGCTTCCCTGATGCCGGGAGTGAAGGAATTTTTTTCCTACGACGTTTACTTTCCGAGATATGGACGGTAGAAGGGAGGGGAATCGCTTTTTTGGAAAAACCCCGATATTTCGAAAACCGTCAGGCCTATCGACTTGAAATTTACGCCAGAAGGCTTAGAATCTCCTAGAGGACCTACCCTGTGAGTTTCATGTGCAAATTCAAAGGTTCACTTTTTGAGGCCGAAAAATAAGAAGGTTAACCCCTTGCGATTTTCTCCAAAAACGCCAAAAAATGGATTCCCGAATTTAGGGTGCCAATCGAAAGGGGATGCTTCCCTGATGCCGGGAGTGAAGGAATTTTTTTCCTACGACGTTTACTTTCCGAGATATGGACGGTAGAAGGGAGGGGAATCGGTTTTTTGGAAAAACCCCAATATTTCGAAAACCGTCAGGCCTATCGACTTGAAATTAACGCCAGAGGGCTTAGAATGTCTTTGCGGACCTACCCGGCGAGTTTCATGTAAAAATTCCAAAGTTCATATTTTCGGGTCGAAAAATTGGAAGGTAAAGCCAAAAAATGGTAGCGTAACGCTTCTCTCCAAAAATGGCTTTATTTGATTTTCGAAATTGGGGTGCCAATCGAAAGGGGATGCTTCCCTGATGCCGGGAGTAAAGGAATTTCTTTCCTACGACGTTTACTTTCCGAGATATGGAAGGTAGAATGGAGGGGAATCGCTTTTTTGGAAAACCCCCGATATTTCGAAAACCGTCAGGCCTATCGACTTGAAATTAACGCCAGAAGGCTTAGAATCTCCTAGAGGACCTACCCTGTGAGTTTCATGTGCAAATTCAAAGGTTCACTTTTTGAGGCCGAAAAATAAGAAGGTTAACCCCTTGCGATTTTCTCCAAAAACGCAAAAAATAGATTCCCGAATTTAGGGTGCCAATCGAAAGGGGATGCTTCCCTGATGCCGGGAGTGAAGGAATTTTTTTCCTACGACGTTTACTTTCCGAGATATGGACGGTAGAAGGGAGGGGAATCGCTTTTTTGGAAAAACCCCGATATTTCGAAAACCGTCAGGCCTATCGACTTGAAATTAACGCCAGAGGGCTTAGAATGTCTTTGCGGACCTACCCTGCGAGTTTCATGTAAAAATTCCAAAGTTCATATTTTCGGGTCGAAAAATTGGAAGGTAAAGCCAAAAAATGGTAGCGTAACGCTTCTCTCCAAAAATGGCTTTATTTGATTTTCGAAATTGGGGTGCCAATCGAAAGGGGATGCTTCCCTGATGCCGGGAGTAAAGGAATTTCTTTCCTACGACGTTTACTTTCCGAGATATGGAAGGTAGAATGGAGGGGAATCGCTTTTTTGGAAAACCCCCCGATATTTCGAAAACCGTCAGGCCTATCGACTTGAAATTAATGCCAGAGGGCTTAGAATCTCCTAGAGGACCTACCCTGTGAGTTTCATGTGCAAATTCAAAGGTTCACTTTTTGAGGCCGAAAAATAAGAAGGTTAACCCCTTGCGATTTTCTCCAAAAACGCCAAAAAATGGATTCCCGAATTTAGGGTGCCAATCGAAAGGGGATGCTTCCCTGATGCCGGGAGTGAAGGAATTTTTTTCCTACGACGTTTACTTTCCGAGATATGGACGGTAGAAGGGAGGGGAATCGGTTTTTTGGAAAAACCCCGATATTTCGAAAACCGTCAGGCCTATCGACTTGAAATTAACGCCAGAGGGCTTAGAATGTCTTTGCGGACCTACCCTGCGAGTTTCATGTAAAAATTCCAAAGTTCATATTTTCGGGTCGAAAAATTGGAAGGTAAAGTCAAAAAATGGTAGCGTAACGCTTCTCTCCAAAAATGGCTTGATTTGATTTTCGAAATTGGGGTGCCAATCGAAAGGGGATGCTTCCCTGATGCCGGGAGTAAAGGAATTTCTTTCCTACGACGTTTACTTTCCGAGATATGGAAGGTAGAATGGAGGGGAATCGCTTTTTTGGAAAACCCCCGATATTTCGAAAACCGTCAGGCCTATCGACTTGAAATTAATGCCAGAGGGCTTAGAATCTCCTAGAGGACCTACCCTGTGAGTTTCATGTGCAAATTCAAAGGTTCACTTTTTGAGGCCGAAAAATAAGAAGGTTAACCCCTTGCGATTTTCTCCAAAAACGCCAAAAAATGGATTCCCGAATTTAGGGTGCCAATCGAAAGGGGATGCTTCCCTGATGCCGGGAGTGAAGGAATTTTTTTCCTACGACGTTTACTTTCCGAGATATGGACGGTAGAAGGGAAGGGAATCGGTTTTTTGGAAAAACCCCGATATTTCGAAAACCGTCAGGCCTATCGACTTGAAATTAACGCCAGAGGGCTTAGAATGTCTTTGCGGACCTACCCGGCGAGTTTCATGTAAAAATTCCAAAGTTCATATTTTCGGGTCGAAAAATTGGAAGGTAAAGTCAAAAAATGGTAGCGTAACGCTTCTCTCCAAAAATGGCTTTATTTGATTTTCGAAATTGGGGTGCCAATCGAAAGGGGATGCTTCCCTGATGCCGGGAGTAAAGGAATTTCTTTCCTACGACGTTTACTTTCCGAGATATGGAAGGTAGAATGGAGGGGAATCGCTTTTTTGGAAAACCCCCGATATTTCGAAAACCGTCAGGCCTATCGACTTGAAATTAATGCCAGAGGGCTTAGAATCTCCTAGAGGACCTACCCTGTGAGTTTCATGTGCAAATTCAAAGGTTCACTTTTTGAGGCCGAAAAATAAGAAGGTTAACCCCTTGCGATTTTCTCCAAAAACGCCAAAAAATGGATTCCCGAATTTAGGGTGCCAATCGAAAGGGGATGCTTCCCTGATGCCGGGAGTGAAGGAATTTTTTTCCTACGACGTTTACTTTCCGAGATATGGACGGTAGAAGGGAAGGGAATCGGTTTTTTGGAAAAACCCCGATATTTCGAAAACCGTCAGGCCTATCGACTTGAAATTAACGCCAGAGGGCTTAGAATGTCTTTGCGGACCTACCCGGCGAGTTTCATGTAAAAATTCCAAAGTTCATATTTTCGGGTCGAAAAATTGGAAGGTAAAGTCAAAAAATGGTAGCGTAACGCTTCTCTCCAAAAATGGCTTTATTTGATTTTCGAAATTGGGGTGCCAATCGAAAGGGGATGCTTCCCTGATGCCGGGAGTAAAGGAATTTCTTTCCTACGACGTTTACTTTCCGAGATATGGAAGGTAGAATGGAGGGGAATCGCTTTTTTGGAAAACCCCCGATATTTCGAAAACCGTCAGGCCTATCGACTTGAAATTAATGCCAGAGGGCTTAGAATCTCCTAGAGGACCTACCCTGTGAGTTTCATGTGCAAATTCAAAGGTTCACTTTTTGAGGCCGAAAAATAAGAAGGTTAACCCCTTGCGATTTTCTCCAAAAACGCCAAAAAATGGATTCCCGAATTTAGGGTGCCAATCGAAAGGGGATGCTTCCCTGATGCCGGGAGTGAAGGAATTTTTTTCCTACGACGTTTACTTTCCGAGATATGGACGGTAGAAGGGAGGGGAATCGGTTTTTTGGAAAAACCCCGATATTTCGAAAACCGTCAGGCCTATCGACTTGAAATTAACGCCAGAGGGCTTAGAATGTCTTTGCGGACCTACCCTGCGAGTTTCATGTAAAAATTCCAAAGTTCATATTTTCGGGTCGAAAAATTGGAAGGTAAAGTCAAAAAATGGTAGCGTAACGCTTCTCTCCAAAAATGGCTTGATTTGATTTTCGAAATTGGGGTGCCAATCGAAAGGGGATGCTTCCCTGATGCCGGGAGTGAAGGAATTTTTTTCCTACGACGTTTACTTTCCGAGATATGGACGGTAGAAGGGAGGGGAATCGGTTTTTTGGAAAAACCCCGATATTTCGAAAACCGTCAGGCCTATCGACTTGAAATTAACGCCAGAGGGCTTAGAATGTCTTTGCGGACCTACCCGGCGAGTTTCATGTAAAAATTCCAAAGTTCATATTTTCGGGTCGAAAAATTGGAAGGTAAAGTCAAAAAATGGTAGCGTAACGCTTCTCTCCAAAAATGGCTTTATTTGATTTTCGAAATTGGGGTGCCAATCGAAAGGGGATGCTTCCCTGATGCCGGGAGTAAAGGAATTTCTTTCCTACGACGTTTACTTTCCGAGATATGGAAGGTAGAATGGAGGGGAATCGCTTTTTTGGAAAACCCCCGATATTTCGAAAACCGTCAGGCCTATCGACTTGAAATTAATGCCAGAGGGCTTAGAATCTCCTAGAGGACCTACCCTGTGAGTTTCATGTGCAAATTCAAAGGTTCACTTTTTGAGGCCGAAAAATAAGAAGGTTAACCCCTTGCGATTTTCTCCAAAAACGCCAAAAAATGGATTCCCGAATTTAGGGTGCCAATCGAAAGGGGATGCTTCCCTGATGCCGGGAGTGAAGGAATTTTTTTCCTACGACGTTTACTTTCCGAGATATGGACGGTAGAAGGGAGGGGAATCGGTTTTTTGGAAAAACCCCGATATTTCGAAAACCGTCAGGCCTATCGACTTGAAATTAACGCCAGAGGGCTTAGAATGTCTTTGCGGACCTACCCTGCGAGTTTCATGTAAAAATTCCAAAGTTCATATTTTCGGGTCGAAAAATTGGAAGGTAAAGTCAAAAAATGGTAGAGTAACTCTTCTCTCCAAAAATGGCTTGATTTGATTTTCGAAATTGGGGTGCCAATCGAAAGGGGATGCTTCCCTGATGCCGGGAGTAAAGGAATTTCTTTCCTACGACGTTTACTTTCCGAGATATGGAAGGTAGAATGGAGGGGAATCGCTTTTTTGGAAAACCCCCGATATTTCGAAAACCGTCAGGCCTATCGACTTGAAATTAATGCCAGAGGGCTTAGAATCTCCTAGAGGACCTACCCTGTGAGTTTCATGTGCAAATTCAAAGGTTCACTTGTTGAGGCCGAAAAATAAGAAGGTTAACCCCTTGCGATTTTCTCCAAAAACGCCAAAAAATGGATTCCCGAATTTAGGGTGCCAATCGAAAGGGGATGCTTCCCTGATGCCGGGAGTGAAGGAATTTTTTTCCTACGACGTTTACTTTCCGAGATATGGACGGTAGAAGGGAGGGGAATCGCTTTTTTGGAAAAACCCAGATATTTCGAAAACCGTCGGGCCTATCGACTTGAAATTAACGGCAGAGGGCTCAGAATCTCCTAGAGGACCTACCCTGTGAGTTTCATGTGCAAATTCAAAGGTTCACTTTTTGAGGCCGAAAAATAAGAAGGTTAACCCCTTGCGATTTTCTCCAAAAACGCCAAAAAATGGATTCCCGAATTTAGGGTGCCAATCGAAAGGGGATGCTTCCCTGATGCCGGGAGTAAAGGAATTTCTTTCCTACGACGTTTACTTTCCGAGATATGGAAGGTAGAATGGAGGGGAATCGCTTTTTTGGAAAACCCCCGATATTTCGAAAACAGTCAGGCCTATCGACTTGAAATTAACGCCATAGTCCTTACAACCTCCTAGAAGACCTACCCTGTGAGTTTCATGTGCAAATTCAAAGGTTCACTTTTTGAGGCCGAAAAATAAGAAGGTTAACCCCTTGCGATTTTCTCCAAAAACGCCAAAAAATGGATTCCCGAATTTAGGGTGCCAATCGAAAGGGGATGCTTCCCTGATGCCGGGAGTGAAGGAATTTTTTTCCTACGACGTTTACTTTCCGAGATATGGACGGTAGAAGGGAGGGGAATCGGTTTTTTGGAAAAACCCCGATATTTCGAAAACCGTCAGGCCTATCGACTTGAAATTAACGCCAGAGGGCTTAGAATGTCTTTGCGGACCTACCCGGCGAGTTTCATGTAAAAATTCCAAAGTTCATATTTTCGGGTCGAAAAATTGGAAGGTAAAGTCAAAAAATGGTAGCGTAACGCTTCTCTCCAAAAATGGCTTTATTTGATTTTCGAAATTGGGGTGCCAATCGTAAGGGGATGCTTCCCTGATGCCGGGAGTAAAGGAATTTCTTTCCTACGACGTTTACTTTCCGAGATATGGAAGGTAGAATGGAGGGGAATCGCTTTTTTGGAAAACCCCCGATATTTCGAAAACCGTCAGGCCTATCGACTTGAAATTAACGCCAGAGGGCTTAGAATCTCCTAGAGGACCTACCCTGTGAGTTTCATGTGCAAATTCAAAGGTTCACTTTTTGAGGCCGAAAAATAAGAAGGTTAACCCCTTGCGATTTTCTCCAAAAACGCCAAAAAATGGATTCCCGAATTTAGGGTGCCAATTGAAAGGGGATGCTTCCCTGATGCCGGGAGTAAAGGAATTTCTTTCCTACGACGTTTACTTTCCGAGATATGGAAGGTAGAATGGAGGGGAATCGCTTTTTTGGAAAACCCCCGATATTTCGAAAACCGTCAGGCCTATCGACTTGAAATTAACGCCATAGCGCTTAGAATCTTCCTGCGGGTCTACCCAGGTTTTGTTTTAGAGAGGAAGTATTGCTTTACAAAGTGTTAGCGAATAATACTGTGAAAGGGTGAAAAGAAATAGGTAAAACAGTTCTAGTCTATGGAACGATTCGGAAACAAACCACCTAACGAACTTATTATGCTACATCGACTATGTTTAGTCCATAGAAATTTTCTTGGAGCAGATTCTAGTGTCGATTTACCATTAAAAGATCCTCGGAGTCGCACGGCACAGTAATCCTATCGTTGCAAGTCTCCTCGTATCGTGCTACACGCCCTTCTCCTGTCCCAGATCCTTCTAGCTCCGAAACTTCGTTGTTCTCTTCTACGTTCGGATTGATCCGGAAGGAGTTCTCATGGCAAGGCTCGTACGATATGGTGCACATCTCGATTTCTTGTCTTATGCAGATGTTGTAGTCCTGGTAGGCGAGATGGCGGCCGTTATCGGCGAAATTCATCGTTTGAATCGTACCTCTGGTACCTAGTTGATGGAAATTGATGCAATTAATGGTAGGTAAGAGTAGGGCTCTTTGTTTCTAAGGCACGGATCAAGGATAACATCACCAAGGTATATGTCAAAAATGACAGAATATACAGAAACAAATATTACTGTTAATCATTCTCTCTACATAAGATACTTACTATTTTTCTCTTATTACATATTCTATAATGAAATCGGTATATCTACCAACCGAAGATTTTTGTAAATATTGTATTTAGTGAACGACCAATTTCTTCAAACATTTACCAATAAAGAAAATCTAAAAAATATATTAATCGTTTGCTGAACACACCGCGCAATACATTTTGTTGCTGGTATGTAATACTATTTTCTGTTTACCTTCGAAATATTGCAGGCATCCAGCAGGCGCCTTCTGTACAAAAGGTACTTGCGTTATCCTTATTTCCCACAAGCGATTCACTGCCCTCTTGCTGAGGTTCATCGATATTTCGACGAAATCTGAATTGTCGGCATCAAAGTACACTACAACAAAACACTTATTTTTACCATATGAAGTGAAATTTAAAATAAACATTTACATCTTGACCATAGAAAACGATCCTTAACCTTAAAGAGGTGAAGTCGATCCCAGATAATTTTAACTGAAGTGACTCTAATCGAGATTGTGAAGCACCGAGACTTTAGTTATGAAGTTATAAAGACAAACGTATACCATGTTGTCCACTATTAAATCCACACATCGTGAGAGCCTTAGGAGCACCCCCTGAACTCATGACGAAGACGTCATCCTCGCAAATTCCTGTTGTACGATTTGGTTGGCCCTAGAAAGGAAATAGCTAGATTAGGAATTATTTTACTGTTGTTTAATATTTTTTGGAAGTAAATTTAGTCCTTTTGCCAAACTGTGAAAACTGTAGACCTTTCAATGCACTTGAAACTCTCATTAAAACAAAATTTTAGTCAATTGCCTCAAAATCAAAAAAAGCTTCCAAAATTGTACCTGCTGCTATCGTTTGATTTTGAAACTGTTCAAAACATATTGCTAGGATTGCTTACTTACCAGATTGAAGTGTATAAAATCTAACCGGAACTGCGAGATCTCTTCGTCCATTTTCTTCAAATTTAACGAACATGACGTCATCCCCGACGTTAAATCCGGAAAATGTGGATTAACGAAATAAGTTATGTTATTGGAAGTTTCCTCGTTACACGTCGCAGTAACTGAAAATTTATTAACATTTCAATTCAAAAGCGTTTACGGTAATGTCCTCATTTATATTATGGCGTGTTAAATATAGTTATACCTTAGCAAGAAAATCTGGAAAAAATCATCGTAGTAGTCGTACTATATTCTCAGCATATTTTTTGGCGGGAAACTCATACTGTTAAGAATTTTCAATACAAACTTTTTTTACTAAAACTACGCTGAAAGAAAATTTTAAAAAGAAGTAAAAGAGTCTGCAATAGTCATATAGAAAAATCAGTTTATAGCGATTTCTCGCTTTGTTTTTTGAGGTTCGGTTTCCGTATCTTGGGCTAAAAATGTGGTAATCATTTTTGGAGATGTCGAACATAACGCAAATTTCGTTTCCCTATACCTCCTGTACTAACTATTAAATAATTCAATGTCCGCATGAGGTTTTAACATTTTAAATAATTTAAGGAAAATACAAAAGCAGCAAACGTCACTTTTGAAACGATTTTCTGACGGAGGGAAACAAAAACAACCATTTTGGTTGTTTGGAGGAGAAGAGTAATGTTTGTGATTGATTTTTTAATTTATTAATTACGTACATATACTTACACACGCAGCACACGCCGAATCCTAACGCGCAGGACCCGTAAGATTTCCCCCCTTTTATCTTACACTCGTAAGTATTCATACAAACGCCTGAAAATTGAACAAACGATAAGAATAAAGGAAGTTTTGGAATTTGGAACACGCACCTTTTCTCCTTCCGTCATTCGAATCGCATTCCTCCTCCACCGGAACGGGAAAGAAATTTAAAACTAGGAATAAAACATAAATTATTTTTTAAAAAACAAAAAAACTTTTGTAACTTCCATACTTTGCATTAATCATTTGAATAAAGCAAAAGCCGCTTTGAAACGTTAAATCATTAAGAAACCAAATCAAAACTGTAATTATTACAGTACCTAATGTCCACCAAATATGTAAACAGTATATATCATTGATCACTACTTGTCAAAGTCTACTTGGCTATATAAGCTTGAAAATAAATTCAATATGAAATGACTTTATTCGTGAAGAATTACCTCGTGCGGTCCTCCCCGACGTTTCGTTCAGGAAATTCTCTCCGTCATCAGATCGATTGGATGTCAGTTCCGTTCCGAAAACGTCAATCATCAACGGCGTCGCCGAGGGATTCCTCGGGGGGAGCGACAAAAGTAACGAAAACACCAAGAATCTCTCCGACATGACAAGCTCGGTTCGCGTAACTGTCTGAAGATGATCGTAACGAAAATAACGAGATCTGGGTTAAGAGGACGACGCCATTATAACCCGTATCCGTTCTTTGCGACTTCATCTTCCTCGGGCTCTACTTTCTTCGCCGCCTTCGATTTTCCGACACAATTAGAATAACTCGAAGGAAAACATGAATTATGAAAAATTGCTCGAGGCGCGCGATTCCTACGCACGTTCGACAAAACACAGTTAACGATACGATCTAATCAGTTTGAAACCTCAGCCATCTTAAGAGAAACAGCACCGCAGAAGGATCATTCACCAGAAATTCCCTACAATACAAATGTGTCCTTAAGGAGAATGTCTTGAACCCGATGGGTAGTACTAATCTACAGAATTGCCATCAGCACAAAAGTAACACTAAGTAGCTCACATGGCACTGTTGTTCTATTATTTAACATCTACTCGGATATAATTTTTAAAAAGACCTTGGAGTACAGATCAATGATGAATAAAAAAAAAATAAAAAAATGATCAAATGTTTTATTTGCTGGAGCTGAGATCTGAGAACTCCAAAGGCTGACATGGTTCCATAGAAGAATGCCAGGAATATCTATGTTTACGACTACGACAAGGATTTGAAACCGGAACTCTCGGAATATGTGTAAGATGTAAATTATCCTGGTCGCAGTCGTAAACACCTTTTTAAGGAATAATAATAATAATTCCTTTATAAGGATAAAGGAATTTTCTTATGAAATTCGTAAGACTATTTGAAAATAATTTGGGCCTTTAACTATCAAAAAATGATGTCGATTCGACGTATTCGAAAATGTGATGCAATCTCAATTTTCAAAAATGTTGAAGAAACCACTTATAAACTAGTCGAACTCTACACGATTTTTTTTTTAAAATGTAGTGACCAAAGTTAACTGCCTCAAATACGATTGTACACTAAAATAAGTGCAAGTATGTATTTAAATTTCGCTTTGAAACGTCTACTATACATTACGCCTGCGGCATTAAAAATAAATAAAATTAAAAATGTACGTAAAAGTGTTATTCAATAATTGCCAAGGCCAGCTAAGCTATTAAGCCATCAATTTTTAAAAGAAAATGCAATGCAAGACCCGTTATTTAGTCCAATGGCTGGTTATCTTAGCTCTAAACTTGCTTTTTCTTATTATTATGCAGTTATAATCATTTCTGCCTGCGGGATAGCGAATAGGTAACCTTGCATCTCCAGTGCGTTTCGTATACAATGCGATGAAGTAGAATTCTTCTCATGAGAAGAAAAATTGAATATACCTATAATTAATTACCCAATTTCCTATAATATGATCATCCTTAATGATTCGTTCATGCTGATGAGATATCAGCATCAACAAATTACTTAAGGAAATGTTTAAAAATCATTTGATCATTTGCGAGGGTGGCAAGGAAAATTAATTCACGTTTTTCCAAAAAAAGAAAATTTGGGCAAAATTTTGATATTGAAGCCAATAAAGTTTTTCTTGGGCGTCAGGATATACAAGATATTTTAACAAAAATGCTAAATTACACAATTATCTTTCCAAAATATTCTAAAAGTTCCATTTTCCAAGTTGAGAATTTCAATTGTAATTCGCCAACACACCGTGTGCTTTCGTGGTAACTGTCAATGATTTTTGATTCAAAAAAGTTCCCTTTAGAATTGAGGAACTCAACCCCCAAGTGGGAAATCCCTCAAAAATGAATAAATAAAAAACGTTACGGCCTTAAAAAGTGGAAAGAAAATATCCGAACCAAATTTTCGATAGACCTACTAATAAAAAGGTTGGCGAAATTTTAAAAAATAAATATTTTATTTTTCTGCCAATAACTCGGATTGTGATTAAAATACCTTCGTTTTTGAGGTGAAGTGTTGTTTAAAACATAAGACATCATAACTTCCTCCCTTTAACTAACATTAACAAAGATGTTGCATGAATATACTTCACGTTTTAACAATATCGAATCCAGTAGAATATAATTAAACTTACCACATCAATCACTTTCTTTACCTCGCTCTTTCTCGATGTGATGCATATTTGTGTTCCACTACTTTGGTATTCTATATGCAAGGCCGATGTAGCAATGAGTTTAAGATGACGAGTGTGGTCGCCTCGCTACCTAAAACCTTGATGGAGAAACTCCAATCTTTAATTCACAACACCAAAGTAAAACCGAGAAAATAGGATAATTTATAGCAAATTTCATGGTTATATGTTTACAAAATGGTAAACTGGCTTAGGCTAGTTAAAAATGAAACCAAAGTGACATCAATAGAGAAATTAATCCAGCACAAACCAGCAACAGAGGTCGAATACCTGGATTCCCAGATAACAAATGTTTCGAGTACCGATAAACTATTTGGAGTACGTATTTAGTAAAATGCGATCATTGTCGTACTGACATCAACCCATTGAAAAAAAAAGGGAGTTCAATGATATGGTTGCAAGTAGAGTTGTGGGCAGGTTGGCAGGAGTTCTTATGGTTGATTTGCTGAACAAAAATTTACCCTGGTACTACTCTACCTATTCCATCAATGGAACGATGATACCTTTACTTGCTTCCTGTATTTTCAAAAATCGACAAACAATGGGCACGAACATCATTACTGCTACATCACATCTAAATCCGTACCCTCCAGTATCTCTTTATTTTCGAAACAATTATTGATTGCGATGCCACAAATGAATTAGTGCAGATAACACGAATGGAAAATTCCTTCGAAAAATTACTTATGAACGATCATAAACAGGAACTCATCCTTAGCAGATAACATGCGTCTCGCGGTCTACATTATTCTAACGTTGCTAAGGGGGAATTATGTTCTTTTATGTCGTTAAAAAGCTGTACCAGAACAAGGAAGATGGAGAAGTGCTCAGTGAAAGGACCTCATTGTTGGGGAGGTACAAAAATGGGGGTGTCGAGCGAGGTAAGAGATTATTTCAGAAATGTATGAATTAGTTAATTCGTTAGTAATGTAGTGCGGTTATTTTATTATTATTTGACAATAAGGGTCAGACCCAATGATCAAAGCAGACAGGATTTATGCTTGGAACCAAACTCTTCCATTAGAATTATAATTTGTGTCTTGTCGAACGTTAATGGAAAAAAGGAAACAAAATTTCCAAAAACTATTTAACGCAACACCAACTTAGCAAATTCGATTTTCAAGCTCGTACAGTTTTTGAGGCATTTACTAGAATTTACTTTAAAACCAATAGGGCCACCGTTGACCAAATTTATTTCTGCAAATATTCCTAAGTACTTCAAATTGTTAAAGCATAGAATATCTCAAATTACAAGAGGAAACTGAAAATAATTGTTGTAACTAATTTAAAGGAGTTTAAATAGACACCTTTTTGATTTCAATAGACTCCAAGGAAAACATAAATATTTTTATCTCACTTCTTTCCAGATTAATTGATTAATCGATACGTCGAACTACGTGTTGGCATTGTAACTGATTTCTGTAAAACTATTTACTGTCCCAGATATTAAGTACGGTGCGCTTAAAATATTTCTTTATGCACTGGGCTGCGGATAATGAACTCTCCGCTTTTGGGCATTTACAGTTCTGTACAAGTATAACGTCTTTAAATATATTCAGAAGAAGTCTACTGGATAAAATCACGTTATGCTTATTATTATACTATCGCGTATGTATTTTACGCAACCAAGCGATTAGTTTAAATCTAAATAACACCACATGATATTTTTCCATGCGGTCTAGACTTTTTGCATGATTAAACTATATTAAAAAAAATCTTAATAGGCAGTAGGTGAGGTTATCGAAGGTATTTGAATTTTTTGCCGATTAATATTCAAGACGTATTTTCGCCTTCGTGCCGAAGCCATCGTGACATTAAAAAATATAACACACCGGGAAGGAAAAAAGTACCTTCACCTGAAAACTGTAGAGAATAAATAATGATAATGAGTGATTCGTCTACGGTATATTTCAGTCATTAGAGAATTTTTGCATTTCACGTAACTATCAGCGTTTACCTTATTTTGACAAGATCGCATGCGCATTAAGCAATTTAAATAGCGCTATTGCTCAATGCGCATGCGTCCTATAAAAATAAGGTAAACGCTAATAGCGCCCGACGTTATGTGCAATGTAAAAACTCTGTAATTAAATATAAATATGTTTTAGGGTTAATGATAATGATTATAAAGGGAGCTCTCCTGGATTAAGTCTAAATATTTAAGGTTCAATTAAACTTAAAGCTCAAGGGCTTGTTTGTCTCACCTATTTGCAAATTTGCACAAGACTGTTATCACTATGTTGCATCTACTTGAATACTATAAATGGTCTATTTGGTTAGGATGGGCTAGAATCCTTTAGAATGAATTACGAAACAGAGAAAACCGAGAAAAATTATTCCCGGCCAATCAAAACCCGAAGTGGATATCATTATTTAATGATAATTTAAAATGTAAAGTAATAAATCGTAATAATTTAAATATGAAATGATGAAAGACTCTTCCCAGCATAGAAATCGAACCAGGAATTTAAGATTTCATAAGAGAATAGAAATTCATAAAAATTTAAACCATCTGACAGAAATTCAACCACAATTAAATGTCAATATTAATGTTCAGGATAAAGCATAAAATTTTAATTAAATTGCTGAAATTTGTTTTTATTTTATAATTTTCACCCATCTCTTACCTGTTTTTAAATATAATTATAATTGTTACATTACTCTACACGAGATTAAACATCGATTAAATCATCAAAAACGTAAATACTGCAAAAATATTTAATGCCATAGTAACTCTAATTATAGTTGTGTATATTATTTCCAAATTAATTGTAATATTTCCTTACAATCATTATATCGATTGCATTTACGTACTTACACTTTATAGAGCGAAAAATGAAATGACTTATGCAAATGCCTTTAAGGATGTTCGAATAAGTAAGTACTTTTTTTAGCGAATTCTGCCTCCTTCAAAACTTAAGGAAAAGCCACTTCTCAAGTTGTTAAAAATTTGAAATGAACGCCCAGTACAGGAGGGATTAATTAGAACATTTTTTTTGCCATTTTAGCCTATGAAACATTTTTTCGAGTCTTTTATTATGGGTATTCAAATTTTGAAACATTTTTGAAAATGTCAGTCTTTGTAGGCAAGAAAAAATCAAAAAAAAAATAATATTTTCTACCATAGAAAATCGAGATATCGTTTGAAAACTCAAAATCACGTTTTGATTTGTGAAGTGTTTAAAAACATGTAGGGAGATATACTATCTCATGTACTATATGAAGGAATTTTCATCTGTGTTCTAAAAGGTTCTACCTCATCTTAGTGCTTAGAAAGGTTTAAAAGCCATAATTACACGATAATTTCTTTCACTAATTTCAGATACAACAACGTTTTCGAGGAATTATTTCCGCTAAAGACTTAAACGAGATGAGAATTAATCGGTAATCCAAGGTTTTCTGTTAATGAAATTGTCAAACAATTTATTGGCACCGACGATTATAAAAAGTATGTAAGATCCTGTTTCTCGACAGTTTAAACCGTTACGAGATTTGTTACATTTTTAATGCTGATCGCAATCAGGGGCAGGCAACAAAATCACAGCCAATTTTCATAATATACCTATATTATGGTATGTAATAATAGGAATTCCGCAAACACTAAGTACAAAAGGAAGAAAACACCAACAAATATTCTCCAAATATATTCCAAAATAATCTTTTTTTGAAGAACTCCGTGGCTCTATTCGGTAGAAAGCAGAAGGGAAAACGGAGAGGCAGAAAAGTCACTTGAACAGTAGGATAACGCAAAGAGAAAATATAACATCCACGTGACCTCAACTTGCTAAATAATAGCGTTCTAGCGACGTTAAATTTCAGTTTCGATCGATCGATCGATCGGAGATCGAACTGGCGCGAAAGTACTAACAATAAGTAATACACTTGTGATACATGTGATAGGTTTCTCTGTGATAATGTTAACAGGATGGCAGCTTGCGATATCAAAAGGTGAATTGACTATTAAGAAATCCATTTAAGATCGAATGTGACTTAGGTATTGTATTCAAATAACTTCCGCCAGAAAAAATGCATAATTTACAAGAATTAACGGTACTTAACAACAAACCTGAAGTAAAAGTAGTTTATAAAACTGTTACATAAATAATGTGTTGTGATTTTTTGATAGAAGAGTTTGGCATGGAAAGGGTGCATGTTTTCCAATTATCGAAAAAAATACAACGAACTTCAATTGCAAGGGGATTGTTAATACTGATTCCTATTGAATTGTAACGAAGTAACCGCCTTAAGTCACTGAATTTGGAACTTACCATTTTGAACCTTCAAAGAGTTTACATATTCTGAAGGTTCTTGGAAGGTTCAAAAAAGTTTCCATGATTTTTTCATAACTCTGGTAACGCAATCTTCTTTTGGGTTTTGAACTTTTCAACTGGGTTTCAAAATCCATTTTCGCTGTAATATTTTTTATTGGAATTTTCCCACAAATTAATCCTGTGATTCCGGCGCAATTCTTAAAGCAACGTAATGTATTTGATATCCCCAAATTATTTCATTAAACACCATTGAATCCTCACGTGAGATTAATTTTTTAATTCCAATGGCATTGTTATTACCACCGATTTTCTTTCCCGTCTTTTTCTTAACAAGCAATTAACCTTCACCGTGCGCTTTTTAAATTTACGAGTTACTTCGTTTTTAAAATTACCTCATCTCAATTTTCTTATGCTTCATTTATTCGCGAGATAAGTTCGGATGTTTTCACGGCCGCGACGAAAGAAGATTTAACGTGAAATTAGCACAATTAAATAATAAACATTAATTTGCCGATAAGTGCATACAATGGGGCTTCACTGATGTCCCGAGCTTATATTCCGCTAATTCGAATTTTGCGATAATAAAGTTAACAATCCGTTGTTAACGAAAGTATTTTTCCGCTTAATTACTATGTTTTTTGAGGTCGTCGATATCGTAAAAGTTACGGAAAAATATTGTACAACAGCATCACAAGTGAAGAAAGAAAGTTATTATGTTTTATAGAGAGAACGTGTTTTCACAAACGTCAAGAATGCGGAGATTTATAATAAATAATGCTTGGATTTCGTTTTCGCAAATTATGAAACCTGAAAATTGGCTGACTCAACTGACACATCACCCCACGTAACAGAATATAAAAGACGATCCGAATACGAACTTAGGAAACATTAATCATGGCACAGGTGGAACAAAGTGAATGCAACATGAATTATAGTTACCGAATTGGATATAAACTTACATATATAATATTGTCACGTAATCACATTAACTTTGGGACACTGTACGGATAACATGGCTTAGTGCTAATGATGATAATAATGAATCAATAAAATTTTATGTACCGTAATTTAAAAACGAAAAACTTTAAAGCAATAAAAATGCTTAATTTCATATAAAATCAATTCTAACCGATTGATATTTAACGATGCGCACAACGCCAAGCCTTCAGCTGTCAATTGAACCAAGAGCAATTTGTTGGTAGCAAGATTATGAAGGCTGCACCAAGAATCCCCTTCGAGCTTCTGGCAGAATGAAGAACAGGGTGGCTTTTGTGCCGGTAGATCTTCACTATTACACAACTGAATGATAGAAGCTTAGCGCATAACTTAGAAACTAAGATACAAAATAAAATATCTGCAAAAAGTCCGTGAAAACGTTCCGCTATGAAAATTGGGGAAAGCTATGAAAAATCAGAATATTAACATCAAATATACTAATCTTATACACAGGTAATATGAGTACTGTCAATGTAGGGAATCCAATGTCTACTGAATTTAACGTGGGTAAACATTTAAGGCAAGGTTGTTGTCTACCATCCACGCTATGTAAGATATACTTAAATGAAGCATTAAGAGAATGGTAAAGGAAATGTGAAAATATGGGAATAAACCTACACAATAACTCTTAACCATCTGCCTTACATACTAGTGCTTACAAAGTTGGTCATTGACTTACTATTCCCATTATAATTATATTCGCTTTATTCAATTACATAATTGACGAAAGTAAGTTATTAAACGGCCAGTCTGGGCTGGTATCAGTAATATTTTTTGTGGTCTGCTCTCCCCCATAAGAGTCAAAAAGAGTTGGACACCTTAGACTATGCCTACTAAATACAAAATAAAAGGAAATAATACACTTACCCGCACAAATTTAACGAAACAGGAACAATGCCTACGGCCCTCAAACTTAAACCTGATTTTCCTTTTGTTCCAGTTTTCATGATACCTCAAAGGTACATCTTAGGTATCATGGGTTTCCTGGCGGTAGTGAACGCCTATACTATGCGCGTCATCCTCTCGGTCGCCATCACGGAAATGGTGGAAGTGAAAACTTCGAAAAACTTCTCGGACAGTTGTACCTTCTACGAGAAGAACGTCACGGTACGCGTTAAAGTAAGTACACGAAATAAACGCGTCTCTTCGGAGATAATTCTTTGGACTCACCTCAGACGACCATGGACTCCTATCCGTGGACGAACCAGCAGCAAGGCCTGATCCTGAGCTCCTTCTATTGGGGCTACGTGGTCACCCATATACCCGGCGGGATAATCGCCCAGAAGTTCGGTGGGAAGTACGCGCTGGCGGTGGGCATACTGTGCACGTCACTGTTCACGTTCTTCACCCCCTTCGTGATCTACGCCACCGACGGGAATTGGATCTGGGTGGTGGTGATCCGGGTCTTCGAGGGATTAGGGGAGGTTTGTTAACACAACCACACACCTTGTATTTCGTTCATTTGGACCGTTTGATTTCGCTTGAAGGGTACAACTTTCCCAGCCCTGACAACCCTCTTGGCTAATTGGGTGCCCATCGGCGAGAGGTCGAAGATAGGAACCTTGGTGTACGCCGGGAGCCAGATCGGTAAACCATTTTACCTTACTGCTATCTGAAATCAAAGAAACATTGTATTTTCAAGCCTATTATGTCGTAAGATATAACTAACATGTCGTAAGTGTCTACTACTAATCAGTAGCGATACCTGAGGTAATGAAGGGACGAACTAGGCAAGCTACTTAGAGTCAATAATTGAAAACAACCACTACATCACAATTACTGTTTAAATTCTAATTTCTGTTTTCATTCCCCGTTGTTTTCATAGGCACTGTCGTTGGAAATTCGCTCAGTGGAGTGATAATCGCTACAACGAAGAGTTGGGCAAACGTATTTTACGTCTTCGGGATTCTGGGCGTGCTCTGGGTGATTCTCTTCGTAATGCTGTGTTATCCACATCCAGAATCGCATCCGTTCATAACGGAGAAAGAGAAGATTTACTTAGGGGAGGAAATCGGTAAGGCACAATCATCAATCATATATGTACAATGTAGGGAGCAGTACAATTTACGTTACAAAACTGAAAGTGTTTTTCAGATCGTTTTAGGAACCAAAACTAGTAAATAATTGTAGTGTAATAGTAAAAATGTAGCAGCAGTAGCAGTGTGGTGAGAGTGCTTTACGACCATACATAAACCTACATCGGTAGTGCCTTTTGGTTCCAAAGTTGGATAACTAACTCCCCACTATGAACCCCCTTTATTTACGATCTTGCTATATCATTTCTTCTTCAGTGAACGACCCCCTCCACCAGAAGAACATCCCCTGGCGGAAGATTCTCCTCTCGTCGCCGTTATGGGCGCTCACCTGCGCTCAGATCGGTCACGACTGGGGCTTCTTCGCCATGGTGACCGATCTGCCGAAGTACATGGCCGAGATCTTACATTTCGACGTCAAGGCGAACGGGATCTGGTCGTCGGTTCCATACCTTGTCATGTGGTTGGTCTCTATGTCCTCTGCGAGCGTTTGCGATTGGCTGATACAGAAGGGATGGCTGAGCGTGACGGGCGCGAGGAAAACCTTCACGACGATAGGTAAATTGACTAGAAAAATAATATAAGAGAATACGTGGTGATCGAGGTAAAAACAAATGGGATATACTCGTATAGATAAAGCACTTGAAACCATTGTCATTTTATGAGTACTTCGAACCCAAAATTATATGACAAATAACTAAAAAACTGAAGTTTCCAGTCTCACCCAAGAGGTCGTTACCTTTTCTTTCAGAAGTGGTCGCTTCGCCCCTAAAAGCACTTAATATACACGCTTTAATACAGAACATAAAACTTCATAGTTAGTTAATTGCCCATTTTCTATTTTCTGTTGTAATAAATATTTGTAGGAATCAACATTTGTTGAAGTTATAACAGCAGCAGCATCAGTTTATAAATATAGTAATCTTACAATCATCATAGACTGGACAGCAGCTATATCCAAAAATACATTTCATGTTATCCATAATTTTTCTAATTACATTCCAGGATTTATTCTTATTGCCACAGTTATGTAATAATTGGATGGAGTACTTTTCCTCCTGCATCATTCCTTAATTTTGTTAATAGTTACGGCATCTATATACTAGCTGCCCTTGCATAGAAACATTTAAAGATCCTTATTTAATGCAACACTTTCAAAATTTTCTTTTCATGGACTTTATAATCGAATCACAAACTCTGATTACCTTCCAGCATCGATCGGTCCTGCGATGTTCATCGTCGCCGCCGTGTACGCCGGGTGCGACCGTCCGCTCGCCGTAACCATGTTCACCATAGCGATGGGCTCCATGGGATCCTTCTATTGCGGCATGAAAGTGAACGCGTTGGACCTCGCCCCCAATTACGCGGGTACCGTCATGGCGATCGTCAATGGACTAGGGGGCCTCACCGGGATCGTGGTCCCCTACTTGATCGGAGCGCTAACAGAGAACGTGAGGCAATGTCTTCAGTTTCTTTTTTAAAGAGCAGGGGTAACAATTTTTCGGTCATGTTTAACTCCAACAAAAACGATGAGCTTGGATTTTGAACATACTAACAGAAATTGCTTGATGTATTAATGCCATTGGATTACATTGAAGATTTCAGTTCTTATCGGGTTGGTGTGTAAACATTGACCACTTTAAATCCAGATGCTTTAAAGAAAGGGTTTAGTCAAATTTTGAACATGCAATATGATTCATTCCTAAAGGTGACGAGGTTTTTTTTAAACATCTGAACTTAAACCTGTTACCTCTGATTTCTTCAAATAAAATTTTAGATTTTCATAACATTTTTTTGTTCCAGCATACAATACAAGAATGGAAAGTAGTCTTCTGGATAACATTTGGCGTGTTTTTCGTAACGAACATCATATTTTTACTATTCGGAAGTGGTAATATTCAAGAATGGAATGATAATTCAGAGAAATCATACGAAAATCAAGAAAAACAGTTGGAATTGGTCCAAGCCAAACATGAGGATGGTGAAAAGATGAAAGAAGTAACGTTCAAAACGAGACTGTAAACGTCTAAGGACAATACTTAATATTGTGATTTTTATAATACTTTTTTAACACAAAACTAGAACTATTGAGCTAACAGAAGTTCTAGTAAATAATCCAAACAAGGTTTTGAAATGTTTATTCAGAGCACAACTTTGTTAAAAACTGTTACTTCAATCTTATAGATTGCTTCTTGTAACCTATACACTTTACTTTACCTCACAACTCCCACGATTAAAAAGTTTCCTTTTTGAAATAGTTTATTACAACTTTATTATCTAACGCAACTTAAAATTATCGAAAAACCCTTGTAATAAATACATTCTCCTAAGAAGTCGTTACATCAGCGAGATTTGAATCATCCTTCTTATGGTCCTTCTCCCATCGCGACTTCCCTTCTTCGGAACGTTTCTCTTTATCCTCCTTCTCTTTTTTGATATAAACAGATTCGTCCCTTGAAGGGTGAGAAGAGGTGCTTTTCAATACTGGATCGATTTTATCTCTGATGTCCATAAGGGTGGTTTCGTAAAGCTTTGAATAAGCCTGAAACATAGTGTATATCACCAAAAAGTAAATACAGTTCACAAGCTTGGCATAAACCTCGCGTACCTGTTAAAATATTCTACAGATTCTTAAACCTAATATTATTTCATTCAACTACTTTAAAACTTCTTACGTTTATTCTACTCAGCGATTCCTCGGTGTTCCTGAGTTTTTCTTTGTACTCTTTAATTTCAGCATTCAAATGCTTAATGTTCAATTCAGATTTGCTTTGTTTCTCCAATAGCTTTTGATTTTCACTTTTCAAGTGAACCATCCTCGACTCCGTCTCAAGCCTTGCCTGTTCGCTGCGTTCCAGCTGTGACTTCAGCTTCTTTACGTCAATAAGGGACCCTTGGAACATTACAAAACCTAACAAAAGAAAAGCGTAAGCGTAATTCCATCGACGCAAGTGTGAAGTATTGGAATTTGTCAACATAGTGTAATAAAATTATAAATGTAATTGCTACACTTAGAATTGTTAGACAGTAAGGAATTGTGAATAGGTAGAAATGTGGATTCATGTGTAAATCGTTAAAAAAACAGTAGATATGATGAGTTTTAATAAAAAAGAGGTGGCTTATTATACCCAGTGAAGTAAGCAATTATAGTTATTACTAATCCAAATCCAAATATCATTCAAGGCGAGATCGACCTTTTAGCCATTAACCGTTAGTAGAGATATTTATAATTTGTATTTCTATACACATAGTTTTTTAGTGGCACAATTCCACAAATTTTTCTGAACGCTTACCTTCTTCCTCCATAGTTTCCATATTACTATCAACTTCAACCTTATCCTTATCTAGTTCCTTAAATATGGGAAACACCTTCTTATTTCCCAATGCCAAACATTCTACTTGCGATTCATCCTTTGCGACCTCGGCTTCATTATCCTTGGGCTCATCCTTGGGTCTGTCCGTCAGTTTTCTGTAATGTAACGAATCCCTCGTCACCACCTTACTAACTAATTTGCGCACTTGTGCCCTTGAAAGTTTCAGCCCCAGTGTAAAGAGGAGATCCTCGATGTCCTTGTCAAAGATATACCCACAGTGCGTTTGATCGAAGTAGACGAATGATAGCAACAAATGCTTGTCTTTGGTGTACAACTTTACTGTGCTTTTCTTCTTGTCCTTCTTATCTCTTCTTCTATCTTTGTCATCGTCATCGTCTTCTTCGTCGTCGTCGGCACTCTCGTCCTTTTTCCAATCCTTTCTTTTTTCGTTGTCGCTTCTCTGTTTATTACTCTCAGTTTCGGCATCTTCGATATTCTGCTCTTGATCTTGATTCCTCTTATCGTCATTTTCGACGCTTCTCCCCTTATCGTCTTTCTTCTTGGCTGCCTTCTTATCGTCCTTTTCTTTCTTTTCTTCTTTTTTCACTTCTTTCTCCTTCGGTTTTTCCGGCAGACTACATAAAACCTAAAGAAAATTTTAAAAGAACTCATTCTTTAGTATTTACACATCAAAATAGGGTAATATACCCGAAATGACGCTTACCTGGTAAATATTAAATCCGAAATCTCTTATCAACATTTCATTAAACAGTTCAGCAAACAGCGAGACCTCGAAGGAGTGCTCCTTGGTGTCCTCAGGTCGGTAATCCAGAATGAGGGAAAGGGACATAATGGTGCTGTCAAATTTTCCAGATTTGGCCGTTTTCGATGGATGCACGATTATGTGTGGGTTATCAGGTAAAGTGTACCAACGCTCGAGCATCGCCTTCTCCTTTTCGTCAAGTTTTTTCTCCTTTTCTTCCACCTATCGCGGAGTTAATTACAGATTAATATATTGCCTCAAATCTATAAGACAGATACGTAACTGTTTATAAAACCTTCCAAAAAATTCCTTATGTTTAACGAAAACTATCTTTTAAATGCTACCCGCTGCTTTAAAGCTTACCTCAACTGTTTTATCCTCTTTCAAGCTCTCAGTTCCGGACTCCCCATTCTTGTCGTGCTCCTCGGTCCTTTCGGCTTCCGACTTTAGAGCCTTCACCAATCTAGCGACCAGCTGAGACTTCAATCCGCTGTTGCTGATCTTCCTCGCCTTGAGCTCCTTTCTCAGATCAACGACGCCCATAGTTTTCGGGTCCAGCTGCGAGTGATGGGTGGGTTCCAGCTTGGCGACGAGCGACTCCTCCTCCTAAACCGAAATACCAAGTCAATATCGTTAGTAAACGAATAAGGTCAAGAATAATCGTCATTCATTCATCATCAACCAATCACATTGCGGTTTGCGTGTATTCGGCAGTAACGTTGAGGGTAGTTGAGGATATAATGCGGTATTCGCGATCTCCAAAAACAGCCAACAGCATAATACCTAGCCTATGTGTTTATTTAAATAATATGGAGGGTACGGACGGGGAATGTTTTGGAGGAGGTTGTTCCGTGAGTATCTCTTTGGTAGGGTTTGTTCTCTCCTATGAAATTGCAACAACACGGGTACCTGGGGCAAGTACCGAAACGGTGGCACTTCGAATTGGGAAAAAATAGGAATGTGCTGCAGAGAATTTTGTTTGTTAGGATTTTCCTGCAGTCTAATGCTAAACTGCTTTGATCTAATTTTGTTTACTTCAAGATGTAATATTAAATATATTTCAGTTAACTAATAATTAAGAGAGGACCGATTATATCTCGTTTGTTTGGACAAGCTATAATCATATTCAGTTAAATTGTGTGTCAATACATTCATCACACAGCTGTCATGTAATCAAGTGTGTCTCCCACTAATTTAATAGGCGTGTTCCTCTTCGAGGATCTTGAATTTAAGTATGGCTGACTTTCATATAAAAGAAAGCGACAAGTAAGCAAACCATTGAATATAATTGTACGAAGGGAGAGAACACAGGAGTTCCGCCATCAATTTTTTGTATAAAAAGTAGCTGTAGGAAATTCATTCATGGATTTGTCTTCAGGCACCATCTTTCTTTCTGTTACAACCTCAAAGAAGAAAAATAAACCCAGAGAGATAATTTCCGACATTGAAGTTTACAAGTATGGATGCAGGACATGTGTGAATATTTGTGTGCCTTTTCATCAGGAGTTAGAGCCTCGTCCGCAGCAGTAGCAGCAGCGCCTCCTCCCTGTTCCAGCTCCTGCTGCTCCTGCACCTCGAACTTCCTCTCCAACTCTCTCCTGTAGCTCTGCTGCAGCCCGTCCCACTCCAATCGCGTTGGGAGGCAACTCCAAACGTCCGGCAGAAAAATCACGACAGTTTCGACTCGAGCTGGCACGTTCCTGCCCCTGTAGGTCGACTCGCCGCGACGGTAATACAGTTCCACGAAACGGTACCTATTGGGGGAGATCAATAAAAAAGAACGCCTCAGTTTGGTACCAGACGGGGAAACGAGTCGTGTCGTTCGTCCGACAACCCTTCCCACAAAAACCCACTCTGACGACATGAAACAAGAAATTCGTTAATGTTCTGGGATCTCCCTCAGAGAAAAACATCTAAGCGAATGTCCATACTAAAATAAATGAAGAATATTGAAAGAAACAAATTAATTTCGTAAGTAGGTATTCACCCCAATTTCCTCTAGGTAGCAACGGCAAGTCGCTGTATATCATTTCGCGCCTTAGAACAGTACAAGCACCGCATACATTAGAGAAAATTATTTAAATATGTTTGCACTTCCCAACTGGTCGGTGTAATATGTAAAATATGTCGCTGATTTCTAGAATTTAATACACAAGGTGTCCCATATTGGCTGGGCAAAAAACGTAGGACACTGTATATTGAAACTTAAATCATGAATTATTCCAATGGAAATTCTTTCTGTTTCAATATTCTTTGAATATACCAACAGATCCAAAAATTATTTTACTACAATGTTCTGACACACAACCATATTTAATTTTTGAATGAAATTTTAATCGAAAGAAAAACAAACTTGAAGTCTGTTTTCAAGTACGTTTTAGGTTACTTCACAACTGATTCAAAAGTCACCACTTAAAAAACTAATGATTATGACATATATTAAATAAAATTTCTAAATCATGACTATTAATCGGCACCAATTTTTCCTAATTACAATCAGCTTAAAAATTCAAAGTCCGCTTATGAGCAACAGAAGTAATCAATAATAACTTTTTGAATCTATTAGTAGACACTTATCAAACCACTCAAAACCTTTAAACCAGACAAATGAAAACCGCTCACCACTGAGTGCAGCTTGACAAATCGATCCCCGTCAGAGCCTTGCATGTCCTGATAGCTGTCCTTATCAGAACTGAAGGATCCTTATCCGGATTTTCCCCATCTAAAGAGGGACTCCATGGCCCCCCGATCGCCATCGTCTCATTCTTCCCCCTCAGACCGACCAGAAAATTGATCAACCTCGTCGGGTGGATGTGATCCTCGGTATCCTCATTGTCCTTGTTTTCGACCAATGGGCAGCACTTGCGGTACATTTCGTCCAATGCTGGCATGCTCATAAGCATCACCTTTGCCGAGAATAGATAATCCGCATCGGGAGGTTCCAGGACTACAGAGCTGTTGTCCGTTAGCGAGTCCACCTCCTTGTTCATTATGTGGAATGAGCATGGTTTGTTTAAGGAGAACGGTTTGTCTGGCGGAAAGGAGTCCACCCACTTAATATTTGTGTAGAAGAAGTCTGATGGGATGTAGAGGTTATTGTAGCGCCTTCGTACTTCCAATACATCGCCTTCAGATCTGTAAAGCAACAAATTGTTCCAGTAGGGAATTGTTCCAGAAGCTATCAAGTGACAGCTTTTGGAAGTTATGGAAATTGAATGAGGTACAATTCCACAGTTCAAAAGGCTACAATCCTTTGGAAGAAAGGTATGTTTTCTGTATGCAATTATGGCTACTAATACTTTTACATGACTTACAAATAACATAAAAATGGTTTTTGCTTTTTAGGCTATGACCTTTGTACAAGTTACTACTTTATTAATCCAGAAGACTCAGACCTCAGAAGATTACTTAGGAATCAATGTTATGGAAGCGAATTTTAATACATACAAGTCGAGTGCAATCTTCGGCACCTGCACCATGTATCTCGGGACGACCCTCGACCGCCTCCTTGGCTTCGGGCTCCTGGAGCGCCTCCTAACCGGAGACCTCTTCTCCTCCTTCTCCCTCATCCTATCCTCACGCCTACGCTTTCTCTCCACCTCATCTTCATCCCGTCCTCTGTCCTTCCTAGTCACTACCATGGATTTTCGGGTGGCACGATTGCCATCGTTATTCGACTGCCCCTGGATGTTCCCATAATTATTCGAATTGGTGCCCCCGTATGTCTTGGAAGAGTTGTTGTTCCGTAACTGATTATTAAGGGATAGCACCTAATAGAGATAATACAAAATTTTGAAAAAACAGCTGAGTATAAACTATACAGTATTGTTTACAATAGCTATTAATATTTCTAGTACCTGAACTCTTGTTGCGCTCCACTTGAAATGCATGTTGGGTGTGTGAGAGGCCTCCACCAGCACCCGATCGCCGACCACCGGGTTGGAGCCTTTGGTGCAAACGTTCATCTGGAAGATGACTTCTTCGTCGACCAGACCGAAGTTATCGTGTATTTGGGTGATCTTCCCAGTGAAGACTCTCTGTTTGGTGCCGCCGGAGTTGGAGTTGTTCTGCATCGGCGACATGGGGGCGAGATTAGTTTGGAAAGCGGTCGGGTTGAGGCCCCTGGTGTTCGGGTAGGCGACCTGCTGGAATATCGGGTTGGAGGCCGCGATCTGGGAGTTTAACGTGGCGGCCGCGTTCATTTGATGCAGGCCGAGGCCGAGGTTCTGCTGCTGCAGACCGATGGCGTTCTGGAACACCTGCTGCTGCTGCTGGAACTGCACCATTCCAGAGCCGATGTTGCCTAGAAAATCATTTTACGTACGTGCATATGCGTTGGAAATTAACTGGGGCGCTCGCCCTTACCCCATGCTTTGTTGTTGTAACCTATGTTATTCATATTACTCATTTTTATTCCGTTTACTAGCAGAACTCATTCATGGTAAATACTTCGCCATTTTGAATGTATGCGGAAATGACATATGACTTGATAAATTCGTGTTTCAAGCTTTTCGTACACTCTCTTCTCACAACTTTTGGTGAAATTTATACAAATTCATCGAAATATGGAGTGTTACTTTGAAAACAATTTCAGCCTGCTGTTCACGTGCCGATTATTGATTTGTTGATGTAGTTTGACATTCTGTGGTAGAAGACGTCACAAAACAAAACTTTCGAAGGAAGGATAGATTTCTGTAACTCTATAGATATTCTTAGTTTAGTATTACACCGCACGAGGGAGCCCTCATAGCCACAATGCCATAAATGGGCGGGAAGTTTAAACATACTCTTGTAATTTTACTGATAGTAGTATATCGTGCAAAGAACTCCCAGTCAAATTTAACAAACAACAAAAATTCCAGGAGCACATGATTCATGTGATTAAACAGCCACCAAAATTCTGCCACTGCTGTTGGTTTGGGTTCTATCAATAAACTATGGTGATTATTTAATCATACATGAAAATACCTAAGAGGATGTTATCACCGATCACCTAATGGAATGGAGGGATTAAAAGAATTTTTTCGTTAACGTCTAATTGACTCGTTTGATCATATATTCCATTGTGTTATCTACTCTACGATCTACTGACAAAAGGTATTTTTTACCTGGTTATAAGGTGCGTGTTCATTGTCACGACATAATTGAAAACGTTTTTCACAATGTATGTTATTATTTAAACCTCGCAGTTTCTCGGTAATCGGTAATTAATCATCAATTTTCAAACATGAATTGTACGAGTAATTAATAACTTTATTTGATTAGAGTTTCGTATTAGCATTTTCAATAAAACTAGGAATTAAAGATTTGGTATTGATACCTCTATTAATCTTTATTGTACGTTTAAATTTCAATCAATAAACTGCAAAGGGTTATGAGGTATTCCCACAGCAGACGGTGCATCATACATTGAATGAATGGAATTCCATATAAAAACAGTATAAACTCTAAATGAAACCAAAAAACTGGTAAAATATTTTGGGAATTAATACTTGTCAAGCGTATCTCCTTTAGTTACACTTATATACGTAATATATGTCAATAATTACATTTTTAATAATCAATTTTAATAATAATTAATAAAGCGAACTTTCACTAGTTAATATTTCCTCATTACTATTATTATTTTTAGTCAATGTTAAATTCATTGACGATCTCAGGTCTTCTACTTCTTTGATGCTCGGAACAAAATGGAAGAATTTCAAAGCTGGATAATAAAATGTCGAAGAGTCATTAAAATAGATCAAGGATCTCGTAGGATTTTCAATGAGTCTGTTCCTTGTTGGGAACAATGTATTTCTAATTGAAGGTGAAGTGACTGGAATGTACGTACGTTAAACCTTTTACGAGACTGAAACTAATATATTGACTCCGTAAGTACGTAATACTTTCCCTTTCCCGAATTCGTTTTTAATTTTGCTTTTGCCTATTTGTGATTTACAGAATTTAAAAATTATGCTTCAAATTGTTAGGGCTAAAAAGGAAAAGAAAGGTGCACGAATGTGTTTATTGGGTAGTTTACGCGATTTGATAATGATTTCTTTAAATTGTGAAATGTTGCTTAAATAATTGTACCCATTATTATGTTGAGAATTGTTTGATTAATCTATGTATTTGTAATATGTAGACGCAATCATATGTTTTTTCCGTGTACATGCATTCATTATATTAATTAGGAAAACGTTCGCTTTATTAAGCATTATCTAGGGTATGCGATTTTAATTATATCATTTTAGCGTTACGTAATCTAATTGTAAAACGAGGATTCAACTGATCGACGATAGTCTTCAATAAATTGTTAATTTCTAAAAATATGTTAAAATATATTATTTAAAAACGGTCATTGGTTTAGAAATCGAATCTGGTTTGTGTAAGAATATTTAATGCACTATCACTTTTAATATATATTCGAAAGTAAACAAAAATGATAATTACCTTATTGCAGTTTAAATTCGATGATATTTATTTATCAGGCAATTAATTACTTTTTAGAGACATTTCGTTTCAAGGAACAGTGATTTCGCGATGAAGAACAGTAGCGAAATGTTTAGAGAACTTTCGAAATCACAAGAATTACCGTTAAATATCGTTTTGAAAAACATTCAAATCCTTCCGCGTGTCGAGATAAACAATTAACAATATTTCGACAATGTTTGAAGAGATTTTTTTAAAAACTGTCATTATAAAAAAGTTATTTTTGCAATAAATAATTGATATTCAAAAAAGTGGCCTTATTTGAGGAATTGAACCATTAATTTTGCTTTGTTTAATAACACGATAAATCGTTGTTCGCAGTAATTTAGATAATTTAACTATTCTCCGTACAATGAAATTCAAAGAGTGTTGCGGTTATTCTGCTTTTGAGCAAACCAAAATATTTAAAATTATACGCTGTCTTGGAACGTGCAAGTCATTTTGGGAAAATTCCCAAATTTGTGCCTCATTTGTTTCTGTAGCATTATTTCTATTGAGTATAATGTCTATATCATGGCCATTATTAATTTCGTCGAAAGGTCCCCAAAAAGCCATTTTAAAATAATAATTGCAATTGCATGCGCACACCACTGAACTCTGGTGACGACTGAAAATGAACACGTGCTCGGCGCTCAAATTTAATGGCTGTAGTGGACCTGTCTAATTCTGGATACTAATAGGCATTTCATATATAGGCATGTATTGTAGCGACTAACAACATTTCTCCGCCTAAAAATATACGGGGGAAGGTTAAACGGTACGTTACATGAATGCTCTGCTTTTGTATAGGGTAAAACCGTATTTTTAAAATGCGCTCGGTATAAAGTCGGTTGATTTTTCGTTTTTCAACTGGACCAACCCTTACTGGAAGGAGCTTACAATTGTATTTATCGAAATTTTGCAATTCTACATGGAAAAATTGTAATGTCTCGAAATAAATGTTTCTTAAGCAATTTGGAGTATGCGGGGACCGCTTCGCGACGAAACTTGCTTCGTGGGGCGGCGGTGGTCGCACGCACGTCGAATTCGTTTCGTTCTTGGGGAAATTCGCTTCCACCTCCACCACCTCGAGCCGGAGTCGGAGCGGTCGTCGCCGCCGGAGGAGAGGACCCGAAGATATCTCTGGTGTCGTACGACGGCGAAGACGATACCGCGGCAACTTTCTCTCGCTAATATCACCGAGGACCGCCGGCCGACCGGAGTCAGTCCGCGCGTTTTCCCGGTGCGAGCGACGTTCTCTTCCCTCCCGGAGCCGTCGAATTCTACGCACGCACGCACGTCTCGCGTTCGAATCCCGTCGCGCTTACCTCCTTCCCCCTTTCGGCGGTCGGAGAGAGAAATTCTGGTGTTCCCTTCGAGCTTTCCGCGCTTCCTGACGGATTATGCCCGAGGAGTGATCCGGCTTCCCTTTCTTCGTCGACGAGATTTTTGTTTTTGAACGTTCGAGACTTTTTCAGAGGGAGTGTCAAGTACGATGGAGTTAATCAGGTAGGTGTGTTTGGCTGCCGGGATTTTCTTTGTCGCCGTTACACTTTTCACGTAGAACGAATTCCAAACGATCATTTTTAATTTTTCAATTCATACCATGAAAATTTGAAAATTTAAAATTCAAATACTGTTAAATAAACGCTCAATTATATCCACGAATTTAAAGCATACCAATCTGTGTATCAAGAATTTAAAGTTACTATCGAATTTTTTATCAGTGCCCTTATAATTATATAAGTTTTCATCGATTGATTCTTTTTTTCCTAATAAATACTATTAAATAAACGCTCAATTATATCCACGAATTTAAAGCATACCAATCTGTGTATCAAGAATTTAAAGTTACTATCGAATTTTTTATCAGTGCCCTTATAATTATATAAGTTTTCATCGATTGATTCTTTTTTTCCTAATAAATACTATTAAATAAACGCTCAATTATATCCACGAATTTAAAGCATACCAATCTGTGTATCAAGAATTTAAAGTTACTATCGAATTTTTTATCAGTGCCCTTATAATTATATAAGTTTTCATCGATTGATTCTTTTTTTCCTAATAAATACTATTAAATAAACGCTCAATTATATCCACGAATTTAAAGCATACCAATCTGTGTATCAAGAATTTAAAGTTACTATCGAATTTTTTATCAGTGCCCTTATAATTATATAAGTTTTCATCGATTGATTCTTTTTCTCCTAATAAATACTATTAAATAAACGCTCAATTATATCCACGAATTTAAAGCATACCAATCTGTGTATCAAGAATTTAAAGTTACTATCGAATTTTTTATCAGTGCCCTTATAATTATATAAGTTTTCATCGATTGATTCTTTTTTTCCTAATAAATACTATTAAATAAACGCTCAATTATATCCACGAATTTAAAGCATACCAATCTGTGTATCAAGAATTTAAAGTTACTATCGAATTTTTTATCAGTGCCCTTATAATTATATAAGTTTCCATCGATTATTGCTTTTTTTTTTCAAAAAAATACAATAAATATAATTAAAACGAACAAAAAATTTGCTAAACTGGAACATCATGACTTATTTAAAAGTCTACGAAAAACAAATTTCCCCATTTTGAGTATCTTTTAAACATTCCACTCAAGAAACCAATCAAATCAACCTATTGCATACCTATTTTATGAATTTTTATCATCGAATTCGATTCCATACAAAAATAAAACAAACCTCCACTCATCCTTTTGTTCTAAATTGTATTATTTCCATCAATTATTACTCACCTAGTATGATTAAACGTTTAACCAATCCTACTAAATTAATAATAAATTTGGGAGACTTCAATAATTGAAAGTTCTAGATATTGAACTTTTGATTGCCTTCAAAATAATATCGCAATCGAACAACAAAAGTACGTTTCCTGCGGAGTTGACCTCAAAATACTCGATTAAATCTCGATATTTTATTCAGATGGTCAAATTTTACGATTTAAATAGCTTGGCGACATCACGATTTGATCGAAAAAAAAAAAAAAAAATTAAAAACGGTGATGAAATGAGGTATGATTATTTATAATTCTGAAATAAAATTTGAGCAACAAATGGTCATTGTTTTAGGTAAAATATAATTAAAGTAAATGTTATTAAGAAAGGTAAATCAATGGCAGGCTATGAACAAATTTTTACCACTCATTCTATAATTATGGTAATAATATATAATAGTAATAAATAATAACAATATTTATTATTATTGTATATGTCTTACATATTTTTATTATACTGTATGACAAATATTATTACCCTGTGTGCCCATTTAACATAGCTTACATCTTAATTTCGGCTTTACTTTTACTAGATATTTACAGGGTTAATTATATACATTTAAAATTTTATAATTAATTACATATTGTACATTGTAATTAATGTTTAATGAACTATGTATTGTACATTGTAAAATTATAAATATACATAATTAACCCGATAGATATCTAATAAAAGTGAAGCCAAAAAAATATAGGTATTCATTGTTGAATAGACATACGAGGAAATATATATCACATAATAATTTAATTAGATTATTAATAACATATAATGGTAATTTAATATTTACTGTATTCAATAAAAATAAATGTATTTTATAGAAATATATTTCATTTATGTTTCTTAAATTTAAATTATTTTCTATTTCTTTTTAAAAAAGCTAATTGAAATGGTTTCCAAATCCATTATGTGATACTTTTAATTACAATATTTTATGAAAATTCGATTGCAAAACTCACAAGGAAAATGAAAGGAAGCCTGTATGAAATAAATACTACGTAAAAGTACGACATTTCATTTTTACTTTTCAGTTAAGTATGGTCGAAAAGACTTGGTAGAAGCGGAGATATGAATTTTTGAAAATGGCCGTTTTTGGTCATTTGTTGACATTTAATAACTCATAACTAGGAAACGATGTATTTTTTGAAAAAATGTCAAAGAACAAAAAGTGTTTATTTTTATCGAATTAATCGGAAAAAAAACCATTGTGAAACATTTTTCAATTTTTTTATAATTTTGCAAGTTCTTTTGTTAATAACAAATAAATGACCACTCGGATCGAAACATGGTTTATATTCGCAATAATAGAATGAATGGAAAAAGAAAAAGATGTGACTTTCCATGCAGCCTGACATTTTTTATTAGCAGGGGTGGGACATTTTGAACGGCATTTCTTCGTCTTTCCTCTATAACTTGATCTCTTACAACTTTTCTTTCTTCTCTCTATTATGTTACTTGTTTTCCCCTTCCTCTTTTGTTTTGTGGCGTGTATATCAGTGCCCTTTTTGCACATAGTGTCCTCCATTCTAATGAAGTAACACAATAACTGTCTTGATTCTACTCTTTCTGCTATGGTAAATATGCATCACGTTTTTCTCCTTATATCTTCGTTGCTAATAGAAATATCATACGATCTTCTTCAAAAATCCATCTTTCATGTTTTGAACGGTCATGACAATTGTAAAGAACCTAGTAAATAACTATTCCAAGCATCTTTCCAATATGAATTTTCGAATGCTAAATTTTGAAAATTTTTGACCAAGATTTCCTAATTGAAATTCATGCAAATGTCACAAAATGTGACTAATTAATACAATTTAAATTTTATAAATTCGTGAGGTATTTATCGTCATTCTTTGGACATTTAATCTCTTTAGACTGTTTCCTCATTCCTTAATTTCATTTATTAGCACATTACATGAATATACACATGTTTCCTGTATTTAATGTAATATGTGACATTTAGAAGAATATAAATAATTAATGACAAATATTTCAAATAACGATAAATAAGCTACTTTGATTGTGATTATTTCGAACTGGTAGCGAGTTCAGAAAATATTTATTTAAACTTCAGTTGTTCATTGTTTCAATTTTCGTTTAGGTATTCATGTGACCTCTAGAAGATAGCCATCTAAAAATTTATATTTTGCGGTTGTACTACTGGTTAATGTAAACTGGAATTGGTAAATTTCCGGATGTGGTGCCTGCAGTCTATTTTAAGACAAAAGGAATCTCTACTTAGAGGTAAATTTTGATATGGTCGAGAGTGCCTTGAGATTATTTTTAAAATTATTAACTCCAAAATAATGAGGTTCTAATGTTTGTTATTTTTCGTAAGAAAATTTGCAACAGTCGGATTTCCAATTCAATATAATTAATTGTTAATATATCGATGAAAGTAGCCGGTAGATAATTAAGGCAAAAAATTACGATATTGGCGATATTTTCATATGAAACCAGACTATATTCCGCATTGAATATCGATAAATATTAATTATGGAATATTTAAACTCTACCACCTATCGATAGTTGGAGCAAAAACCTCGTAGATACCACGAACGCCCACATTAGAAAATCATAATCTCTAAACGCGGGCATAAACACTATAAACTCACCTTTTCGAAAAGGTTAAGAAAGTTATTTGGTGAAATTATCTTAAACGATCCGTTCATGAAATTACATAATTCCGGTTTATTCCGTCCCATAAAGAAATATCACAATTCCGAAACTTTCGCCGTTATTTATAAGTGAAGGGGCGTCGAAGATTCGTCAGGTATGATAATGAATTTATTTATTCACGGGCGTTATAATTTTAATCCAGTCCGCTTCGGTAATTTACGATCTACCTTAATAAGTGCATTAAATTATTGGGTTTCACTTTCCTTCGTTCTTCTCAAAACGTAACCGAGATGCAAACTCCCGCCTTCAATCCATAAGTAACGTGAATACTGTAGGAATCAGTTTAGTTAATTTAAGTAAATTCGGCTTAAGTGGGCCGGTAATTATAAAACATACTTACATACAAATGCAGTGCGAGTCTCCGACTTGGAATAAATTCAGTAAGTCAAAGACAGGATTTTTGTTGGAAATATGCTCGGACAGGTCGATTAGTATTTTGAACTGCGCTTTTTTTGATGTAAAAGAATGTTATACGACGTGTACCAAATTTGAGATATGACGTCATCGACTATTTTTTAAATGGCAATACTAATTTTTTGATGAATATTCTTAAAGGGCATATTAAGTTACACATGCGTACCAAATATTAAATTTTTAATCCTTGTCGTTTTAAAGGTATTTAACAAACAGCAACTGATTCGAAAATGAAGAAATCTGATCAACTGATCGATCCGATATCAACTCAAATATTGGTTTTTTAACAAATGATATGATTTAACAAATACGTTTTTCAAACATACTAATTAGTATAACAATACTGACAGTTTTACATAGACAAATTGCTCGATTGTACATATTCCAATTGCGTAAGTTACACTGGCTGGATACCATTTTAGCGATAAATACCGATCCGATCGCCGATAGAAAAAAGTATGCTGAACAAGTCTTATTATTTACCGCTGGGAAAAAGAAAGTAGATGACTCCGGTAAACAAAATTTCGCGTCCGTATCGGATTTTTTCGCGAACGTTTCCTCCGTCCGCGAGAACGAGGTGAAATCAATGGAACCGACGCCGTTTCGTAAAATTCTGTACTGAGGCCAAGAAGAACGGGTACGATTTCCATACGGTTATAGATGCTATGGCAGCACGCCCGAGGAATATCGATAAGGACTTGCATGTGTGCAAGTCGATTAGGATGTTTTAAGACGCCTGTAAATATTTCATAGACCTGCGATCCAAACTAGACGAAAAAATCATTTTTATTAATTTTCCCCCCATAGGAACTGTGCCCATGCCCCTTTGTTTCTCCGTTGCAACGAGTTTTAGAACACTTTCCTTGCTCCGATTTACCACGAACATCCTGTATCATATGTACGAACAAAAGTGAGACGTGCTCTATTAACTTCGTATTGCACAAATTTAAAATGAATTAAAAACCTGAGAGAGTAAAGTGCGAGATATTAGATAATATCGTTGGGGTCAGGATAATCGTCCAAAACAAACTAAAAACCGAACCTAATTGGACAGTAGTGAAATCCGTATTGTGTAACATAATTGGCAATTAGCTGCATTGGTGTTCTATTGAGACTGTGCTTAAGTGGCAGAATTAAATTGGTGTTCTATTGGAAAAAAATAACAGTTAACTAAGCTGTTTTCCGAGGGAAACTGAACTTTTATCCACAAGGGATACTCGTGCTCCCAAATGACCAAGTTTTAAGTGACTACAGGAAAATGTGTCATGTATAACACACTATAAAGCATTTCTTGGCGGCAGAAATGGGCCATAATGGACCATTATGTCATCATTCTAAAATGTAAACATAATTTAATTAATTATGGAATACATAATGATTGTAATGATTTCTTTACTACTCGAGAAATTTTATGACTATTTTTCACCCCTTTAGAAAGGAGGGTATAAGGGAGTATTTTAGCTGGGCCATTGGGGGACCTAAGATATAACCGTACAGAATATAAAGTTCCTAACTGGTCGGTAAGTGCCTCGATATAAAGACCGTACAAATAAATTTCACCCCTAATCTCTAAATTTGGGAATTCGGGATTATGAGGAAACATTTAGAAGACTACAAGTTTCACCACTTTTCCACCCCCTCGCTAAGTCAGATTCGGCGTTTTTAAGGAGGGCAAAGCTTTAATCGAGAAAAAAACCCAATTCACCCCTATTTTGTCACATTTTTCGAAAGGGAAATTCGTAGCTCTAGTATTTTTCTGAACCATCTTGAAGCTGTAAACGTGCCAAGTTTAAAGTTTCAAGCTATTGGGACACTTTTAAACACGTTTTATTTCGTTTCCACCCTCTCATTAAGGGGAATTGGAGTTTTTAATTTTTTTGTGGTATTCGAAGGTTTAAGCTATAACTATATGGCATTTAAAGTTTTTAACTTTTCGGCAAGTACAATTTGCACCCTCCACCTAAGCTATGAGAGTGAGAGAAACCCCAAAACAACTTAAAATAAAGTCGATAAAAATAAATTTCACCCCTATTTTTTACCTTTTACCCTTGATTTGGAGTTGTTGGACCATTTTAGAACCTATGTTATAGGAGTGCCAAGTTTACAATATCTAGTTGTTCGGGCACCGTTTACATCTCCTTTTCTACCCCTTTGGTAAGAAAAATTCAGGATTTTAAAACTTTTTTGGCCCTTCAGAACCCTTTTTTTAGTCTGAGAAGAAATTTTCTAAATGTCCGGCAAGTACCTTTGTCAAAAAAATATAATAAAATTCACTCCTATTTCTCACCCCCTCAGAAAGGGAAATTTGGGGTTTAGGGAAAAATTAATGAGACCAAATGTAAATAACATCACCCCTTCAGGAAATACGAAGATATTTCATTTTGAACAAAAGTAAATGTTATTAACTGTTAAGCAACTACTGTTATACTGTTAGTATTGAGTAAAGTTGTCTTTTCTTCAAATTATCATCGTAAATTACCTGATAACCTACTCTAAAAGTTCAATTTTGAATGGAGAAATGTTAAATTTAACATTTGGGTTTATTTTCATTTATTTGAAATGTTTGTTTGTAATTAACATTGCTCGTAACAATCATTAAGTCTCTACCAAAACATTAACAATTGATTTTCAATTCAATTCAAGTTATCTTGATTCATTCCCCTATCGTAATCGCCTACACGGCTTTTGCTAGCAAACATGGCTTCGTTTTTAACCGTTTTTACTTCCACCACAAAGTGCTATATAATGCAAGCAATTAATCGTTAATTAATACATTTTGGTTACAAAGTTTCCTAAGAACGACCTACCATTATGAAATATCATGAAGACAAACGAATTTTTGGACCAATTCTGGTCTAAAGCTTTAAACGTTGAAGGTGATCGTTAAGAACACAGATATCCTCTTTCCAATGTAAATTGACACACCTGCAAAAATCTCAATGCATCAAGCGCATTTAAAAACTGGCCTGTTTCCCAAGAGTAAAGCACTGTATTTACTTACTACTACGGATACTCGTATAATTGAGTCCAGTCGGCCAGATGGAGCATAAGAAATAGGAACTCAACGTGTATTTCGAGTGTTACAATGGGAATAATATTGTGTTAATTGTCACGTTTATAACCCCATATGGCTACTAAGGAATTTTTGAGCCATTTCAATCCTGCCTGAAATGCGAATGCCTAAGGACAATCTTACTTGTATGTAAGATATTTTTAAAATACAATGGTAAATAATTTTTTTAAAAGGTGAAGAAAATATTCCACGATTCCAACATTTCCTAATAACTTCGCAAGTGGAGAGTTTAGTGAGTAAATCAACGCACGCGGTATTTCCAACCTTCCAGGTATGATCCTTAATGAGAAAAATTAAATTTGAGTTGCTAACAGCTTCTCATCTCGTATCTTGATTCACCGAAATCGTTAACACCTCATTTAATTACCCATTACTTTAGAAACTACTAAAATGTGTCAGAATCTTCCTGTAAATATTCCATGGCTTCCAAGGATCACGATCCACGGTGCGTTAATCCACGGTAATAACTAATGATTTAAAAGCCTCCTCATCTCTTCATCGCGTGTTATCAGGATGTTGCGATGTCGCCGGCGGCCAAACGCATGACGTAACTTTGGCGAAAATATTTTTTCCCTGCAATAATCCGGTAATGAGATTCAATAGAAGCATTTAACACTTGTCTGAATTTATTTTCGTGATTCTCCAAAACTGCTTAGACTTTAGACGAGCCACATCCGGCTCGACGGTCTCGAGGGGAACGTGTTTCACTTAGAATGACGATAATTTAAACATTAAACGTCTTTATCGCCGCTAATTTGAATAAATGGTAATCTGTCATGTGGAGAATTATCGAATAATTTGTTCGTCCTCCAGGATACCTAAGAATTTTAAGCGGAGAGTAAACTGCCCAATACTTCGAAATTTCAAATGTATTATAGGAGCTCAATAAGATTTGTTGGGCACATGGCGATTATTTCTAGAACAGCAACTTTTTCTCTCAGGTGTCATAACAATTAGTGTTTTCCTTTTCCTTTTAAGGACTTACTGAGGCAGGCAGTTTATAATCACCTGCCAAGTAATCTAATATTTATCACCTAGTCTTGATTTTATGCAATTTTAAGTTGTCAACGGGTTTTAATTAATAACTAGGTGTAAAAGCAATTAACACATTAAGGCTTTGAATGAAATTAGAATATTAGACAAAATACCGGTTCTACAGTGAGAAGAATTAATCAAATCGCACCATAGACAATGGACAACATAATTACATTAGGAGATTGGATGCAGCATTACCATAAAAAGGTAATAAATATTAGTTTTATTCCAAAAACAACAATTCAATCACGTGTGGATTTTTTCACAAGGAGTTGGAGAAGTTAATATTACAAAAATTAGAACTTCTCCTCGGATTTTGAATCAGGTCGCTTGTGTAGGTTTGAGCAAAGATTTTTCTACCTGTACTTTCACTCAAAATCGCTCATAATTAATTTCAAATTTTCCCATAGTTGGTCACGATGCCATTAACGTACGAATTAAAACTGAAATAAAAATATCTCGTCGGAAAGTGAGAAAAGTGAGAGAGACGGCGCAAAGCGAAACGATTCCAATCGCGAGAAAGATGAAGGGAAGATCGAAAGTAAAGAGGTGTGTTCCGCGGTCTCGTAGATTACCTGTATGTTTATTTTCTTCCTGCCGCAGTTTTTACTGGTGCAGTCGATAATTTCAGGGAACGCAGAAGCAGGAAAGTTACACTTTTACTCACAAAGTGTGTTACATTAATTGATATGACATGGGAGAAATTACAATTTCCGTGAATGTTCCATGGTGCAGAAGTAACTCCTTTTCTTTCATTTTACAGGTACTTTCGTTTCGTTTCAACTCAAGTGGTATTTTACATTGGTGTATTAAAAAAAATTGGATCTCCATCTGGACCAAAAACGTGTGATCATTTTTCAACATTCTGGCTAGAAATGTCTACGAGTTTCCGTGGTTCAAAGTGCTAAAAATAGTGGATTTTTATGGAATTTCCCAAAATACCGGCCCGTACACAATCACCTTTTCAGGATACTAAGTATGACCTCTAAAAATCGTCACACCTCGTCACACCAATACCAGCAGTTCTATCTATTTACACACCCACTAAAATAAAGGGTGGATCCATCAGTGAAACAAATGTTTTTAAAAGTCAGAGCTCGGCAATAATTCTGGCTATCATTAAGTCACAAAAATTCGATTCGTCTATCTGGATCATCATCTCCAAGTTCCTGGAGGATTTTCATCTTACAAGGATGGAATTTGTGGAGTTCCAGAACCTTTCTTATAGACTCACGCAATAGGCCAGTCTCTATGAGTACTTGACGAGTTGACAAAACTGGATTAATATCGATTCGTCCAAGAACTTCTATCTGAGCAGCTTCGTTCGACCACCTTGGTGTAATCCTTCTTTTATTGGCGACAGATCCTGTTTCATCAAATCTGGTAACCAAGTGTCGAATGTAAGTATGGCTTACGTGTTTTCCCTGGATGTTTTTCATTGAAAACTGTAGCTGTTCATAGGCAACAACGATTTTGGGAGCCACAGATAAAAATTATTTTATTTGATTATAAGATAGCTGGAAAATTCTCAAAATTTTTATTAGGACAGTTCAGAAACTTTTTTTCCTGGCACCATCCCAAGGCCTTTAAGGAAGTGTTTTAAACTTCATGCTTTTCTTAATACAACTGTAACTCTTTTGCGACTTTTTGAAAAATATTTGAACTTAGTCTAAAAAGATTTTCGAGGCAGTTGTAGCTCCCAAATCGTCAGTTATAGCTAGGTTCCATATAAATTATTCAGTTTAAAGCAATTTAAAATAGTCATACACGCACCTTGCCGCAAATAAAGCGAAGACTCACTGCACATGAATCCAGTCCCGGACCTAAAAATTTAAATATTTTCGAAAAAATAACAACCTCCCAAAGCCGCGGATATTACAAATTTAAGTAGGTATCTCCTGACGCATCTGTCCGATGTCGAGATCCTTATCCAAGCCAATTCCGCTATTGTTACCATTTATCGACGAGAATTAATGCTATAAGCTCCGGATGTACCTTTTACAAATCTCCGCGTTCGGTCTGCTCCTAAGGTATCTGCAGTCCGTTTTATAATAGAAACCTGCGTCGGCGACAAGGTGAAATCAACGAAAGTTTTTAATGAAGAGGTCAGATTTTTATGAGCGAAGGATTTAAGAGAAGAGTGATTTCTTTTAGAGCAAGATTTTCTCCTGTGAACGTATCATATTGAAAAGCTTATAAATCTCCACAACTAGTCGTAGCCTATTAAATGCTATTTTGTCATATACTTTGATCGATTCAATTAGCTTTGATGAAATTGGTTTTTAACGACGTGTCGTTTAGTGTTGTGGATTTATACAGGTACTTAATAGCCCAGTTTAAAGAGCAAGAGAAAAGCTGTTTTGGTAGATAAACTTTAACAGCAGATGGACCAAGAAACTTTGTTTAAAACGGATCAAAAATGATCCGTGACCCAACACGCGACAACGTGACAAAAATGACCCAAAATCTAGACAAATTTGAGCTTTTGCCCTTTCTTTCACCATAGCGTGAAAATTATTGATGGAAATGTAAAACGTTGTAGAAATGATTTGTAGGGAATTATAAGACCTTCAAAATGAGCGTTCCTAAAGGTGATCGGAGCATTTTCCACCGAGAAAACTTGGAAAAACCGAAAATTTCCCATTTTTCAAAAATTTACAGCTTTGCCCAGTTGAAAGCTGAAGCGCTAATTTTGCGTGAAATATTAGATTATTGTGTCCATTTCATGCGTGCAAAAGTTGGAAGCTATGGGATGAATAGTTTTTGCACAATTACTTTATTAACAATATAGATCGAAATTTTGCAAAATCCGGCGTTTTAACTGAGATGGGCCGATTTTAATTTTTCAAACTGTTTTTGAAAGAGGACATCAAAACCTACAACTTGATTATCTTTGATTTTCATGTACGTTTGGAGAAAAGTACATAAAATGGCCTCGAACATTGCGCAAAACGCTCGATTTTGCATTTCGAGCTGAACTGGGAGGCTTCAAGCATAAAGACCTGTCATAGATAACTTGGAAACATGAATCTGCCTTAATTGCTTTGAATTCATTTAAAACATCAACTAATAATTTCATGACTTCATTAGATCTAGATTTTCCAACTGCAATTCTCGACCCCAAAAGATAGAATTTATCGATTCTATTACCTGACAAGAGATTTGACATTTCATACTTAATATCGCTGTAAAAAAATCAGAAGCCTTTTGTAAAGACTTACCTCAAACAGCATAAAAAAGTATACTTGCGCGTACCGCTCAGCTCGAAATGCAAAATTGGGCGTTTTGCGCAATGTTCGAGGCCATTTTTCGTACTTTTCTCCAGACTTATATGAAAATCCAAGATAGCCAAGTTGTAGGATTTGATGTCTTCTTTCGAAAACCGTTTGAAAAATTAAAATCGGTCCATCTCAGTTAAAACGCCGAAATTTGCAAAATTTCGGTGTATATCATTAATAACGTAATTGTGCAAACACCATTCATTCGACAGCATCCAACTTTTGCAAGCTTAAAGTAGACCTAATAACCTAATATTTCATGCAAAATCATCGCTTCAGCTTTAAACTGGGCAAAGCTGTGAATTTTTGAAAAAAGGTCTATTTTAACCGGTTTTCCAAGTTTTCTCGGTGAAAAATGCTTCGATCACCTTTTAGAACCGCTCATTTTGGTCTTTTAATTCTCTATAAATCGACTGTACAACGTATTGCATTTCCATCAATGATTTTCACGCTATGGTGCAGAAGCGGAAAAACGAGCTATTTTTTAAAGTTTCATTGTTAAAAAAAAAGCAAAAGCTCAGATTTGTCTACATTTTGCGTTTTTATCACCTTTGATCCGTTTTAAACAAAGTTTTTGGGCCCGCCTGCTTTTAAATTTTATCTACTAAAAAAACTCTATAAACTGATATATAAATGTACTTTTGTATGTTAATATGGGTTTAGATGTTAAGATCTAAACCATGCTTAAAATCAATACCCTTTCAAGTAAATTTAAACTGAAAGTTCATGAAAGACGTCGAGTCTTTGGTTGAATTCAAATTTATTTTCGTTCTTCGTAGGTTCCTCTTTTACAAAATCTTCGATAATGCGAAACCGGATGTGGTCATTAGCGTTGCCTCCCGGATTCCTACCTCGAATTTCATGGCCGTATTTTAAGATGTCTTGATAAAAACTCTGCAACAATTTTCGTAAATACAGCTTCTAGTAACTGGTTTCTTGTGTCAGAAAAATTATGTAAATTCTATGTTTATTGCAAACAGGAGCCGTTTCTATCTTCCACAACCGGTCTATTAAAATGGGTTAGAATTTCTACCTGAATTAATTGACTATCACAAGCATTGAACTGTTTGTATACAAAAATTCAATGTTTTGTGCGACGAGTCGTCGTCAAATCCGGGTTATTAAATTAATATTGAAAATACACAACGACAATGAAAACGTGGTAAGTATTCGTGTCAATGGCAAACCCGTTGGGAATCTCCTCATAATTTCCGAATTTTTAGCGAATCCGTCTATTTACACCTATCATTAAAATTCAATTAACATTTACAAATTCAGTTAGATACATTCTCATATGCATAGCCGTGTACGTAGACACAAACGGGATGTAACTGGCTTCAATTTTTAAGCATTACCTTCAGTTAGCCATTATGCAAATTACTGATTACGATTCTATGTTATTACACTAATTGTTTATTTAATTAACATATGAAAATCATGCTCGCTAATTGTTCCTCTGAGTGTTCCACGTATTTTAGGATAAAATTAAGATGTGATGCTTAAGTAAAATGTCTGTCCAGTCAAAGGTACCATTACTCGCATGGACAAAGTTGTCTAAAATTTTAACTGGACTTCCCGAAGTAACCCGATAACGACCGTGCTAATATGGACAACACAATCGGCGTTCGGTATATTGTTGAGCGTAACCGCCTATAAGGGTGGGATTTAAACGTAAGAATATTTCTAAAGAATACCTACATACATACACACATACAGGACAGGAACTTCAGGATTAGGCAGGAGGATAAGAACACACCAAGAGACCAAGGAGGGCGCTACTGGACGACTAGGAAAGGGAACGGCTATCACGAAGAAAGAAAACTAACAGGACGAAGAGGACAACGGCCAGAAAGAGGAGAACAATCACATCAACTCGCGAAGGAAGAAGACATATACACAGAAGAAGTAAGGAGCCCGAGGTTCAGCTTTCGAGGAAATGAGGACAGGAACAAGGGCGTAAGATTATTTTAAAAAAGACCTTCATAGAGAGGTAACATACGTTGCAAATGGGATTTTAGAATATAACCAAATGGTGGAAATTAGCAGAAAATTCTCAAGAGTAAAGTGCCCTTTAGGGTGGCGACAACGACCAGGACGAGGAGAACAACCACATCAACTTGCGGAGGAAAAAGGCATGAACACAGAGGGAGAAGCTCAGGACAACATGAGGACAGAAAGAAGGTTGTAAGATCATTCTAAAAAAGACCTTCATAAAAAGGTAACACGTTGCAAATGAGAATTTAACAATAAGGAAGTGATGGAGATTAGCAAAAAATTCTCGAGAGTAAAGTACCATTGTAGTCATGGTGAAAAGTAATAACTAAGAATTCTCAAGAGTAAAGTGCCCTTTAGGGTGGTGTAACAAAAATTTTTTTTAAATAAAAATTAGAGGCAATTAACATATTGATTCAAATAGGAAGTTCAATGAGAATATATCAAGCGATTATGGAGGAAATACTTCAACATCGAACAAATTTCTCTCAAATTTCAACCAAGTGCGAAATTCAGCTAAAAGTAAAATGCCTAGACTTTTACCTTGACATAGCTTTCACTTAATATTTTAAATATAATCCAACACATGTATTTTTAGATATTAACCTCCAATATCGAAGAAACATTAGATACATGTCGTTATTAATAACGGAACTGTCGGCGTCCTTTCCCTTGAAAGTGAAATCGATCGAGGATTACGAACAATATAAATAATAACATCTCTTTCATTATACCGACGGTAATAAGCGTCTTGAATCCAAAAAGACTTACATTCTAATACGGATACACTTTCGAATGGAAGACTGTGAAGGTAAATCGAAAACTTTGTTTAAAAATCGATCCGTTGCGTTCACTTGTTGCTAAATATTTATTTATAATGCCACGAACCGATCGCTAAGGACTTATTTTGAAAAAATCTCGCGTTCACGTTGCTTTCTTGAATGTTTCACCATACAACTTAAAAAAGATAAGTAGGTATATAGCGTCAACACCACTCTTGTGTCCTAGTGTATTATTTGTTAGTATTAGTGCGACTTACTTAGCTTTTGAGATGGATTTTTAAATGGTTTTATTAGGTATTGTTAAGGAATCTTAAAATCGATATTCCATACAAAATTACACAATGAAATTTTATAGTTGTGCTAAATAAATCATTAATTGAAATTTCATATATAAGTAAATTGAATTTAACAGCAGTAAAATAGTTAATTAATTCATAGTCATTTCATAAGCCTAATTATATTTGTTTTGTTAGCCAATGGTTAAATAACAATTAATTGTTATTTAAGTAATGTGATTTATTACACATTTAAAGAGATTTTCATTTTTTTATTTTACGGTTTTCATTTTGCAAACTTTCAATTGCGTTGAATTTTATTTCGCAGTGTTGCACTTGAACCGTATTTCATTTTTTACGATTCAACCCTGAACTTTACATTGAAAGATTTGAAAGGCATTAGGAAGCGACAATATACGTTAAAATACCAAGAGAAAGTCGATATTTCAGAGTATGTACCATTTATTAATGGATGCGCCGACCTCCATACCATCGCTGTGGGTTTACTATTAAATGGTCGAATTTTCTAGTAAACTCAAAGACGAAAATGATTTATGTGGAAATTCGTTAGGCCTTGAATTGTTTTCGAATTTGATAGTGGAGTAATTAACAGGCATATTAAAATTATTTCTACGTGGAGTCGAATCCAGCGATTAATATGCTGTAAATTATGAATTAATTGGGAACTTTTTCGGCTGAAACAATCATTAAACCGTTTTTGACAGAATGAAAAATAGTATATTTACTACACACGTGTTAGTAATAAGTAGAGCATTTCTAAGAAACGTCGCATAAATTACCAATCCCTTAATTTAATTCACAGTTAATTACCTCTTATAACTGCCTGTAAAAAAGTTTAAAGTTCAAAATTTAACATTTCGATTAATTACGTACTCATTTCAAATTACTACCGATTGAAAGGTGTGAATTCCATTTAAGATCCATAGGCAAATATTTATTATCGATTTTGTAACTGATGACGAATCAAGCAGATCGAGGCTATTATATGCGAAGAGCACAATGTTTAATCAAGCGCCATAAATATTGATTAGTTGCCTTAGTTTCGTTACGTTAAGTAATATCGGTAAACTAATGCTGTAAATGCATACAACGTACTATTGGATTACGTCAAAAAGAGCCAATAAAATCTTGCCCTTTCCAGTGTTTGGGTAATTCGCACTTTTGGAAATAACGGCGTGAGGTAGTCGGAAAAAGAATGTTAATTAGTGAAAATCAGTCAATTGTTTACGAAATTACAAAATTACATTCGTATTACATAAATCCATAACACGTAAGCTGTCTACGCTACGTTAATTTTCCAGAATAAAAAGGGAATTTTTCCGTCAAATTATTAAAGGAAAAACAATGATGCAGTAAAAATTTCCTCAGCAACGAGATGAAAATCTGTTTGTATTAATTTTCGCATGACATTTCAATAAATATATCGAGCTAATTAATTTTTGTAATCATAATTTACATTTATTAGCCTAATATAATTTTAATGGTGAATTCTGTTCAACGAAACTGGTGAATTCTCTGGTGATATAAGGGGTGAAATTGAACAGTTCAATTCATCAATTCATTAAAGTCAAAAAAATCAAAGTCAAGAAAGTGACTATCGTTGGCGTATCTTTATAACCCTTGGAACTTTTTCAAAAAAATTAAAGTCAAAAAACGTAATTTTCATTGATGCACCTTTATAGATTAGAGGTCGCTGATTACAATGCGCTTAGTTTCGTGGCGATCGGACGAGAATTAACGGAGATATAGGCAGTTAAAGTTTTTGAAAAATTTCCTATAACCCCCTTTGAACTTTTTCAAAAAAATCAAAGTCAAAAAATGTAACTTTCGGTGGTGCATCTGTACAGATTAGAGGTCGCTGATTACAATGCGCTTAGCTTCGTGGCGATTGGATGAGAATTAACGGAGATACAGGCAATTAAAATTTTTAAAAAAGTTCCTTTGAACTTTTTCAAAAAACTCAGAGTCAAAAAACGTAACTTTCGGTGGTACATCTTTATAGATTAGAGGTCGCTGATTACAATGCGCTTAGTTTCGTGGCGATCGGACGAGAATTAACGGAGATATAGGCAGTTAAAGTTTTTGAAAAATTTCCTATAACCCCCTTTGAACTTTTTCAAAAAAATCAAAGTCAAAAAATGTAACTTTCGGTGGTGCATCTGTACAGATTAGAGGTCGCTGATTACAATGCGCTTAGCTTCGTGGCGATTGGATGAGAATTAACGGAGATACAGGCAATTAAAATTTTTAAAAAAGTTCCTTTGAACTTTTTCAAAAAACTCAGAGTCAAAAAACGTAACTTTCGGTGGTACATCTTTATAGATTAGAGGTCGCTGATTACAATGCGCTTAGTTTCGTGGCGATCGGACGAGAATTAACGGAGATATAGGCAGTTAAAGTTTTTGAAAAAGTTCCTATAACCCCCTTTGAACTTTTTCAAAAAAATCAAAGTCAAAAAATGTAACTTTCGGTGGTGCATCTGTACAGATTAGAGGTCGCTGATTACAATGCGCTTAGCTTCGTGGCGATTGGATGAGAATTAACGGAGATACAGGCAATTAAAATTTTTAAAAAAGTTCCTTTGAACTTTTTCAAAAAACTCAGAGTCAAAAAACGTAACTTTCGGTGGTACATCTTTATAGATTAGAGGTCGCTGATTACAATGCGCTTAGTTTCGTGGCGATCGGACGAGAATTAACGGAGATATAGGCAGTTAAAGTTTTTGAAAAAGTTCCTATCCCTTTGAACTTTTTCAAAAAACTCAGAGTCAAAAAACGTGACTTTCGTTGGTGCATCTGTAGAGATTAGAGGTCGCTGATTACAACGCGCTTAGTTTCGTAGCAATCGGATGAGAATTAACGGAGATACAGGCAGTTAAAGTTTTTGAAAAAGTTTCTATACCCCCCTTTGAACTTTTTCATAAAAATCAAAGTCAAAAAACGTGACTTTCGGTGGTGCACCTTTATAGATTAGAGGTCGCTGATTACAACGCGCTTAGTTTCGTCGCGATCGGACGAGAAATAAGGGAGGTACAGGAAGTTAAAATTTTTAAAAAAGTTCCAAAGAAAAGTGAATTTCGTTGGTGCATCAACTTCACCCCATATGTCAACCCCTACAATAAGGGATGTAGGCATTTTTAGAACTAGCATAACTAGAACTTTATTTAAAGAAAATTGTTGGGTTATATTCGTGGTTAACTGAAACGGATTTATTACCCATTTAAAAATCCGCAACCACGTAAATACCCTACTTTTACACAATACATACATTTGCATAAAAATGTTCTGTTAATAAACGTTTTCACACGAGTAACTTAAATTACGTACATTTAAACAACCAGTGAACGCGACTGAATTATATTAAGATGGTTTAGCTCGATCGAAACATGGAGTTGGACAGTTTTAAGTTTACGACCGATCGAAACGGCAATGACCTTATTACAACTTTATTACGTCTGTAATTAGAATCACCGTAGATGATAGGAACGTTCTCTGGCGTACCGGTCGAAAGAAATGCTTTCGCATTCCCCGTAGAAAGTGAGCATTAAACACACACATACGTGCCAATCGAGGTTACTTACAAAACAACCGACGAAAGTGGAAGTGTTAAAAATCTTCGATAATTATGCGTGTGTACCTTCTTACTTTCTTCTGATTAAACAACATCCTTCGTCTGAGATGGTGGTTCTCGGCCCGAATTTCTTTTTCTTTGCCTTCTTCGATTGCAAAATATTTAGGTATTTATACGCAGGTAAGTTCTTCATGGAACGTTATTCGGACTATCTGAAAGGTGCACCTGTACCGACTTTTTCGTCGTTTATTAACATACACTATAATCGAGATAGTAGTAGAATTTTTATAAGGCAGTAAGATTCATGAGGCGTGGAATAATTTTTAGATGTTACTTCGAAGCTCCCATCACGATGCTGCAAAGAGTAAATGATCGAGGCAAATAAATGAGAAAATTTTGCTCTACAGGTAAAAATTGGTCACATAAACGTAAGCATGGAAGAAGTTGGATGATTTCACAAGTGACGAATTCTTTAATAGTTAAATAAAGATTGTAAATTGTACATCACTTCAAAAATTTAGATTTTAACTTACATTCTACAACAGAAAATTACATTGACACCAAATGCAAATGTATGCATGTATGTAAATTTGCATATATTTTTACTACTAGCGAAGTTTAATTAACATGAAATTACGACATGGTCTAAATAAAATTTATGGCATTTTCAGTAGGACAGAGAAATTTTCGTGGAAAGACTTAAACTTAATACGTTAAAATAACGATCTTCTAATTAGTATTCAAAAGAACCCATCTATTAATTCAAACAAATACGATCTAATTTTTAATTGTGTTCGTATAAGTAAATACTATTTTCGATAAAAGTACTTAGAACTCAAAAAAATATTTCTCGCAGTGACTATGCACTTTTTTAGGAAAAAGAAACAAAATTTTAGAACGTGGTTGTAGCCATTTGTTAAGGCCCAATACACATTTGAAAATTGTTGCATACAATTTAAATAGTAGATATACTTGCCTCGCCTTGAAATTTTCTTTGGTTGCTTTAAATGTTCCTGAGAGCTAAAAACTGCTATAGCATCCTTAGATTCTCCAGAAATATTTTCCACACCGATGTAGCAGGTTTAATAGATAGATGATTTTTCATCTTTATTTTTAAGAAATTGGCTCTAAACCCAGTCTTAACTTGAGAGCTTTCATGGATAAAATAAATACACTGGATTCTAGCACCACATAGGACTCCCCAGTAGCCTTAGTGTTTCAAATTGAAGAAATTTGAGAAGGCTACTTATACGTTTTTCAGTGCTATTAGGAACTGAAGTTCCTCTTATGTTATTTCTGTCTGATGGAAATGGGTCCTGTGGGATCTAACAAAGAATGTGAAGTTAAAATCTTGGAGAAAACCATAGAGATTCTCAGGTTTCTAGCATCGTCTAAGCATGCTTGGAAATCTCATAAGTCTATTAATAATTATGTAATGATGGTGATTCATATTTTGAAAATTGGCGAAGGTACAGAGTATTCCATCCAGCAACTATAGGCCAAGTCGAAAACGTACAGTTTTAAAGCAGAAATCCTCAGATTTCTAGCACTATCTAAGGCTGCCTAGTAGCCTTACAGGTTTTCCCAGTGGTTTAAAGTTTACAGAACTCCTGGAAAATTCCTTGGACGTTTCAGAATCTGAAAATCGTTGAAGTGATACAAATTTTAAAGACTTACTAGACATCGAAGGTTTTCAGGTTTCACCTTCGAAGGTTGCTTAGAAGCCTTAGAAGAAGTGAAATTAAAATTTTCAGTAATTTCAGTAATTTCAGTAACAGTTTTCAGGTAATAAGTAGAGGTATTACTAACAACATACAAATCTGCCAAACAGCCTTGCAGGTTTATTAATAATTATCCACTGGTCAAAATTTCCAAAAAATTGGTGAAGGAGTCTTGTGACTTTTGAAGGTAAACTAAACGTCGAAATTTCTCCAATATTATTTGTGACTGATAGAAATCTGTTTTAAACCCACATTGTAAAGTTAAAAACTCTTCGCTTTAAAGCAGAATTTCCTGATTTTCGTCACCACCTAGAAGCCTTAAAGATTTATTAATAACTCTTCAATGATTCAAATATCTCGAAATTTCTGGCTATTTCCTTAGGCCTTTTAGATTGTGATAATTGGTGAAAGCCACCTAAGCGTGTTAAAGGCTAATTAGAAGCTGAGCATCCTCCATTTTTATTTCTGTCGAAAGAAAATTGGCCATAGAATCCAATTCTTTCTTAGGTTGAAAACTCTTAGAGCTAAAGTGGATCCACTAGTGTCTAGCACCGTTTAAGGCTGCCTATACATTATATAGGTTTATTAGTAATTATTTACTGATTCAAAGTTCCCATTCTTTCTCGTTTACTCTTGGCAAATTTCTGGAGAAGACTTTGGAGAAGAAATGGCAAATGGTAATGGACTTAGATCCCAACTGAATGTGAAGTTGAGGACTTTAAATTTTAAATGATTGATTCTGCGGTTTTTATCATTTAGATGCGTTAAACTTTGTGAATGCTTACTTAATGATTGAATTTTCCTAAACACGCTAGAGTAAATTTTCTTGGGTGATTCAGGGTCTAAAAATTGGTGAATGCTACCAGGAAATTTTAAAGGCTACCAATTTTGTTCCTGCCTATGGCAGCAAATGCAAATGTGCTTTCGAACTGGACGCGAAAATAAAAATTTTTAGGTTTAAATTAATATTTCGACTCAGTTAAGATATGTAGTTTTATGTCAGTTTCATCCCCATTAAATTTGCCCCAAAATATACTTGAGATTTTATTCAGGATATTAAAACCGATTATTGCACATTAAATTACTAAATGTGTATATATATAATCGCGATTTATTCAGAAAATAATTATATTTGCGGCAATCAACTCAGGAGTATATTTACATATATTATGTAAATTTGGCTGATACAATTTTCGTCCGGGGCAAAATATATTCCTCATGATTTAACCTCTTGTCTTAGACTTTTGGATCTTAGATTAAAAAATAAGAAAGTTTATAACCAAATTTCCCAAAATTGTTGATAAATTTCCCAAAATTCCTGACAAATTTCCTCGGATTTTTGAGAATCTGGAAGTGGATGAGCGGTAACCTATAATTATTGATGGTTTATAATAAAGTTGAAAATCGTTGTGCTCAGCGTTAGGCATGTCTAATAATATCTAATACGTTTGAAGGTATTGAACTGTCTACAACATTAGCTAAATAAACAGGAATAAATTTGTGTAAATTAAATTATTCCACTTTTTTTAAAACGCCATCAAAATATCTAAACTTCGACCTATGTTACCATTTTGACCTTTTTGGACGATTGTTACTTTAACAGACGACGAAAACGAGAGAGCTATGCAAATCGTATAATTGTTGGATCTAATCTATGGAGTGAATAATTTAAATCTGCGTTAATAGAAAGCATAAATCACAACACCCAAAATCTAGTTTTTTTCGTATAATTTAAATAATCCATCCTAATCTCCGAGCAAGAGAAATAAGATTCACCGTCCTTCACCTTACTTGGAGAAAACATTGACATCTCAGTCACGGATTTAAAGTTCGCTTCACTTTCGTTGACATCGAAGCTGCTATTAAAAAACGTGCACGGTTTTCAGGCGACTAATTACCTCTGGGATCATTATTTATACATCATGGCTAAGGAGACCTGGTTTTGATGCTTTGCACATGTGGGGAAAATGAGTGCTACAGGTGCTTGACGCACATCATAACTTAACGAGAATTAATCATTATTGACCCAATATTTACGATATCGAGGGAGAACTGTTAAGAAAATTGGATGAATTTCAAATTTCAAAGCGTAGGAAAATCTCTGCTCAAGTAGGTCATCTCCTTAATGTGTACATTTTCGCTTTATGTATTGACGTTTATGATTGAACGTTCACTAAACCATGCATTACCATAACGTAATCGCACGTACAGGACTTTCAAGAATTAGTTAATTGTTTGTTTTTTAACCTTTGTCACATAATAAAAGTATTCATGTCGAGTAATTAGTGACATACCTAAGTGTAATTTGTCATTTTATTAGTGTGAATAGTACACGTCTACTTCACAGACTTAAAGCCGGATACATGCAATTGTTTTATCGTCGGAAAATTTGTTTTTCCTTTCTGTAACGTAAGGTGTGTAATTCCTAAAAAGGTGTGTAATCTGCGACTAATATAAAAATTATATTTAACCAACGAAAGGTACCGATAACGAACCGTTTCACTTGTATTTTATAAAGTTTTCTCCTTTGATGCTATCTTGATTAATTGAAAGGTTACGTTCCTCGAATAATCCCACGTTAAAAATATAGTTAATTATGATTTAAGATTGATTCCTTAACAGAAATGATTCATGAACATTTAGTAGGAATCTAATTAGAAGTTTTTAAAATTTTGTGTTTTACGCTCAAAGTTCAAGAAGATTATTACTAAAAGCTTTACTTTCTAAAACAGATTTTACTTAGGGTACCTGTGCTATAGTAGATTATTAAATTTTAATTAAAGGTACTCACAGTGAAATGACAACTTCTTGCATCATCCATTAATAAAAAAATTGTCCTAATCCTCATTCAAAAATGGTATATAGGAGACAATAAGTGATTAAATACTTGATTTCAAAATAACGTCTTTTATGGTAATGCCATCAATGAGGTAACTACTTGCATAATCTGATTAATTGACATAATATTTAATACAACGATTTTCATTTATTACCGTCAAATAAATAATGTGAATATAGTGTAATGCTTTAATTAACTAAAAGACATTATTCCTATGCAAAACGCCAGTTAATTAAAACAAGAAAAAAATAACTTAGGAACGTTACGTGATAATTAGCAAAGACATCGATTTTTAACTATTCATATTCATAAAAATGTTATAAAAAAATCAAGGTGTTAAATTATATTTATATTTTTCATGGAAATTTTCAGTGGACCGTTTTATAATAGAAATTTACATTAAATCGCCGTATATTCTTAGATACACCAGGAGCTTTTTGAATGTCAAACCTGGTATATCTGCAGCTATTTTAAACGGTGTTTTATAGCCCATGAAATTTGAACGAAACTCTATCTAATTAGCAGGAATGTCATTAAAAAATTCAAGTGAATATTTGCCTATCAACTATACTTCAATGGAATATAAATTCGAATTAGAAAATTTTCAAAGATTATGCACGACTGCAAAAAAGTGGTTGTGATTGTTCTTGGGCAGTTGAGGATCATTTCCGAAGTATTTTTTGTGTGGAATTCAAATCCGAGATCAGTATTGGCCGAACAAGTCAGGTTTTTGAGATATTTGAGGATATGTACGTCGAAAATGGATATTTTGGCAACATTTGAGGTTAGATACTTTATTTTTATTTCTTCAACCATTTAGTCCTACTCGTCCCCTTCAAAATGAGCTCTTGAATCGTACTCTACGATGTTTTTCTCAAAAGTTACGGCCATTTTAAGATGAGACGTCCGCCATATATGTTTCATGGTAGGAAATTTTCGAAAATCCACCATTCCCCGCCAAAGTTGGTATACATGGATTTTAGAGGTCGCTGATCAGGAATCTGACGTCAGATCACAAAAATTCAATATGGCGGACGTGTTTTTCGAAAATCTTCCTATTTCGCGTTCGCTGTTCATAAATAATAGGTCATATTTCAAAAATTCAAGATGGTGGATCCAATATTCCTCAACTTCCTTTAAAACATTAGAGTCTTTATTTTGAATGTTAAATCCTTCTTAAGACAATTGCAAATACTTTTAAAATGGCGCCTGTTCATTGCAGTAAGTTATTTGAAACCTCGTTTTCTTTAATTGTATCATACTTCTTAACTTAATTTAGCACCAAAACTAATTAGAAACCTCTAAATTATCAGATATGTAACTTATGTGCTAAATCATTACACTCTAATATTTTCAATCGGAAAAGTATAAATAACTTATTTTAATGCGTAGGCATGCATACAACATTAATTATGCATATTATTACGTAATTTTTTCGATGGAAATGCGTTATATGGTAATGATATTACGTAAAATTAAAATTCCTAGCATACCTCTAAAGTATACAAGTATTATTTACAGAAGTTAGGAATCAATAACCGTTAGATATTGATATCTACACATGTGTAAGACATATCAGACTAATTAATTTTTTGGCCTAGTTATGTTCAAGTTTGTAATTACTCATAAGACACTTCGCTTTTACCTAAATTTAAATTAGATGACATTATATTTCAGGTTATTATGTCAAATGCATTAGTAGACAACTTTTAGAACGAGTCTAATGACCATGCAATCATTTATCTAACTCAGTTTTTTTTTCACGATTAGGGTTAAGTATGTTTTTGATATCAATATTTATTCATAATTACATAAGTATGTAATTACTCTGTAGGAGTAATTTGAAAGTGTTTTACATTTATGAAGATTCTCCATTGATCGTTAAAGTCGTTCGTTAGTACATCGATAAATCGAAATTTTCGAGGATTGATTGATTCCTAAGAAGCAATAAATCTAAATTAAAGCAAGAAAAATGCCAAGGGCTAAAAAAGTAATAATTTTTAGTCGTAACTAAATATTAGTGATGTTGCATGTATCTACACACCTCCACAGTCTCCTGAAGCGTTTTAATAAAAATTATGGCAATGATATTTATAGCAAATGTCATGCTTTAAACCCACAGATATGTAAATACACTAGAATTAATCTCATACCTAGTAATATCAATCATGAAGATTTCTTAATCAGAAATACCCATATCTACGTGCTTTCAAGTGTAATCGCAGTATGTTGTGAATGGCATAGATTCTAACCCTTAAGTTCGTTCAACGTACGTGGTTTAAAGGAATGTTGCAAGCACAGAAATATATATTAGGATTACGAAGGTCGATTGTCTGTGAATAAAACAAAAGCAATAGGATGTTCAAAATGTTTATAGATTTAACCTTCGTTTGTTAGCACGTCGAAGAATTCCGTCATGCGACATTTGATATTATTTTTACTTTTTTGAATTTTTCCCTATTATAGCAAAACCTTTCGATACACGTAACGCCTGCTAAAAACATTTACTACTAGTGTCATATTTTTGTGATTCCTACACGAGATAAATATGGACATAAGACTTCCACGCACTAGTGAAGTAGTTAAGTTTAATGGTCCACTGATTTAATTTTCGAAATATTGATGATGTAATTATTGCTAACTTATACATCGTTAATTAATTTCTGTGTGACACCTCAGCGCTATTCTCTACACATTTTTCAATATCCACACAATTAAGACATCTTAATACAAGAAATGTATCTCTGTAAAAGTATTAGGATGGTAATTAGTTAGTGAGAGCTTTCATTTCTTCCCTCCTGTATAATACATGAACTCTTTTACTAAGTAAGAGAACATGAAATATTTCAACGAATTTTGAAGTGATTTTTGAATTGTTTGATATTTTGGAAAGCTCAAAGATTCCCTTTGTTAATAATATGAGTTACATTATGATAATTCAAAATTTCAATAAACCACAGTAGGGAGAGACACGACATGTCACGTAAATCTATGATAATCGCACTTCAGTTCTCATATTTCAACGAATTTTGAAGTGATTTTTGAATTGTTTGATATTTTGGAAAGCTCAAAGATTCCCTTTGTTAATAATATGAGTTACATTATGATAATTCAAAATTTCAATAAACCACAGTAGGGAGAGACACGACATGTCACGTAAATCTATGATAATCGCACTTCAGTTCTCATATTTCAACGAATTTTGAAGTGATTTTTGAATTGTTTGATATTTTGGAAAGCTCAAGGATTCCCTTTGTTAATAATATGAGTTACATTATGATAATTCAAAATTTCAATAAACCACAGTAGGGAGAGACACGACATGTCACGTAAATCTATGATAATCGCACTTCAGTTCTCATATTTCAACGAATTTTGAAGTGATTTTTGAATTGTTTGATATTTTGGAAAGCTCAAAGATTCCCTTTGTTAATAATATGAGTTACATTATGATAATTCAAAATTTCAATAAACCACAGTAGGGAGAGACACGACATGTCACGTAAATCTATGATAATCGCACTTCAGTTCTCATATTTCAACGAATTTTGAAGTGATTTTTGAATTGTTTGATATTTTGGAAAGCTCAAGGATTCCCTTTGTTAATAATATGAGTTACATTATGATAATTCAAAATTTCAATAAACCACAGTAGGGAGAGACACGACATGTCACGTAAATCTATGATAATCGCACTTCAGTTCTCATATTTCAACGAATTTTGAAGTGATTTTTGAATTGTTTGATATTTTGGAAAGCTCAAACATTCCCTTTGTTAATAATATGAGTTACATTATGATAATTCAAAATTTCAATAAACCACAGTAGGGAGAGACACGACATGTCACGTAAATCTATGATAATCGCACTTCAGTTCTCATATTTCAACGAATTTTGAAGTGATTTTTGAATTGTTTGATATTTTGGAAAGCTCAAGGATTCCCTTTGTTAATAATATGAGTTACATTATGATAATTCAAAATTTCAATAAACCACAGTAGGGAGAGACACGACATGTCACGTAAATCTATGATAATCGCACTTCAGTTCTCATATTTCAACGAATTTTGAAGTGATTTTTGAATTGTTTGATATTTTGGAAAGCTCAAACATTCCCTTTGTTAATAATATGAGTTACATTATGATAATTCAAAATTTCAATAAACCACAGTAGGGAGAGACACGACATGTCACGTAAATCTATGATAATCGCACTTCAGTTCTCATATTTCATCGAATTTTGAAGTGATTTTTGAATTGTTTGATATTTTGGAAAGCTCAAAGATTCCCTTTGTTAATAATATGAGTTACATTATGATAATTCAAAATTTCAATAAACCACAGTAGGGAGAGACACGACATGTCACGTAAATCTATGATAATCGCACTTCAGTTCTCATATTTCAACGAATTTTGAAGTGATTTTTGAATTGTTTGATATTTTGGAAAGCTCAAAGATTCCCTTTGTTAATAATATGAGTTACATTATGATAATTCAAAATTTCAATAAACCACAGTAGGGAGAGACACGACATGTCACGTAAATCTATGATAATCGCACTTCAGTTCTCATATTTCAACGAATTTTGAAGTGATTTTTGAATTGTTTGATATTTTGGAAAGCTCAAAGATTCCCTTTGTTAATAATATGAGTTACATTATGATAATTCAAAATTTCAATAAACCACAGTAGGGAGAGACACGACATGTCACGTAAATCTATGATAATCGCACTTCAGTTCTCATATTTCAACGAATTTTGAAGTGATTTTTGAATTGTTTGATATTTTGGAAAGCTCAAAGATCCCCTTTGTTAATAATATGAGTTACATTATGATAATTCAAAATTTCAATAAACCACAGTAGGGAGAGACACGACATGTCACGTAAATCTATGATAATCGCACTTCAGTTCTCATATTTCAACGAATTTTGAAGTGATTTTTGAATTGTTTGATATTTATGATAATCGCATGTATATTTTATGCATTTTAACATGTTTCTTAGGAACTTCTTGACTGTAATTAGTAATAGAAGATCGTAGCGATGATTTATATGATTTTTTTAGAATTTCCTTCATTTCCTTTGAAACATGTCATCAGTTCATTACAGAAACCAGTCTACTTCTTTGAAAGTGTCAAACATTCTTTAAAAACGTTATATGTTCCATCTCAAGTGTCATACATTCCTTAAAATGGTTGCAGCTCCTTTAAAAATATCTCAATTTTTTTTTAAAAAACTACCCAACGTCTTTGATAAAGTTCAAATTTATTTAAAAAATCTCGCAGGCTTTTACTGCAACTTCCCTTCTAAGCAGACTTTATTAAGTTTTCTTAGAAACTCTATTCAGCACCAAAACTCACTTCAGAAGTTCCATTACATACTAAGTAAGTTAATTGTAATTAATTACAAATTCTTAAGAAATTTCTGAACTTTCTTTGAAACGTTAGAACTGTCTTCAATTTCATTAGAAATACAGAAATATCAGGTACATTTTTTAAAAAAATGGCAACAAATAACAACTGTCATATGCGTCTTAAAAAATTTCCAAATTCTTATTGACAGTTATGTTTTAAACGTCATGTTTCTGGAAGAATTTTCCAGAAGTACAACGAGGATTTCTATTGGATCAAGCTCTATTAGGCCCTTTATTAAGGCACTGCAAAAGTAAAACAACAGAAAAGAACAATTGGTATTAAACTTTCCCGTAGGTTCGTAAACCTTTGTCAAACCTCTCTAACCTCAGAGATGACCACATCCCCGTTGTTATTTTCTAACAAAGGAACGCATGTCCTCTAAAAATAGCGTACATTTGCAATTAAAAGTAACGCGTTGACACACTCGCATGAGGAAACTCCTTATTGTTGTAAAATAACTCTATTATTACACGCTTGCGGTATTTCATTTGTAATTCCAAATACGATTTAGTGACATTTGTTTTTCCGCATTGGAATCCCTCGACAGTTCCGTTTAAACTTTACAACAATCATACATCACGTGCAGATCGATGTCATTTTTGATGAACGTCTGCGTCGCTTATGTTAATCAGGCGCGTGAACGACTTTTCAATCGGCGCATCTTAACCGGCGTTTAAGTAAACGTTTATTGGTTAAATTACGGGGAAGGTGCGGTTAATAACGGAAAAGTGAAGCTTCGTTCCTAAATAATTCATAGCGAATGTTGGGGAACCTTAAATTGGCTACGAGTAAGTAAACACCCATTGAGGAAATAAATGCAAAACCTCTAAGTTATTGTCAGACGATTAATAGGATTTTAAAATGGCACACTTTTCCTAATCAGAACAAAATGGCTCCCCAAAAGTCGCGTTTAAATTGTGTTTGCGTTGCCTCATAGCGCCGAAACTCACAAAAAATGCTCAACGTACGTCTACATACCGTTTTACTTAATCACTTACATCACATAACCCCCTTAGGTTCCTATGAAGAATTTATTAAGAGACTATATGCACGTACTTACGTATTTGAATAGTTCATCGCATAATTCGCTTGTGTAACAAAGGATCCTCTGCAATAATTTAATCCGTCTTATTCATGTCAAGTTCTCTAGCTTACGTAATGACAAAAAACAATGTCAGGTCGAGAGTGCGTAGGTATTTCGTGAAATAAGTGAGAAACGGTTCGCTAATTGAAAATTCGGGGCTCGTTATTTCTACGCTATCGCTATTGTTGCATAGTGCGATAGGTCGTGATGTTGATGGATGGATGAACGTTTCGTAAAAATTTATTGTCCAATTTTCTTAGGGAAGGTCTATGAGAGAGGATTATCGTGATTAACGAGTAACGGAAATTTTTTCTAGTCATTAAGCGTTACTCCGAAATGTAATCGATGGATGTTTTTGTTGGGTATTTTTCGACCCTGCGACGGTGCAGCGCCGTACTTTCAATTAGGTCCTGTTGGGCCTTTGTGATGCTATGAAGCATCTCAATTATCTATCGAATACCGGAATGTGTAACGTCTCAAAAAAAGTAAAATTTGTGATTGTGATTTTTCAAAAAAAAAAATAATCAAATTTTCTGGAGCTTCGACAGCTGGTAGCCATTTCTTGTTAGAATATAATGCCAAAAGTATGGATAAAATTTGATCACGTTTTTGAGTAACTGTATTCGAAAAGTTACAATGCTTACCATAGAGATGAACATTATATTTAAGACCTTTATAGGGCCTCATTGCTACTCAGCTAACACCATTTTTAAATTGATGGGTCTGTATTTACCTAGACCTTATTTACCTTTACAAGTACTAGTAGTAGTACTCACATTAGCAGCATAATACTGTTATAAATTTGTACAGTGTAAGGTAAAATTTGTGATTGTGATTTTCAAAAAAGAAAACCCAAAATTTCTGGAGCTTCGGGAGCTGGTAGTCATTTCTTGCTAGAATATAATGCCAAAGGGATCATTAAAATTTGATCACGTTTTTGAGTTACAGTATTCGAAAGGTTACATTGCTTAGCATGGAGCTAATTGATATTGTATCTAAGACCTTTATAGGGCCCCATTGCTACTTAGCTACCATCATTCTTAAACTGATGGGTACTGTATTTATTACTTGAGATGAGTCTATATCTTCGGTTTAAGTCTTAGACCTTATTTGCCTTTACAAGTACTAAGTAAAATATGCCTAAGTGAAACATAGATATTTCTTATTTTATAAGTGTGGTTTGAATATTACTAATGATATTTTCTGCAAATAATCAAAGTTTTATCTTAATTACTCTCAGCAGTAGTATTTGAAAAATAATGATCATAAAGTTACTGGTGAAAAAAGCGACCAATGTACTGTTAGTGATAAAGCCCAACGAAACTGTAACACTTTTCAAGGCCCAATTGTGTTATTTGTGAACTATAATAAGTAGGGCTGAAGTATTTAATTGAGGATCTAGCAATTAACACTACAATAGTGGTATAAAATTATTAAAAACTATATATTTCTTATGAATAATGTTGCATTTTCATGGACATTTCAATACAAAGCCTCTTTTATTAGATGTTCTGTTTTCGACAAAGCCGTATATTTTAATTTATATCGTATAACATCCTAGTTTAATCACTACTTCGACTTATTAGAAAGTATCGCGTATAACTGATATAAATCTAAAATAAAGTAAGTAATAAATCCTTTTTACCACGTTACGCCGACTTGGTGCAAAACTGCATCAACATTCATAATTATTCAAATTGTAAAAATTCCCTTTAAGAAATATTTCTAAAATTCGACATACCGTGCGTGGAAAAAGGATACGTCATAGTCGTCTCGACAATAAAGATTAAATTAATATCGGGAATGCCGAATGAAAGTAACGTTCGGTGAAAGTGGTATAAAAAAATTATAAGGAACATGACTGTCAACTTGCGCGAATAAATTACAATATATTATTGAGTTGCCGTATCTCCGAGGTGGAAGGAAGGTGCTCTCGTGGAGAAGCGGTGCTCGACTTCATGGGGTTTAGATGGTGATATTTACCAAGGTTTTATAAAAATTCCATCACAGCCTAAACTGCGTGGGTACTAACTAGTGGAAATCCTTAATAACTCTGGTTCCAGTGATCTGATTCCAGTCAAATTTGTACAGCAGTTAGACACTAAGTTAATAAATGATTCTGGGAAGTTTGAACTTGGTGCGATTAAGAAGTGAAGCGTAATCGCGAGAGGAACAGCATTCGCTTGCTAGGGGGAGAGGTGAATAGGTTGGCGGCAAGAGGAGGTCGTCGGTGAACTGTTTTTAGCGAGAAACTTAAAAAGGACTGTCGCCTTAAATCGAATAGTTTGAGGGGAGGTTAAGTAAAGATTTGAAAGGGGAGTCCGTTATGGGGCGTGAAAGTCGAAAGCAAGAGAGGTAATAAAGTATCCTAAAACTGTGCTGCGTACACATCCCCTGAAGGAACTGTGAGTTGCGCCCCTGGGACGGTGTATACCCTTAATACCTGGGGAAGGCGAACACTCTGTGTGATACCTGACTTATCGAGGATTTTCTTGAGGTGTGAAGGGACGTTTTTTAATGATCTTGTCGAGAAGTATAAACGATGTTTAAGTGTTCGCCTATTTGTTTTTGCCTAATGCGATTTTGCCCAAAATGCAAGCCATACTTTAGGCAGTATTACTCAATTGCAGCCAGGGTTGAAGAAATACATGAACACAAATCTGTTTTTAGCCAAAAAAGCCACAATATGCGTGCGCACACCGGACCTATCCATTAAGTCTCTTCTCCTTCAAACATACTTTCTCAGCATCGCGTTTACGTTTCGCTCAGCGTTTTCAACACCAGCAAACTCGCCTGAAATCGAGAGAAGAAGGGATTCTCACCGCTCGCAAACCATTACGCAAACCAATTATGGTAATCCTCAAGGAACAACACCAACGAGGAGAATCGAATCGAAGTTATCTCACTAAAATCGCAGAGCGTAGCGACGTAGTCGAGCACGTGGAGCGTGAAAAGAGATAGCCGTTACGTGCCTTTTCTATCCATTGACTGGTCGAATTGAATGTAATGCACCGTTGCAACTGGAATGGCACGAATTTTCGGAAGGCCGCCCGGAACCTCCGGATAGCTGCAACAGGGCCCGTGGAAAAAGCGATCGTGAAAGCGATCGAAAGTGCTTCATTTCCAGTTCGCACCTTCTAATTCGATCGGCGAGTGTTTACACTTGAGAGAGAGAGTTGTTGGGTAAAATGATTTTATAGGTAAATATAGGAAATGTGGGAATTTGAATGAGGCGACAATTTTAGTTTAAACAAGGAACTAAAGTGGGGTGGAGTATTTTTTGGAAGTAACACAGTGACGTTGTTTTCGATAGGTGCAAGAATAGAAATTTTTTCTGGACCTTCATTGTAGTTTAGAAATGATATGAGCTCTCACTTCTTGAGACATGGATTCAAAAACTGTCTTTACCTTTGTCCAGGTGGAATTTTGATAAAAGCTATTGCTGACTAGAAAGCACATGAAGTAACTAGTTCGAAAACACCAATTAGATTTTAGGAAATGATCCGTTTAAAAGTTATAGCCTTTTGAAAATGGGATTTTCCGTAAGAGGTTAACTGCTTGAAAATTAAAAACTCACCAAAAAATCACCACTGATCAATAATCAACCGTAGAAAACGATGTGTGCATTCAATTTTCGCCATTTCATTTACTTTGTGAGAGAAAAAAAATTATTTTTCATCTAACCTCACTTTTCCGCGAACCGCTATTTCGTCGACTTCTAACCGATATGGCAAGTATGAGGGGACATCAGTTTCTCTTTCTGCTACATCCATGGAATGTCTTCTACACGTGTCGCACTAATTTTCACACGATATTCTACAATAACACATATGAATTAACAAATCTTTATGGACATCTCCATTTTCATCAAATTTTCCTTTCATTTCACATGGAATATCAAAAGAATCGCAGGGTTGCCACACGACGATGACACTTAAATGGTGGTGGTTAATCGACCGAGGAGAATGCATTGAAAACGTATTAATTTGTGATTCTGCTTGTTTTTCCTTTTAGGAATATTATAATGTACCAGTTCCTGTGTAAAATCCTCCGGAAAACAGAGTTAGGTTAGGCGGTTTGGTTCTGTGTCTTTTTATATAGAAACGTTATAAACGTCGTTGACATTATAACGTGAAATTTGGCAAAACTTCTCACATTCCATTTTTCCCCCAAAAACTACTTCTTCCGTAAAGTTAAAATTATTTTTTCCAGTACCCTAATACTGTCCTCTTTTACTCAAAAATTACCATTTATGAGATCGAACCGAATGAAGGAAAATGTTTACCATTCATTTTTCTAATTGAAAGAAAAAGATACGTTAATCCTCTCTTGAAAACTCCTTAGAAGCCATCAAAATATCTTTAACCATAGTGACGAAGAACAAATCCAATCACTGGTAACCGAGATACGTACCTACCGTACTCGTAAATATCAAAATTTACTATGAAATTACATGTGAATCAAAAAAGTAAATAGAGCAAGTCGTACCCAGAACCATCATTAATCCTCCCAGTTCCAAATCAGCCTTAGGCTTTATTTTCTACGATTCAGTGATTGTTACGATCTATTGTTGGCGGGCACTGTAACAATTCGTGATGGTTAGATTACTTAAACGAAGAGCTGGCTTGCGTCTCACTGAAACATTTTGAAAGACGTTAAAAAATAATCATCTAAAGCAGGAATATCATTCATTCTCTAAACGATGCTATTAGGATCCATGTTTCATCATGTAGCCACTTTACTTCGGTTTCAGTTGGAAATAAAGGAAACCATATCGATGAAGTATAACGATGTGAAATGTACGGGTAAGCATAAATGCCAAGCAAAGTGGCGTAATCAAAGTAGGTACACTGTTTTTAAAAAGTATCCCTGCTTTGCGGATCCTTAGGTCATTCTATTAGTCAGAAAATTTAATTTCCTTTGCAAAACTGAATACGCTCGAACAAAACAACGGCCCAGTAGTAACGTTAGATAGAAAGTCAGCTTCTGATTGAATAGCCTTTCTGTCCCACGATATTCTGACCAATCTCGATCCCACGCGGACCAATTCGCCGGCAAAAGTTACTAACAATATGTAATTAATATAAAATTTTACTGCTTCAAGTCTGATGCAATGAGCTGAGATATTCAGCGTATCTCGCAACCGATTCGATGAAAAAACCAAATGAATGACATAGATTTGACGCAATGGACTAAATAAGTTCGTAAAAAATGTTATCACAATACGCTTAATGAATTATTGTTTAGAGGTACAAAAATGTGCTAGGGTCAGTCATAGATTTCTTTAATGGATTTACCTCGAGTTTCTCAAGTTTGGTATTCACTTCAACATTATTGCTGAGGGTTAATTTCCAGCAATTTTGACCCACGCTTTGTAGAAAATTTTATTGCATTTTTTTGAATTAATGATGGATAGTACAGGTGGTAACATTCTCATCAAAATATGGGCATAGTTTATATGCATTTTACCTATTTACCTTACAAATCGGTACCAAATTTAATCAACGACGAACCAATGACAACAATATAAAGAATCGAGCTTTTTCCTATATTTCCAAGGCAATTGACATGCGTAAGGAAATCTCAATGCACCAAGCGATACTGGCATAATTGAGGCTAGTCGGCCATATGGAGCATAGGAATTGCAATCTGCATCTAGTCACCTAAACTATTATTTTGTCAGATCTCGCCTGGAACGTTTTCCTCGAACTGGAAACATTCAAACAGTTGGTAAATCTTCAAGAGGAGTCGCAAATTTCCTTACGCTATACTATGTTCTACTTTCATTAATTGAAGGGCTCATACTTTACTTGTGACTATTAAAAAGAAATCAATTATCCTCTTACGTACTTTGGAAAGATTTCTTAATACACCTTTTAAGCATGGCGCTGGTCGAGTGAATTCCGTAAATATACAATGATATACCGCAGGATAGTGGATATGGTCACGTCGAGAGATCAATAACTGCACAAAAATTCCTCTCCTTCACGTATCCATCTACTTAAATGTATTTTAATCCACGTTCCCAAGGATAGATCCACAAGAGTTCATTACCAGTTTCCCCATAACGACGTCGTTGACCCAAATATAAAATTAATATCTCCGTCATCGCTTATCTCTCAGGTGAACACAAACGCCGGCTAATAATGAAGAAAACGGTCGTTAGTTTTGTTTACGGCAGAGGTCAAAATAATTTATGAACATGCACTAACTAATGATAATCGTCCCCAGTTGCATACGTACGTACGTACTCACTTCGAGCTATTATATAATCACAAACTCCACGATGATGATGATGATGACTTCCAGTAGGTAGGTGAAGGTGGTTTTCAATGAAATACGATGATACTATTTCATTATTCATGTTTACCTAAACGGTATGTAAATTTTTAAGTAGTATCTGCGTTTCAATCCAAATTGCATCCATCGATGGTTTGATGGTATTGAACATATCATAACTTTCGCTGGCCAAATGTTACTGAGACAAATTTCCTTCAAAATAACCCACTTGTATCATTGACATTTCCTGGGTTTCTGATTGGATTTAAAAGGTACATTTACCAAATTACGATATAATTTTTGATTTTATATAGACTTTTGAACTTTTATAAAAAAAATACGATGAAATGTAGAACACTGTGCTAAACCTTAAAGCAACAAATAGAATAGAGAAGAAATCTCCTACTATAAATAATATAATAACCGTATTAAAAAATAACGCCCAAGGCAATTTATATTTGGAATATCCTTATATCGCGTCTATTATTAATAGTTATTATGATTAGTAATTAGCACCACTGAGTAGCCACCGTTTTGTTTGCATTATTTTCAAAACCATTTTTAAATTGAATTTTATATTATAAGGGTTGTAAATGGCACCATATTCACTAGTGGTTTATGATATGACGTATCAAAGCTTTAATGAAAATGGCAACGTTTTTGTACAGCCGCATGTATTTACAAATAATAACATCAAATTAGATTATGTTTTCATCCCCCTAATTCGTGAATACGAACTTTTGCCCCGGTACCATTTTTAGAAAATTAGAAATAATAATAAGCTAAAAATCATTTTCCACAAGATTCTTCATCATATTTTCATGACCACTTTCTTCACACTCCATAGGACGTAAGTTCCTTGGCACAATTTTCCTTATATTTCCTCTTCTTCAATAACTTTTCAAATATGCGTTTTATTCTTCTTTTTGGAGTGAAAACTCCAAAAGTTTCGATATCGAAAAATGGATAGTTCAATCATACGAACAGCGAACATCCCCACTCTACACCTTCACCAAATTAGTGAGTGAGATCGCAAAGAGGGGGGTGGAACGAGGAGTGGCGTATGTGTGCACCATATGTGCGCGGTATAGCTGCGCCTTCGGTCTCGAATGTTAGAGAGGGCAAGAGAAGTGATGGGGTGAGCGTGTATTTGTATTATTCCATTTTGTTAACCATCCCATCTTCAACGAGGCACAATTCTTTCAGTTTTCCTTTTACTTGAACGTTGGCGTTTTGTGGGTAGCATTAGGTATATTAAGCGGGTACATTACTTTTGTCTACGCATGTGCTACCATTTTCCCTATTGAAATGACTTTTCTACACGTACAAAGACTACAGAACCAAGACCACATTAAACATAAATCGACTTGAAATGAAAATAATTGATTGTAACAGGAATTTATCCTTATCTTGCGTTTTCGTTAAGGCTACTAAATGTCGTTATGCAATGTGATCCAGTCTCAAGTCAAGTTTCTCGAGTAAGATGTGAAAGCAGCATGAATAAATAAATTAAAAAGTCTGCTCAATTTACATAAATTTTTCTAAGTCCAGTTATATTAATAAACAAGACGGGGGAGCACGTCGTGCAGATTCGCAGATCCGAGTTTTATTCCGGACGATTTACTCTACGAGAAGTCGTTTGGATTAATTACGAATTTTAATGCAGTAGCGGATTTAAATTTTCAACACCAATTTTACATCGAGGTTAATCTCTCAATTCCTTGTTGCGGTAATTCCCTTCCGCTACGAACATTGTGATTTGTCGATCATCATTAAGATTACAATTTAGTTTTAGATCACGATTTCGGCCAAAGGTTTTCCCATGGAGACCTACGGTGCGATTAATCCGCGAACGTCATCATCGTACCATCCTTGGAAAACAAAGTGTTAATAACGACAGGTTGGAATTTCATAATTTTACAACATAAAACTAATAATTCTAAAATTCATAAATTCATAAAACTAAATAATTCTCGCGCCATAAACAGGCGTGCAAGCGGATGTGTACTATTTTTAAACAAAACGAAAGTGGAAGAGAAGCAATGAACATTCTGAATCCAACATCCTATACTTAAGTGTGTCAACAGCACGTTAATATACAGAAATGAGTTCCACATGGGTACAACCTGGATGAAATGCGCTATAATCTTGGTTGGAGGATATGCAAGAAGTCTATTTCTGCTCTTTGGCATTTGAAATTTCTGGTTACATATTAGGTTTGTTCTAACATCCCGTGGGACCAATACAGGACCCTTACCCATCACAAGTCAACTATTTTCCACGGTGCGAGGCGGGTCAGAGAGCATCTTCGAGGCGGTGGGTTTTTCTCGGTCTCTTCACCCATTCTCTCCCTATACTTTGCTGAATTTACTGTAACGTCAGGGTTCGCCAACTCACCAGCAGAATCACTAGCAGATTTATGGGACAGTTTTATTGACCGTGGAAATTTTACGCTACCCATGAACCCAACCTAACTAAATGCAATAAAAGCGAGAGAGGAATTAGTGTTACCTCAGCTTGGCTCCCATTCGCATGAGTGTGTGCATATGGTATAGCGGGAGGGAAGATCAAACCGTTATCACAGTATATTAATGTGCTCGAACGTGACAATCGGGATGCAACGAGTATTTTGACTATCGGAATATCGATATTATTGAAATGTTTCTTACTGATTGTCTGAAGTACAAGGGAATGAAGCTTAAAACTCGCCAATTTTAACACTTTTTCATACACTGAAGGGAAATGGAGAGGGTTTTGATTATAACGGATTTCCTCGGGGGTATGTAAAGATATTAAACCTGTTGGTCACTACAAACCGTGGATCTATTTCTGGAACATGAGCATATGGCTCGAGTTTCATTTTTCAACTGTTCCACCTCGGAGGAATATAAAGCAATTTAACTCCCAAACCTCGTATCGTTCATTTTTATCGCCCGCAACAAATTTCCGCGTGCTTTCACAACGAATTGTTTTCGAACTATTCGGAATTTAGCAACGAACGTTTCATAATTAACACTACGCGAACAAAATGGGTTAATTCACATACAACGCCGGGCGATAAATTATGCAGACGCGGAAAGATTTTACCCATGCAGGCACCTTCATTGAAATCGCGATTTTACGTAACTTACGTTTGTATTTTACGGCGGTTTTAGACATGTCGAGAAATTAAATTCGAACGACTGAGACCGGGAGTTTTATTGTTTTCCGCTCGGCAAAAGAAATTTACAAAAAAAGTGTCGGTTCCTTTGTATGTTGGTTAACGTTCTTTATGATTTTTAAGGCGCGACTGTCGATATTTTGGTTTTACTGAAGTACACATCTTTTAACGTGTGGCAACTTTTATGCGCTAACTAAAGTAAAATAATTATTATAGGCAAAATATCTCGTTTTTCTTCTTTTGTAATGTAAAAATATTGTTGTTTTTTTAAGGCTGTCAGTATGAAAAATGTATATAATACTGTTATACAAAAGCACACAACGCTAATAACTTTTCATACATTAAATTGTACATCAAAATCGGTAGATCCATAAGAAATTATGGTTAAAGAGATCTACATACATTCACACCTCTTGGCTGAAAACATTTTTCAGCATTCGGTTAGTAAGCTAAATCGAAACGTAACTAAAAATACACTCAAAGTTATAACTTTCCTTGTACATAAAATTTATTGTTTCTAATAAAACAATTTAACTATTTAATAGAAAAAGTATTGTATACTCAATATAACGTAATATAAGAGGTTTTTGTCAGTTAACTTTCACGAAAAAATATGTAGTTTTGAATCGAATTTTGAATTCAAATTTTGGGAATTTGACGAAAAGTACAATTTTTTTACCACGTTTGCGAAACTATATTCGGAAAAAATTTAACGATTGAATAGAAAAGGTATTGCATACTCGTCAATATAACGTAATATAGGAAGTTTTTTTCAGTTAACTTTCACGAAAAAATACGTGGTTTTGAATCGAATTTTGAATTCAAATTTTGGAAATTTGAAGAAAAATACAATCTTTTTACCACGTTTACGAAAGTATATTCGGAAAATAACGCATCTAGCTATCTACCTTACGCCTCTTCAAAGGCTTAAACAGTTTATTTGATCCAAATTTAAAAAAATCTACTAAAACTGTACAGTCTGTTCATATTTAATGTAACATAAGTAGAAGCAAATCCTACAACACTGGACTTGTATAATTTAGCTAAAAATTAGGTACTAGCTATATCTCCATTGTTATTAGCTAAAAATTTGAAAGTTATCGAGCTGTTTACTTAAAAATAAAATACAGTAACTACTGCCACTTAGATTGAAGGAGTTTTTACGTCCATTTAATCCATTAAAGCGCCCTGTTTCCGTTAAATTTAAGTATCAATAGCGTATAAATTTTTTTTGTTGGATTTTTTTATTAGAATTTTTTTAAATTACTTTCTCTAATCCTTTCTCGAGATTTTTCAACCGTTTCCTAGGAATAAGTCCCGGTTATCATTCGTGAATCTTCGAAGCGCGAATTCAAGCGTGTGGCAAGACTTAATTCGAGCACGAATTATGGTAATCGAGCTTCAGCGATCTTCGCCTTTAATCTAAAATCACTTCGGTTAAGTAACAGTTCATGTTTGTTAGTTTTGCCAATTTTTTCCATTGCCAAGTTTTGCCATTTGAGGAAAATCGGCACCGCAATAAGCGCTAAAAATCACAGTCGTGGTAAATTAATTGTCGAAAGCTAAAGCGTATCAAAGGGTATACGAATTCGTTTCTCTCAAATTACTTTCGTGGTATCTTTCACAAAATAGAAACTGTTTTAAACAAAGAAATATGCTTTTATCCACCGGGACCATTACACATGACACAAATACTTTATTTATGAATGACAACTTCAACGGTCTTAATTGTAGGTAATTTGGGTTAAATCACTACAATTAGAGATATGGAAACGTGTAGCGCACGAGTGACAAAATGATTGTTTTAACACATTAATCTATATTTGGTAACGTGGTGTTATTATGTTGCATAATAACATTAATAATCGGTCTTTTTTAAATGAAACGACTTGCGAAAATGCGTAAAAACTAGTTTTCAGACATGATAATACATAACGTTACATATACGGCAATTATTAATAAAATAATCACTGTCGGTAGTTGTGAGACAATAAGTAATGATTTGAATGCATTTGTTTCGGATTTAGATATGATTTATAGCTGATATTCATCAATTAATTTTCAAATGAATGGTATTATTAACGGCACCTAATAACGTAGACGTAAGGTCTTTTCAGTAAGAATTGGTCCAGTTAAAAAATAAAAAAAATTAACTGACTTTATCCCGAGCGCAGTTAAAAAATACGTTCTACTCTAAAAATTATAAAATATTATAAAAAATGCTTTATACTGCTTCATTTTACTTATTTATGGTTTATTTGCTGTTGCTATTCATCTTGCATTAGTTGCACTTACTGTTTTCGGTTTGCACTTTATATTAATCTTGCCAACAACTAATGACCATCTCTACTAATAACTATACCAATCATATTTCCTATCTAAGCAAATTTTTCCCACACCTCCTCGTGATCTTCGTCGGAAAATGAAATATTTTGATACTTTCTTTATTTATTTACCTAATTCATTGTTATATTACTAACTTTTATGTCAAAAAGTCCAAAACTCCAAAATAATGTTTCCACTACCTAAATCCTGTCATAAAATTTCGTTGACAAAGGGAGTAACAATCTTTTAAATTTCTTTAAATATGGCACGCCTATGGATCGGTTTCTCGGTCTTTGTGTCGGTAGGGTGGCTATTAAATCATATTGCTTTTTGTTCAAATTGACCAATTCTGACTGGAAAGACTGTACGGTAAAGGGGCCGAGAGGTAGAAGGAGGATTACATGGTACGTCTCTTCGATTGCTTAAAAGACCATTCAAACAGCAAGGAAACGCTGATGACACGACATTCTAATCATTTCCGTTGATCTCTGTGCTCTCACCATTCCAGGTTCCCGAGCCTCCTCTTCGGCCTGTTGCTCTTCGCTAGCGATTCCGGATCGACGACGAAAAAGTACGGCTACGACATCGCGCATTACACGCGCACCCTGCCGGACGACCTGAAACCGATCGTCCGAAGGGCGCTTTTCGTGGAGAAATCAGCGGCCGGAGATCGCCCGTGGCCGAAGGGCTCGTGCAGCTACAACGACACGATCTCCTGCCCCCCCATGAAGTACCGGAACCCCTCGGGGGAGTGTAACAACGTGAGGCACCCGAAGTGGGGAAACCGCGGGGCGAGGTTCCTGAGGATGGTGGCGCCCACTTACGGCGACGGTGAGTGTTTAGCTCATAGAATATACCAGAAAAAGATGGAGCGACCACTTACGACTTATGTTGAAGTATAAAGAAGTAGATAAATGTAGGAATTATTTATAGATACAGAAATATTTAAAAAGTAAGGAAGACTCTTTTCGGCGTTCTAAACTCCACGAACTTTTTCAGGCTATTTTCATTCCATTTAAAACAGTACTGAAATTATCGATAATTGCTTTGAAGGGAAAGGAGGAGGAACCTAAAAATGGTGTATCAAGTGTCATGGTGCCAAGTATCATTCATTCATGAATGTGTGAATAAGTCAGCGTTTTCTTTACAATTTAAGTCATTTCGAACATAAAAGACTTTGAATCCAAAAGATCGTTCCGCTCGATTTCCCTCTTAAGTTTGGTCGTAAACTTTAGTCGCGAGATTTTACTACTGAGCAATTTTTCCACTTAATGATAATGGCCCACGTATTTACCATACATTGAGAATGTTGGAATCATAAAAAGCAGCGTTTATTATCATGTAAATTAATTTATATCGAACGTTAAAAACAGTGACATGCCGCCATACACATTCCTTTTAATTTTTTTGTACAACTGATCCAAATACTCATTTCTAATGGAATTTTTAATTTGATTTATTACAAAATAATGAATTACATTAATATAGATATAACAACTCTCTTTTTCCCTTAGGGGTAAATGGGTATGGTAATAAGTTTTTTAAACGCATTGTTAATTTTTGGAACACGAAAGGAACGTTCAAACGGCAAATTTTTACATTGTTAATGTTGATTGGATCCGGCAATAACCATTTTGACGAGATGATGATATAATTGCACGTGTTAAATGCGTGTGCGAGATTTTGAATTGTGATATTGTTTCACTAACGAAGTGTACTTCTCGCAAGGTGAAAAATAATGTGATGCTAAGGCGTAATGCAAAGTACAGTCCAACGAACTTTACCGCAAGTAATAAAACTGTCTGTTGGTTCTATATATGAATCAAAACAGATAAAACTTTGTTAATTTAGGTAATTACTGCAGTAAATCTACACCTACATAGATGTACAGTAATTCACCCATAATATAAATAATCTTTACTAATGCCATACAAAATGCTAATTACTTAATTATTTGACTTGGACTTGAAATTAGTGCCCTTTAAAATTTTGTTGTAATAATTAGAAGTAATGGTTCACGTCAATTTTTTTCTAGTGATTTTATAAATTTTTCTGGTTTGGATTCTGTAAACTGCAAGGATTTTCTCTTGATACTGTAGGATTTTCAGATTATCTAATGGATGATAAGAAATTGATGAAATATGAATGCAGTAAAAAATTACCAAAATATGCTGATAATACGCTTTGTATACAGGGTGTCAATTTAAAAACTTTCACTCGGGTTTAACGTTATAACTAATGACCATTACAAAAATTGGCGAGACACGTCGATTATTATTTCGAGGGGGAACCATTTAGGGCATATTTTGAATCGCTTCAACCCTTTAGTCAGGGTGAGTCCCACCCCTAAAATTTAAGTAAGGAAGTGGAGTCAAGTGATATTTCGTTTTAAAGCTTATCAAATTCTAAATTCGACGGTTTTTTGTTTTTTAAATTTGGGTCAGTAAATTTTTAGAAAATGAACAAAAGGTATTAATGTTGATAAAACCCACCTTTATTTACGCATATTGACGATCAAATACTGGGCAAGTTAGGAACTCATGCCGCTTGTGATAATTTTAGCTAAAATGTCTAAAAAAAGATAATAAATCGAAATTTTAAGATGTTTACAGAGAAATACGCAATATGCTTAACAAAAATTTGCAGTTTTTTATGCATTCCTTTCGTGTCATTTCCTCACAATGGAAATTGTCGCTGATAATTGCACAAAAAGACAAAAAAACCTATAATTACTATGTGCTAGTTGCGCACCGTGTCAATTCGCAGATTCTGGTTCAATTAATCTGTTAATTTTCTATAATTATCGAGTGATACCGCATAGTGATGAACGGTACGTTAGCAAACTTTTTGCCGTTTATTTTTTTGGGCCACACGACCATAATTCAGTATAAGAAAGAAAGAAAGAAAGAAAAGAAGGCGAGGGACCCGCGCGGTATAAGCGAAAAATGACGTCACCTATGGAATGCCGGTCAAGTGAGGTTCACTTTCTCTCCACCGGCTCTCTTGACGTTTACCGGAGAAATTACCATAATATCTTCGATTTGGGTACATTTCGTGCTATAGTCTGGTGATCGACAGGTGAAATATTCATGAATTTATCGAATTCGTTAGGACACTATCCGATATCGGAATTCGTAATGAAGAGAAAACCCTTGCGGACCCATCAATGTAGGCTGGTATATCAAATGTTTTGATATTATTATGTACATTTCATGACAAGCACAAGATTATTTATATCAACACCTATTTTCCTGAGCCAACGTAGTTTTCGTAAAACTACATAATGGCGAGTTTATCACAAATACTAACACTAATCCTGGACTATAACTTGCTTTTATTAAAACGAAAGCAAAATTTCTTGCAAAAACCGGTAATAAATTCAGAGCTTTTCTCTCTCGAACCACTTTGGGATCGGTAGGATACAATTCCACTATGCATTATTTCACAAATTTCACGTTCCTCTGACATTACTATCGTCCAATTCAGATAGAACGAGAAATCTCGTACCTACATCCGATTACAAACTAGGAAAGCGGTTATACTAAATGTACTTTCGCTTAGAGAAAACACATTTATCAAAGGTTAACAGGCAGTTCAGGGTAGGAAATCTCACATTCTTCGACACGGTAATTTCATTTTATAGATACAAATAGAATTAATGCGTTTACAACGAACGACACTATCAGTTTTACTCCCAAAGCGACGCTCCAAAATTACAGCCAATTGCTATTACTCGATAATAGCTTGAAAGGCATCATTTGTCATCACCCATGGTCCTCCTCCTCCTTTCTCCTTCGTAGGGGTGCGCTGCTTCGGAGACAGAAGGAGAGACCCACCAGCGACGCTCCTCATTTGCTCCTACCATCCCACCCTCAGTTCTACCTCAGGCTAAACCCTTCGCTTCGCCCGCAGGTATCTCGAGGCCCAGGAGGTCGACGTCCTCGCAGGACCTCCCGTCCCCGATCGACGTCGCCTCGACGCTCCAGTCGATCCCTCCGAGCGTCCACGAGTCCGTGACGGCCCTGCTGGGCGCCTGGAGCGAGCTGCTGCTCCACGACCTCGCCGGCACCGGCAACCTGAAGAGCCAGGACTGCTGCAGCGACGACGCCTCGAAGCACGGCGAGTGCTACGGCAGGCTCGGCAACGGCGAGTGCAAGGAGTACATGAGGACGCTGCCGGCCGTCGATATGGACGATTGCGATTTCGGTAATGTACGGTTGTATACCCGTGACAAGGGAACGGATTCGAAATCAGCACAGCTACCTGGGTATGCAGTACCAGCAAGTGTATCAATCGGTCTTTAAACGGCAGAAGAAAAATTGCTATTTCGCTTCAACGCCTAGTAATATTAATGAGGTATACGTCAAAAGACGGTACGTTTCACGTATCGGGGGCAAAAACAAGTTTCGCAGTCCCTGCATTTTCACCTGTTTTTTAATAATTCTGTAGGGGCCACCCGGTATGAGCGGTGTCAGAACGAAAGGCCCGAAGAAGATAAAGAAGAAATCCGGCGCTTAAGCGACCGGATATCGAAACGTCAGTGGCATTTCGCGTTTTCGACAGAAAATTCGGAATAATGCACGTTTTAATTACGAGTAGTGTGTTTCACTGTAATAATTGTTACGCAACATTTCCTTCCCATTTTATCCAGGCTTAAGACTGGCGTTTGTTAAAATTGGCGTGGTTAAAACGTTGCCTGCTTATTGCAGTTCGTCAGTACTAATTACATATTAACAATACTCTATGAGTATACAAAATTAACATTATAAAACATTTCAATTTGAAATTCGTTAGTACTCATAATACTAATCATCTGAAAATTCAGAGGAGCTACCATCGTTATTTATTGTGATAATCAGGGCTTCAGCTCGCTTTTTTATATGGAAAATATTTTTTATTTACACATTAATTTAGTATAATTGATTTGCCTCATACAGAGTTTGCTACTCTTGGTACAATCGATTCTACTTGGGCAAAAGCCAAATAGAAAGGTGAACAACGAACAAACGTTCTTGAAATAGCCATGCCCAATTGCTTCGCTGATTAGGCTCATACTGAGCTGTTTATATCAGCTGCGCCTATGTCCTTAGTAGGGAGAAATAGGAGGTCGGTATAATTGCCCTTATACGCCAAAAATTACTGACGCTCCCTTTTCTATCGGGCTTTTCCTCAACCGAGCCCGAGTAAAAATTAACAACCTCACTATTGATAACTACAGAAACAAATTCAACACCTAATCTCTCCCTATCCACTCACAGATTACCGGAACCAGATGAACTTGGCTTCGTCGTACTTGGACGCGTCCGCCATTTACGGAAATAACATCCAGCAGGTGCAAAAATTACGGACGTACGATAACGGCCTCGTCAACGTGTCGGCTTGCACCCCCTGCCAAACGAACGCCCTGTATTCTGCCATTCTGAAGGAGCACAACAGGATAGCAGTGAACCTGGCCCAGTTGAACAGGCACTGGAACGATCAGATCTTGTTCTTGGAAAGTAAGAGGATAGTCACGGCGGAAATCCAACATATTACTTACAACGAGTATCTACCTATCGTACTTGGACAGGTGAGGGATAGAGTTCTCTGGTGCCCGTTTCTCGTTCTGTTTTTTATGTTCCATTGTTTTTCAGGAGACGATAGTTACCTCTGACCTCCAACTGAAATCCCACGGGAGATTTTCCGAATATTCCAGCGCTAAAAGAGCAGGCGTCTTCAACGAAGTAGCCATGACAGCTTTACCCGTACTGTTGTCGATGCTCCCGACATCTGTGGTAAATCATTCACACGAAACATTTTTCCGCCTCAAAACAACGTAATTTTTCCAGATGAACGAGACCGTTGAAACTTTCGCCGAATTAGTGGATCTACTTATAAGCACCCCAGCTCAGACCCCTAGCGCACACGTGATGATCCCCTTACGCCACGATTGGGACACCGCCGCGCTTTTCATCCACATGGGCCGAGACCACGGCATACCATCCTATCCAGAATTCTTGAAATACTGCACCAACCAGACGGGCAAGACCACCAAATTCGACGAACTCAAATCGGCCGGGATCAAGGAGGAGTACATCAAAGCTCTGAAATACATGTACAGGAACCCGGACGACGTCGACCTGATGGTCGGGGGTCTGCTGGAGACCCCGGTACCCGGCGCCATGGTCGGACCCACGTTCAACTGTCTCCTGACCAGGCAGTTCGAGCTGCTGAAGCAGACCGACCGGTTCTGGTACGAGAACGACCTGCCGCCCAGCTCCCTCGCCACCAATCAACTGAAGGAAATCAAGAAGATCACGCTGGCCGGGCTGCTCTGCGCCAATACGGACGACCTGGACAGGATCCAGCCGAAGGCCTTCGTCCAGGAGGACACTTACTTGAACGCGAGGATATCCTGCGACCAACACCCGCTGCCACAACTGGCCGAATGGGTCGAGATGGATCACATGACCGATTTCTCAGAGGACGTCCTGATGGACGCCTTGTCGAAGGCGGAACAGGACTTGCTCGAGAGGAGGAAGATGGAGTACGACGTGTGGTCTACAGGTAATTGTTCCATTTTCGTTTCAGTGTACTTTCAACAATCACAACAAATAGCAAATGATAGTCATAGCAGCAAACAGAACCGTGAGCACCGTGGGTTTGGGATATAGAAGGGATTTTAAACTTAATGGACGAAAGACGCAAGTAGAAAAGCAAAAGCAGATACAATAAGCAACTGAAAGCAAGGAAAACGCAATGATGATCTACGAATACAACGTAAAGCGCGCGAAATGCATGTAATAGGAAGTTGCAGGACTTTGGAAACCCAGCCAACTAACGTTAGTGGTTGAGGAGCATACAGTATTACAATTTGACCTGGACATGTAAAAAGAAACATGGTAGAGACGCGTTGTTAGTCTCTATGCCGACGATCCATACCATATGTGATCAGAAGTGCGTAAGGCATTTGATGAGGCCAAATGTCATAAGGCACCTGGAGAAGACGGCAGAACGCTTCAAAGGTTTCAGTAGGAGTTTTTCGTTTTTGGGGTCATCTGTTTTGGTGTTTGGGCATTTAGCAGTTTCGAACGAAAAATCTATCGAAATAAGCCTAAAAATTGGCGATGTGTCCATCATATAACTTTCTCAACTAAGGCACGTACTGTTAAGTTTTTCGGAAATTCTCAAGAGAAAAGTGCCCTTAAAGGCCAGTTCAGAAAAATGTATTATATAGAAGTTATAGGTATTAGACAGTTAAGTCAAGTTGTGACGTTTGAAATAAATCACCAAAGTTCTTTTGGAGAAAATTAAGAAAAACTAAATATTCTTAAGAACAAAGTGCTCTTTAGGGCGATCGCAGACAAAAATGTGTTAAATAGAAGTTGTAGGTATTAAATAGTAAACCAAGTAGCAAATGCTAAAAGACAGTCTTAGTCATTAAAAAAAAACTAAGAAAACTTTGAAATTCTCAAGGGTAAAGTGTCCTTTATGGCGGATTTAGGAAAAAAATGTTTCCAACAAAAGCTATAAGTATTGAATTAGTAACATAGGTAATGAAATATGAAAAAAATACTGTTGTTTTTAATAAAATTAAGAAAAACTGGAAATGCTCAAGAGTGAAGTACCCTTTGGGGTATGTTTAGAGAAATATGTATTAAATGAAAATTGTAGGTATTTAATGCGTTAGTTCAAATAAAAAGTTCGGATGGAACTTGTTGAGCTGTTTAAAAAAAAATTGTGAAAAACTGAAAATTGACAAGAGTAAAGTAGCCTTTACGGTAGTTTTTGAAAAACATATTTTAATTATAAATTATGGATATTAAATTAGTAGGTCAAACTGTGAACCCTGCGGTACACCATCGAAGTCGTTTTTAAAAAAATTAAGAAAAACTAAATTATCGAAAGTAAAGTTCCTTTTAGGATGTGTCTTGCAAAAAATATTTCATATAAAAATTATCCCCAATTAATATAGTAGTTTAGATACAAAGTTCAGTAAAAATGTATCAAGCCGCTTAGGAAAAAATTGGGAAAAACTGGAAATTCACATAGGCAAAGGGACCTTCAGAGAAGCTCAGTCAGAAGATCGATTATGGAAACGATAATATGGAAATGCATACTTTTCGAGAAAACATAAAAATGACAAGGCGCCCTTTGCCCTTAACTAATTTTAATAAATATCAAATGAACTAACTTTCAGGGAGAAAAAGAGACATTTTTCTAAAAATATGTTTTTCGGTCCAAGCGAACTTTATAACGTCCAGAAGGGCCAATATCTCAAAATTCGGAAATCACCTCATATGAGAATAATAGATAAAACCATCGTTTCAAAATAACTTAAAAAGTACATACCTTTTTGACGATGACAAGGCCCGTTATCCGGTCCTCCTGGTTGCACTTACTGCCGTCAGAAAGCATCATTGTCACTACCTAAAGAATTAATAAAAAAATATTATAAATAACCAATATAATTTTACAAGAAATCACCTATATAATTCGTTATTAACGATGCATTTCCAGTCAAAATCACGTTTTTAAAGAGAAAAAATCACCGAATCAACGAACACTCGAACGATCTTCGAACTAAAAGAATAAATTACTCTCGACCCTTCTTCTACGGAAAATTTAAAGAAATAGAAAACAAACACCTCCGATAATTAAAAACTGAATCATTGTTAACGAGCGTTCAGGCACAAATAAAATTCCTAATAAGGAATGTTCGAACAGCGCTCAACGCTGTCGCAAAAAATTGTTTTGTTACCCAGTGGCTCACGACTGATAACGAGGCGAAAAATACGGAATTTGCCAGCAGCGGTGCCGGCTAAAATAGCAAGCGGAGATGCATGAACATGAACGAATCGTGATAAAATTATTTGTGCAATTGTAATTATGGGTAAATAATTAATCAACGCTAGAAGAAAACGCAGAGTATAACTTATATCGGTTGAATTAATACCGTCTAGATTATTATAAATTATGTAGCATACGGGGTGTTACAAAACAAGTATCACTAATTTTGATGAGTGACAGTTCTTCTATATTTTACGCACGTATACCTCGAGTCAATTCGAACTCAGGAAGTCAGTGCAAAAAATTGAAAATAAAAATTGAAGCAATGAGTATTTAAAATTATTGCACGTGCCTTCCACAGCACTTTTTTACCGTCCATAGTAATTTTAGACCATGAATACTACAAAGAGGGAGTATCTAACTCTATAGACGCCATATCGAAAACAGTTGCCGTTTATTCCAGTGAGAAATAAACGTGACAGGCATGGGCGATAGTAGCGCCTCCCCGCGTTTGGTTACCGAACACTACAGAACACGCTACAAGGCGTGTTCTGGATCATAATTCACTGTCTCTCTCTCCTCTCTCTCTCTCTCACTCCAATGTCGCAGAGGTCTATTTTTCACGGGAGAAAAGTGAGACTAGGGTAGGCTTTAAGTATATATCATTAAATTTCGACACTTCCTCACCTATACCTATACAAAATTTAACGCTCCAAGATGGCGCAGAAAACAGCATTTGGTACATAAAACGTTTCACTGAATCACTATTCTCCATTCTAGTCGGTGGGGTGAATCCCAAATCCCCGCAGGGCACCGCAGCGGCCTTCAGTAAGGCCAATAAGGGCGCGCTGAAGCTCGCCAACACCTCCCTGCTCTTCGAGTTCGCCTCCAACGAGATCGTCAACTCGCTCCTCCACCGCAGAAGGAAACGCCAAAGTTTGTTCGGCAGCAACGTCGTCACCTCGCTCTTCAGAGACGACATCACCGACAGCCTGCAGAGCGTCGACCTGAGCTCGCTGATACCGCCCGAGACCTTCGACGTCGATTTACAATGCGACGACACGAGCCCCTGCGACCCTAACACGCCCTTCAGGACTTACACGGGGCACTGTAATAACCTGAGGAACCCGTCGTGGGGGAAGAGCTTGACGACGTTCACTAGGTTGTTGCCCAGCGTATACGACGACGGTAAGACATGGAACAGGTGTAGGAACCGAAAGGGATCGCCTATGCTTCTAAGAGCCGTTTGATATATCTGCCCTGTGTTGTGCTTTCAGGTATATCCAAGCCGAGATCCATCGGCGTCACCGGCGCTCCTCTCCCCAACCCGAGGGTGGTCTCGAGGGTGATCCACCCGGACATCAGCAACTTACACAAACGCTACACCCTGATGACCATGCAATACGCGCAGTTCCTGGACCACGACCTGACGATGACCCCCATCCACAAAGGCTTCCACGAGTCGATCCCGAACTGCCGCTCCTGCGACAGTCCCAGGACCGTCCACCCGGAGTGTCACCCGTTCGTCGTTCCTTCGGGCGATCACTATTATCCCGAGATAAATATCACCTCGGGGGAGAGGATGTGCTTCCCGTTCATGAGGTCCCTGCCCGGCCAGCAGAAGTTGGGCCCCAGGGAGCAGGTGAACCAGAACACGGCGTTCCTCGACGGCTCGCAGATCTACGGGGAGAACCACTGCGTCCTGAAGGACCTTAAGGGCGGCCTGGGCAAGATGAACGTCACCGCCCATCCCGTCAGGGGGAAGGATTTGCTGCCGCTGAGCGACAAACACCCGGAGTGCAGGTCTCCTTCGGGCAATTGCTTCATAGCTGGTAAGGCGACAGGTTCGCTTCCCTCCCCCAGCCCAGCTCTTTCCCCCAGCAAATAGTGATGCCTACTTATAGGGCAAGAGCTTCTCTTAAACGTCTTCTACTCTATCGAATGCTATTGCGAGATCCACGAAGCACATGAAACGGTGTTTTCTGTGGTCGCAGCATATTTGTAAGAAGAGGCCCTATTCACATATGGTTTTTGAAAGTTGACATGGGTTATGAAGTTTATTGCATTGAAACGCCACCCTTGCATTTTCCACTAAAGCCCTCCATCAAAGCCCTACATAGATGCATTATTTGACTTATTGGGGTTAGAGCATAGTTAGAGGTGCATTTCAGTAAGAGATTCCTCGACTTCAGCATCGAAGTAAGGAAATTATTTCTGATGGTAAATGCGCGATACACAAATTAAAGTTAATTTCGCTTCAGCGCCACCCTCTTGCGCAAAAATCGCGTGATCATGACTTAACCTCGAAATTCTCTTTTAAGGTGACGGCAGAGCATCGGAACAGCCCGGTCTCACGGCCATCCACACGATCTTCATGCGCGAGCACAACCGCATATCCGACGAGTTGAGCCGGATCAACCCCCACTGGGACGAGGACAAAATCTTCGAGCACAGCAGGAGGATCCTCATCGGGCAGCTGCAGCACTTCACCTACAACGAGTTCCTGCCGCGGATCCTGGGCTGGAACGCGATGAACTTATACGGCCTGAAGCTGCTCCCGCAGGGTTACTACAAGGACTACAACCCGAGCTGCAACCCCTCGATCATCAACGAGTTCGCCTGCGCCGCCTACAGGATCGGTCACTCCCTGCTGAGGCCGCACATTCCGCGCCTGAGCAAGGACTATCAGATCGTGGACCCGCCGCTGCTGCTCAGGGATAACTTCTTCCAGACGGACATAATGATAAACGAGCACATGATCGACGAGATCTCCAGGGGACTGGTCTCGACGCCGATGGAGACCCTCGACCAGTTCATCACGGGAGAAGTGACCAATCACCTGTTCGAAGACCGGAAGATCCCGTTCTCCGGCGTCGACCTGATCGCCTTGAACGTACAGAGAGCCAGGGACCACGGCTTAGCCTCGTATAACAACTACAGGGCCCTGTGCAACTTGAAGAGGGCGACGAGCTTCGAGGATCTGGCCAGGGAAATCCCGCCCGAGATCATAGCTAGGTTCAAGAAACTCTACGCTTCAGTCGACGATATAGATCTGTTCCCTGGCGGCATGAGCGAAAGACCGCTGCAGGGAGGGTTGATCGGGCCCACATTCGGTTGCATCATCGCTATACAGTTCAGGCAGTTGAGGAAATGCGACAGATTCTGGTAAGAAACGTCTTACACTTTGACGAGTATCGCGTAGATTAGTGGCCGTTCGAGACGAGAGCAAATTTTGTATCCAATTTATGTGCTACAGATAACACTGGCGTCGTGGTGTACATTCCGATAGGTCATAGATAATCATGGCCACTCATAATCCATGCCATCATGAGCAATAACAACACTACACGCTTATCATCTCATGGTTCACCTCCAGTTGAGGCTTATGCTTCTTATCATCTTGACAATAATTCACCCACTACCTTAACTTACCCGCACGACCTTCCCAAAGAGAAAATACACCCTCGACACCTTCGATCCCCCAGGTACGAAAACGAAGACCCGGCCGTGCGGTTCACGGAGGCGCAGCTGGCCGAGATAAGGAAGTCGACCCTGGCGAAGATCGTCTGCGACAACATGGACCACGAGGGCGACATGCAGCGCGCCGCCTTCGACCTTCCCTCGAACTTCCTCAACCCGAGGGTGCCGTGCAGGTCGCTGCCGTCGGTCAACCTGAACGCGTGGAGGGAACACGGCGGCGGTCAGACCTGTATCATCGGCGACAAGCAGGTCGGCGTCGGCGAGTCGGCGTTCCCCAGCCCCTGCACGAGCTGCGTGTGCACGGCAGAAGGGGTGAGTAGCAGAAAATTGTAAACGGGAGGGCGATAACCTGGATAATAACAGGGATATTGGCCGGCAAAATGTATCAACACGTCAGATCTGTAGTTGCTAATAGAAGAAGGTGCAGAAGGCAAAGCCAGGGGAGTAAGGACCAACTCATCATAGAATCCATTAGCATTATTTTAAGAAGAAGAGGTAATACGTAGTCCTCATGCTTTTATCGATACTGTGAAAATGAGACAAATTTTGAATGAAATTCTTTTGTAAACCGGTTTCACTGGAAAAATAGTTTTTGAAAAACTGCGACATGGGGGTACAGATCCATACTCCCTATACTTGCAGTGAAAACATCACGACAATATGCCTACGTGGTACGTGTGTTAAGGCTGCATGGTTATAGGTAATTAAAACATAATTGATGCGCATGCATGCATTTGGATGCCGCAATTATAAACACCAGCCTAAAGTTAATCCACAACTGCGCATAAAACTTAACTTACCCCATCCTCAAGCATGGCTGCAACGTTGTTACCGTCCCTTTGACTTTTCCAGGGTAACTGCGCGTCGCTGCGCATCACCGACTGCCAGCAGCTGCTGCGCGAGTGGTCGCGGGACGTCGTGCTGCGCGACGAGGTCTGCACGGCGCAGTGCGGATTCCTGCTGCGCGGCGGCTCGCGCGTCCCCGTCGGCCTCAGCCCGCCGCCGCCGCTGAGGAACGTGAGGGCCGGCAGGCCCGGCGGCTTCTTCGACGGCCCGACCGGGTTCAAGTTCCCGGACCTGTCGCCGTTCATAGCGAAGTAACCCGTGGGGGAGTCGGGATCGTGTAGCGGGTCAGGCTCGTAACGAGGCGGGACTCTTGTCGGTCGAGGCGTGACGAGTTAAGGTGCTCGGACTAGTCGCTTAATCTCGCTGAAAGTATACGTGCACGGGTTAAGTACACAGGTACACCGTGTTAAAATTATCTGTACTTCCTCCACCTGTAAACAGAGAGTGTCATGCGCAGTACCACTACATCCACCACTACACCGAATGAACCAAACCAATATTTTCCGTTAGTAAGTACGCCTCCTCCGTACATCTCCTTGTGCCAATATTTCAAAAGCAGATTTTAATGTACCGATAACTTTTAGACATGTAATTTGGTGTAATGTTTAAAGGTTCTAAAATTGACACTTGGCAATTTCCTGTAAGACACTTTTATCATTTGCCACATCCCCTTACGACCAAAAGATGTTTTGGACAACATTTCCGAGTGAATTGTTTAAACCAGATATGGACATTTGTGCATGGTGGATAAGGCTCATCGTAGGCCCACAAACATCGAGCAACAAATTGAGATCTCTATTAATAATTTTTGTTCAAATATATATATTTCAATCTAGTCCTCAAACAGTATAAATCGCAAGTGTTTATGTTCATTTCCCTTTCTTAATGTAAGTATTAACCCCTAAAATATTAATCAGCAAGACTTAGTGGATTGCATGAAATTAAATATGCAACCTTACATACCTACCTTCCTGATTTTACACATAAATAATTAGGAATCAAACCTGAACAGAGATCATTCTGTTTGAGGACTGGCCTTAATGTTATATCCTATACTATAAACCGAAGAGGAAATATGTTTTGTTTTAATATCATACTTACTTAAAAATTATAGTCATATATTTATTTAATTAGTAAACAATTGTTATTTGTCATGTTACCTTAGAAAATTTTTATTAGACTTACCCACCTGTGTATTGAAGGTGCGATATTAAAGTAAAAATAAGATATTTCTAAAAGTCCATACTGTTATGTATATTGTGTATAAATCAACTAGTATTTAATAGTTATAACAAAATAACCAATCAATTGCGAAATACGTCGTCACCATATTCATTTTAATGGACGTATTTCTATACCACTGTATATTATTCTATTGCGTTTGGTTAATTATTAATAATTATAGGATCTACAACCATGTTACTAACGAATCTGTATATATTTTTGTATTAAATTTTTATACCAACCACGGTATCCCTTATTGAGTCATTACAGTTCGTGTGAAGGGTAAGAGCAAACGAGTTTTCTTTATATAACAAACACATATATTTCTCAGAATTTTGCTTTTATATATACTCAGCAGTTTCACTGCTTACAATATTTTTTTAAGAAATATTAATATGAGTGTTACTTTAAGTATCATAAAAATTATCTAGCTCGAAGTGATAATCTTGCTCCCTTAATATTAAAATAGACAAATAGCTTTTTGTTTAAGGAAGACATGTTTGGCCATCTTTCAGCCTGCAAACTGTTCTAGTAACAGTCAATAAAGCTATCATTTAGATACAAGCCTATAAATCAACTAACTTTTATCTAGGATTTATAGTACGACAGCAATACTTCATGTTGTTAGATTCGGTGTTTGTTGGGCATAGGCATTATGTACTGATTTAATAGCTTTACTGCATAATTGACTTATTATTTAAAAATTCCAGCACTTCGCTTAGTGACACGTCGAGTTAACAGAGGCCTAAAGAAACGTTGCTTCCAAAAGATGAAGTATTGCCACGACGTGTACGTATGTATAGTTTAAGAAACGAATCACAACGTATTTTAAAGCAATTTAATTCGGTGGTACGTGACAACTCCATGTGCTTCCTTCATTTTCCAGAAAGCAAACAACGGACAAAGGGTAAAAGACTGGCGTTACAAATAATTTGTGACTCGTTACTTACGTCCATCTGTTGAACATCTTTGATTAAACTATACCATAAAAATGGTCTCTCATTGAACTACTAAACACTTCCAAAACTATCGAATGAAGTACTTGGTTTACAGCGAGCTCCTTCGAAAAATGTACGCAAGTCATAAGAAATTTTTACGATACTGACTAGTGATTGACTTAAGTTGCGTTAGAGATACACCGTCAACGACTTATTGCTTCAATGATATGTTGAAGTTGTTTACTTATCGAGTAAAACGTGGGGTTTAACGAGAGCTCCGCCACTTTTATTGCTTGTCTGAAGCATATGGAAATTTTTCATGAATTTGAAGCTTACTTGAAGTTAATAAAAGGTGACAAATTAACTAATGATAGTAACTTCAAAGCAAAATTACCACCGGCTTCACAATGAATTTTTATTATAAAGAAAATATGTCATAATTAACCTAAAAATAGAGGAGACTTCAAAGTTAAAGCTTATTAGGGTAATTTTAATAACCAAATAAAAGTTACAAATATTGCATTTACATATTTACTTTTTATGAGCTATCTTATATTTCTTACCGTTTTCTTTCTGTAATTTTAATGCATTTTCCACAACTACAGTTTTGTCTTAAAATACAACCCTTTAGCTAAAATTTCTCATTTGGCTAAGGGCAGTTTTTCCTTTGGAGTAAGTACATTTACTTCAGTAGCTCGAGCCACGAGCAAGTTATTGTGCTCCTTTTAAAACTATTGAACCATTAGCAATATCTTAAAAGTAAATATTATCTGGTACTTTATTGGTCTCTTTACAGTCTATAGTCTCTTTTTCCTAATCCAGTCCTAATAATAACAGTAAATCTGTTAAACTTTTCATCTTCTAAAGTGATCTCCCATAGAAATGGAAAGCATAAAAGGTGGCCGTTTCAAAATATCCAGGAATAAGTACTAAAAGTAAGTTAAAGGAGATTTTTGACACTCAGGAAAGTTCTTAGCTGATTATGAAGCATTAACTAAAAGTCGATTTACTTAAGAGAACATTTCGACCATACCTCAAGTTACTACTGCGTTATATTTATGAAAGGAAATGCAGTGGAAAGGTGGAAAATAAATGAATTCCCGTTATTTCATCCCTGTAGGCCACATCCTTCTATATTTTTTTTTCAAATTTTCCTTCTATAGATCATGTAAATAGATGCTATGTTTATTCCATGGAGAATGTGACATGCAGGGTTCATGCATACATTATGATTCATTAAAATAATGCCACAAGAACTTGATACATCGTGAAACATAGATTTTCACTGGGAAAGTTTAAGGGCAGTTTTCACCCCTTCAAAATGCTTTTAAGCCCATCTGATCCCGTATAATGGATGTATATCGATTCAGTAAGCATCAGATGTGGACATCTCGAAAGGTCCTTTATTAGTCGCTGTAATATCCAATCATGAAGCCGGTCGATATATACCTACAAACTATTTAAATTAGTTAGTAGTATACACCAGGTGTTCAATATATAATTAGAAAAACAAGTTCAAAAGTTAAAAACATGAAAACATGAGTCCCCATGATATTCCAAACTTTAAAATTCAAAAAAATTTAATTAAGTAAGTATGTTCCAGGATAAATTATTTCCATCATACACTTTCAAAAACGTAAATGTGAGCTTTCTGAAATTTCCTAAAAACACGTCGATTCAAATGTTAAATTCGGTTTTTCATTCAATGATCTTCCATTAAATTTTGGAATATATTTAATTTGTGATTAATTCTCTTGTTAAATATAAGCTCGAATTTTATAACATACATTTTTGAAGGAACCTGCATGAACCGTATTCAGAGTGGATTTCAATTAAAAAAATGATTGTTTCGTATAACACGATTGTACGTTTCATTTAACCTGTAATTCAGATGGAAAAATATTGACAGCAGTCTATGATGTAACATTCAACATATCACTTGAAGATGCTCTGTTTTATGACAAAACATAACTTTGTATATAAGTTCAGCCAACTTATACGTTACTGCTTTATCTGTGAAACATCTTCAAGTTGTTACATAAACATTTATTTATTTATTAAAATATATATAGTTAAACGTATAATAGAATCGTCCACATAATTACTTCTGATATACATCAACAGCAACAATTAACATTTAGTGTAGTGAAGTAATTGAAACTATCATAATTAACGTTTTAGAAACGATAAATGAATCAAATTAATTACAAAAGGAATAACAATGTTAATAATAGTGAAATAAAATACACTTGAATACTTTAATAACGAATATCGTAAAAAATATGATAACTGTGCATTTCACCATTCATATTTCTGGACACATCACACATCATATTTACATTTAATAAATTATCTTTCTATAACCTTTACTTCTACATTAGAAGGAAAACCTCTTAAAATTTACCCTGCTAAAAGCAATGCGGTTAGTCTCAGATGAGGTTTCGAAGAGAACACCCTGTATTACCTTGTTTGAAATTTTCGAAAATAGTAGAACGTTAGAAGGTATTTAAATTGATATTCTGGTAAACAGATGAAGGGAAGATTTGAGGATGTTTCAATATGAATTAACAGGTGCAACGTCATTTTTGCAATTTTAGGTGTAGTAGAGCGAGAATCATCGGTGATTTAATTTACGAACCAAGTGAAGTACGGTAGTTTACGTTATCGGACGTGGAAGTTGAAGAACTTTGTGTGCAAATTGGCACATTGTACGAGGATGAGAAAAGTTAGGCGAACTGTTCGTGGAAATCCAAGTGCAAACGAGTAGAGATTTCGGAGCACGTAAATTTCGAAACAAAGGTCCGTACAAGTTGTCCTCTTTACAAGATACTCTCCCCAAATAATAATGCACCAAGCCATACAAAAGTCAAACCGACTACTTCGATAGCAAAAATATCTATAAATCGTCAATTTATATTTAAATCTAGCTCGTTAGTTTCCCCTTGTCCACGCCGACATTGAGCATGATTAAACAGCATCTAATTTGATGAAAAAATATTTTTTCCCCACAGAAAGCAAATTTTAATACTGACAGAACAATGTTCGTGGTGAAAAAATTGTCTTCGCCTTGTTTACGTAGACCTTCCACGATGTAATTAACTCGACGATTGTACGTTAACTTTAATTAACTTGAAACCCCCGGTGTAGTTGAACAATTCAAAATCAGAAGTTAATTTATGTAATGGCATCAATTTTAATATCAATTAATGTTCAGGTCTAATCCTCGGAAGCGAAATTGAATGGGATTTTTTTTACAAGCAGGAAGAGGTTGGAAAATAATATCGAAGCAGGTTAAAATTAAATGGGTCGATTTGCTTTTAGGTTAAAGTTTCAAGGAATTTTTCATTTAAGAATGTATTTTTTATGGGGTTTCGTTAAATCTGATCATCCATAGATTCTGTGGAAATTGCGAAAAATGGAGGAAATTAGTGGAAGGTCGTGAAAACTTCAACTTCGTATAATAGGCAGGAGAAAATTGTCACAAAATTCGATCAAAATTTCTTATGTCTCTTGGCGAGTCGAACGTGAATCTGTTGTTAATTTCACTATAGTGCTCAGTGATTTCGCACAGTGAAATAGCACAAAATTTTGGAAAATAACGGTATAAACTTACTTAACTGGTTTCTGTAACTGGTGTTTCAGTCTGCTTTCTTTAATGTAAATTCTTCTGCGTTAGTTTCGGTATAAAGTCCATTGATTGCCAATAAATTGCGAAAAGTTACTGAAAATAACGGAAAATGGGTAAATATACCATTAAGGATATTAATAAATCTGGAAAAATCTCAATACTAGATCCACTTTTTTTTTTATCTATTTTGAAGCGCCGAGCGTAAATGTGTAGTTAGTTTCACTATATCTTTCCTTAATTTTGAGTAAGCCGTGAAAAATTAGTAAAAATAGTGGAAAATTGAGAAAATTACCATTAAACGATGGTGAGTAAATTGAAAGAAAAATTAAACGAGATTAAACCTTACCTTTTCATACTTGACACAACGAACATCAATTCGCTGTTAACTCCACTACAACGTCCATTGGAATTAAAATAAATTGTGAAAAATTCCTCACAAAAAAATAGTAAATTGAGAAATAATTTCTAAATTGCATTTCTTTTATGTATTTTGACGCGCCGAAGGTGAATCCATTGTTAATTTCACTATAACGTCCATTTGCATTTAAATACAAATTTATTTGAAATTTACTGAAAATTAGCAGAAACTCCATTAATGGGCATGAATAAATTCGGTGAAAGTTTTCTGAACATGACAAAGTCTTTTTCATGTCTTTTGGCGCACAATGTGCAAACGTCAATTTGTTCTGCCTCATTATAATGCGAAAAGTGACTGAAAATAGCTGAAAACTGCGAAAAATTCCATTAATTGATAAAGAAAATTCAGGAAAATTTCTGAAATATATGAAGTCGTCTTGTGGAGCACTGAACGTGAATCCTTCATTAATTCCACCATAAAATTCATAGAATTTGCATAAATTGCGAGAAATGATTGAAAATGGCGGCACTTGAAGGGCATGAGTAAACTCGGAATGAAATTTTTCGGGACCTAAGTCAAATAAATATTATTTTATGTACTTAACGTGCCGAATGTAAATGCTTTAATTGTTTCACTATAGAGTCCCCTGAAGTAAAATTAATCGCGAAAACTTACTGAAAACAGCGGAAAATCGCGAAAATCTCCTTTATTAGATAGGAAGTAATTCGAAAAAATATGGAAATGAAAAAGTAAATTAATCTGAGTAAAGTCCGCAACATTTCGAAAGCAGAAATTAATATTTAGAGATATAATGGATGAATTTGATTAAAAAAGTTAGGAGTAAATTAATTAAATTGAGTACTGATAAAATTCAATTTGAAAATTTGGCTGCTATTGTATTTATGAGACTTTTATTTTTGGAGTTTTCGCGTGGAACGATTGAAGACATTATTTATTCACTACCATTTAAATCCCATGATACCCAGTCAATTTTCCCGATTAAACAAATTTACCGATCCCAAAATTTGGGATTATGTTTCGAATTGCAACTAAACAAAAAATTATACTGAAATAAGCCTTCGCTCTACCAATTTTCATCGGATTTATCAGACAATGTTTCCACCACTTCGCCCTAGATTTAAATATAATCCCGCTGGAACCCACGGACTCTCGTGAAAATAGAAAAATCAGTAAATCGTCATTAACCTAATTTATCCATGGCGGGCAATCGCTCCTGCTCGCCGCTTTGAAAAATATACGAACCTATATATAATGTGTACAAAACAGAAACACGCCTTATACGAGTAAAGAGAATGCAACAGCCAAGAGTGAGGAACGTTCCAGTGAAAACCTCCAACTCATCGAGGGTATTACGTTGCTATTGGAGATTGCTCCTACTGGAGCTTCTGTCAGTACTACGTCGACTATAACAAAGACAGTACATTATTAAACTACCCATTAGTATACATGCTCTTTTGAACTACTCACTAAAATAAAGTTTTGAACGTTTGAAATTTAGTAATGTAATAAATGAGTAAGTTGTGTGATATATTCTATCGTTTACTGCCCCTTTCCAACCTGGAATGCATGCGTCATTCCATCACGTCTATTAAACCAGGTCATCCAGTCTTTATAGCACTATGTTTTATTGCTAATTTATTACGCCAAAAACGATTTTATTGCCCCACCACTTTCCGAGACAAAGGGTATAATCTGGCTTAATACTTAAGGCAGGTCACCCTGTATCTCCAGAACCAATGAAGATGCAAACATTTATCAAAGGTCATATTTTGTTGCTGGCGATATAGGCAAATTGCGATTTCCCAAAATCACCCCTTCAACCCCTAGCGAATTTCTCACCCCCCGAAGTATCTCGGAAGACATTTTCTTTGCAAACCAAAGCATGGATCCATTCAATACAATGAAGAATATTTGCCGGTTCGTCAAGTATGAATTTTCAAGTACAAATTAAGATACAGAACTTAAGATAAGTTAAATTTTCATTTGGATAATTATGCAAAGTCAGATAGGCGCCGCTGAAGAGGGAAAATCGAATTGTTTAGACGAATGCACATTTTTCTGTGGAATTAAAATTTTCTTATGAGACAAACGGATATTTTCTGAAATCAGCCTAGAATGTGTTTCTTTATATTTCCTAATCGGGAGGAAGAAGAAAGTGGCAAACATGTTTCTGAAGCTTCTTTTACAAAGGCTGTTTTTAACATTAATATCGATTTTATTTTAACACAGAAGTCGGCATCTAAAGACAAAGTTATTTCATTCTTTTTAGATTTTTTTATTCCTAATGAACCGGCAAGTATCGCTTATAGAATTAAATGGATTTAAGAAGAAAATTAATTAGAGTAGCAAAAATATTCGTATTTAAACAAATTACTGATGACTGTAATCGAAACTTCATTAATGGAAGAGTTTGGGAGCTTTAAATTTGCCAATAATGATTTGATTTCACATCATCCATAGACAATATTAAAAGAAAAATACTTCGTAATTGACGTAATGCTCATTTCATGACTTTTGAGATCAATTTAAATATGTCTTGATAATAAAATGCTTCCTAATAATCAAATAATCGAATGAACCTCTTACAGTTGCTACCACTATAATCTTTCAAAAAAAGGGAAGTTTATACAATTAATACTCTGAATATAAAAAATGTACTGTATGATTAATTTTCAAAAAAACAACTTTTAGTAAAATCGATTTTGGAATACAAAAAATTTGATTGCTAAAATTGGTTGAATTTGATTGTTTTACACTGAATTTAAGGATTAATATTTCAATGTAAATCGAAATGATATGCGACATTGTCGTAAGAGCACTTGTAAAAAAGTAATTTTTACATATTAGATTATTTTATTTATATTATATAATTCATATTTATATGATTATAAAAAATTTTGATCGTAGAAATGAGTTTGAGAAACAGAACGTTTTTTAATCGACTCAAGTGTACTCAAAAATGAATAAGATGATTCAAAAAATTATTAAAGTTTTTTAAAGTAATAAAAAAGCGCAATTTAAATATATCTTGCTGAGGTTCGGCTTCCATAGCCCCAGGCTCGCATGAAAAAACAATTCAAAATGCTATAAAAATTTTTAACAAAATATGACGTATGGTAAATGTCTGCATCTTCATTAGTTCCGGAGATACAGAGTGACCTGCCTTAAGCATTAAGCCAGATTATCCCCTTCATCTCTGAAAGGGGTGAAGCAATAAAATCGTTTCTGGCGTGATAAAATATAGTGCCATAATGAAACCGGACTTATGAAATGGATGACCTGACTTACCAGACACCATTCCATCGACTAGAGCCCTCTAGTATCAACCTGAGTACCGACAATCGTTAGCACGAGACAATTACGCCCCTAATCAATAACCTCATTAAAGCTAATTACGTAACATCATCGAATCTGTTTACTTACTCTCTGCGGTGGTCGACCTGATGTCCGCGTAGTCTTCCATGCTGTTGACGTAGCCGGGAATCGTAGCCATGCACGTCAATTTAATAACGTTGTTGTCGCCGATGTGAAGATCAGAAACCTCGATAGACAGCTGCTTGATCGAATAACCGCGGTGGTCGAAGTACCCGTGACCGAAGCCCAGGCCGTTCGAGAAGGATTTGGTTAACTTGTCCATCACCTGCGGTCAGAGAGAAAATCCATGGATTAAACCGGACTTTTTTGGATCAGACGAAGAGGATGGATGGATTTTACGGTGGGTTTGGGTCGGGTTTCTCGAAGAACTAATCCAGGCATAATTGTACGTGGACGCTTGGAACTTCCTAGTCCTTTAGTATTTCTTGGGCATTCCCAAGTAAATTCGTCGGTTGGTACTTTCGCCATTTACTACATTTCGGTTAATCGTCAAGGCAAATGAAAGAATTCATTTAAGTTCCCATCGGCGTGACGAATGGAACAAATGAATCTCCCCAAAATAATGCCGTTCCGGGGTTTTTCCTCCTCTTTCTCTCCCTTGAAAATTAGCCGCAGCGGGAAGCATTTATTTTCATTTCGTCCACGTCCCTTAATTCGTTTTTCATTCGACTAAAGGGAAAGAAATCGAGTGAGATGATTGAACGTCATTTGTTCGCCGTTCCTTACTGTCGCTCGCAGTGTGTGTTTAACAGTGTTTATGCGGCGATGTTGCACAAATGAGGTCGGTGGACTTTCAACGCATTTTTCACTTACAGAATCGCAACAGTATAATAGGCCATCCGCTTCATCAAATCAGAAGGAGTAGCAGGAAGTTCCAAAAAGCTTGTACTTTACTCGAATTGTATAGTAAATTTAGTTTTAAAGAATAGATGCTGTCGTGTGTCAGTAAGGACCAGAAGGACCAAGTACCTATAAAATCCCATACAGAAAATTATACTTACTAACTGAAAGGCATTTCTAGCCTGAAAATAAGGCACTACGAGTTTGAAAATAACAAAAATTCAATTACTCGTTTTTAAGTAGATTTTTTAAATATTACCATGCATAACAACAGCATAGCGAGCATTTGGAAATGCTAGAAACCTTGAAAAACCTATAAAGTTTTTTAAACTATGCGATATTCAATACAGCCTGAAAGTTTCAAAGAAATCTGCCAGGTTTATGTAACGGCAATCCGTGGAAGGCTTCACGAAACCTTTTTTAAAGTTTTTCACAAGGATTTTTAAGTTTATTTGGTATTTTTGAAATTTTGAAAATTCTGGAAAACGCGAGAAAAGTACCTGCAAGGTTTATAGACAGTCAAAGTCGACGTTAGATATCTGAGAATTTCTCTTTACCACTAACTAGCCCTTGGTCATTTGGGGAACTCTGAAACCTGCAAAGGTTTAATATAGCCTTTTGAACTCTGTAACATTCAAAGCAACCTGAAATTTTGAAAATTAAATGAAAAGAAAATCACGAAACTGGTTGTAAATACTTGCATATCGGTTTTCAATTTGTGTTGGTACGTTGGAATCTTGAAATTCTAGAAAAATTGACATGAATATTAAACCTGCAAGGTTTGTAAAGTCTAGGTTTGTATTAGGGATGAGAGTTTCCCATGTAAACTTTAGACACTTACGAATCTTTGGCGTGAAAAACCGTGAAAAACTTAAAAGTCTTGTGGTCTATATAACCTTCTATACAACCTGATACTTCCAAAGAAATTTGCCAGATTTATGTAACAACAATCTGTGGAAAGTTTAACGAGACCTTTTTTGAAGTTTTTCACAAAGATTTTTAATCTTACTTTATATTTTGGAGTTTTTGAAATTTTGAAAATTCTGGAAAACGCGAGAGAAGTTTGTAGACAGTATAAGTCTTGGTAACTCTTGGTCATTTGGAGAACCTTGAAACCTGGAGAGCTTTAAGGGTGTTTTGAGCTATGTAGCATTCAAAGCAACCTAAAATTTTGAAAATTGAATGAGAAGAATATCACGAAATCTGATTTTTAAATACTTGCATATCGGTTTTCAATTTGCCTCGGTTCGATGGATTCTTGGAAATTCTAAAAAAGCTGACACAAATATTAAACCTACAAGGTTTATAGACAGTCTAGGTTTTTATTACGGATAAGAGTTTCCTATCTAAGCCTTTGACACTTACGACTCTTTGGTCATTTTGAGGATGTAGAAGCCCAGAAAAACTTAGTCTTCTGATCAATATAGCATTCAATATAACCTGCAATCTTAAAAAAAGGTCGCCAAGTTTATCTAAGGACAACCCGCAGAAGGTTTCATGAAACCTGCTTTTAAAGTTTTCCACGAGGATTTTAAATTTTACTTGGTATTTTAGAATTTTTGAAATTTTGAAAATTCTGGAAATCATGAGAAAAGTATTGGATCTGCAATCGCAATAAGCTCGAGTGTTCTTTTCCAGTTTTTATAGTATGGTTAATTATCAAAAAATCATCGATAATACCTTGATATCATACAATTTCATTGGGCCAGATTTGAAAATTGAATGAACTATCACTCAAATCTGTTGATTTTGACACAACGCAATTAATTCTCTTCTACACTCAAAATTAAGCATTTCGATATCAAACTAACGTTAATAGGTTAGACATAACACTGAGAAAATTGAAAATTTCAACATTAATTATAATAAACTGTACTAACTTTAGTACGGTTAATTAATTTTAACGGTAAATCGATCCTTAAGCTCCCGTTTATGTTCAACAAGTATAAATATTTTCGTCGTGGAAGGGCAAAAAAGACTGGCAGCGACAGAAACAAATTGAAAACATCAAAGTTCGTTCCTTTCCCGTCAAATTTAATCAATTCCCGTTGCAGTATCATCTTTCCTACCTACTTCCATTGTATCGCGTGGAAATAAAACGGAGAGTCCTCCTCAGACTAATTTGGGGCAAGGAGAAAAAACCTGATATTAAACGAACGTTTCGTTCGGTTTTAAAGGCCAGGATATAACTTCACGGAACTTTCTGGTACTTTAATTTCTCAGAGTTTCAATTTTTACGACTCGAAAGGTTTCTATGTTATCTTCGCCCGCCGGATTTCGTTCTCTCGGCAGTCATTCTGGAGTTATTAATTATGCAGGCGTTGTTTTACACAAAATTGTTACGGAAATCTTTTCGCTTATGAAAAAAGGAACAGAAACGACGGAGGAATTCATTTCGTTTTAGTTAAGCGATGCGTTTTCTGGGAAAACCGGAAATTTCCCGCACCTGTTTCTATCGCTATGAAAATTGGAAATATTATTTTGGGAAAACGTTAATTAAGGGTGTGTGTGTGTTAATTTTCACATCTGCCACCTAGGAAAATGTTATATTTTAATGAAATGTAAATAAATCGTGTTGCTTTCATAACTGTACACATTGCCGATGTTTAATGAAACGTTTAGACCATTAATACATTTTCCACCATCGTGCCTTGGAAGTTTCGTCCACAACACGACTTCCCATACGTAAGCAGAAACACGATTCTTATCTTAGACGATTACTCCAATAAAACAACACAAGTTGCATCGCTTCAACTACCCCTTAAACCATCGAAATCACAGCGAAAAGCACTAAAATCCCACTTCGCATTACAATTCATTACTCCTCAAACTTCCAACCGCGCAACTGGTCGAGGCTCTAATTTTTTTATGAAAATCGCCCGGTGATAAAGTACACTTCCTTGCCGCAATAAACTTTTACTGGGCGATTTACATTTACAAGTTACAAAGTCGTACGTAAAGCCCGGAATCGCACTTATAATCGTAAAGCCTGAGCTGTAAAACTGAAAAGGAATTAGAAAGTACTTGGGAGCAATGTTGGTATCATTAATTTGGGGAGAAACTTTCCATTAAAGGTCCTCGGAGCGTTCGACGTTAAACTTTTAATCCTTGTTACGGTAAATAAATTCGACCGCGATTTTGGTCACAATGTGGGAGAATTAGAGATAAGCGCATATACAACATGTAGCAACCGGGAATACTGGGGAGATTCTAACTGGAAAACAGCTAAGAGAAATGTATATCAATTGAATTATTGCTACTGTAAAGTACAGAGTGTGGCATCATAATTTCCATTTTTCAAAACGCAATGAAAACATAACTTTTTTATAATATAGGTACATATGTAAAGTTTGGTTTCACACAGCTTTAAAAATCATCTCAGGTAGGTGACGCCCTCTACTGTCCATATACTGAATTCTCGCATCGAATGTTCTCTGGTGTACTGATGAACTTCCAGTTCTTCGCTCTGTCACACTCCCGGCTTGCCTGAACGAAGCCACCTATGTAAGAATCGATTTCCGATCTGGGACTGCGCCTACCGGGGCTACATCGAACCGATTTCGAAAGGCACGCTGGAACGTCCATTCGAAAAGTATGCCCCTACGGCAAAAGCATGCTGTTCATTGTTCCAACGTTTCATGGTAACTGACTGGGTGGGGCACAAAACTTTGAAAGTATACCTGTCGAATAAGACCAGTCGCCGCCCACTGCGACCTCTACAGCTTAAATGCCACGCATTTCAACAAAGAAAGTTATGGTGCCGCACCCTGTACTATTGCAAGACAGAGGAGAATCTAATTAAATATGCTGATGTATACGTCTAATCCATGTGGCTTGTATACCGGGTACTCACTTGTTCAACATTTAATGATTGAAATTGAAAATTTAATGATAGGAAATTAACTAATTAAATCACAATTTTGGAAAATCTACTTATTTTTAAAAATGATTTCCACATTTTTCTTCGTGTATAAAATATTAACTGTCTAATTAAAGAAATCAAAATCGAAATAATAATACATTAATAAGCTATGTACTACCTACATAGAGCAAGTTTAGGAAATTCGTCTCTCAAAAGAAATCTCCACTAAATAACTTATTCACTAGTGAATTTGCCATTACTCTTCCTTAAGGCATCAAAAAAAAACCACGCCTCTAACGCATTTATCGACTTCTTTACCCTCATGAAGGGAAATTGCCATGTAAATTAACTCTGGAAAAAGTATATGCATTTCAGATTCCGTGCCACTTCTACATTTAGCATTTACAAAACTTTACAATTGCAATCAACAGTTTCCTATTCAAGCACGTTTTACAGGTAACACAAATAACGGTTACCACTGAATGACGTAACTAAAATCGACACGAACCCGCCACTTTAAATGTAAAACAGACGAACGTTTAAGCCAAAATAAAAGAACATTGAGGTATTCGCCATCGAAACACATTTTCTAAATAAGTAATTTACTCTGGCATTGCTATCTTTGTATCTCAGTGGAGACTAACCTAATTTCGAACAAAGGCCTGCGCCTATATACGTACTTCTAATAGAACAATGGTGCAACGAGTAAATAAATAATTTGGGTTGTTCTGTGGCAAACAGCTCCGCTCTAATATTAGACTACTACGTAATCACACTGTAAAAAACCTAAAAGTGGTGGTAGTTTTCAAGGAAAAAAATTTAATACCCTGTACATTTATTAGTATTGTCTTACCTAAGTGTATTCACGTAGATGTTAATAGAATTTCAGTATTTGGCTCATGAATAGGAAATGTCAAGTACAAGTAAGGTCCATCTAATCTAAATGGGTCCAGTTGAAAAAAATTTAATAGCCATGTTACCGACATACAAAGCCTGCTGCATTGGCGCGCCATATTTAAAGAAATATAAAAGATTTTTACACACTTTATCAACGAAATTTTATGACGAAATTCCAAATTTGGGCCTCAATTGTTTCTGTAGCATTGTTAGTACTGTGTATAATGTGTACATCATTGCCATTGTTAATTTCGCCCACGTCGAAAGGTCTCCAAAAAGCCATTTTAAAATAATAATTGCAACTGCATACATACACCACTGAACTCTAGTAACGACCGAAAATTAATTAAATTAAATTATTTTAAATTTTTGTTTAATGTACCAAGCATTAAAATTTGATGCAAACGCAGAGAAGTTATTCCATGAATTTCGCCCTTAATTATATGGAACATGATTTATTCTACAGATATTAAAATTTGAAGTGATACATTAGAAAAATCCACTCTTGACCCATACCCTAAGTGAGGTGGAGGGTTTATGTCTAATATTACACAAAGTAATTACTGAATTGGGAAAATAATATATGTGTAGCGCTTACTGTACGTTTTCGATTTTTAGCAGAATTTATGCCTGTAATAATTCCATTTGCAATGGTGTACAAAACGTGATGGATGATCTCGCTTAAACTCGTTACTAGAGTAAAATTGTATGCTTTCGTAACTCTCCCTTAATTATTAATAGTACGGCGTTAATTAATTTTTGTAGTTTGCGATATAATTACTCACTACGAGCAACCCCTAACCAAAAATGACGAAACTTTTAAAGCTCGGCGTAATTAGAATTCATAATGTGTTCTTTGTAATTGAAGCATTACTCTAATTACCCCTATAGGTTCTCCTCTTGGTATAATTAATTTCGTTATTATTTTCATAACAACTTATGAGTTAAACGCGAAATATATTCAACAGTTCTTGGCTGAAGTGCGCTCGACCAGGGGTAGGGGGTTAGTACGTTATTTTCGTTAGAATTACAAACATTAATAAAAAGTTTGCCGCGGCGTAAATTAATTTATCACCGGATAAAATTACAAAAACGTCGATTTCACGCATTTGACGACGTGGAAACGACTCATTAACGCCATCGTAAATGAGCGGAAACGTCCAGGCCGTCGCAAATTAAATAAAACAAAAAGGGCGGAGAGCGCGCGATGAAAACGGGAGGGAAGGAAAAAGTGGTGAAAAAAGAGCAAACGCCGTCGACGTAAGCATGATTCAAAGGAAACATTTATATGCAAGAACGTACCTTCCGGTCGTTAATTAACCAAGTTATATGAGGAGGTGGCCTCGAGGGCGAAGTCGTGCAATTCGCCTCCAGGGTGTCGCCCATCTCGTAAGTGTCCTTGTCGAACGTTATTTTAGGGTCCTCCTCCTGCGGCTCTGCGGGAACGGAAAGGGAAAAAAAGATGGATTCAATTATCGCCTCACCTCCGACGGAACTTACAGTCGAGTTCTTTCGATTGTTTATCCGGTCGGAATGGGAAATGTTACGATTAGAGCGGCGGGGAGGGATGAGCCCCGAGTTGCTTTGCTAGCGGAATAATCCAATAGAGGCTCAAGTTGCAAGCTGCTATGGCGCTGCGCCCTCTTCGGGCCGATAATTGGACCAAAGTTTAATATTGAAGTGAATTACGAATAAACGCGTGAAGGCAATCAGGCTAATGGATTTTCTCAAAGGTGAGGATTGGGTTAATGCCGTATCACGATTGGGGGAACTTTTCAATTAATTTTGACAAAAAACTTAGGCTCCATCCCTCCCACCACTCATAGATCCGCCAATGAAACATCCCCTGGGTAAACATTTTTCTTAAGTCACTCCGATCTCAAAGATGGCATTTTTTTTAGTAAAAGTGGACAACACTAGGGCGCTCTAAAAAATAACTTTAACTGGAGGAAACCAGTAATTTTTGAGAAAAAAAAATAAATAAAATGTGAGAAGTTTCGCCAAATTTGCCAGATTTCAAAGTGAAATTTTTAAATGCCCTTTTAACTGCTACTCTGACGTTACGTCCGCTTACCGAATATCGTGAGTTCCTTGCTGTCAGAGTCCTTGGCGAATATGGGCGCGTCCGTCGACACGATGCACAGGTACGAGCCGGACGCTGAGAAATCCAATTTCGACAGTTGGACCTGCTTCTCGTTGCTGTTCCTTTCCTGGAAAAAGCGAAGAAAGAGAGGGATAAAGAACGAGAGAAAGAGAGAGAAAGATGCGGGAACGGGTCAGGTCAGGTGGATTTAACGATTGTGACGAGTCGTTCAGAAAATCGCTAAAAGGGGACCCCGGGATGCACAGGAGATAAAATCAAAATCAGAAGTTTCCCTCTATCGAGACCGCCCGGGGGTGTATAATTGGGGGATTGTTGAGCTTCCTTTACTCTTACATTTAAATGTAAATCGTTGGATGAATTTGAAAAATTCCTGACCGGATAATTCATTATTTAATGGAGGAAAAACATTTCTTCTGACACCCCAGGACCGTTCTTCTATTAATTGGAAATGCCATATTGTAAGGCATGCGGTATCCATAAAGATAAAGATCTGTATTACATAACAAACCCTTCATAACTTTTGAAATGAGCTCATTTCTTTTGATTTTCGTAGTAGTTATTCAATATTTACCCAGTCACTTTCCCCTACTGTGTACCACCCTATGTTTTGCATTTTTCTCTATTTTGGGTAGCGTAGATAAAGGCACCATTTTTCCATCCGTTAACGTTCTTTCTCGGCACCCAAGCCACCCTTAGCGCACCTCCAGGGATACTTCAGGCCCCTGGGTGTGACAATCTCTATGACCAAAAATGTACTCAAAATAAAACAAAGAAGAATTCAACAATATTGGGTGGCGTTTAGGAAAATAAGCCACATACTCAAAATCAAAAATGGAACTTATAGCAGATAGCAAGAAAAACCAACATTAAATATGCCAATGCACCCCACCACGAAAATCTTAAACGCTTCACTCACTCCCACTTTTCGCTCGTGTAAATTTATAAAGTACAGTCTTGCAAACAAAGAGGTAATCTTTGTTAAGAGTTGCGCCTTGATAGATCTGACCTCCGAGCTCTTAAACGGCTGAAAGCTATTGTACGCCTGAATTATTCATGAAGCACGTGGAAATAACTTAGTCATTCCTCGAAACCTTACCGCCTATTTACCAGAGCTGCTTTAACTATTCAACAAGTTTTGTTTCTTAAATGAGGGTTGTTGTATCGGCCTGATTTTTATCGAGACGCCACTCAAATAATGCATGGCACGGTCATCACTTTCAGTTATATTAGCGTAAATGGGTTAATATTTACTAGAGGCATAACTAAGAGGAAAAATGAATTATTCTATAGAAATGAAAAACTCGAGAGTTGAATTTGAACAGATTTTTCGATGTTCAACCAGCTTAGTTCGTAGATCTTGTTAGAAATTCTATCAAATTTTCTTCCACCGAATACAAAATGGCAGCGGGGGTTGGTTCTGAATTTTTTGGTTTCTATGCTTTCTTGCATAACTTTGCAAAAGTTTAACTGCTTTTAACAAGTTTTTTTACTTTGATTTTTTTGAAAAAGTTCAAAGGGGGGTTATTGGAACTTTTTCAAAAACTTTAACTGCCTGTATCTCCGTTAATTCTCATCCGATCGTCACGAAACTAAGCGCATCGTAATCAGCGACCTCTAATCTATAAGGATACACCAACGAAAGTCAAGTTTTTTTACTTTAATTTTTTTGAAAAAGTTCCAAGCGGGGAACTTTTTCAAAAACTTTAACTGCCTCTATCTCCATTAATTCTCGTCCGATCTCCGCGAAACGAAACGAAAATAGGACTTCAAAATATTAGTATGAATATTTGATAGTGATATTTGATCATTCTGGATTTAGGGTTTTTTGGTACAAGCGTTTCTGCAGCAAAATTTATTTAGACAAAAACATGTGGTGCAGGAACCTACGAAGGAACGTGGCAACGTGGCAAGGCTTTGGGCAGTGTGACATATAATTTCAAAACGTCAATTTTAAAACACAGAAACGACATTTAGGCCCGAACGAATAGCACTTTTCACTGCTTATTCGACACTCTTAACTCCTAAGCGTCCCAAAATAAACACCATTCCACAAATTTCCCCGGAATATTCATCTCAAAGATATCTCACATACACGCATACGCACAGGTTACCTTCGCCGTATCTCCTCGATTAGAGAGAATAGGTGGGACCCCCGAAACCGAGGATCCCGCGATTTAATGAAAGCGACAAGTTAATTTTACGTGAACGTTCGTATTTCAACGTAGGGGTACAATATTACCGTGTAGGTTACGTACACCGAGTTCGGCGTGGGTGGTGGAATTTTAAATGGTACACACGTTCCGGGGGTAAATTAGGTGTCGCATGAGCAAGCAAAGAGTTCAGTGTTTATTGTCTGAATACGAGGATTGTATAAAGTAGGAGCACGTAAACAGATATTTTTTGTATGTCAAAGGTCACATCTACATCATTTAAAAAAAACATGGTTTATGTAATACAAACGCACCCCACACATGTGGAAATAATTTATACAGATCGCCTTTACATACACAATCTGATGCGTGCTCCTAACAATTAAAAATATAGCATTAAAATTAAATTAAATATAATAAGTACAATAGAAGTAAAAGCATCTTTCGCCTATTAACGACAAATATAGTTTTACTTACAAGATGTCAATCCTGTTAGACATTTAACTTGACTTGATTAACAAGGAGGAATAAAATCAGTAAAATATTTTGAAACAGCTTTTAAAATTTAAAAAATATTATAATCCTTTAATAAAATATATTACCAATTTTTTTTCCAAAAATGCCCTATAACTATTATATCCACAGTTACTCTAAGACGGAGGGTTGCTTTTCTCTGTGGAAATTTAGTAGAAAATGCAATAAATTGTATTAAAAGCGATCTGAATTCGCGATGGTCGGAAAATTAGCAGATATTCTGGGAATCGTATATTAGGGTGAGGAAAGGCGAACGTCGTCGGGTCAACTGCTTAGGGGAGGATTGGAAAAGGGGACTCGCGCGGTGTGCCTCGTTCGCTAAAAATTTGAAAGGGGAGTTCGCTAAGAGGTGTAAGAATGGAAAGCAGGGGCAGTTTCCCTTTTAAAATTTTCCGTTTTTCTTAATTTTCCCCAAGCCGGCTTTAGCGATTTATTTTAAACTTCGAAACTTGACTCAGCTATTAAAGCCCATAATTCCTATTTGAACCATTTTTTAAAGCGCAGTTATGTGACGTTATATATACGAGTCATAAGTGAAAATTATACGATGGCCATCATGCCCGTCTGTTCAAATTTTAAGGGAGAAAAAGCTGATAGGATGCCTTGTTTCGGCCGTCAAAATTCCACACTTCCAGTACGCCTTCTTCGCGGCCTACTCGCATGAATTATTTAAACAAACCGACAAACTTTTCTAATCCGACACAACTTACCTTGGCCCACGATAAATTACTTCAGAACTTTTTTTACGGGTCGCTCGAGGAGTATGTGCAGCCGGGAAATTCCTCGGACCCGTGGGTAATTTCGTTTACGTTTCAGGTCCCGAGGTAACTTTAATTTTGTTTAGTCCCTACTCGACGGAAGTAGGTCGGAATTGTAGTTAAAGAATTAATTATCGCTCACCTCTTTTACCCCCTTTTGTTTCCAGGGGAAGGTTAAAAATAGATCTCGAGAGTGTGGGGATAGTGGATTAGCGACTTGCCTTTCGCAAGAGTCGAATTACGTATCAGTGCCTTTAGGAAAATGAAGTCATTGCAGGTGGTTAAGGTATGAAAGTAACAGTTATGATGTGCCACCTACTAAATAACCTTTTAGTGGTCCCCTTACTTTCACAAGTATAATCAACCTTCATATTCCCAGGAAACTACGTTCCCTCGAAGTTTTTCCATTGTAATCAACCGAAACTCTTCTACTCTTTTTTTCCTTCGCCCTGAACTTTCTTAATACGTTTCTTTAAAACAATCTTGACTTCGGCGCTAATTAACAAAGTTCACAAGCATCCATCACCAGAAAGATAGGCAAATGCGAAGGCTGGATCCATTTATATTCCCAAACTTGTTGAATAATAGCCGAAAAGTGGAAACACGTGTCGATAATTAGTGAAGTGAATGTAATGCGAACGATATGATCCTCGTGAGCTTGTTTAAGGGTGAACTTTACCCGCTTGTTACTAAATATGTATAATTTATTCATAGCATCCTCGTGGAGGAAGCTTTGAAGGTGCATAACCAGAATGGTATGGAATTCAAAAGATGAGAGAGAGGGAATCTTGAATTATCTACCGCAGCAGCACGTGAAGGGTTAGAAATGAAGTCCCAATGTAGATTTTTGACAAATAAATCATACTGAAAAAATTTTGGGAGTCGGAACTGGCAAATCTGGTGTTTTTGAGGGCGTTAAACTGGTTCCCAGTGTCTGTTTCCGAGGAGAATGTTTCCTGAGGGGCCAATATTTGTTTTTGAGTGTCCTAGGGACTCGATAATGACTTGATATCCCCAGAAACGCCGCAAGAGGGTCAGAAATGTGTCGAAAATCGGAATTATCTAGTCACTAGCGACATCTTGCGGAATTCAGTTGTCCACGCTAAGTACTGACCATCCTTAAGGACGCATCAGTATTAAAAGCAACAGATTTCTTACTACAGATTAAATCAAAGGATCGTGTGATCAAAATTAACAAAATTACAGGCACGGCCTATAATGCCATACTTCTGTTTAATACAGATTATAATAGAGATGCATAAAACGTAACTCCTGGAGAAACGTTATTTTTCGTAAACAAAGCATCGTTCCCCTCTCCCCTGTAAATTATCCAATATAAATTCCCGGATCGGAATCTCGACGTTACGAACGAATAACGGGAGCATTTTCGGGAAACCTATCGATTTTTGCGCGGCGGATTCTGGAGGGCCCCTCCGGGTGGCATCCACGGAACGAATATCCACATTTCGCGGAATGGATTCGACGGCGGGGGCTTCGAATACCTCCTCATTCCCTTCCCGTGCGATCGTTCGCAAAAAATAGGGCGAGATCGCCAACCTCCTCTTCGGGACTCCTTATGGGAAAGTTCCACGGGCGGAGGGGACGGCACGGATTCGGTTTAGTAATTTTGAGCCTTTTTTAACCGATAAAAATTATGCAGAGGTATAAAAGTCGAAGTTCACTAGGGAAGTGCAATCAACACGACGGGTGATATCGAGCAAACGGGTGAAACAACTTATAAAGAGAAGTATCGTACCCACCAAGTATTAATAGGGCTATTATAACGGTATTGGAGCTAGATTTTGAATTTTTGATCATCTTTGATTCAATTTAAAGACAGTTTTTTAGTCCGTCTGCTGTCAAAAATATATATAAACTGCTAACTACTAATAAACACGAGACTTCGACGACCACAAACAAAAAAACAATGACTTAGTCCACGATCGAGGACAAGGTGATACGTGTTGGGGTGCTAACAACGAAAGCGAGAGCGCTTACGAAAACAACACGCACTGCAACTACAAGCGAAAAGATCGCAAAACAAAGTCGAATATAAATAGAAGAAAGAAAGTAGTGGAGAGGACCAGTTGGGTCCAGACGTGCAGATTGGGACAAGTACCGTCCAGGGGGTCGCCTGGAAGAGGGCCGTCCCTTAAGGGACCGGCAGGACGGCCGGTCGAAGAGACAGTAGAAAGAGTACCCGGCCTGAGGCTGAGATCTAACATAAATGTGTGTTTTCTCCCTTTTTGTTTTAAACCTGCCTCTTTAGTAGCAAGCTCTACCCCGGCTCTATCCCCAGAAAGACGTCCCGGCTGCGACAATATTAAAAATTAATTATTGGCCATGTAACCGTTATTAGTCATTTAAAACTTACTAATCGTGTTATTAAAAATCCTCGGAAAAAGTAGGTTCTATATTAAAATTAATCTTCGTATATGTATAGAATGTACAAAACCAGCAAATTTCAGTTACTAATTTAACGTCAAACGCTGTACTCCCGTCACTTTTCCAACATTTACGCCACATTTCAAAGGCTCGAATGCCGAGGCCTGTCGCGGGCAGTTAAGTGGTACATTACAAAAAACCACTGTTACGTCCGCATCGAAACACTTCCAAAAATACCGTTTCATTTACATACATCCCCATACCGCCTATACACGCGTACGCGCACCGCCCCTCCTATCAATTATTTCACGGGCAGCGGGACGAACATGCAAATTTAATGAGCGAGCGCTCGACCACTACCGGGAATCGGTGTGCAAATTAAATTTAACATGTCGCCGGGCTAATGAAGAGGTAAACACGTACGAGTTTTCCCTTCTTCCGAAGCCACGGGATTCCGTCGGGTTGTAAGGACGGTGGGACGGTCCTAAACGAAATGGCTGTGACGTAAAGATGATTTTTCTTTGATTTCTACAAGTGGAGGGGCCCCGGCAACGAGATCCCTAATTTGTTGATTACATACCCAACCTCCTTTCAGGGATTAGTTTTAATTTTTGGCAACACCCCGTATCTTCTGCCGTATTTATTACCACGTTGTCTTGATTGCACGTTATTCCCATAGGCACCTTCACGTGTAAATTAGCTTCGATTCTACGATTAGGTCGATACCCGGTTATGCTATGCTATTTTTCAATGTTATATATGTCAATGTTACTTTTTGATGCAGAAATGACAAAGCAGATGCAGAAAATGTAAAATTTGATGCAGGAAAATATATATCGCTTAAAAATAGTACAAACAGTAGAGGGTTTATTGCGCTTTAAACGGATTGATTGTAATGTAATTCGCTAGGATGTATAGCACGTCTCATTTTATTTGAGACAAATCTTGTCTCATAAAATTTGGTCATAAAATCTATTGAATGGGAAAGGTGAATTTATTTTAATACACCATTTAAATATATTTTCAGTCCCTATCTTACCCACCGTTAAGACAATTTCACCTCCTTATTATGTAATGTAAATTTACACTACGATTCAGCAATGACAATAAGTTCTTTCTAAGTTTATAAGTTCTTGAAGCCCTTGTTGTTGTCCAAGTACTCTAAGTACGGCCCATTTAATATACGTAAATACAACGAGCAGATAACAAATTTTAAGCCTCCTCCGGGTCCGGGTAACACGTACCACAATTCGAGTCTCAAATAAAACGCGACGAATTATACGCGCCGCTCCTTCCCCTTTCCTAAGGGAGCGAATGGATCGTCCTGGACACCCCGATCGTCCGTCGAGGGTTTTTCCGAAGGATCCGTCTAGAGAGAGAGAGAGAGTACGTTCATATTTGCTCGCCGGCCGTATAGATTACGCCCTTATTTGCATAAAGTGATGGAAAGTCACTTAGACGATAAGGGATTTACATCCCAAATCGAGTATATTCTGCTCCAAGTTACAGGTTGGACGTGGAGATGGCCGAGAACGAGTATGTAATTCGCCGAATGTAAATTACGTTTGAATTAAGGTTGTTGGGACGGCCGAATAACGTATAACGTGACGGTAGAGCTATAAACGACCATATGCTCGCGTTATATTTCATACAGTGTATTAAATGAAAGCCTAATATGATGTCGTTTAACTTAATTACCGACTAACCGGTAGAATAAAGCGATTAATTTTATTACTATGTAATTCAAATCGGTCGAATTGAACAATGTTACGATTTAAATTGCATATTAGGTAATTTTAGAGTAAAATATGTACGGTAATTGGACGTATTACTACGTTCGATGTTTACTTCACTGATAACAAGCATTTGGATTAACAATCCGTTTGTAACAAACTAATCTATATTTGTACGCAGAGGTGTGTTCATAGGTATAGATTTATTTAAATATTAACGTTATTTCTCTCTACACCTGAGGCAAACTTTACAGAATCAATATTGTTTTCTATTACCTCTTTAATAGTCCTTTTTAATTATTGGAACCTTTATTAATAGGAAATTAATTTGTCCTCTAATCATCCCTATACCGTTACGAGCTGTGGATGATAACTGGATCGGCTGTGGATGATATGGACGTGAACTGATTCAACTGTGAACAGGCTGGAATTGTCTATGTAATAAGGGATGAAGTGCAATCATACCTAGCACCCAAGATTGGTAAGAAGAAAGGAAGAAGTGTAGAAACAACTGTTGAACCTGGCCAAAATGAGCAATAAATGGTTAACATATGGTCTTTACAAGAAGAGCAACCAAAAGCTGAATTATCGAAAACTAAAAGATACAAGAAAGTTTCATTCTTCCTTTCAACAGATACTGATGAAAATGTCGTATATGTAGAAGAATCTGAGGTAAAGGCAAGACCCCCAAAAAAGACCGGAGTGGGCATTACGGAGGAAATAGATGAAAAGGCACAGAAAATGTGTTGCAAAATTCAAGAAAAAATGTATTCTACAAGTAGGGGAGTCCGAATTTTCGAACTTCTTGGAAACAAGAAGAAGAAACGAGAACATTTTTGTGATTTGAAGGAATATTTTTCCAAAACCATCGTGCTCGACAATTATTAATGTAAATATTAGTGTAAAAATTAGTGTAAATAAATCTGAATCATCTTGGAGCCTAAGCTATTGATGTGTCGAGATTCAGGGGCTATTGGACAGATTTGGTTCCCTTTTCTACCCCATCAGTAAAGGATGTTTGGGGTTTTTAAATTGGGTCGCTCCACTCCTTAGGCGTAAGGTATAATAATAAGGAGTTTTCTAGTCGATCAGCAGGTATCTCGCGAAAATAAATTTTACCCCTTCAGAAATGGAAATTTTTAAGTGGAAAGTGTGCGAAGTTTCAAGCTTGTAGGTAATCGAGAAGTGACATAACTCTTATGAATGACTATTTGGTAATGTTAAAATCAATCGATTTTAAAGTACTCGGGTAAATATCAGATCTGTGTAATAATTTCTAGTGCAAGGGGTGGGTGGAATACGTCGCTGAAATTAGCTCTGAACCGATATAGTCGTCTCCCGAGGCACAAAGCTGTTCCAACCCTTATTACATTATTAACTTAGGTAACTAGCTCGAAAACAGGCATTTAAAATTGCAAGCTTCTCCCGTGCCGCCTTTAAAATCCTAAAAGAACCCTCTATACGGCCCTCAATCCGGGAGTGATCTCGGAATGATCTCGAAATCAGATATCACGTCACGTGCCCCTTCGGCGACAAAGGCGAATACCCCGATGCGCCCCCTCGCTTCAAAGGGGTATTTCACGAAACTGGCGAAATTAATCTTTTGTTTTACGAGCTCTCCTAATGAATATTAAACTGTGATGTTCATGGAACGCCGTGCCCCAGTGGAAAATTGTTTAAGTAGACGGCGTATTTAATTAGTTTTTGTTTGGTGGTTGTGGGATGCGTTCGAGTGGTCGGAAACGCTTTGAGCGCAGTGGAGGGGGTAGATTGTAGCGACTTGTTAGCGCTAAAAGCTCCAACAAATCAATTTACCTTATAACATAAGCTTTATAAACAAGCAGTGCTTTGAAGATCTTTCCAAGCGCTTAGCAACGAATCATATTAATAGTAACATCGTGGACCTTATTTTACAGTAGTCGTATGTCGAACAAATGAGCTCAAATCAACTTCACTTCCATTTTTTTCCATTAATTGTACAAGTTATACAGGAATCGCCAAGAAAGTATTCCGAATTAATCATTGATTTCCATCAATACGCTTAGTTATACTACATAAGACATACATTTTACATAACTGTAATGAATGATTTCCAAAAATTTTCTAAAAACTTCAATAACGGTTTTGAAGTTTCTTATAAATGGTGTTAGAATTAGAGAAATGGGTTCCATGATTTTCTCTTAGATGTCTGTGAGACTTTCTCCAATACAGAGATGTAGTTATACTGATAACCTTATGTAAACCTGAACTGAAAATTAATGACAAACATAAAACAGGATCTTTGCATATATTGCACCCTTACAGCCAGAGAATGTAATGCACATGCTTTGAAACTGTAATTAGTTTAATTACAAGAGAATGTTATAGCCTATTTAACATTTATTAAAATTTATAGTAGCCTATTAGGTAAAGATTTTCCTTCATTCAGGTCGATTTTAAAAATGGCAACTCTTTTAGTAAAAGAGGACAGTTTTAGGATGCTTGAAAAAGTAATTTTAACTTTAGAAAACCGGTAGTTTTTGAGAGAGAAAAAAATGTGAGAGGTTTCGCCAAATTTGCTGGTTTTCAAAGTGAAATTTCTAAATGTTTTCGTATGTTATTCTCATCGGTTAAAAGTTAATAGTAAAGTTTTTTTATTCAACTTTACGCCGATATTCAAATTTCGTGAAAAAAGTATGGAAAAATAAGTGAAAAATGATTATAAACGGCACGGTTTTCGCGCCTTCGCCATTTTGAAATTTTAATTGCGGGTGTGCTTAGCGGAGATAAGGCAGTGGCTAAACGACCGTCACCGTTTATATCGTATGTCGTTTATATCGTGCTTTATAACGCTTCTATAAAAAGAAAACAAACAGAACCGAACCGCCTAACCTAACCCTGCATTCCGGAGAATTTTACACAGGAACTGGTACTTTATAATATTTCTAAAAGGAAAAACAAGCAGAATTACAAATTAATACGGTTTCCATTCGTCCCCCTCGGTGGAGTAACCACTACCATTTAAGACTCATCGTCGTGTGGCAACCCTGTGATTATTTTGATGTTCCAAGTGAAATGAATGGAAAACCCGATGAAAATGGACAGGTTCATAAACTATTGCTAATTTGTATGTGTTATTGTGAAATATCGTGTGAAAATTAGTGCGACACGTGTAGAAGACATTCCATGGATGTAGCAGGAAGAGAAATTGAGGTTCCCTCATACTTGCCATATCGATTACAAGTCGACAACATGGCGGTTCTCGGAGAAGTGAGGTTAGATGAAAAATAATTTTTTTCTCAAAAAGTAAAAGGAAAGGCAAAAATTGAATGCTCACGTCGTTTTCTACGGTGTTGTATCGATCAGTGGTGATTTTTTGGTGAATTTTAAATTTTCATCAAAATCATCATTTCCTCAAATTATAATTGAAGTTTTCGTACTAGTTATTTAATGTACTTTCTAGTCATGAATAGCTTCTATCAAAATTCCTCCTGCCTAATTTGCCGCATATTATTGAGGGGAATTTTTGGATAAAGCAGCGAAAGTTGTCCTAATGCACCGTCGAACTAGACATTCTTCCTGGTTAATGCGTGACGCCTGGTGGTACGTAATCGATTAACAGGAATACCCGCAGGGTATGTTTCGTAAATATCTGGAAATGTTATCCCGGGGCGTCTGTTCCCATTTATCCAGCTAGCGTCAAATAAAGGTGTACCCGTAACTTATACATAAATATAAGGCATCAATATGTCAACGCAGACACGTGACGGTGATATGATATCGCAAACTGTATAAATTCCTGCTTAGCTCGCCTTTTCCGAGGAGGATCGAAGAGCCACTGACGCGACGCGTAAAGCCCCGGAATTGATGCGCGGGCTCGTGTTCACGTCACAAATTTAATTTTAGGCCCGCCGTTATGTTTTACTTTGGCAAACATGCCGCCATTGATGTTCCATTATATTGGCATCCTTTATCTGGGCCGACCTTTCAATTTATATTCCATGAAATTGCGATGAGTGCGATCTCCGGAGAGTGCGAGAGGGAGAGGGGGGGAGAGGGAGAGATCGGGAACAGGGTCACATTCCCGTCGAGACCGACGGGACCGCCCACGTTTTATATTTGATTTCGAGGAGGATGAAGACTTTGCCCTTTTTTTTTTCGTTATTTCCTTTTGTCACTAATCTTTTGTTGGCCGTACAGTGCATAAAAAGAGAAGTAGGGACGTTTCGAGACGTCTGCGTCAAAGCTGCGCGACTCGTAAGAGCCCTATTACTTCAGAAACAAATTAAAAGGAAGTGCCGTTAAAAGTCTACCTCCAATAAGGTTCTTTGAAGTTTTTTCTCAAACTCGGTACTCGAATAAAGTGAGCAATAATATAAAATGATGAAATACTCAATTTCCCATTTCTTTCCAAGGTAGACACGTTATTTTTTCGGTAATGTCGTATAAACTCGTATGAGATATTTTAAAAATATTTCCCACATAAATTCGTTACTGACGTATATGACCCGCCCCCTTCGTTCTTGTTTTTAAATCCCTCAGTACATTCACCAATCATATCGTTATCGTTCGTAATGGAACCATTTTTCTCATTAATAATTCTACCCTTTTAAATATTATTGGTAAGCAGTGTGGAACAAAGATAATGGATAGATAAGCTGTTAATTTCGTTTCTAATATGGTGATTCATAATTTTTTCAATGATGAGTGATAAATAAATTTTTCTAAAAAGGACGAGTAAACTGGAAGGTCGTATTAACTTAGAATAAATTCAATAAATCAAAGACAGTTTTTTGGTTAGAAATATGCTCGAACAGGTCGATTAATATTTTGAATTGCGCACTTTTTGATGTAAGAGAATGTTATACGGCGTGTATCAAACTTGAGATACGACGTCATCGACTATTTTTTTAAATGGCAATACTAATATTTTTATGAATGTTCTTAAAGGGCATATCAAGTTACACATGCGTACCAAATATTAAATTTTTAATCCTTGTAGTTTAAAAGATATTTAACAAACATCAACTAATTCGAAAATGAAGAAATCTGATCAACTGATCTATCTGATATTAACTCAAATATTGTTTTTTTTTTAATAAATACCCAAAATGTTGCCCATTACCTAACTGATAGTATCCTAAATGGAATTGAAACTAGTTTCGGACATTTCTAATTACTTCGGCAGAAATTAGCCCACGCTCCTGTCATATTCCTTGTTATAACTGCTCAATGCTTCCCGGTTTGGTCTTGAAAATTTTGCTTTACAAGTAATTCCCTCAGAAATAGTCCATGGGCGTTAAATCCGGCGACCTGGGAGGCCATTCTAAAGGTCCCCTTCTACCGATCCATCTGCCTGGAAATACATCATCCAGATACTCATGACAGGTCTTGCAAAATGGGGAGGAGCACCAGATGTGGTAACCAGATGTTTCAATTCGAAATATTGGTTTCATCTGGATCAGGGAACTAAGTAGCCAAATTTGGAGTAGTTCTTCCTGCAGGAATTCTAAATATCCAGCTCCATTGAGATTTCCTTGGAAGAAAATTGGTCCTGCTACTCGATCACCAACGGTCCCTGCCCAAACATTGACTTTTTTTGATGCTCACATCGTTTTCTACGGTTTTGTATTGATCAGTGGTGATTGTACTTTCTAGTCATCGATAGCCTTTACCAAAATTCCATGTGCAATAAGGCAAAGGTCCGCCTAAAAGTAAGTTCCCGAGTAAGGAACGAGACTACTTTAGTCGAATTTAAGAAATGTAGCTAATATATATTTTAATAAACTTATTTTGACATCAACTCAGTGTGGAATGGAGTATTACGTGGAAATTTCTCTCTTTCTTATTGTATATTTTTCGGTATCTGGCGTAATAAGTAACTACGCTTAAGTAAGCACGTCGCCTATGGAAATATCCATAGTTTCCATGTATAATGTATATAAATATCCATTTGTCGCCTGAATGTCAATTTTCTGAAGGTGCAATTACAAACCTCCCTTCATAATACCATGCATTATGGCCCCACTCGTACTCCATTACCTAATTGCTACGATCCTCCTTTAGTCGAAATTAATTTATAAAGCCCAAATTACCCACATTTAATCTCCGGAACGGCTGACGAGAAGTAAATTCCCCGAGCTCCCAAGTAGAACTGTCAAATACCGTGCAGACCGCATTAAACATTTTTTCCACTAGGGAAAGTGTGCCCTTGAAAACCGCAGAGGCAAACTTTGTATATTAATCAAACTCCCGAGAAGTTCTCCAACGGGAGGAAACATTACGTAAACAAATTTTCAACCTAAATAAACAGGCCCCAGTTGCTTTAAGTAACCTCCCCTCAGCGCCCCCCACTCCTCCCCTTAACAGATTTCTGTTCTTTTAGCGCGCGGACATTACGGAGTCAAATCGTGTCCTGCGCTTTTTTCCGGAGGAGATGGGGAGGAAGAGTTCGAGACAAAAAGTTCCGCGCGGAGTTTTATGAAGCGTCGCTTCGATTGTGACGAACTCGCTGTGAAAAGAGATTTTTTTGTAGGGTAAAAATGAGAGATGAGAAAGTGGGGCGAATGTGGGGAAGTGTTTAAAAACAAGGGTCGCTGAATAAATCGCTTGCCCGGGGTAGATGTATCATTTTAGGGAAGAGCTGACCTTTTTTCGTGTAAATAACCATAAAATAGAAAAGCGGGTCACAGCGGATCGATGGAAAAAGCTTCGAGGAGGATGATTTTAAAACTGTCATTTCTATAGGTATCTCTCTATTGTAATTTAGGATTTCTTGTCATATTTTCTAATCCAAATGAACTATCTCTTAACCACTTCAAATAATTTTCAGTTCCTTTTCTTTTCGAGCAATTCAAGCTTAAAATCTCAGTATTGATTTTAAAACGTTTGAAGCCTTCGTACTGCATCCCACTTGCCAGATCCCAATTTCAAATTTCAACAACCCTGGACAAACCCGGAGTCATCTTCTCCTCTTTCCATTTATATTCGTATTTTAATTTGTGTTCTTCGGGCTCGTTGGTGTAAGGCATGTCGTTTATCTAAACATTTCTCACCTTGATTGTCGCATGTTTATAAAAGTTTATATCTCTTTATCTTGGCCTGAGCCGTGATCCCATTTCATGTATTATAGATAGTTGTGGAAATCTCGTGGTCATGACAATATTCTTTAAATTACATTAAATTGCTTTACACATTACTCTACCAAGAATAGCCCCAAAGACCATTACAAAAATAATCAAAAATCGCATGAAAATACGAAATATAATCGGAAACTCTCTCGTCGTCGCGAAGTTACTTGTTAATTCTAATGGAAAGTGTTGATACGAGGTCGGATTTAGGGGGGCGAAGTATTTATGTGCATGGAGAATAGATGGGAATTATGCTTACACAGCTCCAGATAAAGTGGCCACGTTTTGGTCCAAATGAAACCTAGTAAAATACCACTTTTGAATATAAAAATACTATCGTTGACCGACTCACAGAATATATTTTCGTAAACATCATTCCAATTACTCATCTGTTTACTCGAACTTACATTTCTTAATCTTTTGTCGGAAAACGAAATTATAACATGGCCTTCGATTTGCTCGAATAATGAAAATATTTGTCTCGTAAACAAAGTGGATACACGTGCCCTAAATAAACCGTCCGTGGAGAGATCGCTAGGTAAAATCTGATTCCGCCCACACTCGAGGACTTTATTTGCCCTTCCACAGGTGTAGACCGATCCCTTGGAAACGTCATCCCCGATGAACGATAAAGGTGTCGATGTAAATAATACATCTCGACGCCTTCCGATCAATGCACTGTTCAACAGGTGAATGTGTCCCAATTTTCAGTTAGTACGCCATCATATTTAGGTAATTCGGTCCGTGTAATTGAGCGCATGTTCATACCTCGGTTGATAGAGGGAAACGGTGGTTATTTTTTTGAAATCAAGTAAGTGCCTTCATTTTGATAGACGGGGATCGACGGGGATATAATTAAAGGGCACACAAGGTTTCTTTATTGGAATTTGCCTTACGTCATTTGTGCTGCAGGACGACCGAAGGGGTATATTAAAAGGGTAATATTTGGTGCTAGGATGTACAAGAATGTAACAAAGACGTACTAATGAACTAGGGCGTCCAATGAATTCTAATGTTTCATATGGTCAATTGAACTCTAAAAATGCTTAAATGGAAGGGTGCTAGAAAATAGAGCCTTGCGTTTTTGAGGTCAGGATGGGTTGGTCCTTTTTCAGGATTTTTGCCTATAACTCAGAAACTATGCATTTTCAGTAAATATTTTATAGAAGATTTTTTGTAGAGAATTAAATTTCCTATAGAAATATGTATTTTTTTCAATAAAATAAATACAAAAAACAATTTTAAAAAATAGAAAAATTTCGAATATTTTTCTCTCTCATATTCTTGGCTATAACTTTTTTCTGAGAACATTTAAGTATAGGCAATACTTTACAAAAAAAAGCTACTACAATGACCGTTAAAATGGTAGTTTATAAATGTTTATACGTTAAAAAATAACGGAGATATAAACGTTTGAAATCAGTCGGTTTTTATTTTAACTTTTTTTCGAGACGTATTGTATAGTACTTTTACATGAAAAATTGTATTTTTATGAAATAAATAATTTATCTAAGGATAATTTAATGTTAAAAGTAAACTTATTTATTTAAATTTAAAATCAGATTATACATTAATTTATACACATTTATAGAAAATAATTTGTACTCGAAAAGAAGTAATTTCGGTAGGAAATTTAATTCTCTACAAAATATCTGCTATAAAATTTTTAGTGAAAATGTATAGTTTTTGAGTTATTGGCAAAAAACCGACAACTGGACAAACTTACCCAGATCCCAAAAAACTAAAGCTCAATTTGGTACCGCATGAAACAATAAAATTCCTTGAACACCTTTTATCCTTATTAAATACCATAGTCAATAACTTATATGATTCATGAAGCAATTGAGTAATGGAATGGCGGATCCTTGTGTTCTTTCGCCAAAAGTTGGAAAATTATTCATGCAGAGGACAGAGAAACTTTTCTCCAGAAACTACTATTAACAAAGAGTCCGATTCAAAAATCCACAATTTAAACCAAATCCAACAGTTTGCTACAAATTAAACCAAATAAAATCAATATTTCAGAAGAGATGACATGATATTTGTCCAAGGAACGAATATTCTAGACGATTTCCAGAAATTGAGATTTTGCCTAAGCAACTGATACAAGAGTCTAAATAGAAGTTGTCATGACCACGAGATTTCCACAACTATCTATAAAAACATGAAATGGGAGATCACGGCTCAGGCTAAGATAAAAAGATATGAACTTTATAAACATGCTGACAATCAAGGTGAGAAATGTTTAGATAAACGACATAGCAACAAGCGCGAAGAACACAAAATACGAATATAAATAGAAAGAAGAAGATTACAGGGTTGTCCAGACGCTGGGCCCTGACGGGCGAAAATTCCCAAATTACAATTTTTGTCATATTATTTCCGTTTCGTTTACTATAAACTCCCTCATCGCTTTACTCCTACGTTCGGTATCCGATTTAATTTCGTTTATTTATTCAAATTCTTCAATCCCCTTCCATAAAATCCCTCGTGAAAGTTGTCACTCAACGTTTTGTTATGTCGCCGACAAGGAAGGAGAGCGACTCGTCCATTGTGTGCCCTAGTCTAATTTAATTACGAGCATTAACATAAGAAGCCCGGCGATGAATAATTCATCGGGAAATTTTCCCAATTTTCGTTTTTCAAGCGACGAATTAAATAAAACTTTCGAATCGGGGCCGGGAATCGATTTATTTGTCGTCGTTTAAAAGGGATAAAGATTCATTCCTCCTCGTTATAATTTACCCAGGAAGTTTAATTGTGGGAAATACACGCTGGGCCGGCAAAAGTTGGTTTTGATAGATTGACAACTTTAAAAACTCCTGATTGAATTCGATACTCGGGCTATACATTCACCGTAAAGAATAGAATAGAGGAAAGCCATTAAAACTACGATAAAGTTTGTAATAGGACCGGGCCTCGACTTCGATTCACTTATAATCGTTATTAATTCCACATAAAGTGTTTATTGTGATGGATATTTGGTTATGACGGGATATTCTATTGTATTCTCCTCATAATAACATTTTCTACTCGATGTCCTATGCACCTGCGAGGACTTGAAAAGAAATTTCCCTAAAACAAAAATAAACTCCCGCGAGTATATTGAAACTTCCTCCGTTACTTCTGTCAGAAACAGGTTAATACATCGAGAAAATCGTGCCAATCGCACGTGGGCAAAAGTTCCCTTTTTACTGTCGTGGAAATACTGCAATACTCTACGATTACTAGTAATAATCATAAGGCACAATTCGTACTTGATTTAACCGAATTATTGGGATCATGTGTATATAACACTTGCTCATTTCTCTAAGGGGATAAAGTAGGAGGCACGTATTCGACGTATGCTCGATTCCCCTACCAATAATCACGTGAGAACAAAACGTGATGTGCCCGTTATCCGTTTCCCTATTTTCTCTTAGGATGATCAATCCTTTGATGATTTACTTTCGATATTTACTTATGGCCGATTCGGGCACCGATATTGATATATTGAGACGACGTACACCGCGTTATCGCCATGGCGTATCGCCTCATCGATTTGATGGAGGGAAGTTTTAAACTGTTCTATGGAACTTTAATAGTTGGTCCGTAAACTTTACGTAGCGATAACGCTCGGTAATTGCAGCATGAGACTATCTCGATACGAAACAACGGAAAAACTTATTTGTAGATGAGTAGAAGTGTGTTTCTTTGTTATTTTTGATCGATGAAACGAGAGATCTTCAATCTCGACTTTATTTAGGAGTATTCTCCTTGTTTCTCGATTGTTCCGGAATGACCACAGTTCCACACGATTCTAGAGCATCCATCATCCATTTTGTAAGTTTTCATTCTTTATAGCACTATATTTTATTGCTAATTTATTACGCCAAAAACGATTTTATTCGCGATTTATTAGAAATTCGCTAGGGATTGAAGGGGTGATTTTTGGGAGATCTCAATTTGCCTATATCGTCAGCAATAAAATATGACGTTTGGTAAATGTTTGCATCCTCATTGGTTCCCGAGATATAAGTGTGGGTGACCTGACTTAAGTATTAAGTCAGATTATCCCCTGTATCTCGAAAAGAGGTGGAGCAATAAAATCGTTTTTGGCGTAATTGGCAATTGGCAATAAGCAATAAAATATAGATCTATAAAGAAAGCGGACTTATGAAATGGATGACCTGGCTTGATAGACCTGAGAATAAAAGCGAGGCCCGGCGAGGAAACCGAAGTCAATAAACGAACACGTGCGTGAACAAGTGAAATATAAATTAAAGGTTAGGAATTTAAGTAGTGCTAGTAATTAATAAGTTAGTTAAATACAATTAGTAGTCAGTTAATACATTTGATAGATATTGAAAACTCTAAAAACTCTTTTAACGTTATATCTGCTGCTGCGGTTTTCAGTATAACACACAAGTATCAACTAGACATTTCAACACGTTAGGAACCGAACCAAGTTCCACGAGAAGAGCCAATTTTTCTTCACGTCTTTTTTCCGTTTATTGTCCCGAATTTTACGAAGTTGAGCTATATAGCTCCCTACTTCTCCCTCTATGTGTAAATCTCCTCCGCGATCCTTGTTGTGCTTCTCTCTTCCTCTGGTCCAGGTGGTCCTGCTGTCCTCTGCTTCTGGTTTCCTCTTCGTGGTATCGTCCTCCTTGGTCCTTCCTAGGTGCCTAGTCCTCCGTCATCGCCGTCTTGTCGTAGTCCATCGCCTTCCTAATGAGTGGGTCCCTGTGCTCCATCGCCTTGGTGATCGTCCTCCTCGTCCTCTCCTTGATGGTCCTCTTCAGCTGTTCGATTCGCAGATCCAGTCGTAGTTGTTCGTTCCTCATGTACCATGGCGCGTCCGTCATCCTCCTCATGGCTTGGTTTTGTATCCTTTCTAATCTCTCCATGTGTGTCCTCGCTGCTTGGCTCCATGCTGCTGTCCCGTACGTCATGATCGGTCGAATTCCTGCCAGGTAGATCCTCCTCTTCGTCTCCAGTTTCAGCTTACTCCGTCGTCCAATGAGTGGTCCTAGTCTGCTCAGTCGGTCCTTCGCCTTCTTCTCGGTCTCCTTGATATGTTTCCTCCATGTTAGTCCTCTGTCGATATGGATTCCTAGATACTTCACGTCTTTCTTCCAGTCCAGTTCCAGATTCTGTCCCTGATCCAGATTTCTGTCTTTGGTCGTCTCGTCTTCGGTCCTATGTTGATTGCCCCGGTCTTCTCCGCGTTGATCTTGATTTTCCACTTCGTCGCTCATTCGTCCATCTTCACGTCTACTCCTTCTCAAATCCATATATTCATTTAATACACATTCGCCGGGAAGGGGAGTGAGGGTAGGAACTTCGTGATATTTTTATCAAACACATACACACACGCCCGTCATACTATTTATGGGACTGTACACGATATTCCTGTCTGATGTACGAGCAGACGGGACAATAAAAGTGAAATTTGGAAACGGAACATTTCGTTTTTGTGCTGAACCTCATCACTTTGGGGGCCTCTTTTACGACATTCTTCGGGAAATCGCGTTACGGGGTTGTGTCGTTCCGCCGCTATAAAACGACTGTTAGTGTGGAATATTATTTTTTCATGAATTTCTTTTTTATACCGCGTAATTTGCTAATGCTTCCATAGTACGTTTCTAAATAAGGAAACCGACAATGACTAAAGTATTTTAGGTTTTAAGTAATGGTATATTCTGACTGGTTTATAAACGTGTGGATGTCAGTCTGTTCCAAAATCCATTCAATGTTGTATGCCGATTCTTATCAGCAACGAAAATCCTACACATGGCTATATCGATTGAATGACTCCCGGAACTTTTCTCTTTTGCCTCTTAAATCCACCACCTTAACTTTTCTAAACTTTTTACCACCACCATATATTCCTTCATTTCCCATTAATTCTATACTAGTTCCAAAAAATATTTTCAAAAATTAAAGGGCGCTGTTTCCGCGACAGCAAACATCGAACAGTCCCCACGACCCCCCGCAACCCGCTGCTCAGCAATACATAAAGAAATGAATATTTAAGGGAGGATTGAAAGGAGGGAGCTTGCATAAAAACGAGGCGAGGAGACCGGGAGAAAGTGGGAAACGTACAAAGGTTGGCCGTGGAGAAAAGATTCGTGTCGCTGAAAACTGTATAGCATGTTAGAGTAAATATACAATGGCCATATATTATTAAAGCGGAATTATGAAATGTCAGTAGTTACTCTTCGCGGTTGTAATGACATATGTTATATTTCTTCAAGTGTAAATAAGTAATGTACCATACCGCTTACTGTATCGAGAAATTGACAAGGGAAATGATAATTGGGTGTGTGGTTAGTATTTGAAATATTCCATCCCGATTTTACAACAAATGATAAGTGGATAAGTGGTAGTATATATATAATCAGTATATAAACAATTCCATTAAAAAAATCGATGAATTAGGGTATAAAATTATGTAAAAATTCTTCCTCGTACGCGCACGATGGCCATGGAAACTTTTAAACAATCCATAAATATAGACTTACATATAATGTAAAGATTTTGATTAAAAATGAATTAAATCTTAGATGACTACATATATAATACATTTGCGCCTGAATTATGCAACCCGTTAACTCTTCTACGCCAATGTTTCGTTCCCCCACTACTACTGCTTCATAAGCATTTTTAATATATTTAGATTAATTTTATTAACAATGTAAGATTGGCGAACTGTAATTTATGACTTATACTTTTAGAATCCGTTTAGAAACTTTAAATACGTTAATTATGATCAGTAGAATTCATTTTACAAGATACTGGCCGAATTTGTTTATATTGTACTTATGCAAAAACTATTTATGTGATAAATTTCATCTTGCGCCTGATTGAAGAACATATACTAAGCTATCATTTGCCACAATATCATCTCTTAATATTAATATATGTCAAAGTTATGACTTCTTTTTAAAAAGTCATTTTTTAACAGTTTTTCCGGCTTTCCTCGGCTAAAAAAGATCCAATCACAGTTTATCAAACGTCATTTTAAAGATTTTTCAATTCTTTACAAATATCCCAATGACAGCAACGCGATTCAATCAATACTTTCCATGACACAAGCAAGAAAACCAAAAAAGTAACTTTTTTGGGTGTTTTTTGTTTATCACACTTCCATTTGTGCAGATATCTTGGCACTTGCTAATAAATTCAGCGCAGTAATCAATTAAGCAACCAACTATTGCCACAAAACATAGCAAAAACTAATCAAAACAACCCTTTTTGCTCGGTACAATGCATAATGATCAGACATACGTCACCGCGTCCTCTCGATTCTATCGATAAAATAAGATATTTCTTGCTGTAATAACCCGTGTTATTATTATGCTAAAAATGGTCCAATCACAGATTACTAAACGTCGTTTTAAAGGGTTTTCAATTCTCTACCAATATCTCGTTGACACTAACGCGCTTCAATCAATACTTTCCATGATATAAGCAAGAAAACCAAAAACTGTCACTTTTTTGGTGTTTTTTTTTTTTGTTTAAAACAAATAAACTATCCCGAATTTTTGGCTGGCACTTGGGTTTTAATCATCTACAGGTTATTACAGCCCACATTTTCTCTACGAAAATTTAATAAAGAAAACTACGGGAATGTTCAGCGAAGGGGCATCGTGAACTATTCCTCTTAATAGCCAGATCGAAATTTCAATTTTCCTACGCATCCCCAAAGTTTTTCCCGCACGTCAAACCATTTTACTTTCATTTTTTCCCGACACCGTAAAGCGCGCGAGGGAGAGACTTACGTTGACTTTGGCCCCGGTGGCGTTGAAGTGCTTGAAGGGCGGTTTACGACCTTTGACGTACTGGAAGATCTTGCTGTCCCCCTTCCTCCATTCGACTTTATAGAGCTGCTCCGGCGGCACGCTGTGTTCGCACTTGAGGACGACGTCGCCCCCTTTTATCGCGTACCTCGGCATCATTAGCTCCAGACGGTCGATGGTGCACAGGACGCCTGAAAAAAAAATAATTGGAATCAGTGGTGTGGCGGGAGAGGGACGCCGGGCCTCCTCGAGGGCCATTCGCTCCTGCCCTCGACCGGCCCAAAAAGGGGGGTGGATGACAAGAGAAGGGCGCGATGTGTCTGTCGAGGGGCCGACGGTGGCTTGCAAAAAAGTTGAGAGGAAATTTGAATCTATTGAAGCCTTTGAATCGGGTCTAGTGAACCAAAACTAGCCCGATGTTGAGAATTTAACGATTGAAGATCTGAGATTTGTAGTTAATAGAACTTGAGATTGAGACTCTACGTATTGAGATTTAAGTTTACCATATTTTACGTAAATCGTCTGGATTTTTAAATCACAGTGGCCATCTTGGATCCACCATCTTGAATTTTTGAAATCTAAACTCGCACTGCGACCTCAAAAACTGCCCCATACCAGATTTGGAGTGAATAATAGAATCAATTTGCCATCTTGAATCCGACATCTTTGATCTTTTTACATCTTACCTTATATTTGGTAACAGCAATTTACTCTGTATACCCCTTTTAACAAAGAAAATAGCTTTATGAACGTCTGAGGATGAAGGGTTGGCCTAGTGCACCATATGATTTACTTCTAATCACGTGGTCTTAAAATGGCCATTACTCTTCATTGAGACATCATACGGCAACATTTAAAGGCGCATTTTTAAGGAGAAGAACCGCACTAGATGATGAAGTGAGTAAAAAAATTATAAATATCTTGGGCAGCCTGTAGCAAACCTTCAAAATAGTCAAAATAGTCATTGCTGGTGCAGGTACTCTCAAGTACTTCAAAATTTTGCCATGATAGGCCAATTCTGAGCCCTGATGCAGTACAAGATCTAAGCAAGGTAGACTTGTAAGCCATATACTCGTAAAGCAAGAATTTACACAATTTAAAAGCAAAACCAGTATGAGCCAGGTGAGACAGAAATTTCTACAACACACACACATGTAATTTTTTGACATCCACTTCAATTACGACCGTGTTTTATTCCGAATTCCGTATTCGTCTGAGGAAATTTCTTTGTCCAAAAACGGACTTCCATCACGAATGCAATTACCAGGAAACTCGTCTTCATTTCGCTATAAACACAAAGATATTATGACGAGGGTCTCCCGCTCCGCTTTTTTCTTTGATTTTATTGTTTCGAATTATGACGCCGCCGCCGCCGGCAGGAAACTTCGGGAGATTAAAAACGTAGCATGGTCCGAAAGTCTCACTGGAAAGTTCCCTCTAATTGCATTCTTTGTCCTCTTAGCTGTTTAGTCTCTCTCTTCTGTTTTTCTACCCATTAAAATTTTCACGCTGCCGACGTAATTCGTTTTGAATTTTAATGTCGAACCTCCTGCACGTTACTCGCGGCGTAGCCAGAGCTTCAAAATAGGAGAGTTTGGAGTATAATGGGAAAGAAACTGGAGACGAAACATGATGTATTCTTTAGGATGGAGAAGGCGAAAAAGCTGCGCTCATACTCATCATACCCTAAGAAGGAACATTAAAACTGAAGTAATATGGATGCATAGAAAATTGTTAATGTTGATGTTTGCCTTCATTTCCGTTGCTCACCACTACTTTATCTCCACCACCTTTGTCTCCATATAGTGGTCCTATTAGTCTTGCGTTTCCCTCTCATATTTGTTACTAAAATTTTATCAAAATAAGTCCGACATATTTTTCTTAACAAATTTTGAAAATGGGTAAAAAACCATACCCTTTCCAAAATTTCAGTTCTGCCAAAGATTACAGTACTTTTTTTGGTACCCAAAAAATTGAGCTAAGGGCTTTATTCCCTGGTTGACACATTGAATTTTTTCAAACAGAAAAGAGGGATATTTCATTTCGAAATGGTACATAAAAGAGGTGGTAACACAATTTCACCGTAAGTTCCTTAGATAAGTACGTCTACCTAACTTAAGTAACCTGGAATTTAGACCCACATATAATCTGTGTACTTGTAATGATCCCAATTAATCCCGCGACTTTTCCAAAACCATACTTTTTCTAAAATGTCAATTTCGTTTCAACTTTTGTCGTAGGAATTTTCAAAATCCAAATTTTTCCTAATTTCCTACGAGCTAAACAAATCAATTTCTCATGCAAGAACCGTATAAATTATTCCCATTAAATCCGCCTTCTACGCTTTACGACCTGCCATGGAGATCACCTCAAGGCCCTAAAAGGCATTGAAATCACAAATATCGTTCTGCCAAAGATTACAGTACATTTTTTGGTACCCCAAAAATTGACCTAAGGACTTTATTGCCCGGATGTCACATCGAATTTTATGAAACTGGCAGGAGGGATAATTCATTTCGAAATGGTACTTAAAAAGGGTGGTAACATAATTTCACCGCAAGTTCCTTAGATAAGTACGTCTACTTAACTCAAGTAACTTTAGAAATTAGTTCAGCGATTTTTTCCAAATCGTTCTTAATAAAAATAAGCACATTCTCACGTTAAAGGTGAAAACATACAATAGCTTGTAAATTTGTTACTGCAAGAGATATGGTCACGCCTAGGTTGCTGGAGGGTCCCTGAGGGGTGCGAGCTCAAAAGGTGAAAGGAGACGAAGAGATCGAACTAACAGATAGAACATCTATTCTGGGGTGGATACTAAATTCCTTACAGGAATTTTATCTTCATCGATAATGTGGTGGCCGAGCGACGAAGGGTCGATTATAATCTCTCATTGTATAGGAGAGGCAGAGAGAAATAATACGATTTCAAATTTGCCGCTTAGATACAACAATAAAATCGCCGAAAGTCGCTCAAATTTGTCAATATAAGTACGAAGCCGCCCCTCCGAGTTCATAGTATTAGTATTCCGCGCTCCTTCTGTCCTTATAACGGTGCCTTCCCTCGGTTTCCTCTTACCCGTTACTTCCGAGGCGAATTTGTTACTTACGTTCGTCACGAACGAAATTACGTTTCGGGCTCTGCGACAGCCTCATTCCGGGATGCATACGTTATATACACGTCTGTATATAAATTTTTTAAAAGATCTCCGACAAATAGGGCCGTCTAATTGGCCGCGCCGTGCATCACCTGCCGAGATTTAACCATATATAAAGCCGCGACAAACGTAAATCACAAAGGAGACACATTTGCCGAACGGAAACTCGTGGAAATACGACGGAATTATGTAAGAAAGAGCGAGAAAAATGGGTGATACACGTAGGGTCGAAGGGCTCAGTATGGCGAAGCTGAGGCAAGGAGAGAATTTTACGCTTTGTCGCCGTTCTATTTTTATCAAAAAAGTGACTCCGTTTTATGACGCACTTATCACACACGCTATTTCCTCCCGAATGCCGACGGAGGCAAGTTTAGATAACAGCCGTAAAATATGTCGGTAATAAAGCTTTCGCTGAAAAATGTCTAGGTGAAGGGAAAAAATATTTCTCGAGAGCAAAATTTTATGATTGTATTAAACGGAGATCGGTAATACCCATTTGCGTATAGCCGCTGAAAAGATTAAGTTCCTTGTTTTATGGCATTAATCCTACTTGCGCCGCCCTTAAAAATTCAGACGAAATAATCCTGGTTTCTCGTAAAAACGAGTAAATTTCCTGTAGATTACACTGGACGTCGTAAAAGTACTTTTACTGGTCGTAAACGTCGGGAGTTTGAACGGCTGATTGGTTTAGGGCTTGTTAAAATATAGGAAAACACGAAATGTGAAGATTAATGTTTGTTATCGCTGCGCCTTGAGGCGCAGCAACAGCGTCATTTTTTAACTTTTATCGCGTCATTACCACGTAATAATCTTAATTACCTCAATGAATAATATGTGTTTTAACAATACGTTGTTTTGTTTCAAAATAAATGTCACTGCAATGGCTTCAGCTCTGAATAAATGTAATGCAGTGGTGTAAAAGCGTAGTGCACTAAAGCAAATGGCGTTACACTAAAATAGTACTTAAATCTATTTACGCTGGACAGAATATGCCGACATCCCTCTTTCGTGAATAAAATAATTTTAAGGGAATCTTACACAAGAACAATTTTCCACGTTTTGGCGAAGGCCGAGAGTACATTTCAGTAATTTAAATCCTAACGTAAGTCCAGGCGACGTCCAAGCAGCACCGATTTTTATAAATATTTGGATTTAGCTTCAACTCTACCCTATGCTTCAAAGTTGACCTTTTTCCCTGGGGGTGGATGTCTCCCCTTCTCGAGGGGTGAAAAAGGTGAGGAAATGGATAAACTGACTAATTCTAAGCAATTTTTGTTCTTTAAAGTTTTTTTTGAAACTCAATATTTTTCGACTTATTCACGAGTGAAAGTATCAATTTTTCAACCAAAAACAAACACCACGTTTTCAGGCGATTTTCCGCGAATAACTCAAAAAGCCTGTATTTTGTGAAAAACATCATTCTCATAAGAAATGTATCAAAAATCAAAAAGAATAGTGTCGGTAGACTTAATACAAATCGAGCAATAGCTCGTTGAAGGTTAATTTTTACTTGTCAAAAGCCAAAATTGAAAGTTTCAACGTGAAATAACTAAAATACAATGCATTTTTCTGGGAAAACTCACAAAACTTTCCTTAAAATGCTTAAAAAACCTATATTTCGGTTTTTCACAAATGTTTCTAGGCATCAAAACTAAGCGAGTTATGACATAAATAAATTTAGTTTCTATTGCGACGAAAAATAATGTGAAAATCACCTCCTAATTACCACCCTAATTGAAACTAATTGTTACCAGTTTACAATTTACTTTACTTATGTACTTTTAATATGCCCAAGAAGTTTGACCGGTTGAAAGTGTTTAGTTTTGAAAAAAATTGAGCTTGAAGTGAATACAGCATTTTTGTAATTTTGCAAAAATTGTTCAAATCTTCAAAATTTTGAAAATAACCTAAAAATTATTAATGATATGCAAAACTTTGTAAAGTACATAATTGTAGGTTTTGCTTTTCTAAAAATTTTAGTTTCTTCTATAGGATAAAAATTGAGTGAGGTATGACCGTTTAAAGATTGCATATGTTCGTTAATAGTATCTTTTCAAGCCCCTTCAGCTCAAACCCTTTCAAAAATAAGGGCTGAAAAATATTTATATGAGCTTATAGCTCGTAAAAAAAAACCTGCAAATTGGTTTTTTGACGGACTTTACAGCTTAAACATTAAGCGAGTTATGGATAAAGAATCGATCACATTTTTTTCCTGGTATCAGAACACGTATATTGGAGTATTGATGAATAAGGAAGAGTCGAAACTTATAAATAAACGATAAAAAAGAACAGTAAATTAGAACAGTAAAGAAATCTTAGTTTATTATCACTATATGATTGAATCATGCCCACTTGCTGAATAACATTTTTCAACATTAATTTTTAATGATTACTGTCATAGAGGGTGATTCTTATGGGTTAAAAATTTGAAATTCATAATAATTGAACCTTCAGAATATCAAGTGCTGTTTACTGCTTTCAATTACATGCTCGAATATACCATTCCAAAACTATTTTTAAATAGGGGCAGTTTTAACCCGCAAAAAACAAAAAGCAACCCCCGGTATAGTGACAACTTCGAAGTAAAGGGCAAGTAGAACCTACATTCAAAATTTTTTACAAATCGATGGTATGTAATCAATCTTAGTTGCTAAAGAATACTTTGAAGATATTTTTTTAATCAAAACTATCCAAAGGGTTGGCTTTTAGGGGTCGAAACTGTTCAACAAATCGAAAATTATGTTTCTTAATGTCAATCGATGTTCATTGAAGTTATTTAAAGATGATTTAAATCCATTACACGCTCGAATCTACAATTCTTAATTATTTTCGAATAGGGGTAGTTTTGGTCAGGAATAAGAGTCAACTTTGAAGTAGATAGCAAGTAGATCGCAATTTTTGTGCAAATCGGTGCTGCTTGGCAAAATTATACGGTGTCGCCATATTTTAGCATCAATGACTGGACTATATGTACAAATAATGATTGGAAATTTCCCCTGGCGAATCTTAATATGCAATTAACGTTCCTTATCACGTGTGTATCCAAATTAGTTTTCTCTTGTTTTCGGTAAACACACCGTGATAGGCCTTTTATCGATACAATCGATGATTACTCGTAGTTCACCATTACAATCCAAGCATCTATTAGAGATTATTTGCAATTACAATCTCTGTAATCAACGTTTTCCGGGATATCTCGCCATATCCCAATTTGTCCCCAACTACGGTTAGTTATTAAGCCGTAATGAATATGCAAAACTTAAATCCGCTCCAGTTTTAGTTGTTATTATAGTTGTTTTCCTCCATAACTTTAACCGATCCTTAATAAAAACATAATACACCGAAGATCATATCCCTCGCGCGCCATATACGAAGTTCCATCTCCGAGGTTCGGCTGTGTATATAAATTAGTTTAAATTTTACGCCGCCGTTCGTCTCTTATCTGTGACCTCATTGAAGCTGATAATATTTTATATGCTCCCTGCCCCATCCCGGAGGACGTTCGTGCCTTCTTTACGTCAGTTTTGCTCTGCTACGAGGCTGTTTCGGTGTTTGAGGACCGAAGGGCTCCGCCGACTCGTAAATTATCATCGACGGAGCTCGATGGCGCTTTAAAGTTGGGTCTTAATGAACGCTCGAGTTGTTATAATGCCCTTATTTCTTTGTTCGGAGAGAAGAAAATGTGGAAACGGTTCGGGCGATACGGCAGTTGTTTAATTATGGGATTTTTCCCTCTCGAATCGAGTTAAAATAAATCTTAAAAAAATCCTAATGGCAGGACCAGTCGGAGAGGTTTATTCCGTGGGCTTTTCAAAACGGAAACTTCAAAATTATGGACATGAAGTGATTTGCCGTGAAATTTAAAAGAACATGACGTTTACCAAGCGTACCAATGGTTTTTTACTTCTGCTATATTTAATATAAATATGGAATTTTTAATTTTTTGCAAATAACTTCTTTTGTGTAAGTTATTTAAAAAAAATGTTAAATACAAAACGTATTTTACACCACGGCATAGTTTCAGTTCAAAACATGATTTATTATAGCGTACTTACGTTTGTCCATTTAAGCTATGAATGATGGGTAGACAATATATATAATGTATAAAGTGCTAAAATAACAACAACAGTTTATACGGTGGCTGTTTTAATTAATTCACCCTGCTGTGAAGTAAAACAAAAAATTGTAAAACGGATGAAAACAGAAAGGGGATACGAGGTTTGCCTTCATTAATAAAGCTCAGGATTTACTTTAAAATTACGGAGCATGGTAACGAGGGATTTTTCCACGAACGAGAAATTTCAAATCTACAAACACGAAGAATAATTTAACAACATATTAAAAATTGGCGCCTCTGAGTTTCACAGGTACATACAAACTTTTCCCATTACATTCATTATCACGACCGGCAGCCATTCGATAGTATTCGGATTTTTCGAAATGTTTGTGTGATTTTTTTGATGAACATTTTAGGGTTTTTGAAAAAGTTTCGAAAAGAACGAAGAGTTTTCAAATCTTCGCGGTGTGAGATCGCGCATTTGCCAACCGCACCGTACCCCTAGGACCGTGATGAATCGATTTGAATCGCCTCAGAAAAGAACCACGAGTTTTCACGCCATTGCGCTATGAGATCGTGCATTTTCCGACCGCACCGTACCCCTAGGACCGTGATGAACTGATTTGAACCGCCTCAGAAAAGAACCATGAGTTTTCACGCCATTGCGCTATGAGATCGTGCATTTTCCGACCGCACCGTACCCCTAGGACCGTGATGAACTGATTTGAACCGCCTCAGAAAAGAACCATGAGTTTTCACGCCATTGCGCTATGAGATCGTGCATTTTCCGACTGCAGTATATCTCCAGGAGCGTGATGAACTGATTTGAACCGCCTCAGAAAAGAACCACGAGTTTTCACACCTTTGCGCTATGAGATCGCGCATTTTCCGACCGCACCGTACCCCTAGGACCGTGATGAACCGATTTGAACCGCCTCAGAAAAGAACCATGAGTTTTCACACCTTTGCGCTATGAGATCGCGCATTTTCCGACCGCACCGTACCCCTAGGACCGTGACGAACCGATTTGAACCGCCTCAGAAAAGAACCATGAGTTTTCACACATTTGCAGTATGAGATCGCGCATTTTCCGACCGCACCGTACCCCTAGGACCGTGATGAACTGATTTGAACCGCCTCAGAAAAGAACCATGAGTTTTCACGCCATTGCGCTATGAGATCGTGCATTTTCCGACTGCAGTATATCTCCAGGAGCGTGATAAACCAATTGGAATCGCCTCAGAACAAAAACCACGAATTTTCACACCTTTGCGCTATGAGACCGTGCATTTTCCGACCTTAGGAGCGTGATAAACCGATTTAGATCACCTACGAAAAGAATCACGAATTTCCAAATCTTCGTGGTGTAAGATCGCGCATTTTCCGACGGCAGTATACCCCTAGAACTGTGATAAGCCGATTTGAATCGCCTCAGGAAAGAACTACGAGTTTTCAAATGTTCACGGTGTAAGATCGCGCATTTTCCGACCGCAGTATACCCCCCGGAGCGTGATAAATCTATTTCGATCGCCTCAGAAAAGAAATAAAATAATGTAGGAGCCGTCGTGGGTTTTCAAGTGTTTCGAAAAAGAAACGTGCATTTTCCGCCCATCGCGGTTGAAGACCGTACATTTTCCAAATGACCAAAACGTCACCCGACTTCGGTGTTTTCCTTCTGAATCGCCCGGTTCACGTATAATCAATTTCACGTATAACAGCTACAAGTATAATCTAACGTAGATTAGAGGTAGTACAAGCGTATAAATTGGTATATCACGTGTCACATCCAAATTTCCCATCGTTCCGGATAACGTTTCCAGTCAATATTTCACGTTTCGTCGATCGATCGCGACGGTGCAACACCCCCTACATTCACAGCCGGCAAAGCAATGGGGTTTAGTGTGTATGTGCGGGGTAGGCGTCGCAGGAATTTTCGGTAGAAATGAATAATTTACCACGGGAAATCGTCCCTCGGAGGAGGAACGATTTATTCTTTGTTTGAGTTGTACAAAGGGGTTATTTGGGAGCGTTAGGAGGTTTGCTTGAGGTTACCGGATGATTTGTGGATATCGAACGTTCGAGCTCGTTCGGCTTGCTCAGAACGGAGACGCGCCTCCGCGGTAATTCAGCGAGGAGGGTCTTTTGTGATTCCTGTAAGCCCTTAGCGATTCTTCATCGTCCTGTTTCATTTCACCAGCGATTTTACTCGGAAGTCCTTACTTACGTATTAACTACTCGTGTTGGAAAATGTTCGAGAATTGCAAGATGGGACATTGGAGATTTGAAGACTTTTTGACTTATTTTTCTACAATACGGAGAAAAACGTATAGGCCAATAATTTCAAAATTCACTATTTCAAGTATGAGAAGTAAAATCTCGAACATCTCCGCTATTACTCCCCTCAATTTTCTTATATATAGTTAACAACACTGCCATAAATTGTATTCACAATTATTCCCATTATTCCACAAAATATATTTTGCAACAAACGTAGGTACCTACATTTTCCATAAAAACCATATCTTTCTGGGTTCAGTATTAATTTTCAAAATTAATACTTGGGTGATTTGCTTTTAGATGAGCTGTTTTTAAAACTTTCCTCCTACTCTGTTAATATAATTTCATCTCTCCTGTAAAACCTCGTATCTCATTAGCCTTCCCCAGAAGTACTTACAAAGAGTTATTAAAGTTATGACTTATTTAAACGAACGAAGTGGTTTGCAGGTCTGCAGCAGCTGAAACGTAAAGATAAAGTGAAACTTCCAAATGAATCGTCGGTATTTTTCCTACCAACCCTTAGAGAAACTGTAAAAGACGTACATCTTTCGAAACTAAAGTAGTTTATTTTTTCCATCCGCCGTTTTCATAACCCATAAACCTATATATTTTATGAAGTAATAAACGTAAAAAACTGGAATTACCTCTTAGGAAACTCTCGAAACTCCACACATGCCCAACAACGCGCACACAAAAACAGGAAACGGCAATCCTAAACGTATATCAGGGCAGCTTTAAACTTTTTTATCCACTTCTTTTACGGAACTCCCCTATAAAATAGTGTCGCAGAGAAATCCGGGGCGAAAAAGTCTTTTTTCCGTTCGATAAAGTCAAGACGAGAGAGTTATCTGACAAATTTTAATTAAACGTAAGCTTTTAAGCTTTGAAAAGCTCAACCCTCACATCTGGAGACCCCGGGGGTCCTCGACTCGAAAGATAAATTCGAATCCACCACTTCTTTTAAGGAGAGCACGCATGGTATTTTCGATTGGGTTGATTTCTCTGTGTATTGTGGAAGTACATAAATAAATAAACGATAATTAAGGGTAGTATACCACGATCTATATTATGGATGTGAGTATGTTCCAGCTGAACTTTGGAACGTCTGGGGAAATTATACACAATATGTGGGGGTAAAACACCCTTTGCCCTTGTGGGGTAAGTGTAGGAAAAGGATGACATGTGAGAATAATTAAAAATCACTGAAGTTAGCGTGGAAGACATATTTTTTGATGAAGAATACGATGAGTATCGAGTATCATTATGGTGACAATATTTCGAGGTTCAGCTAACATTTCAGTTTAATAAAGTAAAATGAAGGTCTCAAGAAAACCCCCACTAAGTCGCGTATCACACAGGGTGTTCGCCTTTCCCAGCAAAGGGTAGATACCGTCAAAGGAGCAACTCATCAGCCCCAGGAGGGGGGCACGAGTGCAACAAAATCCCAGAGGGAATTTCGTGGTTTTTAACTTTTTCTTTCAGATACTAGAGGTATAACCTTGTGGGCTTTAAAGCTCCTAACTACTCGAGACTAAAATTGACACTTAAATTATTTCAATAGGGCAATAAATATAGAAATACTTGATTTGATTACATAAATAAATACCATATAAAACCGGTAATCAGCTAATGATCAATAGTAATTAATGGACATGGACTGGAATAAATGTTACATCTCATGCTCACAAAATAGAAGTTTACTCCTACATAAAATATTTCTTGTGTGTCATAAAGCACAGGATCTAAAAATGGGTTAAGCGTAACACTTACGTATAATCCAAAATATCAACGTAAGTCGCGTCAAAAAAATCCAAGAGAACATCTCGGGAATGACAATAGAGCCTTGGAAACGGAGACGCAGTCTGATTTCCCATGCCGTGTGTGTGAGTCGCGTATGTTATCTAAAGCTACAGCCGGAATTTTAAAGGACTTTCGTGTTACACACATATTCGCTGCATAGCATATCTGCATACAGATATTTCGTCGGACATAATGAAACGTGTCTAGCGGGCATTGAATTTCCATTTCATTAACATTGGTTTTAGTTTTGGGAATATTTTATACAACAGCGGTGGCGTTTCAAATTAACGGCTCTATTTGACATGTGGAATTTTGCACACATGGTTTGTTGCGACGATGAAATTTCGGAAAATTTTCTATCTGTTTCTATTCGAACAAAAAACGCATTGATCCAGACACAAACATAGTTTACTGTAAAAAGTCGCTGTTAAGTGGGGGGAATTTGTGTTTTACGGGATTTTACGGAAAATACCTCGTTTGGGAGGCTAATCGGAAAATATTCCGTGAAGGTATGGGCCTGTAGTCATGACAGCCCAGATTAGCTAAGCTCTATTTGATCAATCTACTCTGGCTCAAAATTACTCAACGGGAACCCTCTCTATTCCTCCCCATGACGCCTGGGAACAAGAAAATTTCTTCGTAAAGAGACTGTGGAACTCAAAGGATGACTGAAGAAAGATTTCCGCAATTCTCAACAAAACAAGAAACGCACTACTGCTCGGCCAAGGTAAAGTAATGTAAACTTTTATAAACGCGCTGACTACTAAGGTACGAAATGTTTTGATAAACGGCACATCTTATACCAACAAGCTCAGAGAACGCAAAACAAATACGAATATAAATAGAAAGAGGAGAGATGTAATTGTGAAACAATGGGATTGAGAAAACCTACCACCCCGAAGATGCTCTCCGACCCGCATCGCACGGTCCAAACAACAGCCCTCTATTATGATTTGCCCTTAGCCCTTAGGATTTGTTGTGTTCGAAATCTCTTTTCTCTTTTTCACATTTGTATCAGCATTTTATTAGCTGTGATAATATTGTAAATACTTCAGATCTGGAGTCTATCCTCAAAAAAAAAACAAGTAGAAGTCAAATTACCTAAAACTTGTCTTCGAAACTCATTCACATGTGATGGTTCTTTCATTTGACAAAGAGATGAAAACAAGTTAAAACTACTTGCGATTTAAATACAGAAACTCTGATTATAACGCTCCTACAAAAGCAAATCCTGGAATCCCATATTACATGCATGCCCAAATTTGCTTACAAATTGCACATGTCCACGTAACAATATCCCAAGTTACTAGAACCCCCCTTAAATAAAACAGTACTTCTTTTTTATTTTCCGGTCCTTTAGTGTTCTTGCAAAACAGTGCAAGACAATTCTTTGTCGTAATTGAATTTTAAGAAGGCGACAGGCTTGAAAGGGGACGGAACTCTTAAATTATTTCTAAATTCCAAATGGAAATGAATGTTACATTTTTAAATCTGCGACGCTTATGTAAGAACGATACGGTTTCAATTCGGGCATAGAGCCAAGGTATTAGCAGCACCTCTTGATATATTATTCCTTAGTGAGGAGCTTTCATCTGGCGGTGTGAAATTTCCACACTCGAAGCAGAAAATTGGATTCTGACAATACGGCCGAACGTTAATTTCTATTTAAAAAAAATGGAAGTAATAATTTTATAAAATAGTGTTTCTTTACATTTATGTTTATAAATTTTTTAATGTTTGTCATGGATATTTCTAAGAGAAACAACTACCCTTTGATAATCTATTGGACTGTGGTTAAGTAAAATTGGAAATTTTTTCTTGAACTATGCCTGTAAGATTGCCAACATTTAGAGTTGTATGGATGTTCTATATTAGTCTCCAGTCGCATAGATACACTTTTTGAGAGGTGTGCTAGTAGAAACAACGTCATGAAGCAAAACGAGCTTCGAATTTACAAAAGTATTGATGTTCAGTGAATTGTTTAGAATTCGAAATAATGTAAACGTGGGAAGATAACATACGATATCACAAGTCTGGTTTCTTCGTTTTACTAAAACAATATCTAAAGTAAGAAAACAAAATAAACTGGTGAAAGCCTCGGAGCTTGTTTTTCTTTTAATGCTACACCCACGTTCGACATTAATGAATGTTTTTGGAAACTTCAGACGGCTTGTTTTATGTTTAAACCACTAACTACACCGGAAATAACATTTTTGCGAGTTTCTGTTACGAGCCCAAACATCCAACAGCAAATACGCTTTGATTCGCGTAAACCGATATCACCCTCCATTTGTTTTTTTCTTTTACTTATCGACTTGATATTCCGATTAGGCAAGATACTCCAGTTACTAAAAGCTTCGTGTTAGATTCGCACAAATCCAAAAAAATCCGGAGAGATATTCCAGGGGGATACAAAAGACGTGACGTACGACTCGGCGATAAAATAAAATTCTTTAAACGTATGCAAATGCATTTCAGCGTAACGAAAAATGACATGCAACCACATACAATTGAAGATTTTTAACTTCGCGTCTCTCTTTGGACGAAATAATGTTACTGGAAAAGCAAAAAGAATGTATACTTGCTATTCGAGCTGTCTTTCATGAGAGAAATCCCTCAAAAATAAATAAACTGTACTCGAAACGACTTGTATCGTTCGAAAGAAAATTAGAACGCTCCGAAATACTTTTAGGTGCCAAAGTGTGACGACCTTTCTCGCCCTTTGAACAGGGTAGGGCCTCCTCATCAACCTTGGAATTGGCGGTAGGTTTTTCGGAGTTTCGGAGTCTCCTCGGGCGCCAGTTTTATAGACTGTGCGGGTAATTTATACTCGGGAGAAAATCCAGGAAGTTCCTGAAAATAAACACAGAATTCGGAAAAATACTCGGCTTGTTAATCAAGTTGTTTCGTTTCAGGTGGTTATCGGACTTAACGTATGTGAAGCAGATTTTACAGAAATATCAATACGTTATTTACAAATGTACAAATTGATTGAGCGAAGAGCGAAGCGAAGTTTAATGAAGCAGCCTACGAGAATTACGTGCAAGCAAAAAAAATCTACTACAGTCAAGATGCATTTAGGCGGAGCGTGGAGTGCAAAAGCAATAAGTAATAAATTAGTTGTGAGAAATAACTTAGGAAGATCTCGAGAGGTTCTATCTGTCTGATCGGCCAGGACAATTTCGTAGGTATCTCCCTGGAGGTCGATTACATACTTAATATATTTTGCCCTCTGCATTTTCATGTGTTACATCAAGGTATTTTATTGGTTTTTAACAATAGGTTGCAATTTTCACGTGCAATAACCTTTATAACGTTTAAAAACCTTGAAAAAAATCATCACTAATGCTCCTGATAACCAACATTTCCCGACTGTTATTTTATTAACCGTTTCAAGGGACATTTCGAATAACGCGATTGTTAAAATTCTGATGCGACATATTACAATGCACCATTTTACCAACATATCACTGTCAGTGTAATTTAATCTAACCGGGCCTGTTTTTGGTGAAAAGTTTCCAGGCGAGAGATACATAAATATGACGTGCCCAGACGAAAAAGTTGTCAACTTGTTTTTGCTGGTAATGTCGCTTTAAAAGGGCGACAAAGCAGTAGATGCGAATTTAAAATAAAAGCAATTATTTTTAAAACACCGGCGTAATTCTACATGCATAATATATTAAGTGGGGGGGTAACTGTGACATAAATTTTAATAACGCATTTATTTAAATTTTTTTCTGAAAGGTAGTAATACAAAGTATTACTCAACACTTTGTCAATATCGTCTCCGTTTTACCCGCTTTGTGCCTCAACGCCAATAAAACAATTAATCAATTTTTTTCGAAAACCTCAACCGAGCATGAACCGATCATAAAATCATTAATCACAATTTGGGTACCGTTAAAAAAACTCCACCGTTTCCGCAACAGAATTGTCAGATCAGTAGCAAAAGGGCAAAAATCAACGTCGTTAATTAACCCGTTCGCGGGTCTTGATTATCACACATAAAAGGCTATTATAAGCAAGAAGTGAAGTATTTGTACCCTTCATTTCGAATTATATTCGGAGGAAAGGCGGAAAATAATGCCGCTAAGTGCTCCTGTGCCGTGTTCCCCCCCCCCCCTCTCTCTCTCTCTCTCTCTCTCTCTCTCTCTCTCTCTCTCTCTCTCTTCTCCGTGCCGTGGAAGGAACGTGGGAGGAATTCCATGCGTGATATATTTATGATCCGAGGAGGCGGTGTATAAATTGAATAGGAATTGGCCTGTTTCCTGGGACTCGAGGATCACTTCTACCCCTATAAATTTCGGATACTGTATAAACACATACGTTTGCCTTTAAAGGTAATGAACATTTTCGTTCGGAATATGTAAATAGGGGTAAATCTCGCAGAGGAATGAGTGATATCGTGTTTCGTCTTTCATTCATCTAAACGTTGTTTTAGGTAATATTTTTGACAAAAACAGGGGAAGACATGCAAGAAAAAATGCACCACATGAACACGGTGCGGCCGGAAAACGCCTCATCTTAATTCCCAAGGGCCTTGATTTGTTGATTTTCCTGTCATTTCGACTCGGTCAGTTAGGCTCTGATAAATCGGTGCGAAAATGCTAGATGGAAATTTTCGAAATTTCCTGCGACACTTGTAATCGATTAACTAAGCTTCCACGAGTAATGTGCGGTCGGAAAATGCGCGATCTATAGCGGCGAAGGCCGGAAAATTCGCCGAATTTGCAGCTACACTTAGAATCAGTAAATCGAGCCTCCACGAGTATGGTGCGGTCGGAAAATGCGCGATCTGAAACCTTGAAGGTCTGGAAATTCGCAGAATTTTCTGCGACACTTAAAATCGATTATGTAAGTTTCCACGAGTATGGCGAGGTCGGAAAATGCGCGATATGAAAACGGGAAGGTCCAGAAATTTACGGATTTTCCTCCTACACTCGGAAGCTGTTAGTTAAGCTTCCACGTGTCCCATGTGGTCGGAAAATGGGCGATCTATAACGGCTAAGGCCGGAAAATGCGCGGACATTCTGGTACCTCGGTGAATTAAAGTTCCTAACATTATATTCTGAATAGGTTTGCCTATGAGGTACTATGTTTAATTTTCAAAAAGAAAATAATTAAAAATTTTGAAATATCGAAATAAAGGGCCGAATTCCACATTGATGCATACGTAGATATTTCCAACACAATTTTAACATTAATTTTCTCCTTGCTACTTGCACTCCTGTTAAGTTGTTTTTAGTGCAACAAATAGTTTAAATTAAAATAACAGGATGTTCTTCTTTGCTATCATCATAATGTGTTTGATGATTTAAAACACGATGCATCAATTTGGTGCAGGAGTTAACGTAACTATTTCCCGAGCCCTTTACTATATACTTTAAACAAGATGTTAAAACTATCGTATTACAGCGTACCGACGTACCTATGCGGTATTTAACATTAACGTTCGCCGTAGGTGTACGCTACACTACGTGAGTAGTTATCGCGAGGATTAAACTTAAGTACTTTACTTTTATTACTTCTTGAAAGTATCGAACTTGCTTCACTACGACTTAACCATGTTTAATATTTCAAATCAGAATTAATACGAGGCAGATTCGTAACGTCGAACTGCCCGTATTATCTGGCGTTTCGTATGTTTATTTGTCGCCATCGGAGATAATGGTTTTCCGGGGCATTTTGGCTCGTCGCCAACTTTCAACCCCATTAAACCGCAAGACCGGTAGAGGTTTTATACACAGGGATTAAACGTATAATTTTCGCTGCATGTTAATTTCAGTTTCGAGGCCCTAGCGAGTGTACCTACCACGACAATAGCAGCGAAACGAGGGAGGAAAAGTATCAACGGACTAAGGAAAACGTATATAATTTGAGGCGACTTGTAGTAGAGGAGTATGTATATTCATAAAATATACTTTCTTTGATGCCGGCAATTTCGAGTTACAAGGCCTTTCAGGCTTGTTTTAGACGAGTAATAATAAAGTTTCTTATTCAATAGAGGAAAATTGCGACCAATTATTGTCCAATTTGTCTCGATTAAGGACAAATCAGCAATTAAATACACGAACAACGTAATTAACCTACCAGCAAATTTATTAATCACGTAATAAAACTATTTAATCGGGGTACAATGTGTAAATTCCGATGTTACGAAGGCTCATATTTTCCGAATCAAGCGATTGAAGTATTTTCTGAATTATAAGTATGGACTCGCGAACTTCTCCCGAGTTTAAACTAGCCGAAGGCGAAGCGGCTACCGTAATAGCTGAAACAATATTTTTCAGGTTATAGGGAGAAAAATGGCTGGCGCCTTCAAATCAATCTCGCCTGTTTGAGTGTAGAGCAATAAATTTTTCCTCTTCATTACATTAAGCTTAGCCAAAGCGTGGGTCATACTATCCGTCTTATATGAAATATTCAAGGGCGATATCGTATCGAAGAAACGACGTAGTGTGTTTATATCCGGAGAGAAGAGAAGAGGGGAAGACGTAGAGGAGAAGGGCCGACAAAAAGTGCGGGCCAGTCGAAGCTCGAAATTCAACGTTAGGATGCCCAAGCATAAATCATCCCTCTCATCTCGCCTTCTCTCTCTCTTTCTCTCTCCCCCTCTCTGTTTCGCATGGAACTTCGTCCGGAAGTGACAGCCCGGACTAGATAGTGCTCAAATCTGATTTACGGTCATCGAATCGCCCGGAATGACGTCCATCCCCCGTGATCATACCGGGTATTTACCGTGTCCGAATTTCGGAGATGTTTAGCCCCCTGCGCGTTAGGTGGAAACCGCCCGAGATACGAGATCATTCAAATAAATTTAAACTAGAAGCGCGGCCCTTTTCGACCCAAGGAGGGATATACAAACTTTTGGGGGAGGATAGGGCAGGCCTATCTTTCACTGGATTTATTGTTAGTTTTGTGGGAACTTTCTGGACGAAAGAAAAAACGTTGAGTAATGAACGATGTTGGAGGTGAAACCTCAACAGACCTTCGAATAGATCTTTTTCTAATGTTTGACGGGGGTAGAAAGAAACTTTCTCAACAATGACCACGGAAATTTACCATTAGAATTAAGATTCGTAAAGCGATTTCAAACCATAACATAGTTGAAGTAAAATAATTTCCAATCTGTCTTATAAGCTTCAATGGCTTGATTTTTAGTTTTCACTTAAAATAACACGCTTCAATGTACAATAAAATTTACAGCAACCTATAAAACACATGTACAGAGTGCTATGCTTAAATGCTATCCAAGGAGAAACTGCAAAATCTTGAAAATTGTCAATTTTCCTTTCTTAGGAAGCCTAATGGTGTTTAAAACATTACATTACGTTATTACATTATTTCCTACAGGAAGTCAATAACAAAATGAAGCGAAAAAAAGATGTAAAATTCCTGTGGTGTTTTCCTGTATTGGCATAAGTGCGAATCGCGACTCGTGTAGCTGCAAACCGTTCCTGGGCAAAGGAAATTGTATCATACGATATACATGTATTGGTACTGGGTATTAGAAGTATTGGTACTACAACGTCAATATGAAGTTTAAATCCGTAATAACAACTTCTATAAAAAAATGTGGGTAAAGTATACCTTTAATCCCATCGATTTTTCCGACCCTCGCGACTTCAAACCGCGCATTTTCCGACCGTACTGGACTCGAGGGGTCGATTCCAAACATGGCCAATAAAAGCGCAAATTTTCCGACCTTTCCGAATTAAAACCAAGCATTTTTTTCACAGAAGTTATTGAGAAAATGAATTTTCTTTAAATATCTTCCATCGACACGTACAGATTTAGAGCATAGAAGCAATTTTATTCGATGAGATGTTATGTGTAGAAAATTTTAGTCACTATAATGCAAAATTAAATTTTTAGTAATTTTTGGGGGTGCTTTAGTCTTTTATTACTTATTATTAATTACACTTTCTTCATTACTTGACGATATATCCCTTTTCCATCCGAGCACATTCACCTCAACTACATTAACAGGTAGGCGTTCAATTAATTAAATCCGCTGTTTACTTACCCCTCCTCCCTACGGAAAAAACTTTTTATCCCCTTCGACCATTCGCTTTATTTATTAAACCTTTTCCCTCCAATTGCAATATCAATAAAAAAGCCCGCCTCGGTTTATTAAGTGACCTGGAAAAAGAAGATTCGTTCGACCAAAATGAGATAAATAAAGAACCAAAAACGAGTGTCGAGATTTAATGTATGTAGTGACCTAATTGCCAAATGGACAAACATTCGGATTGTATCGTTTAAGGGAGTGAGAGGAAAAAATTGAAGTTACCGTGATTGATTGTGGGAATGTAATTAGGCGAAAGTAAATTCGATTATCATCTATACGTCTTTGTGAGCGTTGAAAAATGACGAAATTAGTCAAATTTTATATAATAAATGGGTTTTTTGTATGATGCATGTCCGGTTGGGTTATTAAGTCATGAAAATATCTCATTTGTAAAGTGTTTGAAACAATCTACTACCATATTATCGTAATGACAAATAAAAGAGGTATCACGTAATCTAGAAACAGTGTGAGAAATCCGTTAAACCACATAACGACTATTTTTTTAATATAAAAATAAAACAAAAACACAATTGCGTGCAAGGCAAACACGGTGAATGTGATAAAATCGACCGACCTTTCAGCCCAACGGCCCTAATCCTTCCGTGACCAAATAGTTCTAATATAGATGTAAAAGTTGGTTTAAAAAGTTTTATGAAGGCTGTTTCACTTTTACCTCCTTTTAATTATCCCGTACAAGGTGACCTCCGGATGGAATAAATTTAATTAAATTCGCGATGCTGACACTTCGCGCGTTTGATGTTCAGGGATGGAAGTTTCAAAGAGTATCCGGGGGATATTTATTATATATAATTTTAAACGTTGTAATTTCTAAGGCACACGCCGCCTGTCGCTGGAACTTCACGTATACGGGCCGTCTCAAAGCGCACACACTGTTTATTCGGCAAAGCAATTTACGGGGATGAAAGAAAATTTATACGAAAGGGAAAACTGGCGAAACGCGAAGAGTTCTGAACACCGTCGAACCGAAAATACATGTTACAATGCCTCGTACGCATTATTCACATTTCTCGGTTTACTTAATGCCCGGTTTGTTATACACTGAGATAGCTGGAATGGAAAGTAAATACACTGTACGAAAACGTCCAACACAGGCGTAATAAATTGAAAATAATTGCCCTACTGTCTTACCTCAGGTAAAGGCGAGTGATATCCCTATCACAATGGGGATCGTCATTAGAGCCATTTGTCATAAAGTAGGCACCTAAAGGCATGTGATACTTACAGTGGAATAGCACAGGATATGGGCCCTTTTTAACCGTTTTTAAATTACGTCAATTATTCCATTTGCTCCACTTTAAGGGTATAATTAATTGTAACGGTTTCCAAATGATAACTGCTCTTTAACAGCTACGAAAGTTATTATTCCTGTAAAGATTCGTTATGTAAAGATGACAGCTCTTTAATGAGCTTGTTTAGATTTAACGGTCGCGTAAGAATGACCAACGTTTTACGAAATGGAATAAAAATAACGGTTAAATAAGGATGACTGTATTTTAACGAGTGAGATTAGAGGTAAGGTCATTAATTTACATAAGAACCTGATAAGTGGTAGATAAATGGCATTTAACACCGATTTATCTTAATTAGGTGATATTGACTAAATGTAAATGACGGGAGTTTTTGTAATATTAATGCGGAAAATATAGGGTATACAAATAAGTTTCCGCCGTTTTCAAGAGATGGCTCCACTGACAAGAATACATTGAGATCATCAGATGTAAGATGCCATATAGAAAGTTTAAACACCTGACAACAACATAATCTTAAAATACTATCTTTGTACTGGTAGTATACATTTTTTTTTGTTCGAAAATGTCGAATTTTGTACGAAATAAGCGTCACCTAGAGAAATCTGTTGCTGAGGCGCATCGTTCTCTTGTAGAAGTTTACGGTGATGCTGCTGCTTTAAGTGAAAGAAGTTGTGAATAGTTTCAAAAGTTTAAAAACGGCAAGTTTGACGTGGAAGGTAAATAACGCGAAGGAAGGCCAGTCAAGTTTGAAGACGCTGAATTAGAGGCATTATTGGACCAAGACTCATGCCAAACTGAAGAGCAGCTTGCAGAAAGCTTGGGTGTGACTCAGTAAGCGATTTCAGACTGTCTCAAGACCATCGGTATGGTACAAAAACAAGGAAATTGGGTTCCGCATGAAATGAATGACGGGGGATGAAAAGTGGATCTACTACGAGAACCCAAAGCGTAGGAAATCGTGGGGTAAGCCCGGCCATGTACCGACTTCGACGGTGAAACCGAATGTTTATGGCAAGAAGTTAATGTTGTGCATTTGGTGAGATCAGCTCGGAGTAATCTGTTACGAACTACTCCAGCCTAAGGAAAGTATCACTGGAGAACCTGATCGACAGCAACTGTTGCAATTGAGCAGATAATTGAAGCTTAAACGCCCCGAATATGCTAAAAGACATGACAAAGTAATTGTTCAGCAAGACAACGCCCGGCCACATGTTGCAAAAGTCGTCAAGGATACTTTGGAAGGTTTACAATGGGACGTCTTACCCCAGCCGCCGTATTGACCAGACATTGCTCCTTTGGACTACCACCTGTTCACGCTCTGCAAAAGCAACACTTTACTTCTTAGGAAGAAGCCAAAAATTGGGTCGATTCATGGGTAGTCTCAAAAGATGAAGAGTTTTTTCGACGTGGCATGCCAGAAAGATGGCAAAATTAGTAGCTAATGACGGACGATATTTTGAATAAAATTTAACGTACATTTTTTTTATATTCAATTGATAACTTTTTATAAAAAACGGCAGAAACTTATTTGTATCATCAATAATAGAACCCTAAGTAATAGACACATTTTTTCGAAATTTTCAAACCTTAAACTGTAACCCCCAACCGGGGGGTAAGTTTCACTCCTGAAATTTTAAATGGAAAAGGGTATTGAGTAATACATTTACAAGGGCGTTGAGTTCCCTCTTCAACGACACCTACTTTTACGCTGCGATACCCTGGGAAAAACTCTCAGAAATAAATGAAGGCTCCCGACTTATAAAATAAACAACAAAACGACCAGACACACTTCCAATTTCCTGCATTCCCCGTCAAAAGCCATTTGTGTGTGACTCCCGTGCCGTACAATACGAGAGAAAGAATTTCACTTATCTCCTCGAAACCCCGGACATTTTTCACAATAGCCCGACCTCCGCTAGAGACGTCAATAACATCAATGCCGAGCATGTGAGGTGTAATAATTTACAAGCTCGCCAAAATGCAATACAACCCTTATTCGTGTCGATGGGTAAATCCACTGAAATTCATTTCTCTTAATGTTTCCTCACTCGCGTATGATTAAATTTAGAATATTGTTCGACATGGGGACAAACCAAATCCCACAGTTTCTTCATCCGTCTTCTGGAAAATTTAAAGTGACGCCTTTTCCGATACTTTATCCATCGGTCACCTTACTTATACGGTTGTTCAACGAAAAAATAAAGATTTTTACGCAAGGTGGTATTAAGTAAACGACGCACTCTCTCAACTATCGATTACCGTACAAATGAATAATTGAGGATCCAAAAACAAGTAATGGATTCTACAAAATAAGCGGATCACCCTAAAAAGAAAGACGTAGACAAAATTGTGCTTATGGCTATTACCCACGAACGTGATTAAATGGCACTTAGGAGGATCCATTGTACAATTACAATACTTCCATGAACATATTAGAACGAGCCCAGAAATTTTCTAGTTAAAAAATAAATTAAGAACAAAAATACAACGAAACACACAAGCGAAAAATTACGTCTTGAATTATTTACTGTTATTTGTACAGCGTTGCCATCACTTGTCGAAAGTAAGTACTTCCAAGATATCGCGAAGGCTCCACCTTTCTGATTTTCATAAGTAGTGGCATAAATTTCCCAGAAATCTGTAATGTTATTCATGCAATTATTTGTAAATTCATGCATTTACTTCATTGGGCCTTCCACTAATTTCCTTCAGCGCTGAAGGTTTCGACAAGGATGCCTCTGAGCGGCCTGGGAACAATTCCCCGTATAATGCTTGATAACCTGGGATGTAATGAGTAGGACGGTAGGGAAAGATACAATACGAGACTCTGGAAGTCGTTTAATTATGTATACAATTTCATCTCATGGATGTATGTTCGATTGTACTTTACTTTTTCGTATTTTCTTCCAAAGTTATTATCAAGAGAATGCTTGGAAGAAAATGTGGGTGACGAAAAATTTTCGTCGTTTTCAATTTTTCAAATGATCAATAGCACGTAGGAAGAAATACTTTAATATTTCAATTTTCCTACAACGCGAAGTTACATCAGGCTTTACACGTCATTTTAGTCAAATTAGTAACCAATTTTTTTTTCAAGCTCAAACGTGGCTGCTGGCATATGCATGAGAGGATCTTCTTGGGAAACTTGGTAACTTGGACAGTTATAAATTATGTGGAGCTCATTTCGAACAGAAAATGCTCATGAATTATTTAAAGAAACGGTTATTCCCTTTCGCCGTTCCAGCTATTTTCCCATCTTTGGAAAGCTCAAGTTCCACGATGCACAACTGCATAATAACAGCAGCTACAAATAAAACACAAACTGGAAACTTCTTCGAGGTATCGTACAATTTAATTAAAAAATAGTTTTGGCTTTACGGCAGGGCCATGAGGTGCCTCGCGAAAATGTTATAGTCCCATCATCAACAGCGTTGAACATAATATCCGTCCTCTACAAAATTTTGACTACAGCCCTGGCTGTATCCAAATTTGTTCTTTGTCGCAAAGCATCCCTCGCAAAATGGAGCTGAAGCTGTCCAATAAGCAACTACGAAAAAGTTCTACCTAATACTTCTGCAAAAGTGAGGTTAAGTATAGATTTAGGTCCAGAATCCCGCATATTGCTACTAACGAAATTTTCCTGTGTTGTCCATTAAAATGCGCTCTTGCAAATGGTGGCAAAATTGACATAAGAATTCTGTTGCACAGTTTTAATAACAACAAACTTTGCATGAATTAACATACTACTTTTGTTTGATGAAAGATGCAATAAAGACTGTTACAATCCCTAGGGTACCAAGTGAATCAAAGTTTCTTCAAAACAAGTCATGGTACATAAGAACACTGTACTTATGGAAATTATCCAATGCTGCTTGAACTGAAATTTCCCTAAATCGAAAGACTGGATGAAATTTTTCCCTCCTTACCGTAACCATAAGCAAAGTTTCTTAAAAACGTGTCATGGTATATAAGAACACTGTACTTATGGAAATCATCCAATGCTGCTTGAACTGAAATTTCCCTAAAACGAAAGAGTGGATAAAATTATTTCCCTCCCTAACGATTATTATTTGCACATGGTTAGCATCTTCGGTAATACCGTAATTATAAGCAAAGTTTCTTAAAAACAGGTCATGGAATATAAGAACGCTACTTATGGAAATTATCCAATGCTGCTTGAACCAAAATTTCCCTAAAACGAAAGACTGGATAAAATTATTTCCCTCTTAACGATGATTATTTAAACGTGTTTAGCATCTTGGGTAATACCGTAACTACACCGTAAGTTTTAAAACAACAATACCGGAATTATAATTGAGCCCCGGAGTTTTATCAACATGTTCGCTTATGCCTGAGAGTAATAAGTTTAATGCAGTGTGGATTTAGTGAGTTTTATCACGCGAACTCTAATGATAATTTCCCCGATTCGCAAGTTTAAACTTAAGCGAGTTTTCCTCGGGAAAAGGGAGATTTATCGGGAACGGCTTTAGATTTTTGCCGTGGAGGCTTTCCGGGGCGGATGGCGGATTTATGGGTTGGTTTCGGATGATTTACGTAGCGAATGTTTGAAACGTGCAAATTAACCACGGATTTAAATCATCCCCTTTTACCGGCCGATATTTGAAGTCAAGTAAATGTTTAACTGAATTAGAGAGAAAGGAGAAAATAAAAAAAAAATTCAGTTGTGTGCTTCAAAATGAGTTCTACAATAAAAAAACTTATTGTTCCACGTTCAGCAAAGGGATTCAAAAATATAAATGGAAAAATTGGAGAATATTGCACGTGAAAAGTGACGGAAACGTAATGACTGATCTACCATGACTAAAAATGCTAAAAGAGCATCAAAACACGTGGGGATCGCAACATTGAGGCTCTCAGGTGTTCTAATGGGCCGACATATTCCAGTTCTTGGACTTGCCACACTCCCAGTTTGCCTGAACGAAACCACCCATGTAACAAACGATTTCCGATCCGGGACTGCGCCTACCGGGGCTGCATCGGACCGATTTCGAAAGGCACGCTGGCTTGCTATCATAGAAGTATTACCTGTCTTATTATTAGTATTACCTGCTTAGAAGTATACCTGTCGAATAAGATCTATAGCCTGGATGTCACGCATTTCAAAAAAGGAAGTTACGATGACGCACCCTGTAAGTTTTGGTCGGAATTAGATTATTGTCGTCACTTGATCGATCCTCCCTTGTTTTTGGGATGCACCGCAGATCAATCGGAAACGTAGCTCGCACGCTAATTAACACGACTAAGCGGGACCAAAAATTAAATATTGACAGATCCAATTGGGCCAGCTGAGGTAAATTTATCGACGCTGCGAGGGGAGGTCATTGGTACACTAATTTTCAGCCTTTGATGAAGCAGATGGAGTTTACTTAGAGGTTAAAAGTATAGAATTCCGCCGCTCGACGAGACTGGAATTATTTACAATATACGTCCATTCACTATAGGATCGATTATCTCAGCGATTCGGTTAATTGAATTTTCGCGAGGAAATATCGCATTGTTATCTCTCGTATTGTGTCATAATCCGGATATATCGTGTCATTTTGCGTTCGGCGGATAATTATTCGTCGTCCTAAAGGGCCGAGCGTCGAGCGCAATTCCCCCGCTAGGAGTCTAATCTGGAAACAAGTTGTAAATCAAAGTGGACTAATATGGGCCTACATAAATTTCATCGTAGAGCGTCTGAACCTCCGCTCCGCGTCTAACAACAGGTCTTTAATAGTGCGGCGTCCTCAAGCCGTGTGTTTGCCCAAGAACTTCAGTTGACATAATCGTATTCCCCTTAAAACACGACGACGTTATCCGGGGACCCTTTCTCTTTCTCTCTCGCGCGCGTGCACATCCATTCGAGAAATCATAATAGCCTTCACCTGAACAAAGCAAACTTTACTCTATAGGTTATTTAGGTAACAATAACGGAATACATTGAATGGGCGAACTCGAGCGGAGTTTCAAATGGGAGCGGGACGTTTGTGCAAAGTAAACACACTTGTCTCAAACTCTTAAGGACACTACTTCGCTTCTTTAATAGATTCGCCTTAATCCGTTTATGGCTCTTTCCATAATTGAAGTGGCCCCACTTAAACTCAGGTAGTCGTTGTTTGTTAATTTCAAATCGATATTACTTAAGCTAGAAGTTTATATTCGCAAAAGCTGCTCGTATTTCCTTTGTGCAAATGTTCATAAAGTCGTTTCGGAAGGATTGCCATTAAGGAGCATTACACAGATTCCAGTTCGGTTTCAGGAAAGTGCAACTGGGTTGTTCGAATCATGGAGATATAAATGGGTTTCTGGATTAAATTTAGGGGTGCGTTTTTGAGGAAGGGGTAAGTTCGGTCACGTTTTAGTTTTTCGGCTATAACTCAAAAATTATGCATTTTTACTTAAAACTCTATGGAACTTTTTTGTAAGAAATTGAATTTCCTATCGAAGTAGTACTTAAAGAGATTTCAATTTTCTATTTTTGTTTAAACTGAAGTAAATTATAACAAAAAAAGCGAAAAAATTTTAAATTTTTGGGTTTTTTTTTCATATTATTGGCTCTAACTTTTTTCTGGATGGGTTGAGATATAGGTATTGCTTCACAAAAAAGAAAGCTTATAAAATTTTTGACAAAATGGCGGATATTAAAAGTCTCTGCGATAAAAATTGAGCGAGATACAGAATTAGGAAATTTCTCATATTTCGGATTTTTTTTTTCACCTTTTCCTTCCTTTCTGGTTATTTTTTGTTTTTAATTAAATAATCGGATTTCATTCAATTTCTATATTATCTGGCAGTTTTTAGTACAAATTTCAAGTTTCATCACTTTTATATGTTTTTTCTTTAAATTCATTTTAACAAAAATCAAAAAATTTACTTCCTAAAGTACCACTTCGATAGGAAATTCAATTTTCTACAAAAAAGTTCCTTACAAGTTTGAACTGAAAATGCATAATTTTTGAGTTATAGCCGAAAAACTAAGACGTGACCAATTTACCCTGTCCTCAAAAACGCACCCCTCAGGTGTTAAAGATCAGAATACACGTTTTTATTTCACTATAGTCTATACAACACATGTTTAGCAATTTTGTTCAATTCCATATACACAGGTACAAGTGTATCAGTTATTTAAAAAAATGTGTCGCATATAATAATGGAATTATTGGGTCCCCATTGTAAACTTTATACACTTTACTAACGTGTTATTACCCATTGTCAAAAATGGTTAACTCAATTCTATTTTTGAATTAATTTGAAAATAGTACAAAACCTTCCAGTCCAAAAAGTGTGCTGAGTAACGTTATTCAGAGGAAACAAATCTAATTTCAGTCTTAAAATTACTTTTCCACCAAAGGTACAATTTGGTCAAAATACTTCTAAAACCCATTTTATAAAACAGAAATTGTCTCATGGGTTAAGTACACACGATTTGCCGCCTCACTATTTCCAATGTTCCATTAAAGTTAATCAAAAACTCCCAACTCTAATCTTCAGCTTGAGGAGGAGCTTTATTCGGAGAATATAATTTTACATGACACCGCTTTGTTACGCAAGCCCTTCAGGTGTACAGAAAGTATCCCTACCTATTTAAAATTTCAATTAAAGAAGGATTCAAACTTTTACGAGCAGTTCCTTATAGAAATTTTCGAGAAGTAGTACGGGAAACCTCATTTATTATGATAAGACGATTTTAAGACCGAAGAGTCTCGCAAAGGATCTCATTTATCTTCGTTTATATTTTCTGAGCCTCGGTACAAAAGAAATTGCAGTTCGCGTTTTTCCTGGAAATGTTAATGAAACCCGTCTTCGCAATTAAGGTTCGAGTTTACGACGGGATTCATCTTTTAAATTTTCATACACAATGAAATTGCACCTGTCGCTGGGAAGGTATTTAATAACCGTACAGGAGGGATGATCTCATCAACATTGCCCAAACGATGTTAATTTCGATGGAAAACAAGCAATTAATTGTGAAAAACCACAATAATCTTTATTAACATTAATAGTATGTTACGGCATAGTTTTTGTAGGGTCAAATTTCAATTAAATTTCGCCTGTCAGTTTCGTGAAAGGAATAAAAATCATAAATTTTTAATAACTTTGTTTATGTTTGACCGATTCCATTTGAATTTGAACAGCACTCATATCAAAATATGGTCCATCGTTATTGTAAAATTTAACATTCTAACTAAAGTACTTTGAGAGTTATCGATGTGCGCTTAAAACGGTCAAAACTCGTTATCTTAATCGCCTACAACGCGACGTCGCGACGCCAGCCCAATGCTGAATTACAATGGATATTTTTTTACATACATGGTCCCTTTGGTCGGTGGATGGTAAAATGGATGCTCAAAAACCGTTTGAAAAATTAAAATCTCAGTTAATACGCCCAATTTTGCAAAATTTTGGTGTACATTATTAATAACGTAATTGTGCAAAAAATATACATGCGACAGCATCCAACTTTTGCCTGCTTAAAGCAGACATAATAATCTAATATTTCACGCAAAATTAGCCCTTCAGCTTTAAATCAGGCAAAGCTGTGAATATTTGAAAAAGGGTAAATTTTAACGAGTTTTTCAAGTTTTCTTAGTGAAAATTGCTCCGATCGCCTGTTGGAAACGCTCATTTTGAAGGCTTTTAATTCTCTACAAATCGTTCATATAACGTATTGCATTTCCGTCAATCATCTTTACGCTATGATGAAAAAAAAAACGGAAAAACGACCTATTTTTTTATTTCTATTGATTAAAACACCGCAAAAGGTCATATTCGTCTAGATTTTGGGTTTTTATCATCTTTGATCCGTTATAAACAAAGCTTTTTGGTCTGTCTCTACTTAAATTTTATCTACCAAAAAAACTCTATAAACTGGGCTAATACTTGCCAGAAAATCACAAGGATTCGATCATTAGAAACCGAAATATTACAAGGAAATGTTATTTTTCCTCTCTAGTTAAGTAAATTGTTACAAGCATAGAACGATGTGTGAATCCCTCAAAATATTCCCGTTACAAATAGCATACCACATATATTTAAGATTTTTCTCTCCTGCCCTGTATCCCCGCTACTTCCGTATTCACAGAAAAGATATTTTCATTCATGAATTCGAAATGTCGAGAAGATAGAAAGGCAGCGAGTATCTCGTTAATATAACATGAGCTTTTGATCTACATTAACAAGTTGAAAATGAAAGTACATGACGTGTTTACTGCAGACAAAATGAATTATTAAAACATCCAAGAACTTCCAAAAAAAATACTTTTTAGAAAAATAAGTAAGGCCAGCTTATAGCTAAGCCTTACTTTTTGTCCCTTGTATAAATTGTATGAACGAAAAGATGTTAGCACTCTTACATGCAATACGGGGGAAAGAAATAACGTGCAGCTGGATTAAATCGAAGACAAATCTACCCACAAAGTGAAGAACTCCACCAATCTCCTCACCCTTCGAACTGAAAACTTCCCGGGTATCCCGCCAAAGACCTTCGCGCCCCCCTCTGTCTTTTTAAACGCGCAATCACTCTTGTAATCGGCGTTAATTCCCCGCTTTTCCCTTCCCGAATAACGTAACGAATCCCAGGTCGAGTCCTACCCTCGATTGATTCAAACTTGTCATTTCCCGGCCATAACTATCCACGGCCGATCCGGCCCCATACATAATACATGGGATCCGATGTCATTCGCACGATCGACTGGGCGATCCAATTTCGATCACAATATCCTAAAACGTATGATGTCAGCGACCATCGCTCACCATTACAGGAACGTTCTGGAAAACGGAGTCGGAAACCCTTACGGCGTCGACTGTAAACCTTTTCCACGGGAAAGGGGGAGAGAGGGTGTGTTTGTAGGGGACGCTTATCTTAAGGGTTACAATTTTTTCCTCGAGGAAAGTTTCTCTCGATCGAATTAAGGGAATGGATGGAAATGGAATAATATGCTCTTCGAGGGTACGTTCTGGATTCGGATCCTTTCAGTGGATTTTGAATTTTTTTGTCTTTCCCTATAAATCGACGGGGGTTCGGGAGAGTTTCAACAAACAAGCTATAGTATAATACTCTCTACTGTATTGGAAAAGCGTAAGACTTTAGAGAAAAATCCCGCAATTCCCAAACGATTTTCCAAAAATAAATTCGCGTGCAACACTATGAAAAGCTTCAATTTTGCCTACGATTCAAACAAGTTATAAATCTTAATCTTGTACAAATTTTCTTCAAGTAAATTCAAGAAACTTCAAATAATATCCAGGTTAATCTTAAAAATATATTCAATTTTTATGAATGCAGTAAGGCATGGTGATAAGCGCAGTAAAATATCGCTTCGATCGATAATTATAATTTAAATCAAAGGATATAAATCGGACAAAAAATAGCGCATACAAACATTAAAAATGTTCATTTTCGGAGATTCTAATTAATTTTAGGACAAAAATATTCGATTACAGTCAACTTGTATTTTCAAATAGAATATTTAAGCAATCTAAAGGTGGATTAATCTTACGAACTTCGCGTACTAGAGTCGGCGAATACCCCCACCCTGGCTGTTTGAGATCACGCATTTTCCGCCCCCACCGTACACTTTGGAGCGTAATTTACCGATTCTGAGCATTACCGGAAAATCCCTGAATTTCCCGACCATAACAGATTCGGATATCCCATTTTCCGACTATTTCCGAGCGACGCCGAAAAATTTGCGGATTTTCCGACCTTCGCGGATTATATTCATGCATTTTCTGGCAGTACCATACTAATAGAACCTGAATCGATCGAATCTATGAATTTTACTAAACGGCCCTTTGTATATGCATTGTACATACTATCAAGTTTAGTTGCTAATATATTTCATTCATATTAAATTTGTTTATAATTTCAGTAAACTACTTATATTTTTTTTGGAGACAATTTTGGATGGTCGAAGTTTCAGAAGTACATCTGGAATGTTCCTTCTTAATTTTATGAACTTCGTTAAATTGTTGAAACATAAATATAAATGATATTTTTAAAGACAAATCTTAAACAAAAAAGACACAATAGAAAAGGCTAAAGAAAGTCAAAATTAAAAACTGTATGAGCATATTAAACACCAAAATAAAATTACATCCCTCAGACTATATTCTAGCCTATTTCAACATTGTCGCATATGAAACATGTATATTTTTTTACTCGAACACTGTTTTCGTTTGGCGCAACCCAATTAAATACAATTCCACGGACATTCGACGTAAATATTGTTGAAAACAATGTAAGGATAATAAGGGTGCAGGAAAAACCTACAATTCTAAAGCATCGAACGTACTTGGAAAAGCTTTTAAAAAGTCACGCACAAATCGTGTACCCGCTGCAAGGGCTGCTTTTAATTTACTGCTACTGGATTTATGGGAATGCGAAACTCTAGGGAGTTATAATACGAGGTGAGCTGAATCTATGGATACCATAAATAAACGAATATTAAGTACGCAAATTGTCTTCACGGGGGAAACATCTGCAGATGTCATTTTTCCATTTGTTGCTGGGAAAAAGCTCGTCGTAATTTAATAAAATTGTGAAAATCGCAATTCGAATTGTTAGAATACGCACGTTCAATAGGGAACAAAAAAGAGAATTTGGATAATAAAGTACAGATTTTCGAAAAATAATTTGGTTCACTCTCTTTTCCAATAGAAAACAAACGCATGTGGAGTGAAAGGCGACACAACGCATTACTGATATACGCGGTCCCTTCTCATTGTACCCAATTTAACAACCAAGATGTCACTCCTTGTGATGGAGCTGGCAGGGATTTTTTTAAAAAAATACCTTGCGGTAAAGCGGATTGAATCAGATAAAAAAAGCCAGGGGAAAGTGACGCGGAGAATCGCCAGGATCATTTTCTATTTTAAAAGGTACCCCCGTCAGAAAGTACTCGTATTCTAGAGAGAATCTGACACGTTTAACACTATAAAGATAGCGTATATAAAGCCATATTCAGGAATTTTAATTATGGTTACAGACAAACAGGCAGTTAAAATTTCTGAAAAAAGTTCCAATACCCTTGGAACTTTTTCAAAAAAAGAAAAGCCAAAAAACGTGCTTTCTTTCGAGCATCTTTATAAATTAGAGGTCGCTGATTACAATACGCTTAATTTCGTGGCGATCGGACGAGAATTAATGGAAATACAGGCAGTCAAAGTTTTTGAAAAAGTTCCAATACCCTTGGAACTTTTTCAAAAAAAGCAAAGTCAAAAACGTGACTTTCTTTGGTGCATCTCTATAAATTAGAGGTCGCTGATTACAATGCGCTTAATTTCGTGGCGATCGGACGAGAATTAACGGAAATACAGGCAGTCAAAATTTTTGAAAAATTTCCAATACCCTTGGACCTTTTTCAAAAAAAGAAAAGCCAAAAAACGTGCTTTCTTTGGAGCATCTTTATAAATTAGAGGTCGCTGATTACAATACGCTTAATTTCGTGGCGATCGGAAGAGAATTAACGGAAATACAGGCAGTCAAAGTTTTTGAAAAAGTTCCAATACCCTTGGAACTTTTTCAAAAAAAGCAAAGTCAAAAACGTGACTTTCGTTGGCGCATCTTTATAAATTAGAGGTCGTTGATTACAATGCGCTTAATTTCGTGGCGATCGGAAGAGAATTAACGGAAATACAGGCAGTCAAAGTTTTTAAAAAAGTTACAATACCCTTGGAACTTTTTCAAAAAAAGCAAAGTCAAAAAACGTGACTTTCCTTGGCGCATCTTTATAAATTAGAGGTCGCTGATTACAATGCGCTTAATTTCGTGGCGATCGGACGAGAATTAATGGAAATACAGGCAGTCAAAGTTTTTGAAAAAGTTCCAATACCCTTGGAACTTTTTCAAAAAAAGCAAAGTCAAAAACGTGACTTTCTTTGGCGCATCTTTATAAATTAGAGGTCGCTGATTACAATACGCTTAATTTCGTGGCGATCGGACGAGAATTAATGGAAATACAGGCAGTCAAAGTTTTTGAAAAAGTTCCAATACCCTTGGAACTTTTTCAAAAAAAGCAAAGTCAAAAACGTGACTTTCTTTGGCGCATCTTTATAAATTAGAGGTCGCTGATTACAATACGCTTAATTTCGTGGCGATCGGACGAGAATTAACGGAAATACAGGCAGTCAAAGTTTTTAAAAAAGTTCCAATACCCTTGGAACTTTTTCAAAAAAAGCAAAGTCAAAAACGTGACTTTCTTTGGCGCATCTTTATAAATTAGAGGTCGCTGATTACAATGCGCTTAGTTATGTGACGATTGGATGAGAATTAACATAGATACAGGCAGTTAAAGTTTTTGAAAAAGTTCCAATACCCCTTTGAGCTTTTTCAGAAAATAAGAATCCTTTAAGAAAAATACTGGAATCGATCTAAACTCTACTTTTATGAATCATGTTCAATGCTAAAGCGCTGTTTCTAGAAAGTTGACTTAATAGGAGCAAGAGCTCGCTTCACGATGTATAATACTTTAGGAAAAATTAGACATATAGTGCGTTATCCAAAAATTCAAAATAATCAGCCATTCGTCATTGCTAAACAACCATGTAAATTTTTCGATCATTTGGCGAATGGGCGGCGTTCGATTCCAGCCGAATCCGATTAGCAGATAATAATACACTAAAAATTAATTATCAGGATGTACCGAGTGTTTTGATCATTGGAATACCGAAGAATTTTTAACGCTAACGAGATATTTTAACCGAGTAAGGCATCAATTAGTAGCAATAAACGAAATAGCCACAGTAAAGAAAATGCTAAAAGTGACCTCCTTCTTTGTTTGATTTTCACGGTCTTTCATAGTCATTCACGTTCTACTTTTCCTCGTCTTCTCGGAGCAGGGAATTTTATGAACCTGCAACCATTTTCCCGCGTCCGATTTGCACGGCCAAATTTCGATTCGAAGGATAATTTCCTGTGTATTTAGCGTGCGTGTATTACGATTTTTCTATACAAAAACGCTACGTCCCTAGCCCAGCTCGCAGACGTGTAATAATTCTCCGGGAAAGGTAAACGCCTCGTGTCGCGTCACATCCAGGTGGGATTGATTTTCCGTTCTCCGTTTTCCCTTTTCCCGGTCAGCGGGCTTTCCAGCGACTCCATTCGCGTGATGAATACATCATTTTTTCCTTGTCATTCCCGCGCGCGGTAAAAAATTGATGTCGCATTTATTCCGATATCTCGACGGTAAGACGCCTGGAATGATAAAATCGAGGAAATCAACAAGTCGAGGGGAACACGTTTCTCGACGAATAGTGCGAGCTTTTCGACGAGAAGTTATGTTTTCAATATGGGCGCTCTCGTGCGGAACGTACAATATATACATCGATATTTTTGCATGCAGATATAGGGAAATTCTGGTACATGAACAAGGGATACGAGGATAATACGAGGACGGGAGGTTTATCGGTGACGATAACAAAGAAGGGTAGGTTGCTTGCCGTGCATCCAATTTCTTTTTATTACTTGTGAACCATTTTATACAGAAACATTCCTGAAGGTTTTAGGCGCAACGCTAAAGTTATTAGGTTTGAGTATTGAACTATTAGTTTCGGCAAAATTATGAATATCTATAGAACTCTATATACGTAACTGTATATTTAGGGGTGATCGAGGTTCTTTAAGGAGTAAGTTTATAGTCCATCATTTAAGGAATATCCAAGGAAGCTTGGTGGGGGAATCCTTGGTGGAGCCTTAGATAAACTGTTCGATAGTTACAAAATTTTCTTGCCTCAAGGAGCACTTAAGAAGGTAAAAGTTTTGACAACAGCGCAAATCGTGAATAAGGAACCGGTCTATGGAGTATTATTTCTATTTCTATTATTCTACGATTGTGTCAAAGTGAGGTAATAAACTACTACAAATTAAAACTTGTAATTGAACTAAGAAAAAGTAAATTTAGACCCTCCACCCTCTTGTTTAAGCTCCTAAATCGTTCTTTCCTGATTCCCAAACTTCTTTCGAAGATATTTCTGGTGCTTCTATGAGCCCTGTTATAATTTCTTTCTGCATGTGTATTAGGATGTACAACTGGTGTTAGTAGATACCTTTTACATGCATAGCCATTGTCACCCAACATTTTACCTGTAACAACACATGATTTATAACAGATTCATATTGCAAATTTGATGTTAAACAAATAATTGTAGACTGACCTGGCACTTTATCATTTTCACATTTGACACGAACCCCACTTCTCTGAATTATTCTATTATCATGAGTGGGCCTTGGATACCTAGCGAAAATATCTAATATTTGCATTCTTGGGCCACATACCACCTGTAAATAACACTTTTTAAACAATTTCATCAATTATTATTGAGATAATATAAGTATCTGTAAATAAATGGAGAAAATTCTCCTTCTATTTCTGTATATTTCACCTATAGCACCTTAAGGATTTTTTATTGGGATATGGGTACCGTCTATACAAGATGTTACACCAGGAAAGTTAGCAATTTGATAAAATTCATTCATAAAAACCTGATGATGAAAAGGGTCTTCTGGGAATTTTACGACCTTCCCAATTTTTTTCTGTTAATGACTCTGAAATCTTTTTTATTATTATAGAGACACTATAGATTGTAAAATTCCCTTAAGATCACTAGCAACAGTCTCAAATAAATATGAAATAGTAGAATAGATAAACATAGTTCAAAAACTCGAATAAAGCATAAGTTATCACTCTTCTTTTAGATATAAATACTTATATAAAAATGCAACTTGCCTGGAAATTTCCTGCACCATAGTATCGTAAACTGATTAATAACTGGATCAGTGGAACTACTGGCAAACCCCTATTATTGGATTTATGAAGAGCATCATTAATCAGAGGCAAAATAATATGTACAGTTGTATTTTTAGAAAAGTGATACCTCTTTATAATCTCACGTTCACTATATAAATCTAACGGATTTTGCCCGTCTCTCAAATACCGTTTAAGTAACATTTATATTATTAATGATTCGATTGACGTACTCATAATAATCGTCATTCATCTTGAATTTACGCCTCAAAGGTGAACTTAGCTTTTAATATTTCCAAAGGGATACTCAAGGCAAGATCAAACGGACCTTTGCCTCATCTCATCCTTAAGGCACACTTATTTGACTATAAAATACAGATGGCACAGTGAGTACGCCTTAAGGTTTGAGGAATCCTCAAGGCGCGACTTTAAATTATAGTATATTAAAAAAAATACATCTGAATTATCGTAAAAGAGATTTTCTTTTACAACTGTGACAAAGCCGACCCTGTTGTCACGCGACAATCGGAGGATTTCTCCAATTATCTTACCTCTTATAACATTGTTTTTGTTCGAACGTCACGCCGAAGGACTACTTGATTTAATCAACAGAAACCCTACCCCGCTACTAGCGAAGCGGGTAAAACATTCAATTAGTAATTAGTCGTTCCTATAATACGAGATTCGATTAAGAATTTTCCAATTTACCTCTAACGGGAAAAAACTTCTTGCTCGAGCACCGCGACCGCTACTCGACCATGAGGGGGCGAAGAAGGAGTCGCAGATTTTCGTTTACCGCCGTTAGTGATTGAGCGAAAAGATAAAAAGTACAATATCCACCGGCGACGTAGGAGCTACCCAATTTCCCCGCAGCGGCGTTGTATAAAAATGGAACGCGGCGAAGGTAAGAACAAGTATCGCAAGATGGGATCGAGTTCATTCTCCCCTGGCAGGGAGGTAATTTCCAAATGGAGGAGCGGGAGTGTTTCGTGCGGGAGTCGACGCATTAACTGCCTCATTTTGTTCCTCCGGAGTTGTAAACTTCTACATTTGTCATTATGCGTACTACCCGAAGGATTTGATTACAATGGAAATAAGATAAGGGGAATGTTTTTCTTTTAAATAATATTTAATCTGGGTTTTTTCCATCGGGTCGTTTGATGAGGATCTAACATGCGACGCGATTCCTCGGTCTTACGTGGCTACGCGACTGAATTGACTTTTAAAAATAGACGGATGACGTAGGAATCGTGGGGAAAATCGCAGGAAATCCTAACTTACGGAAAATGTACGTTCAACAGTAAAGAACGTTAAAATAGTTGGTTAATAACTACTGATAAATACGCTCGAGAAATAATTTTACGAAAGGTATTCACAAAACGTTAGAGATTCCGTTCCTTGATTACTTATTGAGAAATATAACAACGGCATTCTCCATTTTTAGTTACATAGGAAAAATTCCTGCAGCCTCATTCTAACTTTTAATGCAAAGAAAGCAGTAAGTTTTGTCCACACAAGGGAGAGCTTATTGAATTCGATTTGAGTGAAAAATATGATCGTTGTGATTGTTTTTTCACAAAAAAGTCATTTTCACAAATAATTACAAAGCTATAATAAAAATATTTCTTTTCTTTTATACAGTGCCAGTCTCTAACATGGAATAAATCCAGTAAATCGAAGACATATTTTCTGTTGGAAATATCCTCGGACAGGTCGATTAGTATTTTGAATTGCGCTCTTCTTGATGTGAGAAAATGTTATACAGCGTGAACCAAATTTGAGGTATGACGTCATTGACTATTTTCTTAAATGGCAATATTACTTTTTTTATGGCAAATATCAAATTTTTATTCCTCGTCGTTTAAAGGCTATTTAACAAACATCAACTAATTCGAAAAATGAAGGAAACTGTTGCAACTCAATGAAATAATTCAGGTAGTTTAAAAATGAAATGTCAAGTGGTAATTGTGTATCATTTTGTACCAAAGTGGGTTGATATTAATGTCAAAGAAAAAAGTTAAATGAAAACAAGTAAGGTGAGTATCATCGTATCGAGCCAGGATATTTATTAGTTTGTCGTTTTATTGAAAAATCGAACAGAATACCGTACTTAACTGAAACCCACAAGATTGAAATTTCAATGGTGATGAAAAGGGCGCGATTCAAAACACTAATCGACCTGTCCGAGCATACTTCCAACAAAAGAACTGTCCTTGCTTTACTGAATTCATTCCAAGTTACAGACTCACTGTATAAATACAATATGTGCTTTGCGGTTTTCAAAAGCGTATTAGGTTACACTAAATTCTATTACCCAAGTCTCTAGTTTCTATGGTTACATGAGATTGTCGTTTTATTACACTGTTTTACATACTACAGCAAAGTTATTTCTCTTATTGACAATTAATTACATTTCTACTTCCATCTGAATTACTTCAAAGCAAGTTATGTACATCACCAAACTTCCCATACTGGGAACATTAAACGAAATACCTCATTGTCATTATCACATTACACATCGAGCTTACCGCCGTCTAACACGTACAGTACAAATTTAGTACATTTCCAAACACTGTGAACTTGTAAGAGCTATAACTAGTATTTATATCTATGAACAGCTGTTGGGGTTTCCCTAGTTAACTATAAATTTAACCCTCCGCTTGGCGGCTTTACAATCTGAATGTTCCCCCGTCGATCGGACCCACGTAATTATCACGGTAACATTAATCAGGAGAATTATTGATAAGTCGTTTCAAATGAACCTGTGCCAGTAAAAATTTTCCATCAAAATGGGTTGATAAGATTTGTCACGTGGATGATTTACTGTGAATGGAATGTTTTTTTTAATTTTATGGGCACAAATTAGGTTCTGGGAAGGATATTTGGCTAACTAATTGCTCTCAAAGACTGACGTAACAAATTTAAAAATCAACATCCATGGTCTTTGCTATTGGCCTAGTATGACTCTTCCTATTGTATCGACTGTATTCAAGATTATTTCTATTAACCTTATTATAGTATGTCGTGTTTTATTTGAGACAAAACTAGAGGTACAAGACGCCCTGATAAAAGGTCGTAAATGATCTGTTGAATGGGGAAAAGTGAAGTGCTTTATTGCCGATCAGGAGATGGTTTCGAATGGTCGTCTGGGGTATTTGGACCGTACCGGCATTTTTAAATGATCACAGACAAATTAATCTCTTCTACACACTGAAAAGATTTAAAATCATCTAGCCAATGCAGGTTCTATGTCGTCTACTTCTTCCAATTCTTCCTCACCTATTTCGTTTTCTTCGCCATACTCCATACCTTCATCCACTACTATTTCTTGATTTATTTCAAGTTTTCTGTTTGATCAAGGCAGCCACGTTTTAAAAATTATGAAACGAACACTTGTCGAGATCAGAGTAAAATGAATTTATTTTTATACACCATCTAAATATATTTTCAGTCCCTGTCTTACCCACCGTTACGACAATTTTACCTCGTTATTATGTAATTTAAATTTACACCATGACTCATCAATGAGAATAACTCCTTTCTCAGTTTATAAGTTCTTAAAGCCACTGTAGTTGTCTAAGTACTCTAAGTACACGGTACACGGGTAACACGTACCACAATTCGAGTCTCAAATAAAATCCGACGAATTACACGCTAAGCATATCGCACCAATTTTTATTTGAAGTTTATTAGTAACTAGTAATTAGTAGTTAGTTTATATTAGTAAGTGTAGTTGTGTTTATATAAAAACCTATTTTTGAAGAGTTAACTGCTTATTTAAAGCATAAAGAATGGAAACGTTGTTGAGAAAAATGATCGGTAAATACAATAATTCTCACATTTAACTCAACTTACAATGTGTGCCTTTAGATAAGTTAAATTGTTTAATTTGAACACCTCACCATTACTTAATTAACAGGATTTCCTTTAAATAGTTTTACAAATAATTGTTGAATTCCTGTACTGCATTGCTTAAAGGGACACCCTGATTAAGCCTCAACCCTAATATGCTCGGTTTTAGAATTAATTCAAGTATTCCCTAACTATCCCCCCTAGCGCAATTCTGTGTCCAATGTGTACTATTTCCTCTATACGATACATAATGAATATTTTATTAAGCGTTTTTTAATACCACTGCGGTATATTATTTCATAACAATTCCCGGAAAATGAGCTTTCCGCGGCAACTTTTCGCGTGTCGGGTCGCCACCCCCCTCCCCCCTCCCCCACACCTTTCGCGATCCGCATAATGATTTCTCTCGCATGAATTAGTTGCCGAATCCCCTCTCTCTTATCGAATGGAACTCGACTTTAATAGCTGAAGTTTCCAGTGAAATTAGCGATGGCAGATCCGATAAGAGATAGGGGAACTAGTAAATTTCGGGCTCTTACCATATTTTTTTTTTTTTTTGGATCGACACCTCTCGCCCCCGCAGGCGATAAAAAAATACCGTTACAAGCTATTCAGTTCGTCGCCCTGATATCGCTTCGTTAGCCGATAATTAGTCGAAGGGGGGCTCGTTTTACGATGTTTCGGGCGTGTCGTAACTCGACTCGTTGATAGATTAGGTATAAAGGGGTTTACATCAAAAAGGGATTTTTTTTGGGGCACGTTTAACACAAGGTTAACTGCCTGTGAACAGACCAATACATTTGGCACTGGATAAATATTGGAATTAGCAGAGGGATTATGAACTTACGTGACGTAATTTACGTTAAAATGGAAAAACGATTGTGTCTAAAATAAGCTGGAGATGAACTCAGTAATTTCATTTTAAAAAAATATGGCCTAGGGAGGGGACGTAACTTCCCTTATAGCCCAATTTGTAGAGCAAAAAGTCTGGTTTGGTAGATAAAATTTAATAGCAGACGGACCAAAAAACTTTGTTTAAAATGGATCAGAGATGATAAAAACCCAAAATATAGACAAATCTGGGCCTTTCCGCTTTTTTTAAACAATAAAATTTTTAAAAAATAGGCTGTTTTCCGTTTTTTCATCATAACGTGAAAATTATTGACGGAAATGCAATACGTTGTACAGACGATTCGTACAGAATTAGAAGATCTTCAAAATGAGCGTTTCTAAAAGGTAATCGGAACATTTTTTACCGAGAAAACCTGGAAAAACCATTAAAATAGACCCTTCTTCAAAAATTCACAATTTTGCCCCATTTAAAGCTGAATCGGTAATTTTGACTGACATGTTAGGTTATCATGTCTACTTTAAGCATGCAAAAATTGGATGCTGTCAGATGAATACTTTTTGCGCAATTACGTTATTAGCAATATACACCGAAATTTTGGAAAATTCGGCGTATTAACTGAGACGGACCGATTTTAATTTTTCAAATGGTTTTTGAAAGAGGACATCGAAACCTATAACTTGACTATCTTCGATTTTCATATGCGTTTGGAGAAAAGTGAGAAAAATTGCCTCAAACATTGCGCGAAACGCGCGATTTCCTATTTCCAGCTCACTATGCTGTTTTACGCTGCTTAAGCCCCCACTACCCTAGACCTATTTTTTTTTTAATTTTCGCTGTTTAAACAAAAACGAAAAAGCTCAGACTCGTCTAGATTTTGGACTTTTATCGCCTCTGATCCATTTTAAATAAAGTTCTTTGGTCCGTCTTCTGTTAAATTTTATCTACTTAAAAAAAAACTATAAACGGTGCTATTATAGCTTCACTTGTATTATCTTTATCTTTGTCAGTATCTTTCATTTCGTAGGGCACTACATGTACTAGGAATGAGATGATTTCATAGAAATGCATAATTCTTAAAATATATAATAATACAAGCAACAAACATTAAAACAAACCGTTAAGAGTGTGTGCTTCATACACGCAATTATAGGATTTTAGGGAGAATACACCCTTTATATATGAACACCAACTGATTAAAACGTAAGTGTATCTTCTGGCTTATTCAATCGCTCTGTATTCGCACCATATGGATTAAAAAAACAATTGCGCGGAGCAATTAATCAAGCAATCCTTAATTGCCTAAAGACTTGAAACTTTGCACATTCATAATTTCGGATCCAAATAGATCCAGAAAAGTCCCAAAATCCAGAATTTCCCTTTTTACTGGGGAGTAAATCAGGGCGAAATTTATTTTCGTCGGGATTTTTCTCAGGTGCGTCCCGAATAATTAAACAACTTACATTATAAAGGGATTCGAAAAAGTGTAACAATCTAAAATTATTTTTATATATTGGGGTGAAAAAGGGGGTGAAAGTTATGCAACAGTTACTAAATTGCAATGCACTTAAAACTTGGTACGTACTTGCTTTTACCTGATTTGTACCCACTGAATTATTAAAGAATCTTCTAACAAAAAATAAATTCAATAACTTGAAGCTACAAGAATATACCAAAAATTACAAAAACTACACATTTAAGCCTATTTTAATCATTTTCCCCACAGTGTTGTACTAGCAACAATACTGAGATAATCGAGTGTATGAGTTCAATTGGGCTAAAGAAAAAATAACAAATTACTTTTTCTTAATAATGCAGTTTAGAATTACTCTAATCTATTTGACCATAAAATATATAAAAATCACCACCATAATCCACCAAAATAAACTCTATACACTTTAGCCTAATCAGTTACTGAGGTTCCTATTAATATTTGCACACGTTTCTATTACATTACCACTAGCATTGCATGTAAAACAAAAGTTATTTTTTTTAAGAAAAATTTTAAAGACCCTAATCCTTCATCCGTGTACAGCTGTAACAAACAACGGTTACCCTCTGCACTTCGCTTCGATTCCCTTTTCCGTGGCGTTTAAAGTTCAGGAACTACTGCAACAATCTACTAAAACGATCCACCACATCGTACATTCCTGAAAGTTTCAGGAAAGTTTTCAGCGGTTAGCCGAGTTATCGATAGCTGCGTAGTTCGATCGAGCGAATTATCAATAATAAACTAACTTCCTCGTATACATGCTAAGTTAGAAACTAATTTAACGAGAGCGAAGAAATCTGCGTTAGCTTCAAAATTAATTTTATGAGAATAAATTAAAAATAATTGTGGGACAGAAAAGTAAAAGGGATTTGTTGGGACTGGAGTTTTTTAAAATCCCTGTTAAGTATTATAAATTAACGTTTCAATGCCGGTAATTCAAATTTACAACAGAAGAACACTCCTTGAAGACTGAAGTAATTTATACACTTCAATTTTCTCTACTTATTTCTACTTTTCCCCATTTAAGTACAAGAGAGACAAATACTTGCAGTAATTGTCTTCTTTTCTACCTCTCCCATTGTTCCCAAAGGCGTATTGTTTTTAAGGATTTATTCCTATATTAAAAATTGTGTCCTTTGCCCCTATTCTTCAATGGAAATGTCTAGCAACGCCATTTTTGAGTTGACGCTTAATTTTGATATTTTTTACAACTACTTCGGTATTGTGAGAAACAATTTGGCCAGCAATTAAACAAATTTGACTTTAATTAAAAACTAATGAAACTCCGGACTAGAGCCAAAATGATAATAGATGCGAAATTAGTAAATCTTTGACCTTAAGGACTAAGGCATACGTTTTCTTTGCTCAGTCGCTTTGCCATTATCGTACCTTTAATAAAAGCAAAATAACAAATAATTGTATATGTTTTCAAACACGCCCAACATACTTTTATTCCACAACTCTTGACAAACGTGGTTAAACAAATTAAAGTAGCACCTACTCCAAGGGTCCCTTAAAAACGTTTTATCCTTCAAGGGTATTTTTCCACAAGCGTTTCATGGCGACAAATTATTACCTAAATTACATTTTACAGACACTTACGTACCCACTACATCAATTCACCCGTCCCTTCTAAGAACGCAACGTAAACGATGATTGAGAATCCATTACTTTCCGATTTACCCTCATTACGCCCTCCCGTTAGCCTAATGGATGCTCAAGATTTAATCCTCGCCTAGCAATAATAAGCCAACTTTCTTAGACTCCGGGATTTTACCGCTAAAACGTTAAAGCTTCGACGTAGGGAACTTTTGTTAGTATTCATCCAGAAGTCGAACTATTCAGGACGATGTCGTTCAGTAAAGCCAAGAGGTTCTCCTATTCCCCGGACTTCCCGGAAAGGACTTCGCGAGGATCAAATGGAGGAGAGAAGTCTAACTGCAGTAATTCAACGAAACAGGTTAGAACTTACTTTAGTACAGTTGCTTAGAATTTAGCTATTATATTTGGAACAAAAGTTATTTGTCATGTTATAAAGTTATAAATGATTGTCAGTTTACTAATTTGTAATTAACTGTCATATCTACTTTTCGATATCCTTCAGATGTTGTAATGACATCCTTTTTGATTAGAGTGTAGGTTTTATAGGCTTTACATAACGTGTTCCAATCATCACAAACATTGCCATGCAATTTTTTTAAATTTAATGCTCTCATTAGAGCTTCCATTAAAATAATTTAGCGTTCATACTAAATTAATGATGGAAAACTTACCCAATTTTGTGGTTAAATAATAGCACCTAAAGTAAATTTTCCTGCATAAAAATGACAGCACTTGTAGCTATTATGGACTAAAATGGCCCATACAATATTTCTAAAGCGTGTAGGTGAATTAGTGTTAGTTATAGTGCCATTTTCAATGTGACATTTCAATATAAAAAGAATTGTAAATGCCTTTTAGAGACATCAGTGGAAGATGTTTTCAATTCTACTAAAACAAAAAGGTGCAGCATATTTTCTCTCTATAATCAAGCATTATCAATATGTTATATTGTATCTAAAGTTTGGAGTTATATGCAAATAATTTCTTATGTATAGGCAAGGACTTTCCACTTTGAATTTTTGGAAAAATCAAATCATCAGCTCAGGATTTTCAATCAAAAATTCGTATTTCTCATTTTTTCAATATTTTTTTATGGTTTTGACATTTTTAACGTAATGATAAACAGTTATTAGGCATATAAAATCTCGAAGAAAAAAATGGCTTTTGTCTGTTGTAAATTTCCTCCACGACGCTTAATTTAATTTAATTTAATCACTAGACATAAGTGTACTCCTATTAATAAAGTCTTGTTTAGACTCTTTTAGAGGCACATTTAAAATATGCAGATATTTTAGAGATTTACGAGTATTTAATACCTTTAAAAGGGCAGTTGAATTGCAAAATCGTCATTATATTCCTAGGACATTATCAAATCATTTTGAAAATACTTTTGAGAACATTTCCTCGTGCAAAATGAATGTTTTTCAATGCATTAATTTACTTGCTCATATAGGGGACGTTTTTATTTTCCTTTTTGTAAAGTGGGGGCGGTAATTGGTTTGTAATTCGCTTAAATGAAACTCAAATTTTGCATTAATATTAGATTATTTGTTTCTTCAATTGCTGTTTAGATTTTTGAGAGTTTCACTGTGGAAGAGGTGAAGTTATTTATTAAATAAACAATGAAACTGTAAGTATAAACCAATTAGATGAGACACAGTGTAACATCTAAAATAAGAATATTACGAGGGGAAGGCATCAAAATATTATTCACAAGAGCGCACCTCGTATAAGAGATATAATTGCTGTTTGATTTAACCTAAAATTCAGGTATAAATGAATATTTAAAAAAACTGACAATTAAAACAACCATAGAGATTTCCTCGAACCAAAGAGATTCGAAAGGACCAGAGAAAATCAAGGGAATTTTCCACCCTCGTTGAGGAAATTTTTCTGAATCAGTCCCTTAAAGATGTCCCCCTAAAATAAATCCGGAGAGTGTCGGACAAATTTTTTATGCAGCCGTATAAAATTTTCTAGATTTTTGGGTTATTTCCAGTAAACGAGCTCAAAATGTACAATTTTTGAAGGTGCCAAAGGTCTTGGGTTTTCTCCATGCATCCCTTAAAAAATATCCTGAAAGAAGAATTGCAATTAGTTTTCTGCAATGCTTTGGATGCATTTGCAATGATGCAATATTAATATTATTATTAATAAGTGAATGATTCAATAATAAATAATCCTTCAGGAAATATCGAGCAAAAATTTTGTGGAGTAGCGTAGCGGCTGAAAAACGCTGCGCGCGCGCATAATTAACATTGCAAATGCACAGCACTGCAAAAAAGTAATCGAAATTCTCTCTTCAGGATATTGCTGAGGGATGTTTGAAGGATACCTAGCACCTTCGGCAACTTCAAAAATCATAATTTTTAACCCCGCTTTTGAAAGGTGAAGATCTCTATTTTTGCGGTTTTTGGAAATTTATATCGTTTATAACTCGAAAAATATTAATTTTAGCAAAAAATTTCATGGGAACTTTTTGTTCATAATTACCCAAAAAAGCTAAAAAAAAAACTTTCTTCAATGCAAAAAATTTAATTTTGTAATTTGTTTAAAAAATTGTTTAAACGATTTTTGATCACGAATTTCGTCCAGCACCCTTCGGATCTGTTTTAAGGAGGCATTTTTCAGTAGGAATCCTTAAAGAAACCGGATCGAAAATAGTTTCACTGAAGCCAAAGCTATTACTGCAATATTTGATCCCTAATTTTCTCACACAGACAGGAGTGCAATCCTTTTTTCTCCTGAAAAACAGTAGGAAATATGCTAAATATGCTACAAACAGAGCTTTACACGTCATATACTTTTCTTTCTATTCTTTTTTTAAGCAATATTATTTATTTTTCAGAATTTGAATCGAACTTTCACGAAACACTCCCCTTGCGCTTCGACGCCCCTCGCGTCCCCGACTCAACACGACAAAACCGTCATTCGCAATAACCTGAAGGCGAAAGAACGCGCAGCCCACGAGGACACCTTCGAAAAATTCCGGGAGGACTTCAACGGCAAAAACCTACCGAGGACCCAGAAAGTCGAACCGTTTCACCTAAACAACGACACGGGCAACCCGGAGGAGAACCTCGGGGACATCAGATTAACCGAACCGGCTAAAATCCGCGGCGGAAAATCCCTGGAAAGCGCGACGGCCGGAACGGAGGAGAACGTGAACGAGTCGATTTCGAAGGCTATAAAGAAAGTTGTAACGGGAAACGAGAATAGGATCCGAGAGGCTATGAAAAGTATTACCGATTTCAATCTCGAGGTAATAAGCGACCTAAGCAGAGAACTAACCTCTCGCATAGGGGCCACCGTCAACGGGAGCAGGGAAGAAGATTTTAGAAGACTGATATCGTTATTACTGCGACAAATCGAGGATGGTAAATATTACACGAGGTTTTTGGAGAGGAACTACGTAAGGATCCTGACGGCTGCCTACAAAGAGGTAAAGATATAATTACTGAATCAATTTGTAATACTAATAGTTGCTCGTTTTGCCCTTAGATCGAAGAGAAAACCGCCATCATAGAGGCGCTACGAGCGGAAATCGACGCAATGGAAATGAACAGGAAAATTAAAAATATATGGAGAAAATGATATGACGTTACGAACGTAATCGATTTTGACACGACGATACCATTATATCGTCAAACATTAATTACATAAATGTTATGAATAATTAACTCGCTTTCGTGAGACAGTCACAAACACCAACATATGAATAATTAAGTGCATACTTTAAATCGATATGTTACTTAAAACTGCTCATATGTTCCATGTATATATTTTATAAAAGGAACTATCTATTACTTAAATTAAAATATTTTGGAAATTAGCCTTACTCTGCCTTATTGAAAATAAAATAGTTTAAATTTTTTTGTGTCATCCTATAGACTAATTCTCGTGAACGGTACTATAGGTAGGAACAAAAAGAAGTTAGTCGATGACGATCCGTAGTAGTATGTCGTTTTGCCACGCGCATAAGTGCATTAGAGACATCCTCTCAATTATTCAATCACATACATGCATTTATTTATTACATACAATTTCTATAAATATAAGTGAAAATACTAAAAAATAATATAAAAATTAAAAACACGACTGCCCAAAGTCGATTTAAAAAGTTGAAAACAAGGTAATGGAAATGAAATGTAATTATATTGGAACATCCATGTTTTTCAATCGATTTTCAAAATTCTAGTGTAATATTATACAAAATATCCACTATGGCAATAACACTAATTTAGTTATCACAAACTGGCAATTAAATGGAGGAAGTATAAAACGGATATTCTGGTGCAATATACTCGATATTGTTCGAAGTAAAAATGTTTGAAATTATTTTTATAAAAGGAAGAGAAAAAAGTTGCGAGATGTACGTACATAATTCCTATGTTTTAATTAACAACCTGGATTTTAAAAACCTCGGATCTTTTAACGAAACTACGAATTTAGTGAAATAATTGGAAAATGCTCGCTGTAACTGTGTTAACAATGATAAAAATTATTGGTATTAATAACCGGGTTTTGAACAAATCGTCGGATTTATTGGACCGAAATATCCTAAAACTCCACATTTGTTTGACTAAAATTGGGAATTCCAAATGGAATACAATACGTAGGTAATCGATAATATACTCGCAAATGGGCTTTGTTCTCTGGAAACTTGTTATAAATGTAGTTTAGTTATTTTTTGGTATTTAAGAGTGATTTGTAGCTAATGAATCGTTATTTAAGTCTCTGAAGTATGAAGTACGAGGATTATTTTCACCAAGTTTATGGATTAAGAAGATTCACAAAAATACAAGTCTTCAATTTGCTATTTCTACAAGTTTTCCATAAAAATTTCTCCATGGCGGATCGGTTCAGTAACGAACTGCATTTAATATTTACCGTATCATTAGTAACATTCAAACAGTGTGGAAAATTAATTTGCCAAAATCGACAGAACAGTAATTTGAACAAAAAGTCCGTATTGCACAATATACCATTGAAAAATGTGAAGTAAACCATATATTTTGAAATTATTTTGAAGAAAATTAGGAAAATTTCAAAATTCATAAGAGAAAAATGCCGCCAGAGATCAGCCAAAATAACGACTATGCTAATCAATACGAACCCAACAGCAGATTAAATATATCAGGTTTAGGAAACGTTGGACTAGTCTTCGAGCTAACACAAAAATGGCAAAAATGCCCTAAATCCTTTTTTCCAAAAACGTGTTTTCCAAACTTTCCTTGAACTTTTTTGCAACATCACGTTATATGCAAAGAAACGTTTGCAACCTTGTAATATGTCCATTGCAACTTAAAAAGAGTCCAAGGAACTACTTGAAATTTCAAGACAGCTTAGAAAGTCTTTACATGTATTTTCAAAGTTCCCTTTACCTTAAAATACCTTTAAAAAGTTCCCTGCATTCTTGAAGTTTCAAATAGAATTTCGCTATACTAAACAGTAAAAGCCATCATTTTTACCTTCACTCAACTCACCGAACGTTAGATCGCAACAATGGGTAGAAAACTCACCTGCAACAAAAGAAATACATGAGAGAAGTAACACAAAAATGAACCTAAAGTAAGTAAATTAGTGGCTCCTTAGTAGAAGTTATGGAATTGTATACGAATTTGAGTTTCGTCAATATTAAATTGAAATTTCTGTGCTTCTTGCTAAAATCGCTCTTTAATTTTTTGGATAATGAGGAATCATTCTGAGATATCAACTAACAAATTACATAAGTTAGTCATGAAGCAAATCCCTCCTCTATTTCCTAAGTATAAAAGCACAAATCATAATAACAATTTAACTGTGCCTCACTCTGACTTCAAATTTCATGACCTATTCTAAATAGCAATGCTTTCGACCCTTTGCGACATAATTTTTTAAACAATTATATCTATAAACTGAACTCGTGTTGTAGGAAATTCAAAGAGCATTTTAAAGCAATGGGATGCAAGAAATTTTTCTGGTCTAGTTATGAAACGTTCCTCCCCAAGACTTTATGGCCTCTATTGTCACCTTGTTGTGTGAAATAAAGCAATCTTTCCTGTTCTTCGACAGACTTGTGTAAGTACATTTTTTAGCATTTTTCTGCAAAGTTAGGAAACATTTTCAAGCTTTTTTGAAAAAAGTAACCTCGTCCCCGGGTGAAGGGTCCAATTTTTCTCACACAAGCCGCAAAAAGGGAGTACAAACATAAATTCCATAGTAGATAAATCGCCTTTCGGGCCCATCCGAAATCGGCTGATGTGGCGTGCGTGATAGTGCGTGAAATTTCTTCTCCAGACGTCACTCTCTCATGAAAAACGTTTCCGTCTGCGATTACCCATTGTTTGTAGTTATTTTCGTAGCATGGATCGCTACTCGTATATCCCTTTTATCAAGATTACAGGCGTTTTGTTCCTTACTTTTTGTGCTCTGTAAATTACTTCCGGAAGTGAGATAGGGAGGGGTGGGGAGGCGAATTCGGTACGGGAACTACTCAATTAATGAAATTAATCTACATCTCACGGTGGATCATCAATTTTGTTTGATTAATCGTTAACGTTTATAAAAGAAGAGCGACGGAGACCGATAACGGCGATAACAGTCATTCACGGCAAAAGCTGGAATATAAAGTGCGGTCAAAATTTTTTTTACCAAGTCTCACTTGGGTCAGTAAAAAAGATTTTTCACTACAACTAACCCGTTACGCTATTGACATATCGAAAACAAAAACAGAGGTGAAAGAACTAAGATGTCACTAGAATTTCACTATTTTGTTTTATATATTCAATTAATGACTTCTTCAGTCTTAGTTCTTTACTCAAAAACTATGCATTTTTTATGACTCCAGTGTTACCTTCTATGAATTGTTGTTTTCCGAGTTTTCTTGTCTATATTGACTATGTTCCTCCTCAGAGATGATTGAGGATGAACACTAATTTGTCCGAAACATGTATCATTAAATGCATAAGAGCCTGGAATTTGTTTCATACTGTCACGATCACAAGATTCCCACAATTCTAAACAGAACAAGAAACGTGATTACGGCTCGGCCAAGGTGAAGTTATCGTAAACTTTTATAAAAGCGCTGACGAAGCACACTAAAAAAGTGCGAAATGTTTTGATAACCGACACACCTTATAACAGAAAAACGCGGACAAAACAATAAATACATAGAAAAATGACCGACAGAGTGAGAGAGAGAGAGAGAGACAAAATTTCAAAATTCATAAGGAAAAAATGCCCCCAGAGACCAGTCAAGAGAACAATTATACCAATCACGTGACCAAAAATTTGCCCTTATTGACCCTATTGCGTTGAACATCTCTTCCGATTTTGGTACATTTCTGACCCTGCGATGAAATTACCATTTCCAGTTTATACCTCTGGTTACCCTAATATCTTCTGATCGCAGTGAAGTTAAAGTTTTCTTAAACTCACTAACACTGGATAACACTGGAACACAAAGCGCGATGCTTTATTCGTCCCAGCATATCCAGCACAATGGGATAGTTTACCCAAAGTCTTACTGTGGATTATTAATTCGGCCCGATCGCCCCAGAAACGTTCCTTGCCTCGTGGATGTGTGACTGTAGTAATTACTCATCATTGTGCCTAGGCGCGCAGAGTGATTTGACGTATCGTCATTTTCCATTTGGCTAATAGACGTGAGGGAGGGGGGTCCCAAGGGGAACTCATTAGCCGTAATTGCCGAGGATACACATTGTAATCTATTATACATACGGATGACTGTTTTAACGAAAATTAGTATTTAAGCCGAGTATATCACAGGAAGTATTCTTCCTAAGTAACGGAAAGACGATTTGTTTGAAGAAACAAAAGCATTACGTAACATTTCCACTTAATTTGAGAATAATACACCATGGAGATTTCACCTTAAGGTATCCTTTTCAATTTACTCCATATCAGGACTTAATAAAAATCATATTCGTAAAAATGTACCTCGCCGTTTGTTCAGAAATAGATTTCACAGTAGGAAGAGTTCAACTTCAATATTGTTGGAGGTGAACATAAGCATGATGAAAATTCAGTTTAATAATATGGGAGAGGCGATGTCAGGAAGAGGGAAAGTTTGTAGGCTTCAGAAAAAAATTGTATTTCGTGCAAGTGATCTAAGGAGAAAGTATCAGATTCGAATTTTTGTAAAACTTGCTTGAATTGAATCCAGGTTTTAATAAAGTTTTTAAAAATTCGTACCGAATTGCCTAATGCGATTTTCCCCCAGGAATGTAAAGGCAGCATATGTACTACAATATTTTTAAGTGGGAGGAAAGTATACCTCTCGAGCCCCGGTGTAAAATTTATTGTCCGTGACGAAGGTTTATATTTACTCCTGCGAAAATTCCCGCGTATACGCTTTTTCGTGTAATTACGTTAAACTTTCTTTAAAGGAATAAATTTTAATTTTTCCCCTCGGGCTTCTTATACCTAATTTTAAAAGGGCCCGTTTTTCCCTATAGGCTTTTTTATTACGTAGGCACCTGAAACATAATTACTTTCGTAACATAATGCTTACCGCTTGTAGTTTAATAAATGAGAAATACGCCAATCGGCTACGCATTTGCTTTGCGTTGACATGCGATGTCCCTAGAAGCCATTAATTAGGTAATGCGAGAGTAATTACTGCGGATTTAATAATTTTACCTTACAATTTTGATGGAGGCCAAACATTAATCAAGGGCGTATTGGATAATACCGCAGCAAACTTTTGTAATGTAAGTAATACAATATGATTAATCCTACAAATAAACCCTGCTCGGTTCAACTACCTCTTAACTACTATCAGGTTAAATGAGCTAGCCTTAGTACTTTATTAACTACAGTTTTATTTATGATAGAATCTTGTTTAGTTCTTCAAATTTTACTATATCTGCCAATTTTTTTTAAAATTCCTACTGAAGATAGTAATACTGCTTAGGGTACATGTCGGAGCTAACTTCATCATTATTGAAAACAGCTGTAGATAACTTAAGTTAGTATTTCGTTCTATCAGGATCAAAAGTGTGTTAAAACATTAATAGTATATTCCGGCCCTGTTTTTGTAAAGGGAAATTTCAATTATATTTCCCCTTTGTCAGTTTCATGAAAGAAATAACATTCAAAAAACTTATCAAAATCATAAATTTGTTTCTGTTCGACCGATTTCATTCAAATTTGGACAGCACTTATGACAATATAACGTCCATCGTTTTTGTAAAAATTAACTTTCTAATTAAAGTACTTTGAGAGGGGCGCTTAAAATGGGCAAAATTCGTTACCTTAATCGCCTACGACGCGACGTCAGCCCAACGGAGAAATACTATGGGTATTTTTTATTTACGGACGGGTGGACTTAACTGCAGGTGGCTCAATAACTGTGGATTCGTTAAACTTCGTTTGAGCAGGGAATTAAGTTGGGGGAAAAAGTAGAGAAGGACGATAGGAAGAGGACAATTTAATAATCAATACCAAAGCACCTACTAACCACGAAAAATGCAATCACATATAACATTGTTACTCTTTATAGAGGAGCCTTAGTTAGTATTTTCGAAGTCCGACGTTGACTGTATTAAATATGTTTAAACTTTAGAATTCGCAGTAGTTCAAAGTTCCAAAGTTTGAACCAACAGAGTCCCGTAATGCCTACACAGAAATTCCAGCGGAGTTATGCAAAGAGTTATACAAACGAGGTGAAGAATCAAAAATCAAGGCGCCGAATCACACTAGCATCAAATTTGTATTATTACAGTATAAGTTTCTAATAGTAGCGAACTTATTTTTTTTTGTTTTACATTCCGTTTTCGCTCCACCTCACATGTTCGAAATTATAAGAATTAATTACTGTTGCACTACTTCAGGCACGCGAAAAAGTTATTAATAACCCTAGCCGCGGAAAGAGTTATGGACAGCGGTTAATTTTCATTTAATAAGGGGCACACCGGGTTGCACTATATATTCATAAGCATGTTAATACGTAGAGAAATGTTATTTCACCGCGAAAACGCAGGATTTACAAACGATGCAAGCAGAACTCTATCTTCAGCTCAACGAGCGTCGGGCTTTGCCTACATTAACTACGGGTTTGTTTACCAAAATGAGCCCATTCAACGTCAAACTTGAAAGGGTGCCAAATTCGTAAGAGTTTCCCGTGTAACGAATCAAATCCCGACCTGTTGAGGTCAAGAACGATATCATAACTAGCGCGTTGAGCCGTAGGGCGTAATTATACCTACAAAGCGGTAGACCGAATCAAAAGCCTTCCTAGACATCAAAGCTTGCTTATTAAGTCCCACTGCATCACGTAATTAACACGCTGAATTAACAAAAACGTTGGTGCTTCTGCTATAATTAAGGTAAGATTAACATACCGTGCGAGCGATTATTAACGTAATTACAGTTACGGCTTTTCTTATCAGGCGAGTCACGAAAAATTCACAACGTCTACGTCTAACGGACATATCGTACGAAATACACACGAGCAGTTTGAGGAAATAGATTCATTATCTAGATTAAAAATGCGCTGGTACACTACCACTCTTGCGCTATAATACAGGGTGTGGCATCATAACTTCCTTTTTTAAAATGCGTGACATTCAAGCTGTAGAGGTCGTAGTGGTGTGATTCGACGGCCATACTACTAAAGTTTCGTTTTCCACCCGGTCAGCTTCCATGACGCGTTGGAACAATAAACAGCGAGCGTTTGCCGACGAGGCGTACTTATAAAATTGACGTTTTCGAAATCGGTTCGATGTAGCCCCGGTGGGCGCAGTCCCAGATCGTTCCATGGGTGGCTTCGTCCAGACAAACCGGGAGCGTGATAACATGAAGAACTGATGTCTGTCGGTTCATTAGAACACCAGGGAACTTTGGTGGTGTAAGAGCCTCAATATTGCGAAATTTTACATGTGTACGTATATTATTACTAAGAAAATAAGAAGGTTATAGTTCAGAAAATTGGTTTAGTTGCGTTTGGAAAAAAAGAAGTTATGATGCCGCACCCTGTATAATCCGATCTAATTCTCCAATATGCCACCTGACTATATGTGAGATATATTCACGTCGCATTATCCTGAAATTAATTTCCCACTTCGGTTAATACGTTTACAAGCAGATTTTTGGTAACGAACCCAATTATTATTGTAATCTGATACGGTTTCACCACCTGGGGTTCTCCCCCCACTATTTACCTGCCATAATAGCGTTTACCACTTTACCTCACTGGTTATCGAGAATATCTCTTTAGTTTCGGGATTACGGGCCGTTTTCGTGCATTTAGTTGAGTAACGAACCTATTTTTAGCATAAAGAAGAATTATATAGCGTGATCGAAAAGTATGTTTCCTGATCAAAAACGACGTTTCCCACAAATTCACTTCGTTATAGCTGCGAGCACTTTCCAAAGCCTGTCTGTATAAACGATTTATTTAAACAAGTTTTGAATCCAATTCGACATAATACACGTATATAAAGTACCTTTATCCAGAGTTACTCCATCACATGGCAGCGTTTTCCTCCAGGCACAGTTTTCGTTTGGTAAATTTATGCCTAAAGGGCGATATTAATCCATAAATAAGCGCATGGAACGGTCCGGAGGTCGGTAAACACTTTTGAGAGGTTTTAAGCTTTTAAAGTCTAGTTATTCTTTTTGAGAACAAAACCTAACAAGCCTTCTAAAGCGCCGCAGCTATAAACGCGGCATTTGATGTTTATAGTTTAATAGTTAGCGAAAGCTTCGTTTAACGCAGGAGTAAAGTAAGGGAAATCGTAAAATTCCTGTTGGTCTCGGTCGGTGTTCGCTCAAAGCGGAAAGCGAAAACGCGCATTTTTCAATATAGTCTGAATTAGCAAATTAAACAAGTGTTTAAAAAAATTTTTTCGCATTCAAAGCTGAAATAAAATGAGTGTTTTTTGTGATAGTGTTAGTGTAATTTTTTTAATACAGTTCAATATTTCTGTAGGTGGCATTTTAGTACAAGTACGTGGCTATGAAAGGTAAATCGCAAGCGCAAATGGAACGTATAAATTACAAACTAAAATTCCCATTAATTTTACAGAAATGGCCGGCCTTATAGGGAATTACCCCATATTTTAGATGAACGGCCACTTTCCCTAATGGTAGTTAAATTTTCGATAAAATTAAGGGTTCTGAATCATTTATTAGTTCGTAAGATGCAAGAATTACCTACGCCCAATGCGTAGCAGCAATACCCTTAAGACATGTGAAGTATGGGCAATATGTATCAAAAAGCATTAAAATATGAAAAATGTTTAAATTTGCCTCCGATATAATGTTTGTATGAGTAATTCGCATCCAGACTTCTACTGTAAATCGAATCAATCGAAACTGGTGAAATAAACTTTCATCGAAATTTACAAACATTTATAACCTACAAAAGTGCTTTACTCATATAAGCAGAGATCGGAAAATAAGCAAAATAAATATTCAATACATAATTGCATTCAGCTCAGTATTAATCCTTAGTCTCACTTGCACCCTTTACTCTTTTTCAGAGCTGCAACCCCTAGCGCACTCCTCGGGAGCTCTCAGGTCCCTAGCAGTGACAATATATTACATTTTCCGTAGTGAAAACAGATTAAAAAGGATTAGTGGCCATTGTCGCCGTTGGGGGTCGTAAAAAATATCAGCAAATCCCCACACTACCTACCTACCTACGTTCAAAGCAGGTAAATTCTTTTATGGTACTTACTAACCTAAACATATTTAAGGAAATGTGTGGATAAATACAAGATCATTAGGTTTATTAATTGTCGGTCTTTATAGGAAGATTCGCTGAAGTTATTTTATAAATACAACCTATATGTCCTGTATGTCCTAATATGTCCTGTATGATATTATAGTATTAAGTCATAGTATTAATATGTCTGTATTGGCAGAATATGCCGTAGAAATTTCACATTAGCATGACTATTCGTTTGTTTAGAGGGTCCGCTGTGGTCGTAAAAATTTTACTGTGACAAAAAAGGGGTGCGGCAGGTTTTTCTACTCCTCTCCTCTTTTAAGTTGCTCATTGGGGTCGCGTGGCGAACAATGAATTTTTCTGTAAAGTTTACACACACCTTCTCGTGGTCTTTGCCTAGAAATTTTTTTTGAAATTTTGGTTGAATTACTTGTTATATGACCAGCGCTGAATCTAGTTTTGAACTACGGTCAAGGTATCTACTAATGTTTGTGGCAGTGACGTTAAAACTACTCAAAAATCTCCAAAATTCAAAAAACCCCAGCCCCATTAGTTACCGTCCTGCATTTATATGAGAAATAAAATTCTGTTTTAGCAAGTTTACCACCAGTCCTCCACCTTAAAGGTTTAGAAAGGCGCTTGGGATATGTTTCAAAGAATCTACTTTCCTATCCATTTATTTTTGTGTCGGTTCGACTTTTCAACTGTTCTGTAAAAGAGAGTAATTTCCTTCCTTACACTAAGCATCCTATAATCCTTCCTGCAATCACGAGGAAAATACGACCAGGCGATTTAAGGTCGAAACCACGGAAAAGACACACGAGAAACAATAAACGAAGGGACAGCTCCAATTTAAAATTCGAAACGATGGAGAAGGGAAGGGCCCGTGGGCGGTCTACTGGAACGTCAACGTGGCGATGACGGCGATAAGGGATCCGAGGGGAACTCATCACATATTCACGTCAAAGGAAGTCGGTCGACGTTTGATAAGATGCGACGAACAAGTTATCTCCTAACGACACTTTCAATTCAATAGCCTGGAATTACTAAAGGCATTTTCGATTTGAGTCGAGGTGTAGATTTGTTTATTGGAGGGTGTCGAAAGGTCATTTACGGAGTGCTTCTCGCTTTAGACGACGTCCAACGCATTAAATTAATGAGATATTGTCGCCGACAGGAAAACGGCTCTATGTAGATTGGATTTACTGACGGCACTCAATTAATGAGCAACGAATCGATTGCAGGTAAAAATAGAGACGACGGTTTGAATGGCGGGGGGGACTTCCTATCTCGTGTCATTAAGAACGCCATAAAGACTTTTATTACGTCGTTACTTCCAGAGAAAAATATCTAAGTAGATCTAAAAAAGCCATAAGGGATATTTTGAGCGATGAATGCCAGCTCGGCCACTTCTTTTGGGTCTAAAGATTAAAGCAATTAGGGCTGTTTTCTTAATAATATATAAATTTGTATGGAAACCTACTTTTTGAATCTATTTGCCAGGTTGTAAAGGATTCTCGTGGTTATAAAGTATTCAGGCCTCGCGTCTCTCCGCATCGTCGGGCCTGACGACTCTCTGCAGTCCCTGGTCGAGCTGAAATCCCCCAGACTTCTCGGGGAACGCGAGCCTGGCGATTCTCCGGATTCCCCGGAGGGAATGGGGCCTGTCGATCCTGCGAAGCCCCTGGACGCCCGCGGAGTCTCAGAAAGACGCCGTCATACCTTTATTTTACAGAATGTTATTCTTGTCACTGTTCCATTGTTCGCTGATGTTGGGTTATAATTCATTCAAGATGTTTAATTGGAAGCTAATTGCGTTACGATAAATGACTAATGATCAACCGATTAAAATTTTAGTATAAAATTCGATTTTGTCATTTTGGAAATGTCATTTATTTTGCGAGTGGAGCAATGAGATGCAGTTTACCTTGTCGTACAAGCTGCATGCACATGTAACTTACTTACGAATCCACGTATATCGGAGTCAAAAATCTCGAGCTCGCTCCTGTGATTGCATTTTAATTGCGACACGATGCATTCGGGATATCGGATATCTCCTTCGTCGAGACGTGAGCGAGCCCCCTAAATCACCTGATTATGCAAAATGTATGTAAATACAAAAACGATGGGGTTCCCAGTATATCGACATAAATTTCCCTTGCGAAGCAGCTGCCGCCGGCACTACTTTATACCTTCTGCGGATGCTTAAAGTGAGTGGTTTGGACTGAAATCCAGATAAATTTCCCAATATCGTCGTGTTCATTTTTATACAAAAGTGCCGGTGGCGGTCCCTTTTACCATATTCCGTTACCGCGATAATGCGAGGTTCATTTCTGATGTATTCGTTGAGGAGTAAAGCGGTGACAGGACACCTTCAGGGATTGTCTGATGTTGACGAATTTCGCTCCGACGACAAAATATTCCACAAACGGAAAAAATACACGTACAACCTTCTGGCTTTCTAACTGATCGCTGTATTTGAAGTTTTTATTAAAGGAGTCTGTCTCCTATAAGGATCATAAGGCGAACCTTTACCTTTGTCCACGTGGAAATTTGATAAAAGCAATTGATGTCTAGAAAGTACATGAAATAACTAGTTTGAAAACATCAATTATAATTTTAGGAAATGATCCGTTTAAAAGTTACAGCCTTTTGAAAATGCGATTTTCCATAAGAGGTTAACTGCGTGAAAAATGTAAGCTCACCAAAAAATCACCACTAATCAATGAAAACCCGTAGAAAACGATGTGCGTATTCAATTTTCGCCTTCCATTTACTATTTGAGGAAAAAATTAGTTTTCATCTAATCTCACTTTTCGGCAAACTGCTATTACGTCGACTTCTAACCGATATGGCAAGTATGACACTAATTTTCACATGATATTTCAGGATAACAGAAATAAATTAACAAATTTTTGTGGACATGTCCATTTTCATCGGATTTTCCATTCATTTAACATGGAACATCAAAATAATCGCAGGATTGCCACACGGCGATGGCACTTAAATGGTAGTGGTTAACTGACCGAGGGGAACGCATGGAAAGCATATTAATTTGTAATTCTGTTTGTTTTTCCTTTTAGAAATATTATAAAGTACCAATTCCTGTGTAGAATCTTCCTGAAAGCATAGTTAAGCTAGGCGGTTTGGTTGTTGTTTTTTTTGTAGAAACATTATAAATTACGACATAAACGACATACGAAATAAACGACAACGGTCGTTTAGCTACTACCGTATCACCGTTAAGCCTACCCGCATTCGAAATTTCAAAATGGCGAAGACACGAAAACCTCGCCGTTTATAATCGTTTTTTCACTTATTTCTCCACACTCTTTTCACGAAATTCGAATATCGGCGTAAAGTTGAACAATCAAACTTTATTATTATCGTTAAACCCATGAGAATAACATACGAAAACATTTAAAAATTTTATTTTGAAAACCGCCAAATTAGGCAAAACTTCTTACATTATATTTTTTTCTCTCAAAACCTACTGATTTCTTAAAGTTCAAATGACTTCTACGAGGACCCTAATACTGCCCTCTTTTACTAAAAAAATTGCCATTTTTGAGCTCGGAGTGCCCGAGGAAACTTGTTTACCGACGATCACCGATACCAATCAAGTTTATCAAGTGCACAACATGTCGCTTAATCATGCGCCACATTTAACATTTTGATTAACGTCCGCGGGGCTCAGGGCGCGGCCCCTCAACTTCCAACTACCTCTAATCAATTTTATCAACAGCAACAAGAGTAAAAGAATACGGAAGCGTGCCGTAATTAGTTAGGACAAAGGACCAGTTAATCACCGAAACAAGAGTTTAACCGGCGACGGCGCTCCATAAGTTTCTATATCGCGATTACCGTGGGTAATCGCTTGATTAGTAGGTAACTGTCGGTTTAACTTTCCGTGAACCTGCACACTCCAATTTATCTCGAGCCGGAATAGTTTCAGACTTTCCCGAACAGAAGCGACAGCTCGTTAAGAATCACTAGGAACTATTTTAATCAAAATTTCGTGCAAACGGGGATTCCGCTATGCGAAAATTACCGAATTAGGGTTTCGATTCGGATGTAAATGGGATTCGGGCGATTTTTCGATTTGCTGCTGTGATCTTTTGACGAGGTTTCCGACGGCACGTGACCCTAATTTTACCATCAAGGTTGGATCGTTTGAATTGATTTTTGTCATCTTTATATTGTATGATTTGTAGAAGTAATTTAATAGATCCCCTTACACTTATCATTCTTCACTACCCACAGATAGGGCCTAGTCGGACTGTGTATTTAAAAGAGAATTAAAAACCTTGCTTCTCACTAAAATATCATCGGTTTCAAGGGACTCGAAAACAGACTAATGGGAACTGCTGATGACCGCCCGTTGAAATGCAAGGGATCATTTGTAAGCAACAGGAAGCAAATCGTACCCCGACCCCTGAATATGGCGGAAAATTGATTTTCCAGCGCAGCGGATCCGAAATGCTTGATCAGATAACGAAAAAGGAGCGCTCCTCCCGTCATGAATCACTCGAGGCCCCGGTTTTCCGCCGAAGAGGAGAAAATTTGACGCCTCGCCACTCGTCTTTCTCCCCCGGAAACTTCGACGAACACTTCTACAAACTCTATTACAAAAAAAAAAAAAACGGACAATAGGACAAATTCAATGGGATTTATCGATTTCTAAAAGAACACAACAATCATTTAATTTAGTTGGGAGTTATAGGAAGGACGACATTCTGTCACTGAAGTAGCTCCAAGAGGAATCAATAAGAAAAGTTGAACGTTTATAAAGCTAACTTTTCTTACTGCGACATAACGATGGAATCTCCGGCCATTCATGAAATACAGACCTTAAAAAACCTGTCATCCTTCAAAGCCCTTTGGAGATTTCATTTCTTCAATACGAAATTTCAAAGGGCGCCAGCACAACAAAAGGCACCCAGTATCAACCCTCACAATGGGGCGATTGGCCGAATTTGAAAAACGAATCCCTACTCCACCTCCGTAAAAACTGCCAAAATTACGCTTTACATTTTAGTATACTTACGTAGAGGATTTGATTTTCCGCAATTTCGAAGAACAGAAATCACAGTTTGATGCAAAAAATCACTACATCAATTTTTGGCAAATGTTTGCCTTGATAAATCCAGTTTCCACTGCAAATACTTTCACCACTAAGTTATCCGATCATTTAAATGCTAAAAACTACAAATTCTTTTGAATAAACCCCTTAAAGGTTGCAACACACTATACTTAGTTTTGAATCAGCCCCTTAAAGGGATGCAACACACTATACTTAGTTGTGCGCATTGCTGCGACGCACTAAACAACCTTGAATAAACCGAGAATTTAATATTGAGAGAGAAATTCAAAACGTAATCGCTGATTTCTTACTATATTCATAAGATATTTCAATTGATAATGGATGGGTCTCCTCCTGAATTTTGAAATTCATAGACCTGTAAATAAGTCACAGGTATCAAATCATCTTCCACGAAAGAAAAGTTAGCAAACAATTTAAGGTGAATTTTGATCCTTTACTCAATTTAAGTGATGAAGTCATTGAATTCCAAATTGAATGTTGTGAGAGTTTTATTCAACAAATTGAGCGTAAGGTGAGCAAGATTTAGGAATTTAGGTAAGTTTCTACTTAAATTTAACGTAATATTCTTAGGCGTGAGCACTACAAAGGGCCGTTTAAACAGGACTTAGGAAGTAATAATACTAATTATTTGATAATACGAAGAAAGTAGGTGAATATTGTTCGATACGTGATCCACACAAAACCATAAGCGATGATTGGTAGGAATGGATAAATGTGTTTACCGAACCGTGACGCCACGCAGGGCTCTGATTGGTGTTGGAGATCACGTGACAAAACAAATTTGATTTTAGGTACTTTCACAACGTCGAAAAGCAAAATTCAGTTGGTCTTTTGTTACTATTATAATGAAAAACTGACCACCTGGGGAAATACTTTAGGTCGATTAATCCATTATTAAATTTCAAATTGTACCACGTGTTGATGTGTATAACAGTGGATTCGCAGACATCAAATAAAGCGAAACTTTTAATTGGAAAACAAAGCTGCAAGGTACGCTCGAGAAAGAAATTAATTAATTCACCGAAACTTTACAAGAAACAAGCAACAAGTTTGGAGTAGATAATGCTTACCCAAGGCACAAAAACATCTGAGGTTAAACTTTATTACAAAAGTAATTTGATACGCCCATCAACTTCCAATTTATTAAATACCGTCTGATTAAATCCACTAACCTGCTTCTGTATTAGATTTCAAAAACGTAAATCGAAATTTTCCTCGTTCTTATTTAGAATATCCTTTGTTAAGGAACGTATTGTATAGAAGCAAATGATAATCTAAGGCATCTAAGCGGCGCTTCTAAGATTAAGTAGGGTTCAGCTGTCGAGGATAACATCCAAGAGATGGGAGATGTACTTGTGAATCCCTAAAACTATTATCTTTAACCGGTGGAATAATATGCCTACTTTGTGCTCTCAACAACTCACATACATAATAAAAGAGGTTATTAGCATCCATTTTCAGTTATTAGAACTTCGACTAATTAAAATTTAATCACTGCGAAGAATCTGATGAGTACTTCGTAAATTTAAGGTCATATGCACAATTTAGTTATTGGTAATTACTTTATAATTGTAATTACTTCGAAATACGTCCAGTTATTTACCCAATACATCCAATTTAAATTCATATGGAAATGTATGGATCGACAGACGAAGGTTAGAAAAACCTATTAACATAGGAGCGAGTACATTTCCTGGTGGGAATTTTTCGATACATCCAGCTAATAACGTTGCATCCATCTGCATCAGTAAGAATGAGTATTGATTTTCGCCTATCTATAGTCATTACTGTGATAGATTATCGTTCCAACTCGTATCCCTAGAAAGGTAACATTGATAATTTATTTTAAATTTTGAGAAATAAGAGCTTTCGCAGGTAACAAATTAATGAAAAAGTTCCCATATATTTTTTAAATTTATGGGATATTCATCTGCTGTTTCGCAACTTTGACAGTAAGTAACGTGAAGTTAACTTTTTAAGCGATTTTCCTACTCGTAATTTTTCTCTGGACATTGTTCTAGACAGTGATTGATTAAGTAATTATCAATCTGTTGCGTAGGAGGCGAAGCGACTTTACTCAAAGTGGAACTTTATGTACTTACACGATATTTCAGATTTGTTTCTTTTGAACTGTACTAATAGCCCGGTTTATAAGCGTTTTTTTTTTGTAGATTAAATTAATCAGCAGACGAACCAAAAATTTTGTTTAAAATGGATCAAAGATGATAAAAACCTAATATCTAGACAAATCTGAACTTTTGCGTTATTATTTTTTAAATTAAAATGAAAAATAGGTCGTTTTTCCGTTATAGTGGGAAAATTACTGAAGGACATGCCATATGTTGTACAGACGCTTTGTAAAGAATCAAAAGACCTTCAAAATGAGCGTTTCCAGAAGGTAATCCGAGTATTTTTCACCAAGAAAACTTGGAAAAACCGTTAAAATGTACCCTTTGTCAAAAATTCACAGCTTTGACCAGTTTAAAACTATAGCGCTAATTTTGCGTGAAATGTTAAGTTATTGTGTCCACTCTGAGCGTGCAAAAGTTGAAGGCTGTGGAATGAATAGTTTTTGCACAATTACTTTATTAACAATATACACCGAAATTTTTCAAAATCCGGCGTATTAACTGAGGTGGGCCGATTTTCATTTTTCAAATGTTTTTTGAAAAAGGATATCAAAACCTACAACTTGGCTATCATGGATTTTCATATACATTTTGAGAAAAGTGCGAAAAATGGCCTCAAACATTGCTCGAAACGCGCGATTTCCTCTTTCGAGCTGAGTGGTGGGGGGCTTCAAGCAACATAAAACAGTATACCTGCGCCAAATCATAACCTGAAAACCCTGAAACATTTTGCTGAAGATACTAAAATTTACGTAGGTGGATTTGCTATAGCAACAAAATATTCTGGTAATACTTAGTGAAGTAATTGCTATCTATTTGTATTTGTGTCATTTACAGTATGATGTAACCTCTTATTTCGTCAAATTTGTCGTATTAGTGGATACTTTAGTGCTTTTTTTTCATAGTAGCAATGAGGTAAAAAGTTGTCTGTTGTCATAAAAGAATTCTGCCAAATGTCACTTTGCTATAGTTAAAATGAACCGCTTCTACACGTGAAATTCATTTAGGTTTCATTAGTACAAGGAAGCCACTGCCGTGGGAGCGCCTGGGGCGATTTTATACGTTTTATGTACACATAAGTCTTTTTTCCTCTGGGACGTCTAATAAACTGCCTGTTGAATATGAAATAGGGAAAGGAAGTTTTCCCTCTGTCCGCGTCGAAATTACAATTTAATTTTGGAATATTTTAGGGCACAGAAAGCGTACTTTATGCAAATTTTCATAAAAAAATCATCGTAGGGAGGACTACCTCGACGCAATTTTTCGTGAAAAATTCCATTTTTGTCGTCCTTACTATAATAAAAACCTGTTTATCCCACGTCAGATTTCACGACGAGGGACGAAGAGAATTCCGTTTCCTTAATATAATCCAGATACCGGTTCCTTAAAAGTTTCAGGAAACGTGAATGTCCTCCCTATTTTCCCCGCACGAAATGTTAAAAAAACACTCGAACGAACCTTTGATGTTTATGGCGAAGGCGCCTCTAGGTGAAAAGTGTTTAAAAGCAAATCCCACAGGGGAGGTTTAGGGGATTAAAAGCTGCCCCTGTAAAAAAATACAAGTCCGTTTCGCCGCAGGTTATCAAATCGATATGCGGACACACATGAAATCAAAATGGAACAAGATTGCAATTTTCAACAGTGGCGTGCATTTTTCATTCACGGATTTCAATCGTAACTATCAACATTTACGCGTAGGGAACTGCATTAGGCGCGATATGCACGGAACTTGGTAAGCTCTTGAACGAACCTAATCACTGGGACAAATACACACAACATGTACAAACATACAACTAATATTAGCACGCTGCTGCTCGCATGGTCGTAAATGCTGCATTAACTTAACATGCGCATTAATAATCAACAAGGGACTCAAATTGGTTTATCCGCATGTTTCCTTGATATTAGAATAATTGCAGTTAATGTCGTGTGATTTAATAGATGATAGACACTGGATTATATCATCAGCAGTTTACTGGTGCATAACTTCTTATCTTAACAACTGTTTCTTGTGTATATAATACATATTAGGCAACTGAATTAAATTTAAATCTATTGACTTCATATTTTTGGACCTGGAAAGACAATACTATCTGGACAAATATGCCTGCAAAATGCGTTATCAAAGTATTCAAAATATTTTCGAATATTTGGCGAATGCGCTTGTATTTTGTCAATTTACTACTCCAGAGCTTCGTTAAGCTAAAAATCCTTAAGGATAAGCGGTTGTAAAATTGACAAGGTATTATTATGGCGACAACGGAAACTGGGTATGTTCCTTATTATTTTCAGCCACGACTCTCACTAATCGGGACTCTCACAATTGACTCCCACTAGTTGAGACTCTCAATTATTCAATTACATAAACATATTTATCCAATTTTGTATTTGTACAATCTTTTAATGATACAATTTGTATGATTGTGGCTTCCCCCTCCCCCTTTTCTTGACTGAATATTTTGATCCAAGACGAGTGTTTTATTTACTCCCTAATTAGACACAGAAACAAAAACATTTGCGACGTAACAATTTATAATCACAACTTCTTACCCCATCTCGTTACGATTTTCCAAGAACATCCCATCCAAAAATACCTTACACTTATAACAAACAAAATTCTTCCTAAATTTTCTCATGCCATTAAATTCATTTCCCTTTGATCGATCCGAATGAGATACGCTTGTATGGTTGAATATAAAAGTTTCCAAATTATTTTCGATCATTCGATACTTTTCGAAACAATTTTAATGATTCTGCTCGTTCCTAATTTCGACCGCTTTGCGTAACGAAAACATCGCGCGGTTCGGCAATTATGTACGTTGTAGCAATCCTTCAGGTTAATTGAGGGGCGTACGCAAAAGAGTATCGTCGATATAGTTAAATTTAAAGGAGGATATGAAGTGGTGAACACCATCATTGGAATTTCCTCTTGGTATATGCTGTGGAAATGCAAGTATCCTGTGTAATTAAATGTTTTATTTGGATTTTGTACGGGCTAGTTAAAAGGTAGCTAACTAGCTAACTAAAGGTAGTAAGAAAGGAAACATTAGAAAAATACTGTCACGAGCCGGGGCGTCTTGAGGTCCTGAGTCACGGCTGCGTGAGGTAAGGGGTCGGTAGCTACGGGGGTAGAGCTTGCTATTAACGAAGACAGGTTAGAACAAAACAGAGAAAAAAAGGTTTTATTCTCCACAAACGGGGAATCTAAAGATGGGTCAGGTTGGCACAAAAAACGAAAATAAATCACAATAATAAAGATGGGGGGCACAGCGAATCCCAAAAAGGCTGGAGCGTGAGAGGTAAGGGAGGTAACTTACAGGGTTGCCTGTCGTCCGGATTTTCGGGGTTCCATAACGGAGGGCCTCTTGACAGGGTGGTTGGAAGGCTCTTCTTCGGGCGTCCGGCTGGGGTTCTGGAGACTTCGACGAACCAGCATAGTCTCCGCTCGAGGCTCTTTCTGCTCTCCTCTTCGACCGGCCATCCGGCTGGTCCCTTCAGGGACGGCCCTCTTCCGGGCGGCCCCTTGGACAGCACTTGTCCAAGCTCGTACGTCGGGACCCCACTGGTCCTCTCTACTAACTTCCTCCTTCTATTTATGTTCGGTTTTTGTTTTGCTTATACTTTGTTTTGTTAAACACTCTCGCTTTCTTTTGTCGTACTTCACACGAACTGACCGTGGCCTCGGGCCGTGTCCTAAATCTTTGTTTTTTATTTGTGGTCGTCGAAGTCTCATGTTCGTGACAATACTTTAAAGCAATTGCCATACTACTCAAATTAAGTCGGTATTAGTCAAAACGTTTCCATCATCAACGGTATTTTCTCTAACATTTTTTTCTCGTTTTGGAGATGACAGCCACAGGGAAAGGATGAATCACGCCCGGCTCCCCCCGGAAGAACGCGGGAGAGACAGAGCGAGAGATAATTATCCGGGCCGATGCGTATTACTTAATGGTTGCCTAATTTGTGCTTGTGTTAACTACTGCCGATAAATCCGGAGGCGTTATATAAATCCTTCGGAACGTCGGGAACACCGCCTCGTAAATTTCGCGCGAACGTCTTTTATGATACCTTCGCCTGGCAGTCGGGCGCCGCCGTTGGTAATGCAATAGTTCGTTCCCACATTGTGTTAAAAATTGCTCCTGCTACATTTTATCGACGAGGGGGAGGCGAGCGGCTACACGCAAAACGGGATCGGGATGAAAACGACGCACGAGTTATATCAACTAAAAACAAAGGATTAATATAAAGAACAGTAAAGCACCGAGTCAGCAGATAAATCCTATAAAAACAACACGCAGCAGAACAGCAGTAGTCAGTCGCACACAGTCAGTCACCGTCAGACTGTCAGTCAGTCCCGAGTCATCAGTTGGTCAACGTCGGTCCTTCGCATTTTATATTGTATATTAAATCTTTAGTTAGTGTATTAGTAATAAAGTTAAGTTTTTAAAAACGATAGTTTCCAAAGCGGAACTAAAACTCACGTTAAGAACAGTGAATTTTGGCTCAGCCATTAAGGTTCGTTTAGTTGTGCGTTTAGTTCGATACCTCCTTACTACTGAAGTTCAATACTATGTAGTTAGGTTCGATACAAATTTTCAAATTTGTATCTACATTCAGCCTGTTTCACAACTAGAGTTTTTAAGTAATCAAATTAATTTTACTTATCTATTAATGTTTTTAATGAAAATTATTCATAGTGGCAGATTGCCGGTACTTTAAAAATAAAACTATCGACTGACTGTGTTTTAATGAACGTACGTCGATTTTAGAGTGCCTCTAGCGCGCTTTTGACGTGATATGTGCGTAATTAAGTGCTTGTTTGATGTGTCTGTGGTACGTTTTCCCCGGAAAAACAAAATAACAAGCGATAGAAAGTTTGCATTTAGGCATAAGCTTTTACTAAAATCGATAAAAGACTAGTTTCTTGCTATTTTTGAGTTCTCTGAAAATTTCGCCATTTACGTTAATAATAGTTTATATGGAACTAAATTCCTACCTATATAGCCCAGTTCATAGAGCAAAAGCTCTATATAAGCTTATAAAGCTTCATGCAGCATAAAATAGTAGACCTTCGTCCACCATTCAGTTCGAGAGGCGAAATCCTGCGTTTCGCGCAAAGTTCGAGGCCATTTTTCTCACTTTTCTCTAAACCTGTATGAAAATCCAAGATAGCAAAGTTGTAAGTTTTGATGCCCTCTTTTAAAAGCCGTTTAAAAAATTAAAATCGGCCGATCTCAGTTAATACGCCGAATTTTGCAAAATTTAGATGTTTATTGTTAATAAAGTAATTGTGCAAAAACTATTCATCTGATAGCATCCAATTTTTTCATGCTTAAAGTAGACACAATTATCTAACATTTCATGCAAAATTAGGGCTTCAGCTTTAAACTGGGCCAAGCTATGAATCTTCGAAAAACGGTCCATTTTAACGGTTTTTTTCTAAGTTTTCTCGCTGAAAAATGCTCCGATCATCTTTTAGAAACGCTCATTTTGAAGGTCTTTTAATTCTCTACAAATCATCTGTACGACCTATTGCATTTCCGTCAATAATTTTTAAAAAGTTAGCTCAAATTTGTCTAGATTTTGGATTTTTTTACCCTTGATACATTTCAAATCAAGTTTTTGGGCCGTCCGCTGTCTAATTTTATCTACCCAAAAAACCTCTACAAACCGGGCCAACATAAGAAATTAAATCTATGGTCAATTTACTTTCTTGATGCACGTTTTGAGTAAATTTAAACCTATTCTTATGGCACCCAACCAATGAAGGACCCAATTGAGTTGAGGCAAGAAAAGTAAACAATACATTCTATTTATTATTGTATTTCTAAATTGAGTTTTTTCGCCTAAAACGCATTAAATTTTTGGTTTTTAAACCCATTTCAATTAGTTTGTTTGATTATTTTCTAAAATTCATTTTAAAACCTTTCGTAAATGTGGAAAGTTACACAAACAAAATGTTTAGACAAGACGTCCAAATGCAGGCCCTTTGAATTTTCCCCTATATTTTAATAACACCCACTGTAATGTTTAAACTAATATGAATTCCATTTACAGTGTAAGTGAGATCACCTGAAAATCCATACAGAGCATGTAGAGAAATGCTTGTCTTATTGGGTCGCAAATATAATGGAAAGTGTATATATTTTTTCATTTGACGAGAAAACTACCAAATTTTTCACAAATATTTTGATGAAATTGACATATTCTTTAAAAAGCTCAATAGCTTATACAACAAGCGTCCTCAGGACAACCCTAATTTCATACGTGAGAACAATTGCAATCACTAACAACTTTATTTCAGTGTAGAAAAACGGAAACTTTCCACCAGAAAGGGCATCGTAAGATCTTTTCAGGACACTTCTATCTATTGTTTTGTGTAAAAGACATGAGTTGTAGGAACTGATGGTCTTTAAAGGCAATCGCGTTCACTGAAACGTCCTTTCCAGATATCGCCTTTTACGACGCTTATTTCACATTAGAACAGGTACATCAGGTTTCCCTCTAACGCTATGCAAATGCTAGAGGCAAAAACAAGGCGACTAGAGTGTAGAATTTTGGAAAATTTCATGTGAAGATCCTCAATGAATTAATGAAGTATTTAGATAAAAAACGAATACATCTACAGACTTCAACAAAGAGGTGTACAAACCGGACGGGAGTATGTACATAAGATCAATTTTAAACTAGTGCAAAGCGTGAAATTACTATTCTCATAGAGTAAAACTAAATGCAAACATTAGTAAAACAGTTTGCGGTTCGTTAGAAAGGATAAATCCGAGGATACCTCCGTCGGCTCGAAATTTAATTAATAACATGGCGCGATACCGCTGAATATTCACTAGGCTCGGAACAATTCGTGGACACTTAATTGGGCGGGTATGAATACATATATTCTACATGTAAGTCAAATAACTGGCTCAGCTAACTCGTCAATTACATAGTGAGAACATGGCGTAGAGGAAAAATAATCCCATGGCACGATACTGCCTGGTTGTACGGTATTTAATGAAGGACACGAAAATAGGTTGCCGAAGTCGGTAGTAAACTTGTAACTTCTGACTAACTGACACGTTATAAGCTTACTTTAATGAGACCAGAGAGAATTTTGTAATTAATCTACCCAGCGGCGTAACAAGGAAGCAATATATGTTGAAAACTCCGGTCGGGCCCCAATACAAATTTGTATCTCTGAGTCCCTTTGGCAATATGGCCTTACAAGGAAATCTCTGTTTCTGAAATGACGAAACTTTTCTATTTTAATTCCAAACGTTAATCACCCCCTACGAGGCAACCGCGGAGCGCATGGTCCACTAGAATCAAAAATAATGTCTATTAAGCCAGGTCATCCATTTCATAATATGCATTCTTTATAACACTATATTTTATTGCTAAGCCAAAAACGATTTTATTGATCCACCCCTTTCCGAGATAAAGGGGATAATCTGACTTATTACTTAAGGCACGTGACCCCCACCTATATCTCTGGAACCAATGAAGATGCAGCATTTACCAAACGTCATATTTTATTGATGACGATATAGGCAAATTGCGATTTCTCAAAATCACCCCTTCAACCCCTAGCAGATTTCTCGCCCCCGAAGTATCTCGGAAAACATTTTCTTTGCAAATCAAATCATTTTGTTTACAGGACTTTTGAAGTTAATTGAGCAGTTCATTTTAACTAAAAATTAATATTTTTTTAACACAAAATTATTTAACTTCCTATTTTTCTAAACCATTTATAATTCATCTCAATTTACTTCTTTTGTCGATTAATACTCTTAAACTATTTCCATTAAATGCCATGAAATTACTTTAAAAAAATTCCTTTCAGAAGTTACAATTAGTGGCCAAGTGAATGTATTTCATCAAAATTATATTTTTTTTTGTTTTATAAAATTCTGTAGAATTTTGTACATAATTTGTTTATTTTTTCAATGACATATTTCACTTTTTGAAATTATTTTGATCAAAATTATTTGGCTAGGTAATTACTTAACCTTAATTTGTAAACTACGTAAAATTAACAGAAAAGTCTAATTGTCAGTATATTTGAAAAATTACTATAATTTTTCATAGATCCATCACAGGTACAAAAGTAAAAATCAGCACTAATGAAAAGTCAAATCATTCAAAATATAAGTTAACAGTAAGTATAAAACGACAATCCCTTATATTCTTTTTAACAAAACCATTAAAGTGATTAATCAAAAAATTCTATTATCTATGATTAAATATTTTGTTTTCAAATTAGGAGGATTTGTTTGAAAGTTTTAGAAAAATAAATATTCTTGCTTTTCATGACCCTCGATAAATCAATGATACTTTTATAGAATCAACCTTATTTTACTTTTGTTTTTAATTAATAATTTTATTAAAGAAATGAAATTATCTATTTTGATCCGAATCTAAAAGGATTTTCCTTTGAGAAAACAAATATATGAATGTTTATTATAATACTACAAATTATATTTTCTTTCAATATATTGGTGCCAATAAGTAAATTTCTGCAAATTTATTAAATATGACTTAAATCTTAAAATTACTTTAAGAAATGCACAAAAATTACATTTCAAAATATCTCAAATATTTATACTGTGCAATAAAATTTTTCAAAACAAAAAATACTTATCTCATAGTCTAGTAAACTTGTATATAAATGGTTGGTGTAAAGTTTGGTTTGCAAAGAAAATGTTTTCCGAGATGCTTCGGGAGGGGGGGGGTGGCGAGTGGTAATTTTGGAAAATAGCAATTTGCCTACATCGTCGCAATGAATTAGCAATAAAATCTGACGTTTGGTAAATGTTTGCATCTTCATTGGTTCCAGAGACGTAAGTGTAGGTGACCTGACTTAAGTATTAAGCCAGATCTCCTTTATCTCGGAAAGGGGTGGAGCAATAAATTCGTTTTTGGCTTAGCAATAAAATATAATGCTATAGAGAATGCGGACTTACGAAATGGATGACCCGGCTTAATAGAGATTCAAAAATAAGCCTCGCTCATCGAATATACTTATTAACACTTATGAACATAGCATACCTTTATATTTCCACACATATCCACGAATATTTCAATATTTCCCTCTGCATCCGCGAAACATTTAATGAACCCCCTCGAAGCTCAATGGCGCCTCAAAATCGTCCGTTCAAAGCGCTACTTCCTGCAATCATGGTCCCATTATCGAGAACGAGACCTTTACCATTATTCCAGGTTTCCCGTTTTTATTAGCTGCGCGCTGGCATATCTGCCTCCGTCTCCCGTTAAAGCGTTCCTCTCTTCAATTACGGGCCCCCGGAAAATGAGGTGCATTCGAGATTGCGCCCTCGAAGCTATTATAAGGTCAGGCAATATCCATCCGGTAGGGAGTAAACGAAAATAAACTACGGGGACCTTACGGGAATGTTGCGGATCAAAATGGATCGGCGCTATCGATGCGATCGATTATATTAGCCCGGAAGAGTATTTAACATTTTATAGTCTATTTAAACTCGCGTTTAGTCAATGGAAAGGTTTCATGTCGTCTAATCGTATGAAAAAAAATTATCACGTAATAAAAGGTCTTGCGAAAAATTATTTCCCGCGTTTTTAATCTCATATATAATCAACATTCTTTTAATTACTACAGGGTCACCATAAAAAAATGTACGTAGGTAAGTTTTACAAATAGCGTTACGTGACAGGTTTAATGTGATATTTCAAATGATAAAATCGGTTGGACTAGCTATTAGGACGAAAAAAAATCAAAATTTATGCGCTACACCGTACACGTTATTCATACACAGGTACGTTTATTTCGTTCGAAGGGGCACCGTAAGAATATTTAAGACCGTTAAATATGCATCTTGCATGTCGCGAATAAATTCAGGTTCTTTTGCCTCATCCGACCCCTGCGACAGAGCAGCCCATTTATTAAGGGCCAATTTGCTGAAAATGCTCACGAAACAGTGAAGCCTCGAAAATAACTCGAGACGTTTCTTCGCAGAAGAACTGAAGCTCAACAGTAACTACGATATTCCCGAGACGGTAGAAACGTAGTTCGTAAAATAACGGGAGGGAAGGTAAAGCGACAGTAAAGAGACAAAGGCGTACTTCATATATCAGCAAAGCAAGTACGAATATAAAGGCGAAAGAGACACGGTCGGACGGGGGAGTGGCCGGCCTGAGAATTTTCCAGCCTTCGCGAATTCAAATCGCGCATTTTCCGACCGCACCGTACTATTGAGAGTTTACATTGAACTACTCACCAATGAAACAGTAAAGTCTCGAAACTAACTCGAGACGTTTCTTTACAGAAGAAGCTCAACAGTAACTGCGATATTCCCGAGATTGTAAAATAACGGGACGGGAGGTAAAGCGACAGTAAAGGGACAAAGGCGTACTTCACGTATCAGCAAAGCAAGTACGAATATAAATAGAAAAGGGAAAGGCGAGAGAGACATGGTAGGGTGGGGGAATGGCCGACTTGAGAAGGTACTCTGCCGGCGAGGAGACCGAGAAAAACATAGAAAAAAATAAGATCCACAGGATCATTCCCCCAATGAAACTTTTAATCCCATTTATATTTTCTTTGTGATGCAGAAGTTTACACATTTACTCGAAATTTTAATCAACAGTGCCTGTGTGTTTCGCAATCAACACCGATCTAATTAACTGTGTTAATGAAAGGTATTGATTATTAATACGTTTGCAAACGCTTGTGTTTTGAATTCATTTCGATAAAATGTTTTGAAATAATTCAATTCGACTCTGTACTTTTGCACAAACCAACATTATTACGCCCAGAATATTTTTGTATTTTCCTTGCACATTAATTTTTTTACACGTGACTCACAACCTTGATACATTTGTTAAGTATAGGTCTTTCATGTACAAATCTAGTCAAGAGTCAAATAATTTTTTTTGGGTAGGTAAATTGAGTCATCAAAACAGTGTTACTACGACTGACCAATTACGTCGTTTCTGTGATACACCAACATAGCATTAAACTACGATTAGGTGGCGTCTAGAAATGATTATGAATAACAGCGACCTGCCAAGAAATAGTACGTATGCCACAATTTGCGTTATTATTTCTCACGATTTTTCTACTTCACGTCCACCCAAGCCGGTAATCTCGAAAAGACATCTCATTTCGTTTACTTGTCCCCCGAGACCCGAGCGTATAAGCTAGTTTTAATATTTTTATTTCCGTATTACTCCCTCGCCCCATTTTTAGTCCGCTTTTTCCTTTGTCACGATATAACTCTATAAATATAGCGAGCGCGTGATTACCTTCCCGAGCTATTCTATTTTGGATGGGGGAGGAATGAGCTAGAGATCGGGATAAAATCGGCTGATCCCCATGTAATATCTTTTGGGGGGGTGTGTTGAAAAATGTACTCCGGGATTTATTATATATCGTGGAAAATTGGTGGTGTGGTAGAAAAAAGGGGTGTTTGAAGAGAAACTGTCGTCAATACAACTAGGGTTAGAAAAACCATGTATTTCTTGGTCAACTAATGTAGAACAACGAATCTACCTTCTATAACTTTACTGAACCACTTGCTGGGGAAGCAGACTTTGAAGAAAGGGTTAGAAAATCAGTAATTATTATTGGAGCTGCAGAGCCCACCGTACGTTGCTGATTGCACATATGCAAACCTAGTATTTCACTTATCATACCAGTTCCAAAAACAAAATTAAGTTATATTCAATATTTTTAACGAAAATGCCATTTTTACTGATTTTCTCCGATGTTCAAAGCAACTACAATGTAGCACCTTTTGTCCTAACAAAGTATCAGGGAGTTCCTCCCTGGACCCTTCGACCCCTCCTGTCAATGCCAACTCTGTGACTGGAGAATTCTCCCCCAGAGAAGGTGAATTCCTACTTTCCCCGAAAATCCACGAGTTTCCCGACCCTCGAGCATTCAGATCCCGCATTTTCCGACCGCGCCGCACTACTGAGAGTTTAGTCAATTCAACCCGAGCGGCGCTGGAAGAATGGGCGAATTTTCCGACCTTCGCGAATTCAGATCGCGCATTTTCCGACCGAACCGTACTTATTTGATTTCAACAGTTTGTCCATCACACGCTACTAATAAATTTGTAAATTTTCCGACCGATGCTAAAGACCTGTACGTATGCTTTGCAAATATTACTAATTTGGCGTCTGCTTTAATGCTCACGACCACATTATTGCTCCGATTAACACGCTGGTATATTTTGCTTTGACATGATCCCCATTTCAGATAGTTAGTAATTTTACCGCTTTGATAATAACATTTGCTTGCTTCAGTAGCATGTACGTAAGGACTATATGTCCATTTTTTAACTTAACGCAAATACTGCTGTACGTACACCACCATTACTGTCATGAATATCTCTAGATTAGACATTGATATCCCTTACTGAGCCCCTTACATCCATTACTACTTATTTTTAGTACCCTGATAACCGAACTAGCATCTATTTAGAGAAGTAATGATCTTTTCGTTGAAGTCGTCTTACCGAATCCCATTTGAAAAGAAACCCTTCCACTTGTCGACGATAAACATTCTGGACACTTTTCCTACTAATGTGACTGTAGCCTTCATCATATAAGAAGCAGAATTATAAATTTGAACATTGTTGATGTAGAGCTAAAATCCTGATTACTTTTAAACACTTTCCTGGATTTTTATGGCACTTTCACTACATATAAAATTTCCAGAAATATTTCAAAACTTCTCTCATTGTTTCCACAACCCCGGACTTTTGTTCCCATTTTCTGCCCGAGGCGAAGCCGAAATAATGGCGAAAGTGTCCAGTATATTATCGTTCGATTTTTCTCGGGCAATTGACGTGACAAGTATATAATTTATCGAGGTAACGAATGACCGCTTTTTTTTGTTATCTACCGCTTTATTTCTCTACCACTGCCACTATTCACTCTCGCTTCCTTCACCGAAAAGTTTATCGCAAAAAAGTTCCACTGACCCGAATCCATCAATCTTGCTTTCCACCCGGAACGGAAGCCGAAAACGAACAGGTGGTTAACATTTTTATCTCCGCTAAGAAACGGCTGCTTTATTGAATTCCCGGACCGGGCAAAGGCCGATATTATCGATTAAGGAATCATCGAGGGGGAAGGTCCGGCAAATTATATCGCTGATTGCCAATAAGCCGAAATCCGCAATCAGGGCGTTAGTGGATCATTTGAATATGTACGAATAACCTTAATTCGATGGCGGTAGGAACGAACACTCGATGGATCAGCCGAATGAATCGCACAAATGAAAAAATGGGAAAAAGATATTTCTGGCACAGTGAATCCTTAGGGCTAAAGCATGAGGGGCGAGGGCGGCGACATAAATGCCAGGGTCGCGTGAGGTGCGAGGCGGGTCGGAGAACATCTTCGCCGACAGAGTAACTTCTCAGGCCGGCCACTGTATCAAAACATTTGGCACCTTGACAGTCAACGCGTTAATAAAAGTTCATACCACTTCACCTCGACCTGAGCTGTGATCTCGTTTCTTTTGTATGTGAGTTGAGGAAATCTCGTGGTTTCAATTCAATGATGCAAGAAATTTAATTCATCCGGAAAATGACGCGAAAATTCGATCGATCCACTTATTCTCCATGCTTATCTTACCACCTGATTAAAGTATTTGGTTAAACAAAGGGATTCTAAGCTAATAAACACTTTAGTGTTATTTAGTGTTGTTTTACAACGCGAGAAGCTATAAATCTTTAAGCACTCCTCCATAAGTTCGCAATAACCCGGGAGCTAAAATTTATATTCTGAATATAATGGTCCGTCTTGTCATCTCATGCAATGCATAACCGGCGAAATTTATATCTATAACGGAAGGTGGCCATAAATAAAACGATAGACGTAACAATAAAGCTAATACACAGTGATGTTCCATGAATAATGGATAACGTTTTAACTAAGGTCGTTTTGACACCGCATTTTCACGCAGGTGTAGTAAAAGCTTTATAGTTTTATAGATTTTTCATCGTAACTCATAGAAAATATTTGAAGGGGGTTACAAGAGGAAGGGTGAAAATGAGGTAGAAACTTGAGAAAAACATTGCAAGAGATAAGAGTTTGGAGGCCAGATAAACACGGAGTAATGGTCGAAACAGTAATGGCGAATTATATAACCGATAACAGGTGCTAAAGCTAGTTGCTTCTAACCATCAAATCGAAAGTGATGAGCTAGGGCAGTGAAGAAGGGTGATGACTATGAAAGAAGCTTAAAATTCATCATATTATACTTTGTCATGTCCAATTGTTTATAACACATTATCACACCTCTGTTAAAGTCCTTGAGAAAATTCACAGATGGCCCCAGATTTGAAGTTCCGCCATTGCCCGAGCTCGCTATCCATTTTTTTAGAACTGACACTGTAAGGCTAAAGTCGCAGAAACCATGAGAAGAAATTTGCTGAAAATCTAACCTAAATTATCGAAGGATTCGAATTGGCGATCAAACCATGGAAAATTTTGAACCATTTTCGCACTAGACAAAGTGGATGTCCATTTCCAATGCATAATGCCATTTATGCGATTGTGGAGTCCTCCAAGCCGTGCGCCACTGAGGATGATTGACCCTGGCTCGAAATCGAAGGAGGAATACAAGGATTTTATCCCTGTGCAAATCAGGATCGATGATTAATATCTAATGCTTGTCTGGATATGACGACTTCCTTTCTGTAACCACGTCTAGTGATTGTACCCATAAGCCCATAAATCTGATCCTATCACACAAAACAGGTAATTTGCGACACCACAAAAGCATCAACTTCCATCTAGTCCGTAGGATTTTTATGAGGAACCTTGCCACTCGATCAAACGACCACCAGAGACGTCGTCAGACCCGTCGATCCTCGAGCCAGAACTCCCACGGGAGTTCTTCCCCGAAATGATAAATATCATTTCCGCGTCCTAGCTTCAACAGGTTGAAACTCTCACCGAAGCCTCCTCATTACGCCCCACCTGAAACGACCGACGTATGCGGAATTCGGGAACACCTGGGCTAAAGTAGACTCCAAAACGATGCGTTGCTCCGTAACCTTTCGCACGTCACACTGTACATCGGGATCGATACTCGACGTTGCCAGGAGGTGTAGCGTTGTATTGTGAAGTTTGTCTCGAGAGGATTCCGTTTTGACTGAATAACTGCCACTCATCCTGCTACGTTACCAGACGTGCATGTACATGGCAATTTATTGAAACGGGAGCTTAAATGGGGGTTCATTTCGAAGTTATTTGTTTAAGCCCCTTGAATCGAGTCAACGTGTGAAGGTGTTTTCTTAGCTTGTTTCAATATGCCTCGAGCTCTATATTTCTAGTCTAACGCAATGTTTGATTACGATGGTCGAGTGTGGTATATTACTAATGATTTCTTAGCAAAGTTATGGGAAAATTCATGGTAAGTGTCTTCCATGAAATAGAAGTTCCATATATATGAAATATATTTTTGTAAAAAGAGAGCTGCGAAAAATCGTCACCTTAAATTTTATTCAAAGCAGTACGTCTCTGATTTCGTACACACTAAAAGTCCTCTCTCTAATTTCTAGCCACATTTTCCGTTGGGTGCCTTACCGTAAAGCGATTGAGAGTACCAAGGGAATACGTTTCAACTGAGATGCGAAGTATGAGGTTTACGCATTTACGGGGTAAATTACGTCGCTTTAATTATGCACTTTATATTACTGCTGACGGTTGTCCCTCGTGGCTTCGCTCGCTCCTTCAATTAATAACAGCAACATAATTTCCAAATACAAAGATTACTTGAAGAATATTTTTTCCTAGGTCAAATACCCATTTGTACCAATTTACATTACGGTATAAAAGTCGATATGCTGCAGCGCCATCTGGTGGTGAGTAATAGTGTTAATATCACGAAAATATTCTCTGTATTCGAATATCTATTTATCAGAAGTTGATGTATTGCAGCTTCATCTTTTGGCGATTTAGAATAAAGTGGATAACGAGAAAATACTCTCCGTGCTTCTGTATGAAAATGAAATTTTCTTAGTATTCTGTCAAAGTGTCGAAGTCTATTAAATTGGTACATGCACCAACTTCACTTTTATATATTAGAATTAGGCCTGGCGAATTGGCATAATTTCAAAGAGTGATGTGATAGAATATTTTCTACTTAAAACCTGTAAGAATAACTGAGGTGACTATTGAAGTGCAACTCAATTCTAACTGGAGCACAACATGTTTACAGGGTCGACAAAAACCCAACATAAACATCTCTCACTTACATTTTAGTTGCAATGATCTTGACAAAACGCGGACGCAAGCCATATACGCTATGCCTAATTTTTCTTGTCTTTTACTTTTTAATGGAATTTAGGAGACCAAGTTCAGGGGTTTGTATGATTCTTCTTTTTCAGTTAGCCAGCCAATGGGATCACATTCTATGTGTAGAGAAAAATAGTTAACTGTAGAGAGGTGCAGAAAAATATTTAAACAAATATTTTCCATATTATATAGAAAAGTCCACAGTGATGGATCATTTATTGAAGGATTTTAAAGGAAATTATTAAAGGAACATCATTTTTGTTCCCTTAACGACAACTTTCATTATGGAAGTTTGCCGGATTTCTCGTATACATTATAAAGCACTCGCAAGCCTTTTGATCAAGTATCACCCAAACCGCAACTGATTTCGAGGGAAAACCCCAAACAAACCTTAACCCACAATTCAATTTCTTTTTCAAAATCCCTTACAATCCCGCCAATTCCGGCAACGGTGCCGCCGCGAATGGGGAGAGGCTCGAGAGCGGCGACCAACAGGTAGCGTGACAGAATTCTCCAGAGTCCTTCCCCACCCTTCACCCCACACTCCCTGTATATCCCCTCCGCCTACTCCGCCGACCTGCTTTCCCATCGGCTTCGCTTTACATTAGCCGTGGAAGTGTTTTTCGAACGTTTTAAGTTGCCAAGGATTTCCAGTTTCCTCCGGAACGAAACGCAAATGAAAAACGCTTGCGAGCTTGTTAATTCCCTTCGAGGAGAGAAGGAGGAAGAGCGATAATTATTGCAAGGATACTTCACGTGCAATGTGTCCAATTAAGCCGGCACCACATGGAAAACTCTCTTTTCTCTGTACATAGATTATGTATTGCTGATGATGAGCGTCAGTCGCTTGAAACACGTTCAATTTTTGGTAACTAAAGACTGTTTTGTGAACAAATCTTTGGTTGTGTTGCTCTGAACTTAGCCCCCAAGGATTTTAGACCAAACTGTTTTTCCATAAGCTTCACGGTAACACAAAACGCGACTAGTGTGACTATCGCCCGTTAGAGGCGCTGATTTCTACTCCCTGCCGATGTGCAGTGGTACTAATTTGACATTTAAATCCAGTATACACCGTAAAACATACGAATTTTTTTATTTCTATTTTCAGGCTGCTCGATATTTCAAATCTCGCCGCGCATGTCAATAGTTGAAATTGAAAAATATAAGAAACGGCGGCTCTATTAACTTCTTGCTTTTGTGGGAGAATTTTAAAACTCATCGAAAAGCGGTAGTGATTTATAACCTCAAACACCCGAATAAAATTATTCAACACTCAACAGCCATGAGAATCGTAAGTAACTTCTGGGGGTGTTAATAACAATTATAATAGAAAACAAAAATTTTACTTTCCAACTTCTTGACATCTTTTACCCCCTTATCTAAGGCCATTACCTTACTACACTTACCAACAACCCCTTATAGAACATCTGATATCCAGAAATCTTGGACGGTTTTGTAATTGTCTACACACCGTTTATTTTTCCTACATCTTAAACCTCCCCTCGTCCTGTTTACGCCCTTCGCCCGGCTCAACTCATCATCTAGTTATAATCTACCTTTTCAATTGCGTCTACCCATATCTGGGAGGCATTCCCTTCTACGCCACTTGGGGATTCGTACGCTGGGGATCAAAGGGCTTCCATTCGGTGGAAAATACATATACCGACGTCGGGTCGGAATAGGAGCGTAAATCTTAGAATTCCGAAACGGAAAGTTACACGTACTACATTACCGGTAACAATGTTGGAAGTTTTACTTTCATACGATCGCAAAACTATTACCAAGACGATCGATAAAATGCGTACTTGTAAGTTTTTCCTTCGCCCACTTCTCTTGATGCCTGTTGTTTTAGTTATGGAAGAATTTTGAGAAGATGAGATATGCCCTCGTACGACAGGGCGATAAATGATTGTAACGAACTCATTTGATGAAGTTTGTAAAGAATATAAGGACAAAAGGGACAACACCCCTTTTTTATAACAGGGTAAGTAGATGCCCTACCGAGGAAGAAGACGCATCAAATGTGTTTGGAACTAGTTGAGAAACTGTCTTGGTTTGCCCGCTTGTAGTTATTTTTCTTAAAACATTCATCGAACTTTGCATCAAGTTTCTCTTGTACGCTTGCTCTATTCAAGTATTATATCCTTATTCTTTATGTTACAAGACGATTAGAAGTTTTATTGCTTAAGAATTCTTGTCGAAATTTCTTGAATTTAACATCCAATTTAGGGCATCTACATCTGACTGAAACGAACGAGTGAAAGATGCCTTATTACTTAAACAATACTTTTTGAAGTAAGCCAACTACATGCAAATGTACATCAGACAGAGGAAACGAGATCATCGTAATACAAGCTGTTAGAAGTAGTACAGGCATCAACAAAGCCTTACCGACGTTCAGCATTCCATCCAGAACACTAAGCAAAGGAATCCATAATGAAATTACGAAAGAGGTCGATTTTAGCGGAGCGCCAACACTTGGCAGGGAGAATGAGAGGAGAAACCGGGAATTTGCAGCTACCGGAAGGAATTCGATTCGCCTATCTGATCATCTTCAAGTTCCAAGAAAATTCGTCGAGTTTCAGAATCTTTCTTACAGACTCACGCGAAACTGGAAATGATTTTTGAAAAAGAAACACAATGACTGGAAAGATCGTTCGGTATATCGAACCGAACCACACTTGAAACTGTACTGATATCGTTCTCAAGACCATATTTTTCATTTTTCAAATTTATCAAAGAATCAGTTAATGAAAATATCCCCAGTTAAAATAAAAAAGATAGTTCTTGACATAAGGAAACAAATTTTCTTTTTATTGGTCAAGACCCACGTGACAGACATATTGTAAACCATCTTAACGCGAATTAATACGAAACTGGAACCGATTTTTTAAAAAGAAACACGACTGGAAAGATCGTTCGGTATATCGAACCGAACCACGCTTAAAACTGTGCTGTTATCGTTCTCAAGACCATATTTTTCATTTTTCAAATTCATCAAAGAATCATTTGTTGAAAATATTCCCCAGTTAAAATAAAAGGGACAGGTCTTGACATAACGATACAAAGCTTCTTTTTATTGGTCAAATCGATTGCTGGTCTTAGCACAGCAACAAGATTCACGTTGAATTGATAGCAAGGCATCGATTAACTTAATTAATAACAAGCGGATTGTAAGACTACGAGCTAGAAGCAAATAAACGAGACTTAATGCAAAAGTTTTCCACTACGAAGCAAAACTGTTTTGATCTAAAAGATCGGGGCCGTATCAGAACTTACTTTATATACGTATTTAGTTTAATAGCATAGCAAGAGGATTTTGAAATGTTAACTCTACAAGTAACTAATGAAACCAAGTTTCTTGGTTGTATTTCCCCGTGCTTTAAACGAGATTAGATTCGGGATCCACCTGGGAAATATAATTCCTCACAACAACCTAATTATACTCCGCATTAGTGAAACGTTTTCGGATTAGTAAAATGATAATAAAACTAGAGTAGAATCCGCGCAAAACAATGAAATACGTAAGTACTCTCGTGGTGAACTTTATTCCAGGCCGAAGGGGAGGAATTCTTCTCGCGATAAATTCTTCGCGGTCGGTTTGCCTCGCGTGAATAAATTCCGAAAAGAAACTCGATTAATTCTCATCTGAGCCGCCGAAAAACCTAATTTGTGGATATAATAAATAAATGCTAAAGAAAATTGCTTGTCGTTTAAAGGAGGTTTCGGCCGACGTTAGTTTTAATTAATTGCCGGGAATCGTACCGAAGTTTTTATATTGCGTTGCTTGTGTATATGTTTTATGGTAGAGCCCTGAGGCATTGCTTTTTAAAAATAATGAGGAAGAAGGGAGCTTTCTCGTAGCTCGTACCGGTATGAGATTGGAAACTCACTCCTTAGTTTTCGATGTATTTCTAAGGAACATCCCCGAGGAATTGTTCTTTCAAAACAATACGTGTAAGAGATTACTCCATGACTTAATCATCGAAAAACTTTTCATCGAGAACCACCCTTTACGGGCCCTTTAAACCCTTCAAACTTAAAAATGAAGGGCTTCCAACTCCGCGGGCAATAAAGCCATTTGAATCCCCTGAAAAATGAGCTTTGGTGCGATTGAAAATCTTAAAAATTAAGAAACTTATTGTGAAAAAACTAAACGCGTGCTTAGGTAAGGATTTTAGCTGTAATTAATAAAAAATTATTTTATAATATAAATGTTTTTTTTGGTCAGAATGCACAAGGAAAATGTATTTAGTCTATATAAAAATACTATTTCCTTTTCGGCAAAAGGGACGATTTTTAAAGGGTTGAAAAGTTGCAAGCAATAATAAAAATTTTTATAACGAAGAAATCACTTGAGATGAAAAATGATGAGATAGAAAAATGCACCATTAAAACGTTTTAAACTGTTAAGAGATTTTTCATATTAAAAGGGGTGGTTTTGAAGGGTTTAAAGCTTGGAATATGACAATTTTCACGCTTGACAGCAAGTAAAAATACTTATACTACATAAGTTAAAAACTTTTGAAATCATAATGCTTGAGTTTGTATTTTTTCAATTTTTTCCCATAAGGGGTGCTTTTCACCTCTTAAAAACAAAAAGCTTAACTAGCCTTATCCTAATTTTGAGGAAAACCTACGTATTCATTAGGAATTCGAAGGTATACATTTTCAGCTCCAGTAACTGGACTAGAAACCTCCTAATTATTTTGTAATCAGTTAGCCACCGGCTCTCTAGGAGTGCTGACTGTATATAGGTCCACGTGTTAGTAATTAATTTTGAAAGTACGACCACTGCATAAGTTATTACCGTTTGAAATCTGTAGACGTTGATAAGGAAGCGTGGTAAACGTGAACTCAAATTTTCTTCCTCGCCCCTAATTTGCCATCCCTCTGTTCCCCTGCCGATTTCGAACGACTCCGACCTGATGCTCGTACCAGTCGCCGGCGCCGGTTAGCGTCGGCGGCCCGCCATTAGTATTCGGCACCGGTCCTAATCAGCTTTTTCTTGATCAGCCGTTATTTATTCGGCGAAGGATAGAAGGAGAGCCGGGGATCCCCCGGAAAGTTCGCTCACGCATCCCGAATGCCATAAACTTCGTTATGTTGATGTACAACTCACGTTCGAAACCCACCTACGAGGCTCGCTCCTGCTCGGGAGAGCGGGAGAGACGGCAGATTCCGAGGCAATCGATAACGCAACGCTGGCCGTTAGTTGCTCTAGGAATTCAATAAAACGCCCCTCTTCCTCGGATAAAAGTGTTAACTGCCCGGGAAGATTGATAGATTCGGAAAGGTAGACACGAACGAACCCACTCAGCGGTTTCGATTCGCCCTCTCGCCGTTCTAATGAAATTTTTAGTTTGACTTTTACCACTTGCCCTTTACGTTCTCGGCGGACGAGTCGAAATCCGACTTACCATCAACCCATTCCAGGGGGTTAATATTTCATTCAACAATTACACACTGGTCTATACGCAGATACGATGTTTTATCACCTACAAAAAGTTCCCTAGGGATAGATACCTAAGGGGCACCCAAGGATCGGCAAAGAGAAAATTCAACTAAACACTAGTTGCTTACCAAATGGTGTCAAGTATGTGGACAGCTTACCTGAAAATAAAAGAAAAATTAGGTACAGATTAAAGTGCATGGCATTGAATAATTTTTAATTATTGTAAGTTACAAGACTCTTTCACTTTAAATACAAACTCAGTTTGGTACAAGTGGTACTTTAATGTAACACAAATCACCACTAAACCACTGCATTTGCCTATTAAGTAACCTATCAAGGCAGTATAAGAAATGGCGAATGCGCCCACCAATGGCCTCGTTAGAAAATTATCGTATCTTCATCGGGCGTCAAAACGTATGCGACCACATATTTTCTGGACCAAACCTTTCGGGACGAACGTAAAAATTCGAAGCTAAACTAAACATTCCCGAAACTCCCCTAAAATTTATCAGGTTCTGTCGGGCGAATCGACAAATAGGAACGCACAAGTGTTCCGTAAACATTGAAAAGGAGATACGTGACGCCATTGTCAAGCTGCAAGGATAAGTGTAAAGTAAATAGGGTTCAGGCAAAATGGACCGACAACACAGGAATACTTTCTGGCAAATTTATCCCACGTTCCCATGCAATTTAATGGATTATGGTTAATGCAGGCTATTAGGACCAAACTTGGCCGTTAATTTTCATATCGAAATTAGGTATATGGAATATGATTATGAATTTTACTGATAGTTCAATTTCGGCGTAATGGCATTACTTTTATTGAGTAATAGATGTGTAATCAGGAAGGTTTGAATTTATGCAAATTGTATAGTTTGCAAAACACGTTATTATCACTTAAACCATATGTTAATGCAATTTTTTGAAGATATCATTAACTAGATAAGATAAACACATTTTCGTCTTTCTCAGGTGGTTATCAACAATATTAAAATTTACCTTCGTGGTATTTTCCTAAAGTACAAAAAGAAAACAAGAGTAAACATTCAGGTGACAGCAAATTGCAAGTAAAATACTACCATTTCGCATACAGGGTGCGGCATCATAACTTCCCTTTTTCAAAATGCAAAAAAAAACCCATTTTGTGAATTAGAATTTTTTTATTTTTTATTTTATAAATATATAATAGTGTAACAATTTATTTTTGATCTGGGACAGGGCTTCCCGGGGCTACATCGAACCGATTTCGAAAGACACGCAATAATAATAATATATAATGAGTATATTTAGGGTCTTACGTTACAACCCTTAGAATTAACCCTTAATCACGAAGTTGAAAAAACTTAGTTCCCGCATCTAAGAATTTTTTATCAATATTCATAAATACTCCAAAATAGACTCCAAATTGAATAAATTTTTTATTCAACTATAGCTTTATTAATTTTGCAGTTAGCCAAGCGCTTAAAAACTATTTTGCAAGGGATTTGAAGGGCTACGAGCACAATGAACTTCAGTCTTCCAAAAACCTCCGATGTGGGATTTTTGAGTTTAAGTGGCTCTAGAAGTGAGCACTCAAATATAAACTTTTGGCGGTGGTATCTCAAGTAATTATTATTTTAAAAAAATTAAAAACACAATTTCCAAAAAAAAAAAGAATGTATTCTAGCATTTTAGCATGTTTTTTATAGGTTTATTATTGTGAGAAAAAGATTAAAAAATCATCAAAGAATCATTAATTTTTTAAATTTAACTATCCCAAGTGGATCAAACTCCCTGACCACATTTTTAGGACTCCAACAAAATAAACTGTAAATGCAGAATGCAAGAGGAAATTCTCGGAGTGCCCAAATTCTATATTTTCTGAGTTTATTAAAGCTCTAAGGGAAATGAATGGGTCTTGGCTACCATTTGTAAGGGTTAGATTTCTCTTAAATCTACTGACTTCTTCTTTGAAGTAATAACATTCTTGATTACTACAGACTAGAGGACTTCGCCTACTACGAAAGTGCGACGGGCTTGGCCCTTAACACCATGCGTAGTGTGTGAATGGGAAGCACACTAAGAAAAATATTTATTGAGGGTTAAGCTAATCTAGTATAGTTAAGTTAGTGTCTCCGAGACCCTCGAGAGGGCCTATCGTATAACCTATGTAGATTTTTTGAACTTTTATATGAGAAACGTTAAGTAAGGCTGTCTTGTTAAAGTCTTTTGTCAATATTTATTTCCAGGAAGTTACTTTCGTTTAAAAGGGCACTCCATAGAAGTCTTAATTTCCTGCAGCCCCAAAATTGTAGTAATTGTTTATATCTTCATTAATTTCATTTAACTTCAACTTTTAAACAGGATAACAAGAAATAGAATCAGTTTCTCATTTACTTTAAACTATTGAGAACTTTCCTTAAGCTCAAAGTTCTCATCCTGTATACGTTGCAAGTTTCGTCAAATGAAATAGTCGACGAAGTAAAAAGATCTCATAGGATTAAGGAACGCGGAGTTTTAATCAAAAGACGATGATGGGAGATTCGATTAGCCTGTCAACTTTCACAATCAGCGGTGGGATTATGAAAGTTCCAGGATTTATCATGTGAGTGATTAGCCGGCGGAGGAAATATAGCAATTTTCGGCTGTGATCTGTTAATAAAGGGGAGAAGTTTGTCGGAATATCAATGGCGGACTTACTGGAGTCGAAGAGACGTTCCAGTTTGAAAAGTTGTTGTAATCGAATCGAGAATTTCTTCTCTGGTCTAAAAACTGTCCAAAAAAAATTCCTCGGGGGACTTTCCATTTATTTTTACGATATTTTTTTTATAATAAGTTTTTACAAAATTTTTTATAATACATTTTAGAACTGCCTGACTGATTTTTTGGAATTTGTTGATGTTTGTTAAATAACTTTTAAACGACAAGGACCAAAACTTTCATATTTGGTGCGCATGTGTAACTTGATATACCCATTAAGAATAGCCATACAAAAAATAGTATTGCCATTTAAAAAATAGTTGATGACGTCATATCTCAAATTTGGTTCACGCTGTATAACATTTTTTTACATCAAAAAGAGCGCAATTCAATATACTAATCGACCTGTCCGAGGATATTTCCAACAGAAAATATGTCTTCGATTTATTGAATTTATTCCAAGTTAGCAACTCACACCGTGTACGGACTACAACTTTAACAATATGGAGAATTTACCTCGTTCAGATTTTAAATTTCCCTTTAGTTAAAACGACTAGAGTTAGTGCGGTTATCATATCGAACTCGGGTGGTCTTTTCTAAGGAAATCTAAGCATACTTAGTTACCTGTAAACTAGATCAACGCTAAGAGAGCTAATTAGAAATTCGCCCTGACGTCACGTACGTCAGACCGACTGATCAAACACCAATCCGATCCCCGTGTCACGTATAAAACGGAATATTAAGCCTGGAGGAAGCGGAAAATGTAAAACGGAAAAAAGGAACGCTCTTAGCTTAGAGAGTAATCTGATCCCGTTCGCCACCTTTTAACGTCTCGTAGCGAGACCGACTTCCCACACCTCGCGGGAGTGTTTCGTCGTATTAAGAACTCATTATGTGTTATTCTCCCTACGATGTCCCGATCCCGCATTTCCATGGAAAACTCCGGAGTAATATTGGAACCTCATGAATAATAAGCGAGCGTAATGCACCGAATCGACGTGCTTACTTCACTTCTTTCCGTTCGATGTACGCCGCATAAACTGCCTGGATAGATTGAATCTCGCAAGAGGGAGGATGGAAATAGGACAAAAATGCTTAGAAGTAAAACTGCTAAAAAGAGGAAAGAAATGCTTAGTGATGGGTTCCTAAGTAAAATTGCTAAAGAGCAAAGAGGTGCTTAATGATGGGTTGCTAAATACAATTGCTTAAGAGGAAAGAGGTGCTTAGTGATGGGTTGCTAAGTAAAATTGCTAAAGAGGAAAGAGGTGCTTAATGATGGGTTGCTAAGTAAAAGTGCTAAAGAGGAAAGAGGTGCTTAATGATGGGTTGCTAAGTACAATTGCTAAAGAGGAAAAAGGTGCTTAGTGATGGGTTGCTAAGTAAAAGTGCTAAAGAGAAAAGAGGTGCTTAGTGATGGGTTCCTAAGCAAAATTGCTAAATAGGAAAGAGGTGCTTAGTGATAGGTTGCTAAGTAAAATTGCTAAAGAGGAAAGAGGTGCTTAGTGATGGGTTTCTAAGTAAAATCGTTAAAGAGGAAGGAAATGCTTAGTAATGGGTTGCTAAGTAAAATTGCTAAAGAACAAAGAAATGCTTAGTAATACCGTGCAACTAAAACCTTTCCATTTTCACTATGAAAATCTTCCCTGGTAACTTCCTTTCGAATGCGTACGCCATGAAGTTCGGGATTAAACTATGAGACAAAAGCCTCAGAAGTTTTTAGATGTGAAAGTTTTCAAGAACTTTCCGGACTGGTATTGTTCCGGGGGAGTATTGTTTAACGCTTTAAAATCTCATGGTTTAACATTGTGACAAGTGGAGTTTCCGGACGTGGAATACATTTCCACTGCGAGACAAATCGAGCAGATTTAGGAACGGGAGAGGTTAAGGATTACGGATTTAGGATAGGAGAGGGAGATTACGTTAAAGGCTATTCGACGGGATTGATATTTGATGAAAGTATCTCGTTATTCCACGTTTTAAAACTATCCGGAGGGGATTAAGGGTGTGAAATCTCATCACACGGGGTGTTCCCAGTTTTCCACGCCGCTTCCTGTTTCTTCGTTATCTTTCCTTCCGATTCAGGCCGTCAAAACACAGAGCGCCCCTCTGTTTACTTACTTATTAACCAAACAATCAAAAGCTCCGTCATTAATCGATCCGGCGAAGCTACATTTATTCAGCTAAATTGACCGGTCTTTAGCTAATACCTGCATTCGATTAGCGAGCCCAGGGGCACCTGAACGATAAATTACATGTAATGAGAAATGATAGGGTGACGTTCTATTATGGAATGGTTCTATAAGTGTAATTTAAAATAGGCTAAGGCATCGTAGGTTAGACCGTTCTGTCATATAATCCTCTAAGGGTATTTACATAGGCGCAAGAGAAAGGACGGTACACAACAGCTGATTTTATTTCCCCTTGCATCGCCTGAACCTTTTTGAAATGGTAAGGGTAGAGGGTTTCTTTTTTTACAAACTGAAAATGTTAATGGCTGCCTCTTGACACTAATTTTGAGATTTTCTTCACTATCGATGATTGCACGTTTCGACTACATTAGTAAGGGAATAGGTATATCTACTGACAGCCCAGTTAACAGCAAACAAACTAAAAATTTTTGAATTGGATCAAAAAAACACAAAATTCAGACAAAATTGAGGTGTTACGTTTTTTTAAACAATAAAAATTTTATTAAAAATGGGTCGTTCTTCATGGTTTTTTTACCTGAGTGGAGTTGCTAGCTTGAGTTTGTAGTTAAGTGGAGGGCGCAAGTATACTGTTTTATGCTGCTTGAAGCCCCCACCACTGAGCTCGAAAAGCGAAATCGCACATTTCGTGCAAAGTTCGAGGCCATTTTTCCCGGTTTTCTCCAAATCTATATGAAAATCCAAGATAGCCAAGTTCTAGGTTTTGACGTCCTCTTTCAAAAACCGTTGGAAAAATTAAAATCGGCCCATCTCAGTTAATACGCCGAATTTTCCAAAATTTCGGTGTATATTGTTAACAACGTAATTGTGCGAAAACTATTCATCCGACAGCATCCAACTTTTGCCTGCTTAAAGTAGACATAATAACCTAACATTTCACGCAAAATCATCGCTTCAGTTTTAAACTAGACAAAACTGTGAATTTTTGAAAAAAAATGTCCATTTTAACAGTTTCTCCCCGTTTTCTCGGTGAAAAATGCTCCAATCGCCTTTTAGAGACGCTCATTTTAAAGGTCTTTTAATTCTCTACAAATCGTCTATACAAAGTATTGCCTTTCCCTGCATAATTTTCACGCTATGATGAAAAAACGGAAAAACGACCTATTTTTTAAAATTTTATTATTTAAAAAAAGCGCAAAGGCTCAGATTTGTCTAGATTTTGGGGTTTTATCATCTCTGTTCCATTTTAAACAAAGTTTTATGGCCCGTCTGCTGTTCAGTTTTACCTACCAAAAGAAACTCTAAACTTTGCTATGGCTACGCCACTTGTCCTAACTAAGAGTGGGAGGGAAAACAGACGGCCTTTGATTTGATTTCGAGAAGGATCAAAGATGCAAAGAACGATCCTTTGAATGGACCAAAGAACGATATACCCTTTACTCCATATTGGTATTAACGTCATTTTTACGCCCGTTTTCCATAGGAGCCACACTCCACTTTTCATTCCTATAATTAAAATAAATCCATTTAACTTTTCGGCGAGATAAGCCTATCCAAAACCGTTCGACTGTAGCGGATTAATCAAACGCACCGCGCTAATTACCTCTGTGAAAATTTCCTAGAAAGGAAGCTAATCAGTTAATAAGTTAGAGATTAACCCGAGCCAGAATTAGCATACGCGAGGTTGCCAGGAACGGGATAATTAACTGAGTTAATTAAAACAAAACAACGTCAACCTAGAGGGTTAGCCTACGATCAGGACTCGAGCCCGACTAAAATTATGCGACACAAAAATTGTTCGCTCCTCGTAACAGCCCAGGTGAACTCGCTCACGCTTTACTATCAGAGATTTATTAATCTGCAAAGTCACGGTAAACTTCCGAGCGATCATTCTTCACCTTCAAGCTTAATAGTCAGTTACCTTTTGAAGACCGCGAAATTTTCATCTCTGTGCTAAACCTCTTGGGCTCGATACGGTTTTAAATTCATCAGGAAGCAGATGCGCCCGCCTCGGCCATTCCTTCTAATTTCTGGCCATAATCGTTTCGCTTCGCTCCCTCTAACTCATGCCGCGATAAAAGACTCTTTATTGGGCGATTCATCCTCGCGGAAATAATCTCGCCTCCGTCTTGTGGTCGGTGTGGAAAACTTAAGGGACGATCGCGAATTATCCTCTGTCTTTCCAAGGGGGGGAAGTAGGCCCATGCATTCATCAGGAACCATTAAATTTTAATCACAATTACAGTACTATCAGGTAATCAGTAATTGGAGGTGCATTTCGACCAATAACAGTCGTTAGCATTATCAAGAAGGTCGGCCATTAGGAGGAATAATTATACTGGTAATCAATCTGAAAAAGCCACGAACAGGAAGGTAAGGATAAAGATGCAGGCGAAAACCGTAGAGGATTTCAGGAAGACGAGGTTGTTGGAAATGGAGAAAACACCATAGCACACGTACGAACTAGAAAATGACAAAACACTAAGGAAAACATTTCGTTTTAAATTTCTTAAATATTTACGTTAACACGTCATTTTTGGGAGATTTAAATGAGGAGAAATATGAGAATCTTTTTAAGTAGAAAAAGTTTTTTTTATACTCCTACAACGTCTAATTTTGGAGGGATTTCACCGTTCTCCAAAAATAGGAAGTTTGGGAGAACTGTGTTTTTACTTCAAACATTTCATCTAAAAAATTTTCGTTGAAATCTTTTAGAAATTTCAATTCAATGAATTGGGGGTAAGTCAGAGGCTCCCCGGGAGAAGAAGAAAAAGAAGTTTCCTGTCCTTTCGGCTCCAAATTTAAATTTGGAGAGAATTTGAGATGAGATGAAAAATCTCTTAAGAGAATTTGAGATGAGAACCTGGGGGTTTGTGGAGAAATAAGTTGTTTCCTTTTTGTTGAATATTTACATTAAAATTTTTTTTTAGGGGATTTCAGCTTCTCCCAAAAAGTTGGCCAAAACTAGAGCCTCTCTAAAAAACTAAGGGAAGATTTTCACCTCCAAATTTTGGGGATTGTAGCTTCCCCTTCCTTGTTTGGAGGAATGTCAGTTCTCCCAGAAAATTGGGGGAAATTACAATCTCTTTTCTAACGTGTTTTCGACAAAAAATAATCTAAATCTTTCTACCATCCTTTTTAGCTCCAGTCTAAAAAGGGATAATTAAAGAGAAACATGGTTTCTCCTTAGAAAATTTTAATCTCCACACTTTCCTTTTGGAGGGATTTTAGTTATCCCAAAAATTTGGAGGAACATCATTCACTCCATTTGCCTAACATAATCTCCCCCATCCTCACATATTTGGAAGTAATTTTTACATTCCCCAAAATTTTAAGCAAAGAAAGTCCCCCCTGCCAAATTTTGAGGGGATTTCAAATTCCTCCAAAAATAAGGGATCTCTGGAAAACACGTTGTATACTAACACTCCCTTATGTGAGGGGTTTTAATTCTTGCAAAAATTGGGTTGAGGGATTAGAACCTCTCTATGCCTCCTTCAGAAATGGAAAGTTTGGGGGAAACGTGTTGCTTATATTTTTTGAAATAATTATTGAAGCAAAATAAGAAACTCTTCTGAAGAACTTTGAAATGTTTCAGGCTCTTGCAATTTCTAATTTGGAGGGATTTGTACTTTCTCCAAAAAATGGGAGATTTGGGATTTGAGGAAAATGTGCTGCTTACCCCGTCTAAATAGTTTACCTCTTTTCTGGATTACCCAAAAAATGGAGAAACGAAAATTTTCGACCCTACCAGCTCCAAATTTTGGAGAATACGAACTGCGTCCAAAAATTTAGGATTTGGGAGAAATGTGTTGTCTAAAATTAGTGTCCTAAGGTGTCTAAACTTTTGAATGAATGAAATCAAAGGGGACATCATGGGAAAAGGAACTAAACTAAAACAACAAGCACAAAAAGACCGAAAATTGAGCAGAGAAGATACCGATGGTGATGGTTATTCTGCAGATAATAAAGAACCTGAAGAACAAAAGGATATACCAATAGGAAAGTAGAACCCCAGAGACCACCAAGGATCACCATATGACGGTGCTAAGAATGCCAGCAGTACGGATATTGACAGGGCTCGAACGTGCCAAGAAACCCAGAGGAAACTCGACGAGATGATACAACTGTGAGGGAAAACACCCAGTAAACTACAGTGGATGCTAGAAGAACCCAAGGAAGAATGAAGAGAAGGAAGAAACAACCAAAAGGACATATAGGGGGATGTGTTATAAGTGTTTCTCATGCTATATATACAAATTTAAATTATCGATAATCGTTAATGTCTTCAAATTTTTCGACCAGAACCATAGTGCTTCTCATAAATGATTCGAAACTATAATGGTCCCAAGGAACTCCAGAATTATGTACTTCCTCTATCTATTTTAAATTTTCGGTTGACAAGCGTACCTCGTGGCAATTAAAGCCAGTAGTGATTAATTTTTTAATTAAATTTCGCCATTTCAACAACAACAGCGGTAAACAAACGAGATGACCACGAATCGAACCGAAAACAAATCAGAATCAACGTGGAATGACATGACACAAGGTCACACGCCCATATATATACAATCAATTTCAAAAGCAAATTCAAGGGAATTAAATTCGGGGCAAAAACATGTTAATTAATTTTTTCCCGGCGAATTTTTTCCATTTCCACTGCCTCAGACAGCCCGAGAAGATTAGTTATTTGATCAATGTCCATGCGAGGGTCACTTTACGCTCCCTTTCCCTCACTCCTCCATCTTTTTTCCCGGCTTTTTATCATTTAATCTGCACCAATTCTGGCAAGCTTGCCAAATCATGTGCCGCCAGAATTAACATGGAAGCAAATTGAAACCACTTACTTGTTTTTGCAGTAAGTAACGACGTACGTCACCGGTCGTTTAAGGCGTTATAAATTAAGCTTGTACGGGTATATCAAAAGAAATTTTCGCTAATTTGTGAGGTGGTTAGCGCCCTCTTGGCGTCAGTAAAACGCTCGTATTTGTATGCACAGCAAGCTGAAATTGTATGCATTTGGGAGATTTCCAGCGCATTTGCTTTGCCTTTGTTAGCGAAGTGTACGCAAACTTCACATGTTTGTAGTGATAGGCCGTCTCCAAAGTATCCCCGTGGTAGTTGACGTGCTGATCTCTTGTTCAAAAGATAAATTAGTGCAGTATAAATTATCATAAGGTTATGTTTTAGTAACACTTCGAGGAAGAAATGCATAATTTACCTCGTATCGCGGCAATGGCGTCGCTTAATACAGGGCCTCGTAAATATCATTTTAACTAGTACACCCAATATATCCTGTCCTAATATATCTCCCGCGCCCTTCTCGCTCCTAACTATTCATTTTTCAGGGGGAAATTCCTTTGCGAAATTTATGAGGATTACTATGTCTTCCTTTCAGCTTCTGCGAAACTGTTGAACATAAAAGGTGTTTAATGGATAACAAAAAAGTGTAAGCCATTAAATGCTGCGAATATCGCCCTGTGAGCCGCGAATATTCACACCGAAGCAGGAAAAAAGTTAAATGCGACCCTTTGTAAAAAGTAAGCGCAGAGAGAGGGCCGTTTCCCCCCCAAAAACAAATCGTAAAGGAAAATGATGATTGTATTTACTGACTTTGTTGCGATGTTTCCCGTTGTTTCATTGGAGAAATCAGAGGTAAACCTTTTATTTTTCCTGCGGCCTTTGTCGTAGCGAAAAGGAATACGCTGAGAATTCTCCCTGATCGGTTTAATCGCGTTCGAGTCAATCGCTTTATACAGAGTGTCCCCGAAAAGTCTGTACAAAACTCTACCATAAATGCTTTATGTAAAAATAGATCAATTCGCTCCATCCACACAATTTTAAATGTTTACTGCGTGTTATGCCTGAAGTAATAAATCAAAGAGATATTGGAGTGCACTGCAATCGATTGAACCAAACATTTCAATATGATTGATACTGTAGCGAATGCCCCGTATAAGCCGTTGTTATGGAAAAACAAGTGTTGTTTATGTGATTATAGATGTTACGTTGACATTAGATAGAAAACTTCTTTGTGCATGTAAAAGCATTACATTGGGGGCTCAACCGGGATTTTGTGAACCGGAATAGCGGATAAAGGTTTGGTGGACCTGGGATGGCGTACGGAAGTGATGGCGATGGCACGCGGCGGAGAGGCGAGGAGTGCAGTCTGTGCGGCGTTGTGGAATTGTTGGGCGGCTGGCGCAACTCGAAACGCTACAGAATCCGAAGCTAAGTACCATTACACAAATACACACCACTATAACACCAAGGTTTGGGATAACCTTAACAGGTTTAGATCTAGGAAAACACTCGAATGGATTGACTGCGTGCGGCTGGCGCGCGTGGCCCGTTTGAGTGCTACACTCATATTCGTGACTCTTATTGGGAGACGGGCGCTGTTCATCTTTAGTACAAGAATTGGTGATGGTTGACCACTGGGTTGTGCGTCTGGAACCATGAAGCAGTTGCTGGGGATTTCAGTAACTGCAGGAGTAGCGAAGGATTTCAAGAGACAGGTCCCTCTTCTACCTGGAGCATTGGATGGGATTGGTCATCCCTGGTGTCTCTGATGGTCAGAAGTAGGATTGGCCTGCTTGGAGGATTTCAAGAGACAGGTCCCTCTTCTACCTGGAGCATTGGATGGGATTGGTCATCCCTGGTGTCTTTCATGGTCAGAAAGAGGATTGGCCTGCTTGGTTTCGATTTGCTGCTGACGAATTTTTGTACAGGATTTGCAGTCCAACCCGCTCAATGGAGTTAATCGCACACATACACATACACACAATTACACATATACTTGCAATTTATTGCAAATGGATTTGGCAAGGATACTGGCGTGTTTTGTTTGATTTTTAGATCAACTATGGCGAGATTCCCCGAGGTGGATATCGCCTGGAGAGGACAACTGGCTCTCGATGGATAAGTTCTGGAGGAATTTCTGAAAAAGGGGAGGAGCGGTACGCATGGTAGCAGTAGCAGTAGCAGTAGCCGAAGCAGTAGTCGAAGCATTAGCCGTAGTAGTAGCAACAGTAGCAGCAGTAGTAGTAGCTGAAGCAGCAGCCGAAGCCGTAGCGGTAGCAGTAGCAGTAGCCTTAACCGTAGCAGTAGCCGTAGCAGGAGCAGTAGCCGTAGCAGTAGCCGTAGCAATAGAAGTAGCAAAAGCCGTAGCCGTAGTAGTACCAGTAGAAGTAGCAGTGGCAGTAGCCATAGTAGTAGTAATAGCAGTAACCGAAGCAGTAGCCGAAGAATTATCCGTAGCAGTAGCAGCAGTAGCAGTAGCCGTAGCTGTAGCCGTAGCAGTAGCCGTAGCTGTAGCAGTAGCAGTAGCCGTAACCGTAGCAGTAGCCGTAGCCGTAGCAGGAGCAGGAGCAGTAGCAGTAGCAGTAGCAGTTCGCTGATATGTTAATCATTCGCTGATATGGAGTACTGAGGAAGTAGATCGTCCGAGGGTCGAGGGCGACCCTGAAGACGGGGGGGTAATGCTTTTACATGCACAAAGAAGTTTTCTATCTAATGTCAACGTAACATCTATAATCACATAAACAACACTTGTTTTTCCATAACAACGGCTTATACGGGGCATTCGCTACAATACAATATAATTCATTCTCGTTTACCTATCCCGTTTTTCCTGTGAAATGAATTTAAAACTAACAAATATTCCCCAACCTCCATCGTGTCACCCCCACGACTGTGAAATCCGCCGCAATTAAAACCAGTTAAGGAAACTTCCCTAATCCGAGTGATTCATCCAGGCCGGATTAAAAATGTGGAATCTTCGAAATTCCACCGGATCCGACAAAATCAAATTCGATTTTCATTTCCGGTTTCCGATAAACCCTCTTACGCGGACACCTGATAATTCCTTTAATTAACGAAACCCGAGAGTCCATAAATCCGATGGGGCGGGAGCTAAGGGTGCGGCAGCGGCAAGGGGGGCGAGAGTGATTGGAAGGGGGCGAAATTAATCATTTCCATTAAAAAAAATCCGGCGACAATTTGGAAAATTTAGTGGAAGTTTTTGATTTAATTCGCTCGACGAGGAGACGGCCGATGTAAGTTATGGGAAAACTCGCACAGCTGAAATTGATCGATAAGGGAAGAAAATAGAAAAATTCTTGTAACACTCTATAAGTGTTTTAATAACAAAAATACCATTAATTGGAAAACCCAGCCACATTACAGGGTGTTCAATAAAATCATCTATCCAACAAGAGAGCCTTACTAAATCGAAATAATATTTTTGAACTACGAGCGACTGAGGGTTATAGCGTAATCGCCATGAGGAACTTTTGGCAAAATACGAGCACATTCTGATGTCTGAATCGTGATAAACAAGACGGTTCCTAGTGATCGCTCGCTAGGGGGAGAGATGAATAGGTTGATGAAGCTGGTGGGGTGTGGGGAAGAGGGAAGGTCGTCGGTGAACTGCTTTAAGCGAGAAATTTAAAAAGGATCGGTCGATTTAAGGCGAGTAGTTTGAAGGGAAAAGTAGAAAGCAAGAAAGGTACTAAAGTATACTAAAATTTAAGGGGAGACCTTCTGTTGTGCCTGTGCTGTCCCCCTGAAGGATCCTTTGCTTAGTGACAAGAAGGAAAAGCGAGCGGAGCGAATTAGTTTATGACTTATTTACCAGTAAATTTTAAAGCGCTTTATAAAATACCCAAAGTGATGACAAGTCGAAGCGTCTCAGGTGGAATATCCACCAACTGTCTAAATCGCTCAATATAAGTGGGGTGATGAGAAATTTCAGAGGAATTCTTCCTAACATTTTTCAACGCTTTTCTATAGACATTATTAAATAAACTGTTTTTCACGCATTTTCTGGAAGGGTTTGAATTGAAGCGCCCATTTTATACATTTTTCGTGTCTAAACCCTTGGTTATTTTGAATTTTAAAGCAACGTTAATCCTCGCTTTTACTGTTCGCTAACAATTACTTAAGTTATTAACAATTTTACATTTCCATAATGCAATTCTCGCGCCGGTTTACGGCCGTGTGATAAAAATCTACCACTGGAAACTATTTATTAAAGCCCCTTTGGTATTACCGTGCCAATTACGGGTCGTATCAAATGCCTTTCATCGGCGATAATGAAATTACCTCGGCTGAAAGATCGCGGATTTATAATTTATGACTTTAGCCGACACGCTAAATATAACTGGACGCCGGGTACCGGTAAAAACTTCAATGACACTAATGGAACAGGGTCGAGGGCCGTAACAGATTTCACCTTTAAGGGCTAACGTGAAAGGGTTGTAACTATGAAGGCACGCGCTCGTCGAAAGCCTAAAGTAATTTGAATATTTTCGACGGATCGGTACGACGGGAGTATTTCGAATGTTTAACGCAGAAGTATTTAGCATATTGTTATTTTTTTAAACGTTTATTAAACGAGCCGAATCGGCAAGGCTATGCTAATCCTCGAAATCCTTTATTTATCGTAATGACCCATTTGGAATGGAAACTCGACTGTGAATAACAACTCTGTGATTAAATTTGAATATTATACTGTATTTTTGTAGGGGCGAATTTACAACGACTTTTCTCTTAAAAACGAAATGATTTTAAATTCCCATTCAGCAACGCTATGCCAACTAATCGATTAATATATTGCCGAGCCGTATTTAACTGCAGAGCTATAAAAGTTCTGAGGCCCTGAAACACTCGAAAAGCGCTATGAGCACGACGGGTGATATCGAGCAGCCGGGTGAAAAAATTTATACAGAGATGCCCACCCAAAACTAGAAGGTCTAGTATGAGGCAATTTTTGGCGCTTTTCTCCAAACGTATATGAAAATCTAAGATGGCCTAGTTGTAGGTTTTGATGTCCTCTTTCAAAAACCGTCTAAAGAATTAAAATCGGCCCATCTCGGTTAATAAGCCGAATTTTGAAAATTTCGGTGTATTTTGTTAATAACGTAATTGTGCAAAAACTGTTTATCCCACAGCATCCAATTTTTGCATGCTTAAAGTAGATATAATAACCTAACACTTCACGCAAAATTAGCGCTATAGCTTTAAAATGGGCGAAGCTATGACTTTTTGAAAAATGGTTCTTTTTAACGGTTTTTTCGAGTTTTCTCGGTGAAAAATGCTCCAATCACCTTTTAAAAACGTTCATTTTGAAGGACTTTTAATTCTCTATAAATCGCCTGCACGACATATTGCATTTCCTACAATAATTTCCACGCTATCGTGAAAAAACGGAAAAACGACCTATTTTTTAAATTATTTTTGTTTAAAAAAGCGCAAAAACTCAGATTTGTTTTAAACAAAGTTTTTAGTCCGTCTGCTGGTAAATTTTATCTACCAAACAGCTTTTTTGCTCTATAAACTGGACCAAATTATCACGAAAAGGATGAATCTCTTTTGAAAAATTAATAACGAAGTCGGTTAAAATTAGTCGAAAAACCTTTTCACGGGACTTTCGCAAAAACGACACAATTCTTTTTCATTAAGCCTCATTTCAGACCTGCCCTGGTGCTGAAAGATCCGAGGAAATAATTATTTTGTGCTTTGTAGTGCGACCATGGAAAGCGACGCCTTTAAAAAGCATGTAATTTCAATTTATTATTACGCTATGAAATATTTTTGGTCCCCGCTTAACTTTACACCCAATCACAAACCACTTTAAAAATTGCTCCCCCCCCTGTCCCATTCTGCAATCGATTTAGGTATCCTATTTTCAAGATGGTTAGTAACCTTATGCTATATTTAAAGTCGGTTTACGTTGCCTTTACCCCACAAGTAAATATTTTGTAAACTTTTGCAGTGAAAACTACAGTAAAAGTCTTACCTAAAACGAAGCGCGGATGTCCGGTCCCTACTGAAACTCATTAAATATGCACCGTTCGAAAACTGTGTTTTAGCCTAAAAATAATACATTATCAACCCTTAGATTTGTACTTACTTATTCAGCGTACAACACCACAACGTTACTAACGATTATTTAGTAGCTAATTAAATTTTTATATCCAAAGAAAATTGCTGCACGTAATATGAAACGTCATGCCTTGTTGTTCTTTTGAGTGCACATAAAATCTGCACAAGAGAAAAATAACAGTGCGACGTATTGTAACTTTTAAGCCTGCAGCGAAATCCTAGTAAGTACATTACTGGGTATTTCCATGGTAACCCCTACAAATTGTGTCTTTCAATTTTGTGATTGGCCGGACGCCGCAGGGAATAAAATCATTTCGCAGGAATTTATCCCGTGGGGAAACACGTAACGTATTTACCAATCGGAGTGTACGTACGATTTTTAAAAAAACAACTAAGGCCCCACTAATCATACTTTGAAAAAGGAAATGAGATATTTCTACGTATCTAAATTATGTTTGATGTTGGGGTATGGTAAAGTATAGGAACTCCATTAATTTACTTTGCGATGCATGTCTTACTTATTTTATTTACTTTAGTTACTTATTATTTTTAAGTTGAGGAGTGAAAAACGGTGTTAACAAAATTTGAGTCGTACGTCATGGATGGTCCTGACCTAAAACCATTTTTTTCAATTAAGGGATCGATTCATCTTCTGGAAGAACACACTTTATAATATTACTATTAAAAAGGATTGGGCGGCGATCTTGAGTAAGAAGGTCGCTCGACTTAAGACAAGTAGTTTGAGGAGATGTTAAGTAAAGATTTGAAATGGGGTGTAAAAGTCGAAATCAAGAAAAGTACTAAAGTATCCCAAAATTTGAGGGCAGACCTTTTGTTGTGGCTGTGCTGCCTATACGTCCCCTGAAGGATCCGAGAGCTGCCCTCGACGGAGTCCATATTGTGCAAATATGAGTTTGCTTAGTGACAAGACAGAAAACCGAGCGGAGCGACTTAGTTTATGACTTGTTTACCAATAAACTTTAAGGCGCTTTACAAAATACTCAAAAGATTACAGCTCAGTTATCATTTAACGTATCGTTTTAAAAAATATTGCAAATTATAGTTGCTGATAGTGACATGTCTTTAACACATCTTTAACACTCTTTAGTGATGACGAGTCAAAGTGTCCCAGGTGTAATATTCACCAACTGTCCAAATCGCTCAATATAAAATGAGAAATGTCAGAGGAACTCTTCTAACATTTTTCAATGCTTTTCTGTTAAACTGTTTTTCACGTTTTCATTAATTTTCCTTGCGATGCATGTGTTACTTATCATTTTATTTACTTTAGTTACTTATTATTTTTAAGTTGAGGAGTGAAAAACGGCGTTAACAAAAATTCAGTCGTACGTTATGGATGGTCCTGACCTAAAACCATTTTTTTTTTTCAATTAAGGGATCGATTCATCTTGTGGAAGAACACAATTTATAATATGGTTCATCCGAGACGAGTCCTGCTATTGACAGACGATATTTCAACACTTTCTTTGCAGTGACATTCGATCTGCGGCCTGACGTCAGATAGTCTCCATGTTTACCCATTTAAGCGTATTGCGTTCTGGATACGATGATAAAACCGTATTTAGCTAAGTCGTTTCCAGGATAATAATTCAAGGATTATAATTTTATACGGGAACAAACACAATAGTTTCGATTTTAGTATTAAATTACGGATTCGCGGGGTCTAACGTAATACCCAATTTAATATGCAACTGGGAGGACTCCCGTCCTTTACGTGAATACATTGCATTTATAAATTTAGGAAATGGAAACGAAAATATTCGCCCGCGCGTTCGTTAATTCGGGCGTGACACTTTTACGATTGAATTTAGTTTGAAATATTCGGCTAGAAATAACGCAATACATTTCCATGCAACGATATTACAAACGAAATCGACAATGGAATTGTTTTATACACAAATAATTGATAGGATAAAATTTAGAGACTGTTAAATTTTTTCCAATGACGCAAATTAACACAGCCTAAATCCACTTATTCACTGAAGGTGGGAAAGTAAAGTTGAATATAGTTGTGGAAATCGTATCGTAAGAACAGCAAAAAGGGTTAGGAAGGTACTGCTAGACCGGCCATGGACAATTTCCTCGTAGAAAACCCAACATTTAGTACGCACTGCATGACCAAAAACCTTTCAAAGTAGATCTCCAAAGTATCATTATAAGCACCTACTTTGACTGATTTCTTTTTCTGTTATGCAACAGCTAACATAACTATCAACTTCAACAACTAAGTCTACCATGCTTGGTCTAAATCCAGGCTAGATCGCCCTCAATGCAGAATAAGTAAGAAAGTTCCCCAAGTTAATTCTGATTATTGTCGCTATACCACGTTAGAGGTTATGTTTAGAAGTGAACGGCACTAAAGAGATTCTTTTGCCAAAATACCAAAATAAAAATGACGCCCCATTTTTATATCTTTTTCTACAGAAATTCCATGAAGCCCAATTAAAACAGTTGCGAAAACAGCGGATAAAATGTACCTATTTCAAAAGATAATAAGGACAATTCCAAAATAATTTTCAGAGATCATTCAAAAGAAACCTAACCTAACCTAACCTAACTTAACCTAACACTACCCAAAATATTGATCATGGGTTCTGCAATTTTTGCACAATAGGAGAATACTGTTTTCTTACGTGGGCACAAAAAAATCATGATTTCCCTGATTTCAAAGCTTATACTTTGTAACCAGCACCACAGTGTTAAAAAATTATTTATTCGAAAATAACACGATTTAATATCGTTATATGCAACGTATTTATCAAATAAGCCCGTACGTGACCATGAAACGATTTAATCGAGTTTATTTTAAATTATTTTGGGTCATCGGCTGACCACATTTCGATTGAAATGGTTGGTTTTTAATGCCAATCTTTTTCAAAATACAAACAGTCTAAATATCACTGGAAAATAACGAATGACATGTTTTGCAATGGAATATGAAAATGGGTAGATGTTTTGGTTTCCAGTAATGAACAACCCCGGGGAATATCGTGTTTACCCTCAGGAATATTGTATAACGAAACTTCCAGTAATCACAGACATACCTCTCTTGTATCAAATTTAAATTAATGATATTTTACATCGATATTTTAATCTGATGATATTAACAACCATACACGAGAAGTAACGTTTTTACCCTAATGATTTGCTTAATTATCATTCATTGATTAGATGGTAGGTACCGTTAGAAGACTCGCTATAAGCCAAGTATCGTAATTAATTAAAGCAAAGGAACAAGATTACAATATCGGAGTTAAATAGAATTAAAATGCTAAATGTACGCCTTCCAACCCCTCGAGACTTCAAAAAAGTTAATTGAATTCCCACGAGCGTCTCGATTTTAACGTTAAATCTCCTTTTTTCCGGCACGGTGAACAGACTTCTGCTTCAAAACGAGCTCGCTCACACGCCACATAGCTACTTATTATTTATGGGATTTTCATACTAGTTTTGTTTTTCGAAAGCAAAAAAGAATTATTACCCCCCGACGTAAACTTCACTAAACATCAAATGTTCTATCTACTCGTGGCTGAATTCTTAATGGGAAAGCGGCATTTTTTCTCCATTTGCTTCCACGCGTTTTTCCTTCGCTTCTTTACCATAAATAATTCATGGCGGAATACGTATTCTCTACATTCGTACTGATAAAAATCAATGAATTTCCTCACATCGTCGCCTTACACAGATGGGATTTGAGGGGAGAATCAGCATTTGTATCTTTATGAGGTTTATTGTAATGATACTTCGAATCCGGGTCGAGATTCCACCTTTTGGATCAAATAAAAATATCACGATAGTCACTTTCGCCTGTGACGTCACGGAGCGATGGACTTTTTTCTTATTACCGTAGCGATGAATAAACAGGGGGGCCAATTAGAGGACGAAGAGTAAATGCGAAAAACGAAAAGGGAAATCCAGAAGGATTTATTAATTTATCGTTCAAAAGTTTGAATTAGAGAGAAATCTTTGCTTATTTCTTTAAAATTTTTGATTTCGATTTCGGTTCTTAGCTAATTTGGTGACAATATTACTGACATTTGTAGAAAGGAAGGGAATTTCGGCACAATTCGGTCACGTTTGGTAAATATTTTCAAGGCAAAGAACTTTTCTTTGATGCATTTTTTCGCAAAAGCAACAGCTTTTGCTACAACCCAAAAATCTATTTTTACACGTCTTAATGGTTTCATAAAAGGTTTTACCTAAAAAATATCTTGAAGCCTAAGAATTCACTGTATCATCACCCTGTATTTTTTTATGTTAGAAATTAACTAAAAAAGATGGAGTATAATAACTGTTCTGTGATCGACATGCGTGTGACCAGAGATACATTTATAAAAACAAGGCGTGGCCGCCCTATGAAAGTGGAGCACATCACAGCACAAGAAACAATCATCCTCCAGGGAATCCGGAGAGTGCCCAGGCCCGTCTTCCCCTGAGGACTCCACCATCCTCCAGGAAATCCGCAGAATGGCCAGACCCGTCTCTCCCCGAGGACTCCAGCATCCTCCAGGGAATCCGAAGAGTGGTCAGCCCCGTCTCCCGCTGAGGACACCACCATCCTCCAGGGAATCCAGTGAGTGGCCAGACCCGTCTCCCCCTGAGGACTCCACCACCTCCAGGGAATCGAGAGAGTGCCCGGCCCCGTCTCTCCCCGAGGACTCCACCGCCTCCAGGAAATCCGAAGAGTGCCCAGGCCCAACTCCCGTTGAGGACTCCGTCGACCAATAGGGAATCCTGAGATTCGTCGGGCGGGCCCGAGCGTTTTGTCATTCCTCGGGGAACCCGGAGTTGGTGACGTCGTAAACATGTAACGTAGTTCATTATTTTTCCTCCTTAATGCCATAACTTTGATCCTTCTGTGATATTTGATAACCTAAAAACCTGACCGCACAATGAGTGATAGTAAAATTATGAAAGTGTAGTCGGTATCGTTTAGGGCTGTACGTTCTTTTGCGTAAAACAAATTTGCCAAAACGTTCTGTAAAAATATATTCGGAAAATGAACTTTCCCGAGCTGGAATTGCGAAAACAACTTTTTCCACATAAATCGAATAAAACATGAATATAATCGTTTTTCTCCCTTAAACATAATTCTAAGTACCGACGTGCCCGTTTTTATTTCAGGGAATAATTTTCCAGAAAATTGACTAGGAGATATATGGACCGGTTCGTGTCGGTTTAAAGCGATATTTATAAAAGGAAGAAAAGAAAATGAATCGTAAAAGGGTTTAGACAATTCCGAGTTAGTCTGGTTATGCGTACTAAAAGCGAAATGACTTTTAACTAATGCCGTGGGACACGGTTCGAAATGTAAATTTAACGTGCCGAGTTAATTGCCGTCGTGGCCACGAAACGGTCCGAAAAAGAAAATCAAAAACTAAATTACCACAGGAATTATTTCTGTCAACAAAAACGAAACAATATTTCCCTTTATGAAAAAAAGCATTCTTTTATTTAATCTCCCGGGTGAGCTCGTTAAAGTTAAAAGAGAACAAAATAAATGTTAAATCGTGGAATTCGGGAAGGAACCGCTCGAGGCGCCTTTGAAGTCGGCCATCATATTTCCTCAACAACAGATTTTTATTAATCTGTATAATGCAATAAAGAGCCCACCCCCTCCTTCAATTCATATCTATTCTACTGAACTCGGCGAAAGAAGGTCGGAAGGGAAGCGAAACCGAAAGGAAAAACCAATAAGGGGGCCAATTTGAAATGTGTTTCACGCAATTTTATTCCCGGCCGTGGACAGCGGGCCCTAGTCGTCTAGGCTATTTATTCGCATTTTACCCTCTCCTCGAGGCTCACTGAAATTCAGCTTTGGCCTTCATATTCCGTGCGTTTCACGAGGAGATCTTCATTTTATGGGGGGTTAACCGATGGTTTTTTTAAAAATTTAGACACGTTTGTACACACAGGGGGTGACGACGAAGGCGACCTGGTTACATTACTGTTGTATTCGCTGGATGGAGGGTCGCAAATTTTTCTGCCAAAATCGAACGTAATTTGAAATAGTTTCATTTTTCTGTACGCTCTCTACGCTTTCCCTGTAGGATGAGGGCCATAACATCAAAGTTTAACGCTTAATTGTATATTAGAAATGAAAATGTTAGCATCTAGGTTATGGAGTCATCCATCATGGAGCCAAATCAATCACTGTAATCGATCCAAGACTTCGACTGGAGTCTGGGGGATTTTCTGGGGACTATTAAGTTACAGTATTTAAATTTGGGAGAGTACGTTAAAAAAGATTAACACTCTGTAAGTTTGTCTTCAATAAACACAGTAATTATTCAAATATAATTAAAAAATCACGTCTGGAAACAAAAACACCATCATCCTCCAGGGAATCCCGAGAGTCGCCAGGCTCATCTCCCCATGAGGACTTCACCATCCTCCAGGGAATTCGGAGGACTCCATCGGCCAACAGGGAATCCTGAGAGTCGTCAGGCCCGAGTGCTTCATCATCCTCCAGGGAACACGAAACACCAAGATTTTTGAGCGGATTTTAACGATATTTCTGAGCAGAAGTTCAATTGTTACTTATCATCGACACCATGAATATTTTTTTTATTATTAACGGGCCATTCGCGCCACTGGCCGAGCATTTACATACCGACCGATGTAAAAACATCGCAGGAATCCGACGTTCGTTACACGACTCGAATTATTTAAATAATTGCTGGGGGAAAGTTCTGCGTCCGACTGAAGCAACCCAAATGCAAATTTTTCTGATTAGGTTCGGAGCGAAATAGGAAAACAACGGGACGGGTTAGAGGAATTAAATTCTAGAAGGGCTATTTGAATACGGAGGCTACCGAGTTATTTTAACTGATTACAGCGACGTTCCGAGGTGAAGGGAAGTTCCACCTTTTCCTCCATAAACTCGATTACCGACCGTTGGCGGAATATGGACAATAAAATGCCGATAACCTGTTAACACCTTCAGATAAAATCAAATTCGTAAGGTCCTTCCAGTCCGAAATCGTTTGTCAGATCAGATGAAACATTCGTTTTAGTTGTTATCATAAGCCAATATTGGTTAATAAATGTGTAAAGAAAGTTTACAATGAGAGTTTTAATTAATAGTAATTAGTAATTAATCGGAGTCGCCATTAGATGTGCTACAACGAAATATTAATTTATTACGCGTAAAAACGCGATAAAAACAAGTTTCCAACCCCTAACAGGGGGATAAAAACATGATAAGGGTTCATTTCAGGTGATGAGTAATTAGAAATTGGGTTTTTATACAATAAAATGTAAATAATGATTATCTCTACGTATAAACTTCCTGAGAAATGTACGGTTTACGAGTTATTAAATAAAAAAATCGATACTTTCAGGTTGAAACATTTTTTAAGGGTTGAGTTTAAGGGTTTTAGGTGCAGATTACTTACACCCATTCACACATATATAAATAATATATCTTTAAGTTTTTGCAAGGGGTAGTTCTATAAGGGTTGAAACTTATAAATAAACAGTAAAGAAATCTTAGTTTATAAGATTAAATCACTCCAAATTGCTGAATAACATTTTTCAACAATAATTTTTAATAATTAATGCCATAGGGGTGATTTTAAGGGGTTAAAATTTTTCAATTCATAATAACTCAACCTTCAGAATGTCAACTGAGTTTTACTGCTTTAGATTACACGCTCGACTCTACGATTCTAAAGTTATCTTCAAATAGGGGTAGTTTTAACCCATAAAAAATAAGAAGCAACCCCCGGCATATGGTCAACTTCGAAGTAGAGGGTAAGCAGAACGTAAATCCAATTTTTTGTGCAAATCGGTGATATTGAATCATTCCAACTTTCTAAAGAACATTATGAAAATATTTTTTTAATTATAACTATCCTAAGGGCTGGCTTTTAGGGGTAGAAATTGTTCAATAATCACGAATTATGTCTCTGAATATCAATTGACGTTCATTCAACTTATCTAAAGATGATTTAAATCCATTACACGTTCGAACCTACAATTCTTAGATTATTTTCGAATAGGGGTAGTTTTCACGCCTAAAAATAAAAAGCAACCCCGGCACAGAGGTCAACTTCGAAGTAGAGGGTACGTAGAACATAAATCCAAATTTTTGTGCAAATCGGTGTTATTTCATTATTCCAACTTGCTAAAAAACGTTTTGAAAATATTTTTTCAATTATAACTACCCTAAGGGCCGGCTTTTAGGGGTAGAAATTGTTCAATAATCATGAATTATGTCTCTGAATGTCAATTGACGTTCATTCAACTTAACTAAAGATGATTTAAATCCACTACACGTTCGAATCTACAATTATTATATTATTTTCGAATAGGGGTAGTCTTCGCCCCTAAAAATAAAAAGCAACCCGCGGCACAGGGTCAACTTCGAACTAGAGAGTAAGTAGGACTAAAATCCACATTTTTATGGAAACGTTTAAAAATAATCTCGATCTGCCTCGCAGGACATCCAAACCGGCTAATACGAGGGTTGACGAATGCTTGGCGTAATCCACTAATATTACGGTTTTCCTTGGGTTTGTTCATTGAATTAAATGCAATAGTCACGTAAACCCGGGCCGTAAAGTCTCGCCTGTGCTCCATCAGTATTCCCCCCATTTACGCCACGACCACATCGTGTCGTAATCCCACCTCAAGGAAGGTACACATACACACTCCACCTCAATGATATTCTCGTAAAAAGCCTCTCTTTTATGATTGAATCTAAGGTCGTAAAACTTGTGCCATTTCGACTTACAAATCATCCTGTGGGATATTGCAGTATTGCGTCCCGTTAATATTTATTAGCTATCTAAATTTCACGCCGAATTTAATTCGCCTTTTGGGAGAGAGGGATAGGAAAGAAAGGAAGGAGGAAAATATTGCTGCGTTAAAATTAATGGGGCGCGAATTTAACATTTTAGAAGAAGAAAAAAGGTAAAATAACACCGGGAATTTAATGTAGCCCATTCGAATTTGTCATCGGCAAATTTCACGGCGCTAATTGGAACCGGGTAATTAGGGGAAAAAATTACGCAAGGGAAGTCGAGTACACTTTATACTTCTTCCTCGTGATGAGTTTCGTATTAGATTATAACCCGTCGCTCGTTTCACCGGGTATTAAATTCGCGCTATAAATAGCTGCTTATTTCCGAACTTCACCTTTCAGCACTTCACAAAAATAACCAGAATTTCATCAAAACGCTTGAAGTACCTGTTAGTGTAGATGCAATTCATATACCTCCATCAAGCATGAATAAAAATTCGTAGAACTTTCTTATATGAGCCACGCGCACTATAAATTTTAGAAGCACTTAGAAAATTCTTCTGTAAATACCCTTTAAGGCGATTTTACAGAAAAAGTCTTAAACGAAAGTTATAGGAATTAGATGCATAAAGCAAGTGGCAAAATAAATCGCTGTTTTGGAAAAAATCAAGAAAACCTAAACATCCTCGAAATTTAAGTGCCCTTAAAGGCGATTTTACAGAAAAAGTCTTAAATGAAAGTTATAGGAATTAGATGCATAAAGCAAGTGGCAAAATAAATCGCTGTTTTGGAAAAAATCAAGAAAACCTAAACATCCTCGAAATTTAAGTGCCCTTAAAGGCGATTTTACAGAAAAAGTCTTAAATGAAAGTTATAGGAATTAGATGCATAAAGCAAGTGGCAAAATAAATCGCTATTTTGGAAAAGATCAAGAATACCTAAACATGCTCAAAATTTAAGTGCCCTTTAGGGCGATTTCAGAAAATATATGTTCCAAATAAGAGATAGCAATTAAATACTTAACTCAAATTTTGTACCTGCGATAATTTACCAAAGCTGTTTTTAAGAAAATTACGGAAAACCGAAACTTCTTCAGAGTAAAGTGACCTTTAGGGCGCGTTCTGTTCAAAAATGTTCCGCAAATCTTCCATTGATTTGCATGAATTGCATGAATTGCGTTATTGCAGGAATATTACTATATGCAGGAACATCTAAAAACTCTGTTTAAATCTGTGAAGAAAACCTTAACCAAAAGTGCTTAAAGGGAAATTTAAAGGGCAATATTGACTAACGGTTACAATTATATTATATAATTCTGTTGTAATTCATGATTAATATGTACCCTCTTGTTTCCCAATTCTTACACAATATCGGTACACAAACGGGTAAATATTATCCCGTTGCAGCCAAGGGAAAATCCGATAGCTCGGAATAAGAATATCCGAAGAGGATTAATAATTGAAGTGACGAAGTGGTTTCGGTTGAAGAAATGCGATTATTTCAGCGGGGGCGTTAACAAGAACGCGAACGCTGGAGAGGAGGGAAAAGGTGCTCGGAGAAAAAGTAGAAGGGAAAATTAGCCCGCAGGAAATATGGGGAGTGATAAAACGTTAAAGTACGCGTGTGTAAAAATGCCGGGTCGGTAATTCATCGGCGAGAGCGCCGACGGCTCTGCAAATACGGCTTAACAAAGATGCCGCGGCTTGAATGGAGGTTCAGGTGAGGGTGAATCGTACGTTTGCTTGAGGTTGTTTTCATATAAAACGTTTTAGCATTTTCCGACAAACTTTCCCACGGTCAGTAGCGAATTGGGAATTGGGAAATTTTACCGTATGCTTTTAAATTGCTGTTCAATATTAATATATTTATTGTATTCTATCAAGAAAGCGCTTTTCTTTAACAAGAAACGTTATATTCGTTGATTAGATTACATTCGTTTCAATTAGAGGTCGCTGATTAAAACGAGCTTCGCTTCATGGCGATCGGACGAGAATTACCGGAGATACAGGCAGTTGAAGTTTTTGAAAAAGTTCCCCTGAACTTTTCCAAAAAAATCAAAGTCAAAAAACGTGGCTTTCGTTGGTGTATCTGTATAGATTAGAAGTCGCTGATTGCAATGCGCTTAGTTTCGTGGCGCTCGGACGAAAACTAAGGGAGATACAGGCAGTTAAAGTTTTTGAAAAGGTTCCAATTTTTCCACTTTTTCGAAAAAATCAGTCAGAAAACGTGACTTTCGTTGGTGTAACTTCATAGATTAGAGGTCGCTGATTACGATGCGCTTAGTTTCGTGACGATCGGGCGAGAATTAACGGAGATACAGGCAGTTAAAATTTTTGAAACTTTTTGGAACTTTTTCAAAAAAATCAAAGTCAAGAAACGTGACTTCCTTTGGTGCATCCTTATAGATTAGAGGTCGCTGATTACGATGCGCTTAGTTTCGTGACGATCGGGCGAGAATTAACGGAGATACAGGCGGTTAAAGTTTTTGAAAAAGTTCCAATATCGAACCCGAAGGGGCTTAATTTATTAACTGCTGGCGCTTTGACTTAACTATAAGTCAATTTCTCAAAATCATATCAAAGCCCTTCAATCCCGATTTGTCGTCGTCAGGTCATTAAAGTTTCTTAAAACAGTAGGTGGTCAATTCCAACGAAGTACCGCAGTTCTCAACATACAATTTCTACCATTTTAATACGTTTAAAAGGGAAAATGTACTCGTTTTCTCTTGAATCCGAATCGTTTCATTTTCTTTGTACATCGAACATTCACAGTTTTTCAAACCCCCAATGCTATCGTAACGCTATCCATCTCACGCCGTTTAAACGAAAAAAACAATTGCTATTTATCCTTCTTCTCCCCTTATACCCAAAAAAACGTCTCCACCTGACCGTCCCTCAGGTCGAAAACTTTCCCTAAGAAAAAAAAAACGGTGCACTTCAATTAAACGGGATCGACGGACGTGGAGGCGATCTATCGCTCCCTCGGGAATACTTAGCACGGTCCGTCACGGAATTTTCGTTCCCGTAAAAAAATATCGTTGCCGTTATTTTGAAGCGTAGTCAAAGGCGACGGGTAGTTCAGGGCCGTAAGGGCGGAAAATTGAGACGAACGACATCGATTCGATCGCGATAACGACGGGTCGTCGTGTGACGGACGCGCGGATCTTTCCCGGGATTCATCGGGAATAGGGAGGGAGTATTTTCAAAAATATACAATATAAACCCTCCACTGACTAAGGGACTCGATTCGATTTAACGCGGCTGCGCAGAGGTTCGAGCCTGAGGGAATATCTGGGAAGACAACTGAATATTCTGAATACTGAATATACTATAACGTTGTTGAATCAAAAACTGGGAATACACATTTTCTGCATCCTTCCAAAAACCCCTTAAAGTCTTCCTATTTTACTAAGGGCCGGTATTATTAAGTACAGTTGACTGATCGCACCTTAAGGGTGTAGACAACTGAATTCCGCAAGATGTCGTCTGTCAATCTGCCGGATAGGCAGGTTAGGTACTATGATATCAAGTGATAGCTTAAGAGATGCTTAATACTGTTATTACCCATAAGCTGGAGTGAAACTGAAATTTAATGTGAGTACAAACGGTTTACGAATACCACAGTGAATACCGGTCACCAAGAAAATCATCAGAAAGTGACATTTCTTGTTGTAAACCATTTTTTTCTGAAATTTCATGCAAAACACGAATGCATTTTCTTTCCAAGTGTATTAAACTTCTTATTAAACAATTTGTGAATAGCAATCAATATATTTTAAGACAAAACACAACAGCTTAGAAGTTAAGTGTCGGATCAAAAAATGTTCTTAGAGTTTGTTTGTTCTTCGTGCGATTTTAGTTAAAAACGAGCTATTCCCAAAAGTCCCGGGGGCTGAATGATTACGTGGCAAGCATAAAAGAGTGTTCGTTTATGGATTACCTTGCGGAAAATTCGATGAAAATTACTGAAACCGTACCCCTTTATGTTCCACCATTTCATTAGTATATTATAAATCACTCTCAAAAGTAGAACTCTCGGACATAACTTTTGAGAAGTTCTCAAATCGACGCTGCTAGTTGGCCCGTTCGCCATATCATAGAACCACATTAGGGGATAATTCAGATATAAACTGTATAACAAAATCTCGACAAATCTGAGCTTTTGCAGTTTTTTTTTACATAATAGAAATGTGCAAAAACTACTCATCCCACGGTATCCAACCTTTGCAGGCTTAAAGTAGATATAATAACCTAAGACTTCACGCAAAACGAGCGCTTCAGCTTTAAACTGGGCAAAGCTGTGAATTTTTGAAAAAAAGAGTCCATTTTAAGGGTTTTTCTCAAGTTTTCTCGGTGAAAAATGCTCCAATCACTCTTTAGAAACGATTATTTTGAAGGCTTTTTAATTCTCTACAAGTCTTCTGTACAAGGTACTGCGTTTCCATCAATAATTTTCACGCTATGGTGAAAAAACTGAAAACAGGCCCGTTTTTCTAAAATTTCCTATTTCAAAAAAACGCTAAAGCTCAAATTTGTCTAGATTTTAGATTTTTATCACTTTTGATCAATTTTAACAAAAGTTTTTTGGTCCTTTCCTATTAAATTATATCCACCCAAAAAAAAACTCTATTAACTGGGCTATAAACTAAATATGGAACTGTTCCTTCAAATCTTTTAACTGCGTGAACGGACGTCACTTTTCCATGTCGTGAAATATTGAAAGGATTGCACACAATATCACCATTAAAACGTGGTGATTTCACGTTGTGCACCCGACCGGTTATCCACGTAATAACGATGAAATTTCCAGAAATTCCCGCTTCACAGGCGCCGCCGCGATCGTTGCTTCTGGTACTTAGACCATTAAAATATTTTAAATTTACTGTCCAATCAGGTGTACCATCATCGCCCGGTTAAAAGCTACGGAATGGCGAAGGCGCCAGGCGAATTCACCAAAATAAGCCAATTTTGCCTGAAGGAATTCATCGGTGAGTAAATACGTATTTCAGATTTATCGAGCTGCGAGCGACGGTCTGAAGTTCTGCTTTTGTCCCAATTGACGTTTATTAAACCCGAAGTCGTCGTGAAGAGTGTCAAAACGTTTCTGATCGCTTGAAAGTTCCTTCGGGAACGAGGGAGGATCCTCGCCGGATCCGACGACGGTTAATCATAAGGAACGGATCGCATTGTTTCTAAACTCGTTATTATTCCCCGTTAAACATTCCCGGGACCCGTTCCATTGTCGGCAGGCACAAAGACAGAACGCGAGCGTCGCGAGGGCAGATTGTTCGAAATCGATTCGCACGATCACAAGGAGAAAACCGAAGTGCGGTCGACGCAAATACACACAAATCGTTCCAAGATTAAAGGGTTACGTCCCGGTGCACTTTTTGCGGTCGAACGTTGCACGACTCCACTGGAACGGGATAAATTTTCCTCTCGATGTGACCACACCATAACAGTCTTCAACGCCAATCTCTCGAAATTGATATTTACATCAAAGGGGAATAATTCCTCTGTATCTATAGGCCCTTATTAGATCAGATCAGTACATGCAATACGAAGTAAACAAACGTGAGTGGAGATATTGTTGATATCCTTAGCAATTCAAATAAATAATCTTAGGTAGGAGCAGAAATTTTATTTTGAAAATGTCTTAAGAGAATTAAAATAATCTTTAAAAAATACAGGAAAACTGCCAAAGTATACAAGACTGATTATATAGCAAAGAAGTTTACAGAGCGAAAGAAAAGCTGTGGTAGATCAAATTTAACAGCAGAAGAACCAAAAAACTTTGTTTAAAATGGATCAAAGATGAAAATCTAGACAAATCTGAGCTTTCAAATTTCTTTAAACGATAAAAATTTAAGAAAAAATAGATCGTTTACCGTTTTTTCACTATAGCATTAAAATTATTAAGGGAAATGCACTAGGTCGTGCAGACGATTTGTAGAGAATTAAAAGACCTTTAAAATGAGAGTTTCTAAAAGGTGATCGGAGCATTTTTTACCCAGAAAACTTGGGAAAAACCGTTAAAATGGACCCTTTTTCAAAACTTCACAGCTTTGCCCACTTTAGAGCTGAAGCGCTAATTTTGCATGAAATGTTAGGATATTACGTCTACTTTAAGCATGCAAAAGTTGGATACTGTTGGATGAACAGCTTTTGCACAATTACCTTATAAACAATATACACCGAAATCTTGCAAAATTCGGCATATTAACTGAGATGGGCCGATTTTAATTTTTCAAACGATTTTTGAAAGAAGACTTCAAAACCTACAACTTGGCTATCTTGAATTTCCTCATCATTTTGTAGAAAAGTGCCAAAAAAGGCCTCGAACATTGCGCGAAACGCATGATTTCGCATTTCGAGCTGAGTGGTGCTGCTTAAAACATATTGATGTCATCTTGTGACAACATATTTAGAAAATCTCTGTTATTTTCTAGAATTTCCCATATTATAGTGAGTAATTTAAATTAATATTTCATAAAGCAACCGTTCGACAAAACCTCCGTCATCTTAGCCTTACAATTTTCCACTCCAGTCATAAGCAATAACGCTCAATAATACACCAAACCTCGACTGTATTCTCCATATTAACATAATCCTTACCTGGGCACTTCAAAAAGTCCTCAATTGCTACGGTATATTTGTGTGTACCATTAATTACTACTACTCCACTGCTGGGAAAATATTAATTAGCAGATTTAAAAAACATACGGTGGTGATAAGTGTATGCTGATCAATTACAACTCAAAATAACTTTTAAAAACTTAGCTAACACAACAGAAGATGTAAATACATCAGAATTATTATTTTACAGCAGTTTCACTAATTTCAAGTGTATGTGTGTTTCTGCCACCGTTACTGTTTAACGGCTCGACCGATTTTGATGCACAATGAGTCAATTAATTCCTTACTTCACCAGAAGTGTCACTGGCTATATTGAAATTCGACACAATCAGGCAGTTGGGTGATCATTTTGATCTCCTACCACACTTGAAGTGTTCGCATTCGCCATTTCCTATGGTAGTTATCAGGTGTGATAAGTTCTGTAATAATCGACTGGTAAATGCAATTTGAGGCCAAAGTGAGCTAACCTTGTGAAAATCAATTACATTACTGTCATTAATAATTGAATACAATCAACTTAAGAAAACTGTTGCTACAATAACATCTAGTCCAACTTTAGTAATTGCTCAGTTCCTCATTCAAACCAATGAAAATCAAATTAGAAGTAATAAAAATTTTTTTTAAAAAACTTTAGTAACCTGAAATCACTACTTCAAATTTAATTTAACATGAATATCATCAATGGTTAAACGCAGCCCAACTTCGACATTTAAATTACTCTGGGGTTCCCCAGGTGAAGAGGTTCAGGGTAACAGGATTCTCAAGAAGTTATGTTTAAGAAGTTAAGGAGAAGTTAATTTTAAATGTAGCAATTTAGATGAGCTTAAGCAAGCCCAATTTTCACATTTATCTTCACGAACTTCTCCTGAGCTTAAACGACCCGGGAAATATGTAATATGCAAGAGAGATCGCACTCTTTAGGACGTGGCGCCCAAACAAAATATAAATCATAATTTTCCTAATCCAGATGCCAACTCCTACAGAGTTGTGACACTTTTCATGCGTATATTGTACTTTACAATCAAATAAAAGATCAAATTCTTGGCAGAAGTGCAAGAATTTTGAGCATACGTTTAAGGACCTTAGCGAATCGACCCACACACGGTTTTTTCCCTGGTTCGTTATCTTGAAGCCGTCGTGGGTTCGGCAGGGAGACGATTTATAACGGAGTCGCGTTGTCAACTTTCGAAAGTAACACGTCGAAGTCGATAGAACTCGATAACGACGCTAATGAGCAACGGCGGGAGTTTACGAGAAACTTGGTAAAAATGAGACGTGCTTCGATTGGGTGAAGGAATGTTTTTTGACTTTTCTCAGTCGGATTCGTACTCGAAACTTTTCGAAATTCGATGTATTCATAATTAGATCGAATTTACGTTTATGGGATTTGTCGGCTATTTCGGGATGAACCGGGTAATCGAGTTAATATTTAATTTAGGTCGATCGTTAATAAAATATTTTTCCCTATAAACTTACCGACGTTATTGACGTTGATAATGTATCTTACGATACTTAATAATATTTAAATCGTTACCACTCTTCTTCTTAAACATTTTTGGCACTTGCAATGAACTGCCGACATTTTTACATGGGTTCGTAGCTTACATTTAACTCTTAAAGGTTCCTTAGTAATTTCTTAAAAAGTTCAATGAATTTCATCCCTTTTCATAACGAGACTTCGAAATAAGGGCATTTCATTACAAATTCTACTGACTAGTGACTTTCAAAAATTCTTAACTTCATTCATAAGTAACTTTTTAAAAAAATTTCTAAGCGTTTCCCTAAGAAATCATGACCAGTCATTACATACTCTTAAATAATTTCAAAAATTCATAATATCGTTAATACAACTTGGAACTCATTTAGCAAGACTTGCGGACGTTTACTAAAGCAATAGAACCGTTATTCGATAATTACTTTCAAAAATTCATAATTTCTCTTGAATAAACCTCCTCAACTCATCTGATAGTGCGGTTTATGCCCGCCCAGGGTTGTGGAGGAGACGTAACGAACGCGTAGGAAGGGCGCGTTACGTCAGGGCGTTAGGTTAAACCGTATGGAATAGACAAGCGTAGAGGAAGATACTCACTCTCAGAAGTAAACTCGAGACACGAAAAAGTTCTTGAAAGTAAAGTGTATTAGTGGTGAAATAAGGACGATTTATGTAGCGAGTGACTTAATCGATGTGGACAGGCGCAAAACAAACTCATACATTACTATCTATGTATCTCGCTTTTTGTGTCCGCATAAATTTCATTAATGCAAAGTTGAGGCAGAATTGGACACTTACTTAAGTCACTCATGACAAGTGTGGTTTGTCTTCGACATGTTTTGAAGAAGTTGTAATCCTCTTTAAACATGATCTAAGTTTCAAGAAAGCGGAATTTCTAAAAAATTTCGACGAATGTAACATTAACTTGGGTAGTCACCACTTTAGTCACTTGCTGCTATGATAAGTGACGGCTATTCTCGTCTCAAGGGACCACGTAAGGCAACTCTTGCTATGTCATAACGAATTTATTTCATTTGATTAACTTTTTTAATAGTTAATTAACTTGCTTGTTTAATTTTCAAATATCTTTAGTTTATCATGTACCAATATGTCCAATATCAAAGACTAAATTAGTAAATGTTATGGAACAAATGGGATTGAATTTTAACAGTGTCAATGAAGATTTAATTTGAACGTGCTGAGGAATTTAGAAATATTTTTAGAAAAATTGCAGTTTTTAGTGAAACTTCCTAGCAAGTGTAGCCTTTAAACGAATCGACTGCTTTGAATAAATGCTCTCAATTTTACCAGGGGCATAAAATGTTTACTGCACTCTGGCAAAATTCCTAAAATTTAAAATGAATGGCCCAAAATTTTCCAGGTAATATCCTGCTATAAACCTTCAACATTTTCATATATGCAAGTGATTGCACAAGCTATAAACATAGCAAAACTTCGCAGTCGTAACAACCGAGTCTCTCTTATAACTTCAAACGTCAGCGTTGCAATGGTTAAACTCTCTACTTTATGTATCCACGCGCCAAGCAGGATAAAAGCTTTCCATCCCTGTTTCCGCCGAAATCTTTAGAAAACTAAAGAATAAAAGAGATACAAAACGCGAAACAATTACGAAAGTTTAAAAGGTTATGTAGAACTTACCTGTGAAATGTACTATGAGAAGAGCAATTTCCTTCCCAAACAGTCTCATGTCCCTGCAACAATAAATAAAGAAATGTTTAAATTCGATAAAATAATTGTCCTTTCAACAGCTCATTCTGTTTTATGGTGACGGAATGATGCGTTCCTAAACGCATTATGGCTGTATAAAAAATTTTTTAATAATTATGTGACTTAAAGGTTTCTAACTGACTTAAGTAACTAACTTAACCTTGTTAATTAAGTCAACTTAACACGTAAGACGTTCTGCCGTTTCTCAAAGCCCTAGGTAATGCATTAACTGATCTATCTGGAGAATTTAAGAATTATGATGTTCGCCTGTCTAACGTTTGTATTTGAATATGTCAACCAATATCAACGTCCTTAATTAAATAAATAATTGCATTAACAGTCCAAGAGCGTTATTTTAACATTTAAACAAGTAACATTTAAAAAATGACTAAAAATGGTGAAGGAGACTTCGGAGGACTCCGTAGTCCAAGACCAAGCGAATACTTCATATTGCCCTCCTTATCTCTTGACCGGATTTAATTTTTAAAAAGCGCCCGCGTACCTAATTTATACCGTCGCGCCCTCTGAAAGCAAACTTTAAACTTCCATTACGTTTAAACAGCGAGATTCCCCTCCCGACCTCCGTGTAGTTTCGCTTCACATTGGATTTTAATTGCAGAGCCTACAGCGGAATTCTCTAATTTCATTTGTATATTCCTTCGAGAAAGAACAATAACGGAGTTTCCGCAATTAGGAAAGTTCCTTTCGACTCGGCCGACTGCTCCCTTGAACTCCCGTCGAGAGCTCCGGGAATGAGCGCGGTTGCGCAGGAGCGACAAAATAACTTGCAGTTTTATACCCCTTCGCCTATGCCCGTTCACGTGGTATTCGGGAAAATTCAATTTTCCTTTAAAGTATTAAATATCGGAACGATTCGATTTGAATTGCTCCCAACTGCCTTTCTCCGCAGGAAATCAGAAGGAATTCCGTCCACGGGAGAGAAACAATCTAAAAGGAAAACGATTATTTTTATGGTCAATTCTGATGATTTGTCGACCGATATGTTATCGCAATGGAAGATTTAAAACTGACATTGGTCCATCTCGCTAATGGAAGAAATGTGCCGGCTTGCACAATTCCTTTAGCACTCCTACCAGAAATAAAATTTTATGAGACAGCGTATACAGTGCGAACCTGGAATAAATTCAGTAAATCAAAGACAGGATTTTTGTTGGAAGTATGCTCGGACAGGTCGATTAGTGTTTTGAATTGCGCTCTTTTTGGTGTAAGAAAATGTTATACAGAGTGTACCAAATTTGAGATACCACGTCATCGAGTGTTTTTTTAAATGGAAATACCAATTTTTTTATGACTATTCTTAAAGGGCATATCAAATTACACATGCGTACCAAAAATCAAAATTTTATTCCTTGTCGTTTAAAAGATATTTAACAAACATAAACTAAGTCGAAAAATAAAGGATTCAGCTCAATGAAATAATTCAGCCAGTTTAAAAATGGAATGTCATATCTGAAATTTGGTACACGCTGTATATAACATTTTCTTACCTGTTCCCTGTTTCTGACCTGTTCGAGCATATTTTTGACAAAAAAACTCTCTTTGATTTACTGGATTTAAAAATTTTGTTTACATCTTAAATCTGTAAAAACATCTTATTCATTTTTAACGTACGATTTAATTTTTGAATTATTCCATCAGGCTGTCGGTATCTTGCTTGAAATACCAATTAAATAGCTGCAAAACCACGATAACCTTTTTTTCGTTGGAGGACATGACAAATAAATTATTTTGGATTGAGTAAATCACATGTAATCGTGAATTACTGGTTTAATGGCTCCTAATTATCACCAGAGACTATAATTCTTATGAATGAAATTTTTCTTTTCCATCATATTTCTCGGTAACCCTTCATGTTATAAAAATATTTAAAAGGATTAAAAGTTTCATAACGAAATTCTTCCGGGTAATCAAGTGCACCTACGCGTCATAAAAGTGAAATTTTTCTGTCATTTCCACCAAACCGAGGAGCCATTATTTTTTGGTCACTCGTGGCCGGGTGGGCTCTCTCTCTTTCTCGATTTATGTGCCTCATAAAAATGCTTTTTCAAATTTATGCAAATATTTATATTCTGAATATTAGATTCCCCTTAAAAAGGCTGAATGTGAAGTATGAGTTATAACAGGGCATATTTCAATTTCCACGGGCTGAAAGCAACGATGCAGCTCGCGCGGCTGGAAGATCCGTTCCTGTGGAATGTGTACGACGTGCGGGGAAATGGATGTTTAAATATTACCGAAATACACGTTCAGAGACTGTAAAAATGCGGAAAGTGAGGAGAAAATCTCGATATATCGTGACTCGGCCCGCTAATATTTCACCAAATATCTGATAAAGTCCCTAATCGTTACGACACTTTCTGTTTAGTACCTTAATCTTACCTCCGGATCACTTAACTCTAAAATTAAACGGTAGGCAACAAGGGCGATTTTTACCAAGCGTTTATCTTTCGAACAGGATCAAATTTCCCTGATGGATACTTTCAAGGGTTGGTGAAATCATAATTCAATTCAGGTCGACGGCAGATACATTTTCCTTTACATCATATAAACAATTAACTTAACTGAAGTTTTGAACTAGATAAATCCCTTGGAGGCTGGGTAAGTCAATTTAATTAGCAATTTTAGCTACCTACCTTACGAGAGAAAAAAATGATAAAAATAACAGTCTAATTAAAAGTCTTTTATGTTATGTTACGTCGAAATTAAATGAAAATGTTTTTGCCCCTGTGTCTCATTAGGAAATAAATAAAACACTCGTCTTGGATCAAAATCACTTAGCATATTCAATTCAAAACAATGAGAGGGAAAAGCCAAGAGGCCTAAAAATCCTCAGATGTAACAAATGGTATCATTAAAAGATTGTACGAATACAAAATTGAATAAATATGTATAACGACATGGAATTATGCTAATGTGAATGTGTATGTGTCAAGTAAAATGTGTGTATGTGATTGAATGATTGAGAGTCTCAACTAGTGGAAGTCCATTGTGAGAGTCCCGACCAATGAGAGTCTTTTGTAAGAGTGTCAGCCAATAGAAGTCGACTGTGAGAGTCCCGACCAATGAGAGTCGTTTATGAGAGTCTTAACCAGTGGAAGTCGATTGTGAGAGTCCAGAATAATGAGAGTCATTCGTGAGAGTCTCAGCCAGTGGAAGTCGATTATGAGAGTCCCGACCAATGAGAGTCTTTTGTAAGAGTGTCAGCAAATAGAAGTCGACTGTGAGAGTCCCGACCAATGAGAGTCGTTTATGAGAGTCTTAACCAGTGGAAGTCGATTGTGAGAGTCCAGAATAATGAGAGTCATTCGTGAGAGTCTCAGCCAGTGGAAGTCGATTATGAGAGTCCCGACCAATGAGAGTCTTTTGTAAGAGTGTCAGCAAATAGAAGTCGACTGTGAGAGTCCCGACCAATGAGAGTCGTTTATGAGAGTCTTAACCAGTGGAAGTCGATTGTGAGAGTCCAGAATAATGAGAGTCATTCGTGAGAGTCTCAGCCAGTGGAAGTCGATTATGAGAGTCCCGACCAATGAGAGTCTTTTGTAAGAGTGTCAGCAAATAGAAGTCGACTGTGAGAGTCCCGACCAATGAGAGTCGTTTATGAGAGTCTTAACCAGTGGAAGTCGATTGTGAGAGTCCAGAATAATGAGAGTCATTCGTGAGAGTCTCAGCCAGTGGAAGTCGATTATGAGAGTCCCGACCAATGAGAGTCTTTTGTAAGAGTGTCAGCAAATAGAAGTCGACTGTGAGAGTCCCGACCAATGAGAGTCGTTTATGAGAGTCTTAACCAGTGGAAGTCGATTGTGAGAGTCCAGAATAATGAGAGTCATTCGTGAGAGTCTCAGCCAGTGGAAGTCGATTATGAGAGTCCCGACCAATGAGAGTCTTTTGTAAGAGTGTCAGCAAATAGAAGTCGACTGTGAGAGTCCCGACCAATGAGAGTCGTTTATGAGAGTCTTAACCAGTGGAAGTCGATTGTGAGAGTCCAGAATAATGACAGTCATTCGTTTTTCTGGAGATCTCGTTGGCAACAAAACAGCGATGCATTCAGGTATTCAACGCTTATTAACAACAATTCATCGATGCGTCCCATACTCGTGTATTGAGTTAGATTAACGTTAAATACAAACGTAAAAACTAATTTACTTAAAACAAAGCTTCATTAGTACAATCAATCAAAATTGGTAATAGATACCGTACATACAAATAAAACGCTCCAGGGATAATTCCTCGTATTACATTACCGCTTAAGGCTGATTGAAAACGGATTTAATTCTCGAAAAGAACGGATGTCCGCGTAATTAGGTTCGTAGGAAGGGGACGTTCTTTATAGGGCGGTTGTGACGGCACGCAATTCACTTTCCGACATCAAAAGAGACTTTAATAGAAATTATTATTTGAAATTTTACAGCCGCGCAAACCGCACGCGTTACCAACCGTTTTTAATACTGACAGCCCTGGAGCAGAAATGGTTAATTCCGGAAATTAATTCAATAACATGTCCTGTCGGCATAAAAAGTCATTATCGTCGATCTGGCTATGTTTAATCGTAAACCGGCCCAAAATTGTAGGCTATATCGATCTCGCGCACGGGGGCTTGTTTGAACTCCATGTAACAGTAATGCAATGTGGTGTGTTATTACGAGTAGACGTCGTTTTATTTACACATCGTTACGTCGATGATTAAACATCATTACTGCTACATTTATGATCGATCCAAATAAAGCACATCAAACATACACGAATGAAACATCTTTCTACTCATAAAAAAATTCTGAAACATGTTTTCGTCTCTATAAACGTCGCAATGTCCACAAGGATTAACAATAGAATAAATCCTATTATCTCAACAAAAGTCAAATAAGCGCTTTTATTATCACTATTCTACTGTCTTTTAATTTTGGAATTACACTCCATGCCCTTCTGGCAGGTTCCGTACCCGTCACATCTCGATCAATACATTCCGAGTACCCCCGGAAAATCTGCGAATTTTCCGGCACTTGTGAATTTAGATCGCCCATTTTCCGACCATTACTGTACACAAACCGCACCACTTTCCGTAATATAGACAAACAGATATTCTCTGAAAAGTGTGTACTGTATTTACGGACTTTCGTGGTAATCTCCTGAGTTTAAACTACCCGTTGCTCTAAAATCTGGCGCCCTAACTTAACAATCGAGCTAATACCCTTCCAAGTACGACGATTAAAGGGCGTTAAGATACAATATTCATCCACGCACTAGGGATCTACTTGAGAAATTTTTCAATAAAGAATCAAACAGAAATAAAATCTCGTAGAGGACTCACCATTTTCAAACTCCATCTAAAACGGCGTCTACTAAGTGCAATATCTCCTGAAGTAACTGATGCTTTTGTTGGAACTCTCCTACATATAACATCTAGTGGAGTAATAAGTGATTTAACGAAGTTTGATTTACTAAAGAAAAAATAAGAAAGCTTCACTTTCCTCAACGCAATTTCAAGAAAAATGTGTATTTAACGTGGATATCATTTTTTCATTCATGTGCACATATAACATTTCTTCGTTTTCCTCCTTTCCATCCATTCTGAGAGACGAAAAATATTCTTTCCTCGAGATTTGATTAATGCCGGGTCGCTCGGGTCCGCTGGTCCCTTCAAACGAGCATTTAAAAATTTAAAACCTCCCTTTACTTTTGAAGGTTCGAAAACTCATTACGGCTTTATTAAATAATCCGTCTGCAATTTAATTTATAACAGGCAATTATCACCGCCGATCGAACTCGAATTAATTACGACAATAATTAGTCGACGTATCGGCGGCGTCGGATAATTATTGAACTTTTCGTAATAGGCTTGAAGGGGTAAGTTTTTAAACCCTCTTGATCCCGTTTTTGCCCGAGGGATTAATTAAAAGTGTGTAAATTCGGTGTATTCGGAGATCGGAGCGAGCCGTGCAAGAAGACAGAAGTGTCGGCGACGAACAAATTACCCTTTTTTACCCGCTAAGATATTAGAGACGATTACCTTTTATCTTGCTTTTTACGTGCTGAAATTAACAGAAAATGTACAAAAGCGACAAGATTTTGCCGAGTTCTTAAGCTGACGATACTTGAAGACCGCAAAAATTTTGGCAAAGTTGAAAAGCCGCCATGGAAATGCTCATTTTTCCTACTACGTAACCTAAGTCACTTCAAACCCACTGTACTAATTTTAGTAGGGCATATAAACTAAGGAACTGCAAGAAAATTCTAACGTTACTTTCATCGACCTCGGTCATTAAGCCTTAACTTAATATGTCGATAGTTGCGAAAGTCACTTTCTGAATAACTGGAAAACGTCCAATTTTCGCCATAAAAAGATTAAAAACGACCGGAAAATCGTGTTAGAAAATAATTCAAGCCGACGTTACGATGAGATAAACCGTATCAAACTTCCCCTTTACTTTTCCACACAATTCCCCATCTACTAACGCGCAATCATAACAATCATATCGATTACCTCGCTCCCTTCGTTCGGTATTCAGCGATGTTTTTTTTGCCCTTAGTATAAAATGTTTAGATCGAATTATTATAATACAACTCTATTCCGTGAAAGTGGAATCCAATAGGGTTTATAAAACTTTCAAATGGGAATATGGAAGCTGTAATTACGACTACTTATTTTTACTGAAGAAATAATTTGAAACAATGGCAAGTTAAGCAGTTTTCTTTGTTTTTTGGTAGTTTAATGTAAATAATTAACTATCAATTGTGAATAATGGAAAGTTTTATTAAGTAATCTGACCTGGTATTTTTAATTTTCGCCATTTTGACGACGTGGGATGCAATGGAAGTGGTGAATGTTTTATTGCTAAGAATAATGCATAATTACCAAAAATATAAATATAATATTTGAAGTAGTTGATCGCATGAAATAAAAATTTATTTTTTCGACAATATTTAGCTAATTTTGAAAGTTCCGGATTAAAAAGTAGCTATTTCCACTAAAAAAACAAATCCAAAATGTCATTTTCACTAAAAATAAAGTAAAAATTTGATTCATATAAATAAAATTTAATTTTTAGACCACTTTAAAAAATTTAAACAAAACATGACTTTTGGTAAATGTTTGCATCTTCATTGGTTCCGGAGATACAGGGTGACCTGCCTTAAGTATTAAGCCAGAATATCCCCTTCATCTCTGAAAGGGGTGGAGCAATAAAATCGTTTTGGCGTAAAAAATTAGCAACAAAATATAATGCTATAAAGAATGCGGACTTACAAAATGGATGACCTGGCTTAATAGACGTTGAATCAACAACGTAAAGGAAGGTCACCAGTTGTGTAACATAAACATCAGCCGTTATAATTAAAAACGTACTACGGATATTACGGTTATTATTCACGAGGATGAAGTTAATGGCCACAAAAAAAGAGATTAAAAAATACACCCGTACCTTTAACGACGTATAATCAGGTAATTATCACAGCTTACTTTTAAGTTAAATCGTGAGTAATGAGAATAACGCAAAAATACGCAAAATTATTTAAGCGTCACCTTGTCTTTACAAAACTGGTAGACACAATTACTTGATTGCTGCAGCGTTGTAATAGAAGCGTAATATGGCAAAAAAATTGAAAGCTGAACCTGCTTTGGTTAATATTTCACCCCTTTCCTCTAAAATTGACGGAACGATACTGCATTGAGATTTCCCACGGGAGATTCCCAATAGGACCTCCTGTTAAATTCACGTATATTACCTAATATCTGCGAATTAGACCCCTACGAGTTATTGAAACGCGCGGAGTTCGCGAAACGAAGACAAACGCGCCTGGAAATTAAGTTTCGCAACATTAACGGCACAAATACTAATTGCGCAGCGACGAAATGACGCAAACACTTTATAAATTTCCATGCTGTTACACAATGAAAAATATCTCATCTCGGTTTACTGCAGAACGCGGCATGTATTAAAATTTAATTTTGCGAGATAATTAAATGCGGCGTTATTTAGTTTTTAAAAAAGGCGGGCGTTATGGAAAACTGTGAGTAAAAACATTAATGAAAATAAAAAAAGTAAAGAAATGCAGAAATATTAGTGCAAGAAAATCGTGGCACAATCTCGTTATTTTTTGAGGCATTTCATCAAAAATTTTCCATTTTCCATCAACGAAATGTACCCGGAAAATTCGTCCTCTCGCCAACTTGTTGAATTTATTCCATGTGTATTACTGCGCAACAGTTTCCATGAATATGGAAATTGAAATTTATTAATAAGGCCCCCTATTAGCACGTAGGGTACGAGACGTGTAATGACTTTTTCGGATAATTGCCGTGCCGTGGAAAAAGGCGCAGGGTCGCGTAGAAAAATTAGTCGAAACCCCACGGCCTCATTAGAAGTAAAGTATTTATAACACACTGGGGCTCAAAGGGGGATACTTTCAGGTTTAAATGACGCGGGAGATAAAAAAGCAGACAACAAAGGGTACAAAACTGTAGTGCAAAGTAACAATTCTGGAAACGTTGTTGAAGAGAAAAAGAACACAAGTGCGTGAGAATAATGGTAATTACAAACTGTGTAGATTAAATATTGCTTTTAGTGCTCACTTTACAAGACTGAATGACGGAAAAAAATTACCAGCTTATTTTTCCGTTCCTGCGCTCGCATAGGAAAATATTTTTAAAAAAGAAAAATGCATTTTTCTTTTATTTTTGTTAATTAATAACACCATATCATTGATTCTGAAGATGACGTATTTCATTTCTATTGAGGCTATACTAATCCACAAATCATGCAGTTGCGTGTATGTCCATTAATCCAGGTCATCCGTTTCATAAGTCCACATTCTTTATAGCACTATATTTTATTGCTAATTTATTAGACCAAAAACGATTTTATTGCTCCACCCCTTCCCGAAATAAAGGGGATTAATCTGGCTTAATACTTAAGGGGGGTAATTCACACTTATACCTCCAGAACCAATGAAGATGCAAACATTTACCAAACGTCATACTTCTTTTAAATTTTTTAGAGCCTTTTGAAGTTTTTCATGAGAGCTTGAGGCTATGGAGCCGAACCTTAGCCAAATATATTTTAATTTATGCTTTTTATTGCTGTAAAAAACTTTTAATGATATTTCTATATCATTTTATTCATTTTTGAGTATATTTAAGTCGATTAGAAAAAAATTAAGAAATTTTCCGTTTCTCAAACTCATTTCTACAGCCGAGTTTTTTTTGTATATTATGACAGTAGCTCTGACGAGTATGTTTTCAACGTCGTGAATAGGGTCATTAATCAATATTATAAAATAATCTAATATGTAAAAATGACTTTTTTACAAGTGCTCTTATGATATTGTCGCATATCATTTTGATTTTCATTGAAATATTAATCCTTAAATTCAATGTAAAACAATCCAATTCAATCAATTTTAGCAATCAAATTTTTTGTATTCCAAAATCGATTTTAAAAGAAGTCGTTTTTTTGAAAATTAATCATACAGCACATTTTTTATATTCAGAGTATTAATCGTATAAACTTCTCTTTTTGGAAAGATTATAGTAGTGGCAACTGTAAGAGTTTCGTTCGATTATTTGATTATTAGGAAGCATTTTATTACTAAGTCATATTTAAATTGATCTAAAAAGTCATCAAACCAAATATTACGCCAATGGAAGTATTTTTCTTATAATATCGTCTATGAATGATGTGAAATCAAATCATTATTTGCAAATTTAAGGTTCCCAAACTCTTCCATTAATGAAGTCGCGATTACAGTCATCAGTAATTTGTTTAAATACGAATATTTTTGCTACTCTAATTAATTTTCTCCTTAAATCCATTTAATTCTATAAGCAATACTTGCCGGTTCATTAGGAATCAAAAATCTAAAAAGAATAAAATAACTTTCTTGTCTCTAGTTGCTGACTTCTGTGTTAAAATAAAATTGATATTAATGTTAAAAACAGCCTTCGTAAGAAAAGCTTTAGAAACATGTTTGCCACTCTCTTCTTCCTCTCGATTAGGAAATATAAAGAAACATATTCTAGGCTTATTTGAAAAAAAATCTGTTCGTCATAAGAAAATTTTAATTCCACAGAAAAATGTGCATTCGTCTAAGCAATTCGATTTTTCCTCTTCGACGTTGCCTATTTGACTTTGCATAATTATCCAATTGGAAATTTAACTTATCTTAAGTTCTGTATCTTAATTTGTACTTGAAACTTCATACTTGACGAACCGGCAAGTATTGTTCACGATATTGAATGGATCCATGCTTTGATTTGCAAAGAAAATGTTTTCCGAGATACTTCGGGGGGTGAGGAATCTGCTAGGGGTGATTTTGGGAAATCGTAATTTGCCTATATCGTCAGCAATACAATATGACGTTTGATAAATGCTTGCATCTTCATTGGTTCCTAAGTTACAGGTGTGGATGACCTGACTTAAGTATTAAGCCAGATTATCCCCTTTTTCTTGGAAAGGGGTGGAGCAATAACACCGTTTTTGGCGTAATAAATTAGCAATAAAATATAGATGGACTTATCAATGGGATGACTTGGCTTAATAGACGTGTCGCGAATACTCTGAAGACAGAAAAATGAATTAAATACTACAGATTTCTTGTAACTCGTAACATACCTACGACCACAGAGCTAAACTTAACGTCATACTATTTAAGCCTTAACCTCGAGTAGGGATTAATCAATATTAAATGGCCTGTGATTACAATAAGTGACAGTGAATGCCATGGAGACCTTCATGAAGATAACGTTTTTCCACACTTCATTACCTCCGCTGGAAATGTTTATGTATTTTTAAAATTCAAAAAGTGGAAACTCCTTAAATTCCCTTCCGACGGAGCGAAGAATAAATTGTCCATGCGAAATTGTCTCGCTCGTTGATTCGACGATTCTCGAAACCCGGAAACGGATTATCCAGGGAAATTACAATCGTAAATCTGCCCCAGTAGAAAACCGTTTACCCCCGAAATCCCACGTCGGACCCTACGGACCTCTAATGAAGACCGAGACGTAAGAGATCAACGTTGAGAAGCGTACGAAAATACGTTGGAATTAAATAAGTAAAATAAACGGCGGCCCTACTCGATATTACGCAAGACACGAAGGAAAAAAACTCACAAAATACCCTATCAGAAATAACATCGTAAATAAAAACACTTTACTACATCTACTATAAAATCCAGAAACCTTAATGCGACCTGAAGAAATTTTACCCCCAAAATCATTTTTGCCGAATAAATTTCGTACAATTTAATAAAGGAAATTCCTTGCGGTGTAATTTGTAGTGGAAAAACTGGATGGGTCGAGGAAATGACCGGATGGAAAATTATTAAACCGTTATGAAGACGCTTCCCCTTTGCTTGGAAACGCACGTTATGAAAGTGGAGCGGGTTGTTATGGCCTATAATTGCGGCACAAAAATCTCCGGGGCAATTATCCTCTATAAATGGATTGTCTGCAGTTGTTTTTATTATTAATAAAAAGGACAAAACTCGATAACGAAAAGTAAACCTTAATAAGTATTATTACTTACATGATAACAATGAAATATCACTACAACATTAAGATCTCTTTGCACACTGATAGTCTGAAACTCAGAAAAATCTGAAACGAATTTCCCATTACAAGGGTGTGAAAATAGGGGTGAAATCTATTTAACAACGCTCGAAGAGCTAGAAACTACCAATTTAGTACGTTTAGCACTTAGGCCTCAAAAGATTGTTCAGAAAAATGACAGAACTCCAAACTTCCCCTTTCGAGGGGTTGTAAAATAGGGATGAAATTTGTTTAAGAGTTCCCGAAATGCTGGAAACTTTAAACTTGGCACGTTTAGGCTCCAAGTGGTTCTGAAGAACGGTAAAACGCTGTAACTTCAAATTTCGCTCATCAGTGGTGAAAAATAAGGGTTAAATTTGATTCACTGGCTTTATTCGACATATTTCTCGAGTAGGTAGAAGCTTTCAACTCTGCATCCCTTCATCCCCTAGCAAATCATCCCTCAGGTGGAAATTTCCAAAAGCCATGAAGCTCGCAACGATATGATTCGGGTGGTATACTTCATGGTTAATTAGTTGCTGTCGAATTATTGATTGTAATTTTATCAAAACCACCCCTTTCGTCCCCTAGTGACCCTAGCACGCTTTCTGGAGGTTTACTGGAGGATGAGGCTAGAAGTCTGCCGTTGAACATTCGACAGCAATTCAATAGCAATGAAATATATCGCTCGAGTCATGGTATTTCATGAACTTCAGGAATTTCAGCCTTAAGGGATGATTGCTAGGGGATTATGGGGTGCTTTTGATAAATTTGGCCCCAAGCAGTCGACAGCAATTCAATAGCAATGAAATACATCGCTCGAGTCATGATATTCCAAGGATTTCAGTCATTTCAGCCTTAAGGGATGATTCCTAGGGGATTATGGGGTGTTTTTTGATAAATATGGCCCGAAGTATTCGACAGCAACTCAATAGCCATAAAATATGCTGCCCACATCAAAAAACTCTTTTGCTTCCACAAATATGGATAGGGCTTAAGGTCAAGCTGGCCCAGCATGCCTTAGGCTATCAACAGGAGATATTTTGTGGATTTTATCAACCGCAGCCCAAAAACGCTTGCTAAGGGATGATAAAAAAGGGCGGTCTTAACCTGAATCACATCAATACGTGCTATTTCATAGGCTCTAGAAATTTCAGAATGAGGGATGATTCGTTAGGGGAAGAAGGGGGTGAATTTGCAAAATTTCGCCTACACCATTTGACAGCAATTAATTAACAATAAAATATGCTGCCGGGATCATGTGGATATCTCATTTGGTTCCATAGATATGTGCTATGTACATGGTAGTGCAGTTATGACATCGCTAGGCTAACTTGACGGACCTTTTTAGATACCTCTATTGAAATAATGGACGCTAAGGTAGATCACGATTTCTTTAAGAGTTAATACATTAAGTTTACTGAAGTGTCGATTTCGCTGAATTTGAAAAACAACTATTTTAATTAAAAATTAGTACTTTTATACTTCCTGCATCGATCCGCGAGATAACATACAATATGAATAAAGGTTACCTGGAAAAAATCATAGCCCGAATAAAAGGCGTTAAACTACAGGTGGATTTTTCAAAAAAAATTCCCTACCTTCGGCACGGATTTATCCAAAAACCTCAACAAAGCGCACTGAACCACCGGAAAGCACTCGCCCCCCGCAGGAACACTCTCGTACTCGAAAAAAGTCCCGCTCGTCTATCCCGTCGACTCCTGTGACGTCCAAGTCAAGTTACGCTGAGATCGGCGATCGAAAAAGGACTGAGCGTGCGAGACGCTCCTCCGAACGCTCCCTCGCAGTTATCCTTCTCTTGCACGGCCCCGGGAGACGGGAGTCGGTCCTTGTCCCGCGGCCGCGATGCATGCGCCCCGCGGGTTCCCGCCAAGGAAATTCTCATTGACTAACTCCACGACGCCCACTCTTTTATTACGTGGGATTTCACGTTTCCTCGTTTCGACGACGCACTCCTACGTTCACGTAGGGAAACCCTTGCGGCTCGACCAATTTATTTTGGGAAAATTTGCGAAACCTGAACTTTCTGACTCTTTTGAAAAAGGTATATCGGAAACGCTATTATCGAGGATTAGGGGTATGGCTATTACTAGCCCTGAAGTTTAGGGTTTTTGGGCACTAAAAATATGCTTTTTTAGCCTTATTTCTATATGTATGCAGTACATATTTCTCTAGAAATACAGGCTATTGCGGAAGTACGCATGACACGACTTTGGAAAAATTTCACGGCAGTTATTCCTTTTGGGGTCCCTAGATACCAAAACCACCCTCCGTTCAAAAATTTATATATATAAGTATATGTTTATATATGTTATATAAAGAAATTTGTTAGCACGACAGAGGGCGCAATTTTTACGTATCGCATTCAAACTTGGAGCAAAAATCGATTGGGTAAATATCTTGGATAAGTTCGTTAACGAGCCAAATCCGCCGGATAAACAAAATGGCAAACCTAAAAAAAATTCGTATTTTTTTTTTGTTTTCGGAAACGAAAATGTTATTTAGACTTTTTGTAGGTCTTTAAAAGCTCTACAATTTTGTACCCTCTCATTTTTTCCTAAAACGTAAAGGAAAAAAGTTATTTCGATCGAAAATTTCCTAGAACGACAGTTGAAATCTATTTAACGTTTTTCCCTAAAACGTACGGCAAAAAAGTTATTCATGGAAAATCAGAAATGTCCTATATATGATTTTGTTTCATTTTTATTCGTATACGACATTCATTCTACATTTGTCAATGTGCAAAACTTTTGAGGTGACGCTAATTCTGAGGTGTGTTCAAAAAATTCACCTTCCACCCTTGTAATTTTTTATTATATTTCTTGTGGTGATAATTTTCTTCAACAGTATTCAAAACACACTTAAGGAATAGCCCATCATATTTCCCCATTATAACCTTAATTAATTAATTAATTAATCCACTAATGACTCAAGATATTGTTCAAAAACGCATATGAACGTTAAAATGGGTTTTACCTTGAAATGCAATTAGAATGTGCTTCAATAAGATGACTATAGTAACCTCCATATTAAGAAAATACATATTAAAAAACTAGTGATGTCACATTCTCAATCCATTTTAACGTTAATAGACGTCTATGAATAAGACCATTAGTCTTCAGTTGAATTTTCCATTTTTCCAGTTTTATCCCACTATTGCTATAATATGAGCTATCCGGTGTTTTGGACCTCTTCCCACATTCTTTCCATTCTTCCCGGCCATCTTTCACCCTACTGTCTCCCCGTGTCCCACCCGACTCCACTTCGAGACATAAATTTAAATAACCGAGCCCTAAACCATCTCGGGATATTTTGTGGGCGGAAAATTCACGGAAAACGTAAGCAACAAATCGAAAGTGGAGAGAATTCCGATGTTTAAGAAATTGATTGCAGAATTACGATAAAATATGTTTCGGTCGAAAACCTCTTCGCCCACGCCAGATACTTTCAACTTTACAAAATGTCATTGAGGGAATCGTGGCAAAAATCCTGCGGCGAAATTCCAATTTGGTTAAAATATATGGAAGACCGAGAAAAATTGCGGTACAAAGATATTTACACAAAAAAGCTGTTTTGGTAGATAAAACTGAACAGCAGACGGGCCAAAAACTTTGCTTAAAATGGTTCAAAGATGATAAATCCTAAAATCTGGAAAAAAACTGAGTTTTTGCAGTTTTTTTAATTAAAAAAACAGGTCGTTTTTCTGTTTTTCACCATAGCGTCAAAACTATTAACGGAAATGTAATACGTCGTACAGACGATTTGTAGAGAATTAAAAGACCTTTAAAATGAGCGTTTCTAAAAGGTGATTGCAGCATTTTTCACTGAGAAAACTTGGAAAAACCGTTTAAATGGACCTTTTTCAAAAATTCACACCTTTGCCCAGTTTAAAGCTGAAGCCGACCAGTCGATTCGCAGTCTTTTGGTCACAAAAATAATTGTTTAATCGTAGCTTAACTGAATCAAACATCAAAAGCTGTTTTAGCACAAAAATTAGCTAAGACTATGCGCTTCTGCCTAGCCGAGAAGGAGTTACGAGTGAAATGTAATAGTAAGTCTGCTGAAAAAAACTTATAGTAGCCTATAACCAGTGGTTTTTGTGAAAAAAAATTTTTGAACGCAGTGAAATTGCGTCGTCTACCATCGCGCACAACTAATCATGTATTTTTCGTTGCCATGCGAGTTACCACCCCCTCTTCAAAACACATACGTCATCACTTACGTCGCGTATGACCTAAATTTCTATCGAAGCTAAAAACGCAACAGCTTCCAAGCTTTCAAGGTCTCGTTAAACGTAAAAAAGTTAAACTCACCGTTAACGCGCAGACGCCGCCCGCAAGACCGCATAGAGACTGAAAAGTAAAATAATAATTAATCGTATTACATTCCAAATCACAGGTGCGAATATGTTTGATTACCTTCATTCCTTCCTTCCCTCAGCCGTTGGTCGATAGGGCGCAACACACGAACTCAAAATCATTCGAAAGTCCACGAAAACCGATTTGAAAATGTAAAAATCGACTCGAAATGTCCTAAAACCGAGCTTCGCGATTCAAAACGTCGAAAACCCGAATCGAAACACTCAAAAACGACCGAAAACGTACCCGAAACGCTCCAAAATCGAATTAAAACGGCAATTAATCACGTTAACTTAGGTGCCAATGGACTCGCGACCGGTTCTGACAAGCGTAAATTCTCTAAAACGCACCAAAACTGCCGAAAGAACCGATTATCGATCACGGCGCAGAATCAAACCTTCAGACTACGCTGCGTAACAGAACCGTCGCGGCGTTGTCACCCCGAAAACTTTTATGCGGGGATGTCACTTTTTGTTTTCTCTAAACAATGAGGGGCTTTTGTAAGAGTTTGATTTAAGAACGTTTAAACGAATTCTAGACGTAAGTGCAACTATATTTCAGCACTATAAACTATATTCCGCACTAGCCTATATTACAGCCTAAAATCCCAAAAATGTCTCTTGTTGGACCAATTATAACACTGGCCTGTCGAGAACAGATTCTAAGATATTCTAAAATGCAGCATACATGTGCCTATTTCCTAATAATTGTTACACCTGAACTATTTTCTAGATTACAGCACCTGTTCCTGGCATATGTAATGTACATTTTAGTACACTTTTCATGCTTATTGTACGTACATATAGTTTCTCAACTCGTGATATTCTGTAATTTCTTGGCTAAATTTTGATAAGCCTATTTGATCCCTACCCATTAGATACATGAGCTGAAAAAGCACCTACACTATAGTGGTGTGAAACATGTCAATTCTGTCTTTGGTTGAAAGGTCGTTTAACAAGTGGAAAAGTAGTGTTAAGCAGAAAAGATTTGTACATCCAAAACTTGAACAAAGCCTAGAGACAATTTAAAGAAAAGTTTAACAATACTTTAAACCACCACATGTTTATATTCATTAGGAGATTTCCTCAAAACCACCTTAAGATTAGAGATTTCCCATAATTCCCTAATGATTACCCAGCGCGGCGGAGCCTCTTTAAACAATAACATAGCATTAACATAATTTTTAATTGACTTTAACATTACCCTCCACCACAGGACACTGACTTTCATATTTTCGCGCCTATTTCATTTCACTTATACATTCTGTGGTGTCAGTTTTGTTGTTTTGATCGCCCTTTGAGGTTAAGGCAATTTAATAATTTTCTAAATGGAGAGGAATTTAGAACGTGTGATGGATCAACTGTAATCGCCCATATAACAACAGTTTCAAAATTTTCACTCGTTACTTTATTTTCAGGCTGTCAAAACCAGGGGTTAATGGTTGCCTTTTTGCTGACCATTATGGACTATGTTTAGGTGGTAAGTACAGCAAAGTTTACTTTATTAAAGTATGATAGTTACATATATTTTTGCAGCAAAAGGAAAGGCTCCGTCACAAAACACAGGCCTCATCACATCAATAGCTGAACAAGTAGCGAAACTAGAACCTAATAGTCCAGCTCCGGTGGTCCACCTACAAAACGACTCTCACTCTTGTACTATACATCGTGTTGGGACGATCACTGGAGCAGTCTTTAAGGAGGTAAATAATGGATAATACACAAGTTGGATGTTACCTTTATATTAACAATAAAATATATAACAAAATTTCAACTATTCGACCTTCAAAGAGGCTTTACGTTTATATTTGTCATAACCTGACGTCAATAATTCTTTATTCTCCAAGCCCCATACGATTAGCGTTAACATGAAGAATACACCACCAACAAGTATATGCAACAAAATTGATTTCTCTAGGATGTAAGCCTAAAAACCATATTTAAAATAGTCACGATCACAGCAACAATTTATTTACGTTACTTTTACCTCTGATAAACTCGTCGCTATCCAAGAAACGACCAGAGCCGCAATAAATTTATAACCTGGGTAGAAACCGTTCAATGGCTTGTATTCTATATCAGCATAGGTTTTGGTGATGTAGCTTATACTGCAATTTGTATTAACTTACAGCATGAATTACTGCATAAGTGTTATTTTACCTGTGGGTTATCCTTGCTGCCATATTAATACAATTAGCTAATATAAATCCAACTGGTCCAAACATATTGGTGAAAAAGTATGAAATGCCTAGGAATGAAACGGAAAATAGCACCATTAAGTAATTGTACCTGTAAAAACAACCGTGTGACAATCGAAGTTACAGCAATTGATTCCTCTTACTTATCTAACTGCTCATTGCTCATTGTAGCAAAAACGTACCCCTCGGTGATACCGTTGATAGCTAACAGCACGACAGCAAAACTGTGAAATCGCAAAAGCGTTACAGATAAATTATCAGCAACCAACTTATGGCCACCATATAAGAATAGAAATGTGTAACTGTATGCTTGTCCAAATGTTACCACGATTAATCCAATGCTCACTACAACCTTGCAAAGTTGCGATAGGACTTTTGCCGACTCCCATATTTGTTTCTGGATAACAAGTACAGACAATTATGAAAACAGTTTATTTGACTATAAAATTAGTCATTTTCTACCTTGTCTTGTTTCGAGAGAGGTTTATCGCGTTTTATCATCTGCGTGAAGTAAAAATAGGCGGATTCTTCTATTGGACGAAATATAAATCTGAAGTAAAAATCAAATTTACATCGCACTTCAAATTCAAATAAGGCCTACCTTGCGGCTAAGCTCCCCAGATTGTTAACGATATCGTACATTGACTGTTGACTGAATGTTAACACAGGTGAAAGGGTCATAACATATTTTTCTCCCTCTGTTAAAATTTGCTTCACAACTGATTGTTTAAGGAAGCTTACGGTTAGTAAGCACAAATTTACATTCAAACTTTCTTCCTGAAAAGATTAATTATGAACCTGCCAATGGAATTTTTAAATTTAAAGATCACGTTTTATTTTTTATGGAAATTACATAAAGGAAAATTATGTAGATTCCAAAAAAAATATCTTACGAAAATTTACATTGTTCTGCATGAATCCTGGTAGGAAATCGTAAATACTCGTGAAAGGAAAGTCTTCCATGTCAGAAAACATACTTTTCTCTTCCACTTTTTTATCTTTTCCCAACTTCTCTCGTTGCCTTATGTACCAGATGAAAAATCCATAGTACGCAAGGCAAAAAATCACCGTCGAACTTATTTGAGCTATGGAAAATGCATTAATAGCCTGATCAGGATTCCTTATGACATAATACAAGAATATTATAGTACGGCTTATGATGTACACAGTTTCTATGACTACCTAAAAAGTTGTAAAAATGTAGGCACTGCATTAGATGATCAATCTATTCATACCTTAAGTTTTACGAAACAGAAGCTCTGGGCCACTAACACGACACTCTGTGTACACTGCTCCACAATACAAGACAAAGCTACAGCGTAACAGCCCAGCTTGTACTGAGTAAAGTAAATTTCTTCAGTGGGAATTAGAACATTTATCCAGACATATACTAAGATAAGACTGAGGAGAGCAGATGCAGGTACTCTACAACAAAATCGCATAAGAGCTAGCCGCTAGTTTAGGTACTGAACGTACGACAGCCAAATTTGATTGATCACCTGTGCCCAGTTATGTGATCTGGTGTCCGTTAGACATGCTTTCAAGATCGGCTCTTTCGACAGGAACAATATAGTCGATTCTAAAAGTAACAGTCTAACGTTCATAATACCCAAGACCTCCTGACCGATGGTCCGTATAATATAGGCGTTTAGGAGGAAGGTGATGCATCTGAACAGAATCTGTAGTGGAGTTTCATGTTTAAAACGCCTGAACTAAGATTAGAGAGGATTACCTGGATAATGATGTTGAATGAAGCGTTCTTGACGCTACTCTTCAGGATGTTTCTGCTCATCGTTAACTCACTCGATCATTAGAAATACGTAAAACATAATTACTTTATCTATTTTTTGAGGATCACGTCACTTCTTGGCAGAAAATTTTCTAGGTTATGTTCGATGTAAACATAACCTATTGAAAAGGGTTCTATCAAAAATAATTAATGTACTGTATAAGTGATGTAAGCTCTGTATAAGCAAATACCGGCGCACCTAAGTACCAATACTTTCCACAGTAATAATAAACGTGGAACCAATAGCTCGAATGGATTTGGGATTAAACGGAAGCCCCGGAAACGGTTGAGTGAGGTTATGCTCAATTATGTTATGATTGTGTTATTTATGTTGTTGTTCTACATACATACGTATTACAGCACCGCGTGTTGTGTAATATTCGATTTTTTCTATCATACGTCCTCGTAACATGCTACGCAATGGACGTGAAAACGACGGAAGGTAACCTTTACCTATCTTCATTCATAGTAAGTATAAATCCTTCACAATTTTTCTGGGCATATTTGAGCATGATTTGTTTCAGGGGGGCGGGATCGCGGGGATCTTCGTCGACGTGGTCCTCTTCCCCCTTGACACCATCAAGACAAGGCTGCAGGCAGAGCAGGGTTTCAGGAAGGCAGGAGGCTTCAAGGGAATCTACAAAGGGATCGGACCGCAGGCCATCGGAGGCGCCCCACAAGGTAAATTTTTATCGTCTTCTACATAGGTTTTCTTGATTTTTTTTTAGTCAACTTCATTAACCTAATTTCACTTATAAATCTAGTAAAGTAGGCACCACGAGGTCAACATGCTTAACGATAACTTCTAATCGCCAATAACTTTTTAACTAATTACAGCTTATCAGATTCGCATATTTGCTGAAATACTTTTTTATTTTAGCCGCTCTATTTTTCCTAACATACGAAAGCATTAAGTATTATGGGGAACCAGTTGTCCCTAAGTACGGATTACCATTCCTGTACATGTTTGGGGCATCCATATCAGAAGTGGTAATTAATCTTTCATCAATAGTTTCATAACCACATTAATTATTGATTAATTAGGCAGCTTGTTTGGTCCGTGTACCAATGGAGGTTGTCAAACAGAGGAGACAGACTCACCCAAAGAATAAATCATCATTAAAAATAATGTTGTCAGCTTATAAGCATGAAGGGATGAGAGTGAGATTAAATATTAGAAGTCATTCCTTATTCCTATGTAATTAGTTATGCTATTTTAGGGTTTATACAGAGGTTTCGGCTCTACTATAATGAGGGAGATTCCATTTTCTGTGATACAGTTTCCCATTTTAGAATATTTGAAGGTTGTTTATAGGAGGTATTTTAAAAATAACATACCATTGGAATCTTGGGAAGTCGCAGTATGCGGATCCATAGCAGGTGATAAATGATAAAATATTATTTACCGGATGAATTCAGAATCTAATTAAGGATTTCTGTTTTCCTCCTGAAGTAAATTTGAATGAAATTGAGCCTAACAAATTAGTTTTGTTTTAGGAGGATTTTCGGCAGCAGTGACGACCCCCTTAGACGTAGTGAAGACCAGGATCATGCTTGCCGATAGAAAACTTGTCAAGGCAAAGGAGGCCACAATCTTAAGAACCTTCAGGGGGATATATAGGAGAGAGGGAATCAAAGGGTACGTACATAAGTCTGTTGATCTTTTTACGTTATTTTAGTACTTGACATCTTTAGGCTTTTTTCCGGATTCCTGCCAAGGACCCTTTGGATCACTCTAGGTGGTTACATTTTCTTTGGCAGTTATGATTTCTCGAAAAATATGTGTAATAGTTTACTGTCAGATAGTACGGTAATCAGGTAATATCAAAGTGCAAATATAGTAAGAATGGATTTTAGAATATATTCTTAAACTATCGTAGTCATTTTCATCCTAGTCAAAAACGCCTTTGCACCTAACTGCGTTAAAAATTTATTAATTTTGATGGGTTTTTCACCGAACTACTTGGAAAATTGTTTCCTATGGCGCTACTTACAAAATTAATTTTTGAATCAAGAGTAAATTTGATTTTTGTAAATGGTTTAACAAAGTAGTTCACTTATGTAATTAAATATTGAATTGTTTTTAAAAGATGTGCATTCATAAATATGTAAGTGCAAATTAGACAATGCTTAAGTTTACATCCGCAAAGAGTCACTGGTGTTGTTTAAGCTAAAAAGCATAAAATTTGGTTTTCATTCGATTTTACGTAAGTCTGAGCTATTACGAAAAGTCTGATCACCGTATGTCATGTAAGTTGCATGTGACAAAAAATAAAATATAGGAAACAGGAGAACTGAACGCCCGGTATGATCATTTGATAAGACTCGCTTGCAATGAGGGTGCCCTCTAAATGACTATGAATATCTCAAAAAGTTTATTGCAAAATAATTTGAATATGTACAATGTTCATTAACATAAAGATACAATTTTTCTTAAAGCTAATTAAAATAAGTATTTGTTAATAACTCTTAAATATCAAATAATGGCATAAATTAACGAGTTAAATATATTCAATTTTGATTTTGGTCACTGATAACTGCAAGTTAAGTTGACCAAAAAAAATATACAAAGCGATGTAGTGTACTTCATTTTATTAAACATGTGTAGCTGAACTAGCTGTAATCTGTAACTGTAAACTGTCTGTAAGCTAAACTCAAATAATTTGATTCAACCAAAGAGCAAAGTAGTACTTACTAAAAATCAAAATGAAGAGACTTATGAATAAACAATAATTCGATTCCCTAAGACTTTAGGACAACTTTCTACCTGATATGGCACATGTTACAAGGACTACCCTCTATTATTATTAGATCAAATCCGTTGCAGATAGTTTAATCAACGTTTTTTCATTTTGTAATGTTATTATTAACAAATATCCAGTCAACATGACAAGTACAACTGCAAAACTACCATATAGGATCACCAGTATTCTTGAGGTATCGAATTATCCATGAATAGCACCATCATGTACTTAAAAAATATTCAATAATTTATATTTATGGTAACATGACCATGATGGAAAATATGTAAATTTGTTCGGTAATTATCAAAACTTTCAATATTGAAATTTTCAATTTGAACTGGAGTATCTGTAGATAATTGGTTTTTTGCACTCGTAATATTATTATTACATCTTTTAAATGAAATTCCCACAAGTCCTATCGATAAATTGTACGAAAGGTTTGTCATTCCAGTCTCTCACACATCAGCAAATACATCCTGGACTATGGTTTATATCACATTCTTATCGCACATATAAATCGTACAACCGGCTTGCGTGTGCTGCAACACCTCCAACTTCAACAGCCCGACCGTCTCCTTCAACTGGTTGACGATCGATCCCAGTTCCGAATTTTCATTCTTAAGAATTTTCACTTTCTCCTCGAGTTTCGAGATCCTCTCCAGCTTCCTGGAACGGCATTTGGACGCCGCCAACCGGTTCCTTTGCCGTTTCCTCTCCAGCTTCATCCGCTCTTGGAACTCCATGTCGACCGGAGACATGGGTGGACTTTGGTTGATGTTGGGGACCGTCTGGGGCTCCTCCTTGATCTGCGGCAGGAAGGAGTCGTTGTAGACGGTGCTGCTGTTGCTGTCCGAACCCTAGAAAGGAAAAGTATAATTGTGATACGAGAAGAGTTGTAATTGAAACTTTGTGAACTGGTGACCAATTGAAGGTTAGCTTTTTACCTGCTGCGAGTTGCTGTTTTGTAGATGCGTCAACGCCTCGACGAATCCACCCACGAAACGTTCCTGTTCCGCTGTAACATTCCTTGGGAACAATAATGAAGGCGTCGGAGTGTTCGGCATCCCGTTTGCGAGGATCATATTCTCTAATTCCGGAGTATCCACTTTTAACATATTTAAATCTGGAGAAGAGAGCACCTCATTATTACTATTAGGCAATGGCAATGTCAGCATCTTCTTCTGATTGAAGTCCAACGTCAGGTTACGTTTCATGCTGCTGATGCTGGGTTTCGGGTTCTCGTTGCTGTTAAACTGGCTCATCTTAGTTGTTCTTGAAAAGTTCCCAACCTAACCAGCTCCACAATTTGAAGAATAGGTATACGGGTAAGACGACAAGGCTCAGGAGGGTGTAATACGGTGCACCATCGATTTCCATGCAAGAATCTAAAAGATGACATTATTTAATGTAGAACGTAGAAACCGCCCATAACCTTTTTCGTATTTATTCTGAATTTAACTCTGGTCCCGGCTGTGTAAGGGAAACAGCACTTTTCCAGAAAAGATCACCATTGCTCGTTATTCAATTTGAAAACAATTACGCGGTAATTAAAACACCACTACAATTAACAATATCACAATTATAAATCCCCATTTATAGGTGAAGGACGGCGGAACAGGTAAATAAATAAACCTCGCAGGTACTCACCTCCAGTTATTTTGGGAACAGATCTGCGATGCAGGAACGAAAGTGCCACGCCAATTTACTCGAATGAGTCACCTTTCGGATATCAAGCTTTATCTTCTACGCTACCTCCACTCTTTGTTCTCGGAAATTGTTTCCTCTCGCGTAAACATCAAAGAAACAAGAAAAGTTACGTCATAAGAAAAGTGTAGATGAGTCATCGATGCCATGGAACGAACGAATGTTTACGGAATCACAAAAAGTTAGGTTGGGTCTCTTTAAGTGGTTTGGATTCCATTGCTGAATTGATGGGGATATCCCGAATTCTGCAGGTGAGATCCCAAAAGAAAACGATGGTCTTGTGGGACTTTTGTTTAAATCAGTTGCGTTGCCCTAGGTTACCCAGTCTGGGTAACAGGAAGGTGGCGCTGTGAAGCATATATGAAAGAGCCTCGTTTTTATTTGAGAAAAAATTTAAATTCTTGAGGATTAAAACAGTTTTTTAATGTTTGATATTAGCGCATTTTAAGTTGCCGTTAATTTTAAGTAACGAACAGAAATAATGATTCTTGGCTTCTCCGTTTATTACAAATTTTTAGATTTCTCTTGCTATTTAAAAGTGTACCAGAAGTTGAATAAGAATTGGAAATTGAGCATAGAAGAAGTAGTCAAAATGATACTCTGGTGGTACCCATGAAAAAACTACATCAACTTGACTTTCTGAGATCCCCAGATACATTTCCTGAAACGTTTCAGTAAAGATCTGCCCTAGTTGGAAACGGTACTTAAATGGGAAAAGAGGAAAAGGAAAGGAATACTTGTCGACTGAATAAGGATTCAGGTAATTGCCCCAATAGTCTGAAAAATGATGCATCTCATTATTAACAGTGAATGTATTTAATTTATGAACAAACAAAAATCTTTTAAGTGTCAGTCTTGCTTCGACACTATTAAATGGAAATTGTTTTTATAACTGGAATCTTAACAGACTCATTACAAGCTTGGGTCAAAATTACTCAATCAACAGTTAACATTTAGTTAGGAAATTAGAGCCTATTTTGTAAACTGTATGCAAACACTTTTATTGATCGATATAAAAATAGGTTTACATTTATTATCTTGAAATATCACAAAATATTGCATTACAAATTAAGGCACGTTAAAAAAAAATCAAATATGCAACTCTAGCTATTGTATAGTCCCTCTATCAGGTAATCCATCCTGCGATAGTTTCGGTGTAGCCACCAATCTTTGCTACGTTTATACAGTACCGAAATCAAAAACGACACCAATGGAACGGAGAGAATAACCGCAACGATTGGCACGACATAATTCGCACGGTTCAACTTGCGACCGTTCAAAGTTGGATCCATGCTGGACATTTTCAATGGTGGCGATTCGGATTTCGTCAACTCAATATCGTCGTGTACAGTCTTTAGAGGTTTCCTTGGTTTTGGCACCGTCGTCACTTTGTCGGCTGTCGAGTTCTCAGAGACTTTCGTAACGTTCCAACTCGTACCGTTCGGCGTGATAACCGTGGCAAGCTTCGGCGTGTGAACATTAGGGACGTCCCTCGGTTTCGATGTGACTTGCTCGCGACTCAGGTGAGTCGAATCCTGCACTGTCCTAGCGAGGGAGCCCCCTTCAGTGGCTATATGGTTGGAAGAGTTGGTTAGGTTTGTTCCTGCGGGCGTATTCGTAGGTTTGTCCGTTTGGTGCGACTCCAGAATTACCGCTGATAGTGCGATGAAGAGACCGAATGAATATAGTTTAAAATCCATTTTTCACTTCATCTCTCGAATTCTGGATGTACAATAATATGTAATAACCTTGCCTACGAACGCACAATGCGTTAAAGTAGGTCAACTTGACATGGAACTTGTAAGTAGTTTGCTCAAGCGAAGGAATTCTATTCTATTCTATTCACACTTGCGGATATTTCGCAATGTCCATGTATTTCACTAATCCGAGTTTGTGAAAGTAAATCAGAGTGCAAATCTTAAGTAAAAGCAGCTTTAGTACAGAATACATGTCTAATATAACTGTTCCGTTATTGTTGGCGGCATTGTCATGTAATGTATGTGTTTTGCGTTGTCGTCCTCTATGACATTGCCCCTCGTACTTAAAATTCCTCGTCCGGTAATTCGAAAAGTTCAAGCACACTTGAAGAAATGTTTCACAGTTCTATCACGTTATTGTCCAAACTGACGAAACTCGAATTTAAGAAGGTGCTGGATGGCTTCGACACCATCTTGGCGGATTGCGATGGCGTGCTGTGGCTGGATAACGAGCCCATTCCCGGCTCAGTGGAGGCTATCAATAAATTGAAGGAGATGGGCAAGCAGATCCTATTCGTCACCAACAATTCGACCAAGGTCCGCAGCGAGTTTCACAGCAAAGCGCAGCGGATGAATTTCAAAATTGAACAGGCAAGTAGAATGAACCCTCTCTTTCTGAAGACTAATAGTGGCATGGTCTTATCTATCACATGACTTTGGGGGGCCTGTTACTTACAGTTTGCCACCTGTTTAGTTTTCCCATGTGGTCTGAAGTACTTTCACTTCTACGGGATATCAAATACATTACAGCACAAGTTTCTTTTATGTCTACATGGACTGTTTATTATAAGAGTAGGGCATTGAAGCCATTGACGTAATGCTATGTTATAATATGCATGATTAAAACCTGTCCCTTCAAAACACAGCATGACATATATGTAACACAGCAGACTGTGTGTCTCGTATCTCTTAGCTTATCTCTCTTAAGTCTTATTAGAGAGAAACACAAAAACGATTACGACACCTTATAGTTTTGTACTTGTTATTTTAGGAGGAAATCATTTCAACTTCCTATCTGGTAGCGAGTTATCTGAAAAACGAAGGATTCAACAAAAAAGCATACGTCATTGGTTCCAGAGGCATTACACAGGAATTGGAGAACGTCGGTATCAAACATCTAGATATTGGGGTAATTATAATACTATACTCCAAATTTCAGTTTTTTCAAGTTCATCAGAACAGATCAGACAGAGTATCAACTCAGTCTAACTCAATCCCGGACACAAATTTCCCTCCACCACCCTTTAATTTACAACGAATAGAAATTCACTTATCTACTTCATGGTATTGTCGTAGCCGGATGTCCTTCAGTACAGTCTCGCACAAACGATCGAAGACTTCCGGCCTGACCCAGACGTCGAGGCCGTCATCGTCGGCTTCGATGAGCATTTCTCTTTTCCGAAGCTGCTGAAGGCGGCTTCGTACCTCAACAAGCCGTCGTGCATTTTCCTAGCAACCAATACGGACGAAAGGTTTCCCATGCAGACGGATCTCGTCGTGCCCGGCACGGGAGCCATAGTCAAGGCTGTGGAGACCGTCGCTCTGAGGGAGGCGATCGTGGTCGGGAAGCCCAACGCATACATAGCGGAGGCGCTTTTGAAGGACTTCGGGGTCAATCCGGATAGAACATTAATGATTGGAGACAGGTATGTAAATATTTGGACAGTAAATTATATGGAGTACATCAATTTTTGTCATGATATCCCTCATATTTTTGAATTTGGAAAATTTAAATCGAGCATTCTAAAAGGAAGTAATTGTTTAATAGCGACATATAGAAATAGGCTCGCAATGGAAAGCAAAGATGTGGACATGTAGTTGTTAAGGTATCGATTGCATTTAGACTGTTAGGTCCGCAATGAAAATATTTTGGCCAATTATGTCCTGCACATCGTGTCATTGTGACAACATGAGCGTCATTTTATCCAGGCAACATTGCCGATTGTATGCCGTTATTAAATTTACTTGAGATGTTTATCAGTAGATACCATCTATGAGTCTTGTAATAAAAGACAGATTTGGTCATTACATGGGTAAAGTTTATCTTACAACAAAGGCTCTTATGAGCTACACTTTTGTAGCTACAATTGTGTTTTATTTTTAGGTGTAATACTGATATTCTCCTTGGTAAAAGGTGTGGGTTCTCTACTCTCCTGGTCTTATCAGGTGTAACTACTTTAGAGGAAGTGTACAAATGGAAGAAATCTGGCAAAAAAGATGAACGAGAACTTGTCCCTGACTTCTATTTAGAGAAATTAGGTGATATACTATCACTGTTGTAAGATTTTAGTTCATTTTCAAGAAATATAAGCTGCAGGCCAGTTTATGTACTTTGTGGAAGTTACGTATAAAAATATGTTAATTTATCATATAGCTGAAGTAGAGAAGTTATTTTTTTAGTTCAATTTTATGCCAAATACTAAATTTAGATGACATGTACTTAAAATTGACAAAAATAGTGACTGTGGTGAAGTTAAAAGGACCAAAAAAAATACAAATTTTAGATCTAATGGGACTTTTCAAAGTTGCTTTTTCTCTAGTAAGTTTTAGTTTTAATTTCTGGTTTGACCAGGGCATTTTTGTGGAATTTTAAGGGCATATTGTCTACAAAGCAGTAAAATTATTGACATTTGCAATTATTTTTATAAAACGTTTTTGAGACTTTTGATTTGTGTGTACACTGTTCGTGAAGACGAATTTATGTATTTATCGCAAGGGTGTGTATAGTTAAAAGATTTGATATTGATGTAAAAATCAGTGGCAAATATCCTTGTATCAATGTTTAACTTATTGCTGTTTCCAATAAAATTGGAATATTTAATTTTCCGTCATACTTATTTAACGGTTTGTTAAATAGGTTTTAAACTTAAATAATTCTACAAAAAAGTTAGTGAGGTCTGGTAATCTCTTTTGAATCATAGAAGTACCAACCTTCGTTACTTTTAAAATATTTAAGAATATATTTGAAAACGAGTTTTGAACAGTTACAAAAGAAGTATTAACTAGTTTTTATATTAAGAAAAATGTATTAATATAAAATTACAAAATCAGTACAAAAATGGAATTAAAGCTTTTCTATTCTTTGGGAACTTATCGAAAGTTTCTTTGTACCACCAATGTGTCAGAAGAATGGTTTCAACCTACAAAATAGATAGAGTTAGAAAGGTATTTGTTCTTTCACATATTTTAGCTTTTCCAATTGCTTGAATGGCAAATGCCACAAGACACACAAAGTCAATGGGTTCCTTTCCCAATTTTATGTTCTAATTAAGCATACTTTAACATTAGTATTTTGTCTTACCTGATTCGATACTACCCAAGCAAAAACAAAAAACCATGTAATGTGATACCATAACAAGACTGTGATCGACATGTACATCAAGATCTCTGCGGACTGATGAGGAGCTGACAAGTACTTGAACCAATCACCATGAGGCAACTTGTGCTTATTATCCACAACATTCCCTACCAAATTCATTTAAAAAGAAGTATAGATGGTACGTTATTTTTGCACTTTACCTTTTTTATCCTTCCGCAGATCTGCCAATATTTTTGTTGTAGAATACTGATGCCACCAAGCCCACAGAAAAACGATAACAGCACCCATATCAGTGTAAGTTAATTCAGAGAAACTTAACTCAGAGTTTGCCGAAACTGCTAAAATTGATTCTTAAAGTAACACTGAATTGACTCGAAGACTTGTACGTTTCATTTTATGGTTATTCGTAAAATATTCCATTTAACTGATTTGTATCTTACAGTTCGGAGTAAACACCGGAGCTTCACAAAGGATGGCTAAGGCAGTACCAGGATAGTGCGTTAATCCTATAATGTAATGGAAGAAGTTCATGCGGGAGTTTTTACCAAAAATCGACACAAAGTGTGTGTCGTAGAACCTCCGGAATACTTGTAGCGTCATCAGAGTTACAGCAAGGTATGCTTTTGTGGCTGAAACTGAAAAGTAAGTTATTAGTTATGAACTGGAAATCCATTTGCCTTGAGGCTGATGCAACAACTGAGCTTTGCAGTGATCAGAGGGAAGGGAAAACTTATTCCAATTGTGGAACGCTTGATGTCTTCAGTCTCATGGCGAATGGATTTTCAGTATAAATTGTAATTAAACGTATATTTTGCTAAATTGTCAACATTGAATAAATCAGTTGGGTAAATTCAGCATGATAATATGAGCGATCAATACCGTTTATGTTGTTGCATTGTGGAATAGTCAGATAATTTTATTAGCAAAGTTCTGCCATGGCATTTGATGACCGTTGAATCTCTGTTTAACCATGTATGTTTTTAAGAACAATATTTTTAATACTTGCTTGTGAACAATTTGCAAATCATTGGAAAGTTACTTAAAAATAAAATTCTCGTCAATGGTAAAGCAGCTTTAGCAATGGTAACATCCTTTTATTAAAATATGTCACATATTGTGGTCAATCAGCTCTAATTACGTATTGATGTTAAGACAGCTTTAGCAAAGAGATTTTATCCGCATTTATTTACATTCTATTAACAAAATTGAACAATTCTTACCATGAGATACTCTATCAGCTCCACAAAGGACATCCAGGAGCTCAACCACCCATTGGGGGGCGTCCTTTTTAAAAACAAATACAGATGTAGCTAGATAGAAAGTTACCGAGTACACTAAAACTCCCAAGCAGTAGAAATGCCGGAACCAACTCTTTGGAACTTCTATTATTGCTCGAGAAATTACTCCCTTTATGGAGCAATGGTTATAGAACTTTCCGTACCGAAAAGATTTGCTAAGGAACGTAGGTAATCGTTTTTCGTAAAGATTTAATAGGCTACCCACGATAATTATGAATAACGTTGAAAAACAAAAATGTAACGAGATAAGATTCATTTTTAATAAGCAAATTACAAGTTAATATCACTACTTCTGTAAACCGGATTGTAATGAACTTTTAGGTCACTAACACACTTTCCAATGATGCACAAAACGTGTACATTGTGCATTGAGTTTCTAACACAGGTTGCCCTAGATTCATTACCCTTTCTTTTTAATACCGACTGTATTTACCATATGCTTGCCATAGGTCCTTTATATACTGATAAACTGTTTTTTGGAACCGTCTCTGTTGTCCTTGTCAGGTTATGAACATTATTTATGTTATGTTAGGTAATCTGTAGTTAGGTTAGGGACTTGTAAGATTGCTCATAGAACTTCAGACGTTTCGTGCATTGAGATATAATATAAGCAGAAACGACGATCATAGATTTCACCAAATAAACGGTACCGTGGAGCTCAAAGCAGGTACACACTTGCCAACATGATATAGGTGCGTGAATTTGAATCTTTATAAAACAGTTGTTCGCTTACGCCCAGCTACAGTGGGTACATAAATGAGTTCACCGGGTCAAGTGTGACCAGATTTTAGTTTTAAATAATGATGAAATTTTGTTCCTGGGAACAAAGGATTGTGTTCTTATGGAAGAATGAAACATCTATGGACGTACTTTACAGTTCATACTTTCATAAAAACTAACAAAATTCAGTTAACACTTTGCAACCATTCTTCTTGTTCTTCTTGCCAGTTAATTATTGTCCTTTCGGGATTACTCCTTGTAACTGGATTTTCTTGCATGGAAAGCTACGTTGGAAGGCCGGGAAATATTGGTGGTACAACATTTTCTTTGAGTACTGGTTTTTCCTTGGTAAATTCCTTAAAACTCAATTTTTAACCGAAACCCGATGTTTATGAGGAATACATCATAACCACTTCAGGTTTACATCTTCATCTAGGGAGAATACTTCCTTGTTAGAAGCACGTTACTAGTGCAACTTGGCGCTGAACACATTGAAGTCATCTGTAACAAATAAAAAGAGTGGTTACAAGAATTATGTACAAAATATGTTGTAGGTGTGTAAATTCACAATATCAACAACTTTCCACGACGTACTCGTATAAATGAGATCTTTAGAATAATTTAGAGAGCTGAAGCGCAATCAGCTGTGCTTCTAATTAACTTAATGCCATTCTAATATCAAATATGTGTGATTTTACAGGTTTTCCGTTAATTACTGGCGACTCATTATGGGAATGAATGTATTTGAAATTGTTTTTTACCAGGATGTAGTATTCTATGCCCTTTTACACCAACTTCGGTGCTTACTCACTAGATGGCACTTTCCCCTGACCTACGTACCATGAGCTGTCAAATGTCCTCCGCCTCCTTCGAGGCGAGACTTTCGGGCGCAGCCTTCGAGTGCGTTCGCACAGTTTGTGGCGTGTCGTGCGTGCGGTCGTCTCGTTGATGCACGGAGCGCTGCCACATTCTACAGGGTAATATGCGCGATTAATCTTCGTCAGTAGACCGGACCGGGAGCTCGCGAGTCGTGTGACATGACCGTCGTGAACTTCGCGATATCTCCGCTGAGGAGAAGGAACTGTCTGCTGGTGTTGGCGTTCGTCCTCTTCGTACCTTTCTGCTTCTTCGTGCTGTTCTCCGTACCAGGTGAGGTGTTGGTAATTACTCGCTACTCGAACGCTGTTTATACGATTTGTTTATGTGTCTGCAACCTACATTGGATTTTTCGAGGTTAGTCGCCTCTCGATCGGGTCGATCGTATTTGTACGAGCACAAACAAATGATGAGTAGAACGGAATGAATTGATGAATGAACGAGTAGATACGTGTATTAAGCTGATAACTTCTTAACTTATAAGGGACGTAGTTGGTGACTATAGGGTGGACTTGTCGTATGGGGGTGGGGCTGAGGGATTGGCAAAGGGTATTCTACCCTTTACCAACCCTGTGAGATAAATTTCGCAAAAACTAGAGTTACTCCCCTTTACTCGTCTTCCTGTAGTGATTGATTATCTGCTACCCACTGAAAACCTGTAAAGTCCTAGTCAATCAGTCTCAATCAATCAATTAAATGTAACTAAGAAGTGTTTAAAGTATTGAAAAGGATGTTTTTGTGTAGTAAAATTGAGCAAAATATTTCCATTAGTAGACTGTTTGATTGGAATATTAAAGCGCAATTCGGTGGGCAAGTATTTATTGAACCAGTGGCGTAACAACGCAGCACTGGGACCACCTTCGACAATGTTACCGGCCTTCAAATCAAGGAACGGTTGTTTTTGAATGAACCTGCCGCCCCTTTCGTAGATACGCCACTGGTTTTTACCGCTAGCATGCTTAAGACATCGAATAAATATTCTTATGGAACCACTGAAGTCGTCCCAAAATCAAATCTAGAAAGGGCATTGATTGAGTAGCTAACACTATTGCCGAGGTTTTCAAAAGGCAATGAAATCCAATGTGCTTAGGGTCAAAGACCTTAACCTTACTTTTTTTGATACGTTAAGTATACAAGCATTCAGTATAATCGATTCACAAATATGCTTTCAAAAGGAGAACTGATGCATTGAACAGTTTTTATTATTGTATTTAATGCGAATCATAGAGTTAAACTCAGGGAACTGTAATGTAAACAAACATTCCTATGTAAGTGAAAGCGCCATCTAGCCGAACCCAGAGTGAGAGCGACAACATCGCTCATTATTGCCAACATGAAATAAACGCGCCACATTAAATCGGCATATGCTTGACTACGCTCCCCACCGTTGGTACATATATGACCTAAAACTTTTAAGTGCCAAACAGGTTTAACATCTAATCAAGAAGGTTAAAGGAAATTTCAATTCTATTGATACTCTTGAGGCCCACAGAAAACATCTGGATTTTCCTAAAATGCCTGAAGTGGAACCTAGAAGCGTTTTCATCAGTGCTAGATGGGCAAAGAACCTCATGTGAGATCACTCATTGGTGGTTTACAATAATTTAAAAGTTTTGCGGAAGTTTCAATATTTTTTTAACTATCAGGACTATGGAACAGAGCTAGATTTCCCTAACCTGTCTTAAGTAGACTCTGCAAGCTCTTTACTTTTGCTAGATCATGCTGAAGAAATGGGCATATATCATATTGTAGCGAATGCCCCGTATAGGTCGTTGTTATGTAAAAACAAGTAGTTGTTTATGAAATTGTGAAATGTAAATACTGACGTCAGTGTAGTACAAAATCTCTGTGTGTAAAGACTGTTGTAATTTTAGAAGAACTAAATCTGTTTGTATAAGAAACCGCTACAATATATTGCAAATATCAACGGGCAGTTCGAAAATTTTACTGACCCTCAGATGAAATAAACATTAACTTGGCACTTAGTATACGGTACGCCACTGCATTGAACTTGTTTTACAGTCACCTTCTAATCGGCTCAAAGGTGATTATGCTAATGGCGGGATGATAGGAACGTAAACAAAATGGTTTCACAGGTGAACTTTTTGAATCAACACTTCAATGACATAATCAATGCGTCGAGCAGTTCCATCAGTTACAATAGGTGCTAAAATAAGTGTTTGAAATGATGTCTCATACTATACAAGGGTAGTCCTAATATGACCCATTATGACTCACCAACCTAAAGAGGAGTTTGTTTGTGATATAATGGAAAAACGACCGTTTATATTTTGCAAGGGCAAGACTTCCAGTTGAAGAGGTTACCAAAAAGATTACTGGAGTTAGGTTAGCAAGTTATTGGAAGTTAATCTTATTATGATTCATAACTAACACTAATCATTCTTCTTCTTGTTTGTAGGCTAGGTTCGTAGTCATTGATGCAGTGCTTGGCAGTTTTCTGGTTATGACCTGAACTGTCATTTTTCTTTGTTGTTATTGCATTAGTATAATTTAGTTAAGTGATATGAAATGAAAATGATATGAATTTTCTTTCATTTTTGTGTTACTTGCCAGTTCTATTTTTGTGCCTTTATCTTTAATCTGCCTTTTAATCTTAGCTCAAGATATTTTTCCCATAACAGCCTCATTCGTATATCATGAAATCTTATACAGTGTGTCTACTTAAGTTAGTAGCGTATGGAAAACTTTTTTATTATGAACTTTACGAAGAAAGTTAAAAGCATGTAATGAAATCATCAGACTTTTATAATTTGTCAGGTTTAGCACAAAATATCTAGAGAGAGGGGGACATGTTTTACTCCAAATATGGCGGCCCAAATGGTTGTTTTTCATTTTCCCCCAAATATGACAGTTTGTATGTCTGCTGTTTGTAGCTTTTGTGGAGGTTATGTGACAATTTCTAGAAGTCAACATTTCTCATTTAACCGCCTAAATTTCTACTCCAAATATGGCGGACGAAGTGCATATCTAGTGACTGTAGGGGCGCTTATGTACATTTAGAGCATTTCTTCTTCCCCTTACGTTCTGCCATCACGTGGCCGAAAATTAAGTAATTACTCATTGAGTGACTCTGGAAATAAATGGGGAATTTCTAAATGGGAGGTCGTAAATTTCAATTTCACTTGTAATTACTACCCCTGTAGTAGCGTTAGACTACCGGTACGTATTTTATCCCTATCGACTTCTTGTCTGTGATCGTTAGTCTCCAAACTTTTAAAATTTCCTGATCTCTAATCGAGTTACACGAGGTGGATTCCATCAATTCTTTTTCGATATGTTGTACATCTGCGTTTCCCTGATGTTTGATTCCCTGATGTTTGATTATAGGGCTTGATTTGTCTTCGTTCAGTAATGTTCTGCACTTGTTCCTTTATTTTCGCTAACTAATACGTCATATGTGTATGAAACGCTAACGTTCTCATTGGGCTCATTCTGTTATTGGGAAAAGATAAATATGGGAGGTGGCTCATAAGCTCTCGCCACATCGACTCATGACTTAACCTCACCTACTTTATTTCCATATATTCAAGAAAGTATAACGAAATTCGAATAGGCGATGGTATTATAGGTATAAATACCTGATCTGTTGTATTTGTAAAGATGGTCTCTTGGATTTCCACGTCCATTGGCACGACATATGAACCATAACCATAATAGTGGCACGTCAAGTCTCGTTATGCTATCAGATGCAGTGATGTTGCTTATCAGTATGATGGATTAGGAATCAGTAATATATAGCGCATACCGTGAGGAAGATTATGTATATTTCACGTGTTCTACGTTTTTTGGGTTCTAACATCTTTTTGGATCAAAATTTATCTGAAGTTTGTTAAAGCTTATGAAAAAGCGGTTTTTTAACTGAATATAAGAATACAGGGGAACCTGATGAACACGTTCTTTAAGATGTTGGTAGAAATCATAGAACCAGGAACTCTATGCATCGAGTTGAGATATAATCAATGTGAAAAAAGTGTTTTTTGAGTAATTAGTTTATTTTTATTTGCAATGTTTATTCTTCTTATGTTCTAATAATGTAGGTTCTTCCAGTAAAATCCAGTAAAACATTTAACACTTAATGATTTTGGTAACTCCTTTATCGGATTTATTTTTAGAGTCAATCACTTTAATCTATGTAAAATTAGACATTAGAAACACATAATACGTTAAGTATGCGTGTCTGTATTTCTATTGTGCGTCATGCGCCTACATATTTCCACTCAATACCACTTGTATTAATATGACACATATCACCTATTTACCTACCCATCAATAACTGACCTTGATATTAATTGATATATTATCAGTTTTTGAAGTACTCTTAAATTTTTCCATAATCGTCGTACGGGATATTGCGATCATATAACGGTCAGCTAATTAATCCACGGTGGTCCCTAGCGATTAGAAGATTCCACCATTGTTCTTAACGTATCATTAATGCGGTTCATGTAGATATTCAATTCTGCGTACGAAGAGTGTTCATTTAATAATAGCAACACGACAACAATAACAAAGACGAGCCAATTTCGAATAACGGAAACATAAAACAGAGTAAAAATAAATGGACGTGTACGACCTTAAGTTTTTTCACTCGTTTCGATTGTCTACAGCTTCCTATAGCAAATGAATACATATGTATTATATTAATAATGGTAGTCACGGTAGCGTGACTGATTTGAAACGAAAAAACACCCATCGACATTTTTTTGGGAACGGAATCGGTGTCGCAGTGACGATTTTCTGCCAATTTAATGGCGTTTCTTGAAGTTTGAGCATTCAAGTGAACGAATAAGCCGGAAGCAGATTTCCTGCCTTTTGGTACCCGACGCGATTACTGCTTCGTTTTATGTATCTGCTGTTGCACATACAGAATGACGAAACTACCAGTAAATCCTTAAGACGAAGGATTTTCTCGTCGCCCAAGGCGCTTAAATGTGGGTTATTATATAAAATACGCAATTCAACGTGTGTTTTGTTTAAAATGTACGATTCCAAAGTTTTTATTTCCGTCGAAATTTCCAAGTTGATATCTAGACGAATTTACTTATTCCCAAAATTACCATATATAGTCCAGTTACTCGAGCTTTTTGCCGCCGAAGTCCCTTATTACTGAACCGATTGATGTGAAATTTTGACTGAACGTGGGGAAATGCCTCAAGAAACAAAAATTCTGTAGTGTTGAAGTGTGCTTTTGCCCCGGTTTCCCCCCCTTCTTGGGGGTAAAAATTTTTACACTTAAAATAACCACATGAATCGATAGAGGAATCAGTTTTAAGCAATAAATGTTGTATGGAGTTTTTTTGGGAAATCAATACTTTTCGAGTAATTCGCGATTGAAAATTTTGACTTAAAAAATGCGTTTTCGGGCAGTTTTTTTTTAATAACACAATAACCGTTGGTTTTACCGAAAAAGTCATAATGAACAAAAAGAAAGGTATCAAAAATTAATCAAATGACACTTTATGTTTTTTTTTTAAATGTATATAAACTATTTTTTAATTAGAGAATAAATGTTTTGTTTAATCAGAATTCACATTTAAAATGTTTCTAGTCTTTAAAAAATATTTTTCCTTTTTATTTTCGACAAAAGGGGTATTTTTTAAGGGTTGAAAAGTTGCAAGCAATCATAAAAGATTTTTGTAACCCAAGAAAATTTTTTCTTTATTGTATTTATTAAAAGGAGTGGTTTTTAAGTGATGAAAATGTGGAATATATTGAATATTTCATATTGATAATTACGTATCCTATATAATTTTGAATCCATAAGATGCTTCAATTTGTAGTTTTTCGATTTGTTTCTTCAATAAAGCGTGGTGTTCACCCCTTAAAAACAAAAGACTTACTTAGCGCACAGATAACTCTTTAAGTGGAGGGTAGCATAAGCTTGGCCCTAAATTTGGAGAAAAATCTACAGTTATAGGTATTACTATATTTTTAGCTTAAGTACCAGCTTCAAATTTTACCTTATTTAATAAGGGATGATTCAGGCAGTAAGGGTCAATCGATATACCTTCTCTAGCAAAAAATAAAATGATTTCTCAGGTCAAAAAGTATTAGTGTCCATTAGTTATCGACAAATCCCTACACTATCAGGCCTTGTTCTAAACAGATAGATTCTTTTATGATACTTACTTAGCCAAACATCGTTAAGGACCTTTGTATAAGCAATTTCGTTTTTTACTAGATAAGGTTACCAGGAAACGTAATTACTGCTATGATGCAAACGTTTTAATCTACAAAACAAGCATGAAATGAGACTAATAAAAAAATATTGAACAATGGCATAATGCAAAACTCATTGGCATTGTATTGCAAAAATGTGCAAGGCAAAACTACATAATATGGTAAAATAAAATTGTGAATTAGTGCATAATGGTACGGCTCTCCATGGACAATGACTAAGTAACAGCATGAAGGGAAAGTCTGTTGAAAGTATTTGTGAGGAACCGATGGAGTTAATCCATAAAGAGTCCAAAAACTGCCTTTAATTAGTGAAATATATATAAATATCCTTAAAGGAAATACTATACAAAAAGGAATATTTATTCTACACGTTGTACGTTCCTTCCTCCTCTACCAAAATGTATTCGAGGCGTAGATATAGCGTTAAACATTAAAGATGTAAATTTTTCTGCTAATTAACGATATTGGCAATAATTTCTTTTTTTGCTTCATAAATTAGAATTTTTTGCTCTGAACTTTTATCCAAAAAAAATTATTACTGTTCATTACAATGAGGAATCAAAGTTCCTCCTATATAATGGACGCAAATATCATCAGGTGTTGCGCGTTCCACTAACACGTCAATGGTGTCTTGCGAACTTTAAGAAATGTTTTTACTGCCCCCTTCCTTAATGTTCACCTTTATCGATGTACTTTTGTCATATTAAATACAGACATTAAAGTGAGAAGTGCAAATACTACCATTATTAAACCGCTTTGCCATAAGGCGAACAATAACTTAATTTAAATAACCAAACGCATCCATATAAAACCGATTCTGTAGATCTAAAAACGTATATAAAACCAATATCCTATAATTCCCGTAGTAAATGTACGATTATCAGTTCAAGATGGCGAATATTACCGTGAACGCAGTCGCCAATAAACCGTGTAAAGTGTGGAAATTGCCCTAAAACTGGTTTTAAACGTACAAAGTTCAACTCGATATTTCATCCGGGATGTATTAAGTAAATAAGAAAACGTCGAAGCGTCGAGTAACGGTGAAGTAATTACTTGTGAAAACGAAAATCACGTGGTGATCGATTTGAAACGTTGCGTCACTCAACTGCCTGGTGCCAATGAGGAGAATTCAGAGTTAGACAGCCTTGGCGGTGCTTTACGGTCTGCTACCAATCAGAGTTTGAGTTCGTCTGTGCGAGGATAAATTTTCCTGCAAATGGAAAAATTGAAGTATTCAACAAGGGACAGATCTCTTCTCGATTGATCCAATTTACCGACGATGACCAATGGTAGCCTGTCGTTTCAAATGGCCTTGGCGCACTTGGTGCGCGCGCACAACATCATAAATATGCACCGTGGCGGAATGGTGGCCTAAAATTAATCAGAACGGGTCTAAACATTCTAGGTCAAACATCAACAAGGGTAGGAGATTTGACTGTTACAGAATCTGTTGTAAATACAATTGGCGTATCATTAGGAGGAGAGTGTACTTAAGGAGGTTCTAGATTTGTGCAGAAAGAGCAAGAATATGACAGAAGAGAGTGAACAAGAACCAATGTACCGATTAATAAAATTGAAGTAAGAAGTGACAAGGAAAACGTGCCATATTAAAGATATTGGAAGGAAATTGACGCAAGCGTATGCTTGATTTGCTTGAAAATTGTACTATAACGTCGGGCGCCATTAGGGTTTACATTATTTTGACAAATACGCATGCGCATTAAGCAATAGCTTTATTGGGAGTGCTTAACACTCATGCGTTCCTGTTAGAACAAGGTAAACACTAATTGCGCCCGACGTTATGTGAAATGCAAAAACTCTCTAAAGTTGCCCACTCGAGTTATTTTTGTGCATCAATGGATGCGCAAAACGTAAGCTTCAACGTGACGTAACGTTAAATACGTAGTTACGTGCTAATATATGATAATAAACGTGACTTGAGAAAGGAAGTGAGTAAAGTACATAAAACCTTAATGTAAAACTGAAAGTTAACCCGTTTGTAGGCAGTCCAGTTGTGAAACCACTATCACCGACGTAGATAGAGAAAAAATCACTTAACGAGTAGCGGAAGGTTTTTAAATTTTTCTTTTCACCCGTGTAAATTTCCTTCTACTAAAACACTGTGTATATACTTACACATGAAGGCATCGGAATGCAAGCGTGGGAGAGAGTGGGGCAATAGGAGATGGGGGTAATAAGAGACAAAGTCAAAAAAATATTAAAATTAGGCTCATTTTGAAGAACCTTTAATTCTCTAGAAATCGTCTATAGAACGTCGTTTCCGTCAATAATTTTCACGTTGTACTGAAAAAAACCGGAAAACGACCTATTTTTTGAATTTTTATTGTTAAAAAAACGCAAAAGCTCAAATTTGTCTAGATTTTCTCTAGAGTTTTTCTCTAGAGAGAGAATTTTCTCTAGAGATGTCTAGAGTTTTATCAACCTTGATCTATTTTAAACAAAGTTTTTTGGTCCGTCTGCTGTTAAATTTTATCTATCAAAAAAACTCTGTAAACTTGACCAACAGGAGAACAAATTTTTGTTTGTCTTAAATATCACTTCACGACGTGAAAAATTAAAATGACTAAATCATCCCAGAAAACCGTCGAATAAAATTCCCCCGCTCGTCGTAACGGCAAGCCAGCACGCGGAGTCGAAAGAAAAATAGGTTTCCCTTAAAGTAGGAAAGGTATTTCAAGTCGAGAGAATAGCCTGACTATTTGTCGGCGCTAAATTATTCTACGTTTTCTGCCAAAATAGAGGGGAGAACGAGAGCGCTCCAGTGCGTCGTGTGAATCCAGAGTACACTTTTTTATCAAGAAAACAGAGAAATGGGTCACACCGATATTTGTACGCCCCATAGTTTTGGTATATTAATCCCAAACGTAACGCGAGACGTGCACCAAGGGGGCAGATGCGTGACTGTTTCATAATTAATTTTTGCCTAATGTAAACGAAAACGATTCCGCCCTACTGGGATTTCACTAAAAGGAATACGCTCCAGCTTTTTCAAACGTTTTCTTATGCTTTTTGTACGTTTTTCCAAGCGAGAAAATCAACACTGTGGGAGGTTTCATTACGAGCTTTTCCTTACATTTGGAATTGCTGCTGTAAGATATGAAACAGTTTTTCAAATATATAAGACAGCGCTGTTTTGTATTACACTTTTGAAAATACATTTATTTTCGTCTTATAGTCCAGTCACTCAAGGTTTTTTGCCTTAACATGTCCGACCCAAATTCAGTAATACGTATTTTTTGTTGATTTTCCTCACGATTTTCCGTTGAAAAACGATCCCCGGGACCTAACCGGTCGAAAATTCCCATTTTTCTATCGCTGCTGTGCGTTCGTCCGACAGGAGAATGACAAGCGCCATCTCGCGGCGAAGACTATGACTTTAAAATAGCCAAGTTACTTGACAGCGAAGTTTTTCACTATCACTCGATTCTTGAGCTTATTTATAACGTTGGGACGTTTGAAATATGAAAGAAAGAAGTAAACATGATCATATTGTAATTGATAGATTATGGGTAGGGAATAATTACGTCGCTACGGATTTACTACGATGTTTTTTTACTGCTTCACTAGTACTTAAAAAAATGTTCTAAGAAATAGTACTTGAATCTAATTAAGTGTCAGGCGGTTTTAAAAAAGGTCACCTTATATGTTATGCTTGTATATATTTGCGCTGATAACACTTAAGTGTTCGATATTCATCAGCTCACCTATCGGGAAAATCGTGAATGTGTTGCACAACAGCACTCTTCCTGTGCTTTATCCTGTACTCGACAAGCAAAAAGAATACGACATTAGATCCTCTTTGTTATTTTCAATTTTCCATCCCCTCTTCGCTCTTGAAAATTTCACCCTTGTCTTTATTTACGACACCTGCGTAGCAAGCCGACAAACTTAAATGTAGGCGAACGCGCGCCCCTTTCGACTTATGCATTAGACATAAGGCCGATCTTTTTTCTCTTCGGGAACGGGATTCAATATGAAACGTGGAAACGGCATCCCGTGGCAATAGAAGATGTTTCGGGATAGAGGTAGGGAAAAAGAAACGGGTTAATCTCGTTGGTCTTCGTGAGGGAAACGTTCGTTTTGTGACGTCGTAACGACGACGTGCCATCTTTTATTTACTTGTAGCGCAAACAGACGTAAAAAATGCAATAAGTGGTGTAGGACACGGTTAGGCAAAGAGAAAAATTTATTTTTGTCGAAATTGATACGGGAAGGGGGGTGTTATATTCCAATTACTATAACAACATGATATCAATACGAATTCCTTTATGAAAAACACATAGAAAACCGTGTATAGGTGAAAAACCGGAAAATTTGTCATTTTCCGAAAAATAATCAAAAAAGGTCTGAGAAAATCCAGTGAAAAGGCGCGCTTGCAGATCTCATGTACACTTCCCCTCCGTCTCCATTCTCAGCATCTTAATATTGCCCTTTTTCCTTTTCTCTCCGGATTCCCCTCTTCTGCAGTCTTCCCGTAACTTCATACAAGTGTTGTTCATCAGCATTCATTATATTCAAGGGTTCTAAATGCGTCGAGGCTCGAGGATCGCTTCTTTGTCATATTGCCTACACTTTACAGGTGCCCACAGCCACATGTGATTTATTCCCATTGTCATCGCGTCCCCAAATCTGCTATCTCACAAATTAAACAAACAGAAATTATTAATTATTGATAAGCGCTAACATATCACTTGCTGATTACAAAATTATATTAATTGTGAAAATTTCCACGAAGCTCTACAGGGCTATTTCTATTTCCACAAATTTTCAAAATTTCACTTTGAATGTTACTAAGAAAATGCCTTGACTTTGATATACTCGTATTTTCTGCTGTGGAAAATGAAAATTCTTTGATGATTTGACGAAGTGTCAAAGTCCTAAATTCACTATAATCAATTAGCATTTTTCTGATATTAACATTTGCATACTGCGAGTAGCCTTCATTATATGTCAAATTATCAGAACTTCTTCAAAAACTCACACCTGAATTAAAAAGTGGACAGTAAAACCAAGCGAACGGGCGAACGCGAATCCTCCACTCTACACCTTCGTTATACTAGGAAGTGAGACTGTAGAGAGAGGGGGTAGAACAAGAAAGTACGTTTGTGTGTACATGTGCGCGGTATGGCTGCGCCTTTGGTCTCTTAAGGCAGATGCGTGCAGTGATACTTATATTACCAATTCGCAAGCAATCATAAGACGGAAAGATATGCTTCGTGTACCGCGTTGTTTTCATAGGCTATTCTATTTTTTACAACTATCCTATCCTCAACACTATGACTGCTATGAGGAAGTTTAGCAGCACCTTCAACACCTATTGATAACCTCTATTACATACACACATAGGCAGACAATAGAGAATCTGTAGAAACAAATATCACCAAAACGTCCCTCGTTTACAGATGTGAGATCTGAACAGTCGCTGGTGCAGCGCCTCGCCGAGCTGCAGGCGAAGATCCAGTTCCTCGACACGATCTACAGGTCGAGGCAGAGCGACCTGCAGCAGCTCGCGCAGCAGCAGCAGCAGCACTTCGAGCCCGCTGACAACGTCACGTCGGGCCTCGCGAACCCGAACTCGCGCGCGTCGCAGGCGGCGCAGCCCTCGGCCGAGGTGCGCAGCCTGATCAGGAACATGACCGGCCTGAGGGCGGCGACCGGCCTGAACCCGCCCGTCTCGCTGAGGCTGCCCTCCTCGGCGGTCTTCCTGCCGCACCTGCTGGACGACCCCAACAGCCTGAAGCTCGCCTATCTGATGTCGAAGAACCGTAACGGCGTCTCGATGGTGTTCGGAGTGCCGACCGTCAAGAGGGAGAAGCAGAACTACCTGATGGACACGTTGCAGAACCTCGTCGACGGGATGAGCGTCGAGGAGGCGAACGATACCCTCATCGTCGTGTTCGTCGCCGAGGTACGTTCAAAATCGGATTGTGGAAGCTACACGATTGGATGGTCGTTTAAAAATGTAGTCGAGGTACCCGACGTCTCAGTGGAAAATATATTTTGAATAGGAAAGAATTCTTCATCAGAGAAACTTTTTGTGCATGTCTTATACTCGTTAATTACATTGATATTACAACGTACATTTCTAGAAGAAAATCTTTTACAGAAATTACTCAAAATTTGCTTTCCATGCAGAAATTGCTCGTTTGAGAGTTTTCGTCTCTTACCATATGTTAAAAGATCATTTTCCATCATTTCTTTATATTCCGAACCACTTGACATTGTTCAATAACTCACACTGTGACGTCACATGCGCCAACTAGCCGAATTTCGAACGGTTACGCACCATCCTTAGCATTTCATTTTTTTTTCTTTAACGGTTCATTAAAACCCTCTTATAAGTAACAAAGTTAAATAACAACGTTTATATAATCATGCATTAAATGATCCACTTGATTACTGCTCATTACATACAATTTTTCTTTTCCAGACTGATTTGGAATTTGTTCTACAGACCGCGAAGGAAATTGAATTGAGGTGAGCTTCTATAACCTAAGGAACAATTACCAGTACTTTACAGTGTGGTTAAATAAGTACTACGTAAACATGTGGTGAATACTAAATCAAGTAAGTATCTTGGAGGGAAGCAATTTTCTTTTGCATTTTAAAGCTTATTAGCGTTTTAGCACTCTCTGAAAACGTCTCGGTTGTAAGGAAGGAAATTGAATAGTCGTTACATTTCGTTTGCATGAATTCCTATTTAATGATGAAATATAATAATGGAAATACACAAATTTGACAGATTTCAATAATGCAGTAGTTGAAGCCCAATGAAGTATTCCTTTATGGAGATGAGAGGTGCCTGGTGGGGAGTGTAAAACAGCGAATAATTTTTGATACTCCACATACCGTCAATCATACCACTGATGTAAATATTGAATAAGTTTGAATCGAAGTGTGAGCCTTGAAGCACACCATACGAGACAAAGAGGGAGATAGCCCCCAGTATCCGAACGATGGATACCTCTGTGTTAAATAAAATTTCAGTGAAGGTTTCACTTAAGAGTGAACCACATATTTCAAATGATCTAATCTTATCAATAACGATGGTTACGGCCTAATGCAACTAGGAAAATCTTCAACTCAAGGGTCATGGACCTGTAGTAACACTATTTCTGGTAATTTTTCTTTATGATCTGTAGTGGCTCACGCCGCTCTTCACAGTTGGCTTGTTAAGGTCAAAGGTTCTGTACATACCATCATCGATTACCGACCTGGTTTTCCAAATGAAAATGTCAGGCTTCCCTTCAGGTACTTATAGCACAATTTTGCAAATCGGCCTTAGAAAGAAAAAGGCAGGTAAATTTTCCTGGACTCACGTAAAAAACAAACATGAAAGTTAGATATATAATGACTAAACTTTTCACGCTGAGTGCAATCTTCTTAACGGTTCTCGTGAAATTTCCAGATTTCCAAGCCAAATAGAGTCCGGCCTAATAGACGTTCTGTCTCCCTCGCCCGGTTACTATCCCAACATGGACAAACTCAGGTTAACCCTCAACGATCCTCCGGAAAGGGTGAGGTGGAGGTCAAAGCAAAATCTGGACTTCGCCTTCCTCATGTCCTACTCACAACCAAAGGGTAAGTGGACCAAATTTTCAATACTTCTAGAGCTAATGCGCCATTAGTTCCCCCTTGTCGGTTTCATTAATTAAAACTGGTAAATTAATTAAATTTACACACCTGAAACCGTGAAAAATTAACGACACGATTATTCACTTGTTACTGGAAAAATTAAGGCGGTGATACTTTCGTATCTGGTTAAAAGGAACAAATGCCTTTTGCAGAGAGAACGCCCTATAAGGAAACAATACATTAAATTAACGATCTTGATATTGACGCTTGCATTTTCAGGTACTTTCTACATTCAACTTGAGGACGACATCTTGGCGAAACCGTCTTACGTTAACGAGATGAAAAAGTTCGCCATAGAGAAGATCGCTAAAAAGGAACCTTGGTTCGTTTTAGATTTCTGCACATTAGGATTTATAGGTAATTTAAAAAAATCTGTGATGCAGTCTCAATCTATTGAAACAAATGTGTTTATGTGAAAATCTGTTCAATAATTATTTTTCTTCTTAGGGGGTCTGAATGTGTATAAATTCCGTTGTTTTCCTTTCTCAACTAACATTACTATAATGTTAATGTGATATTAAATGACTGTTTATTGTTGTTTAATTTTTTAGGTAAAATGTTTAAAAGTGCGGAGCTGCCATATCTCGTGCAATTCTTCCAAATGTTTTACAACGACAAACCTGTCGATTGGCTGCTAGATCACTTGATTTCTACCAAGTACTGTAATTGGGACAAAGGCAACGTAAGTGTAGATTACTGTTTTGCTTTAGGAAAAGTAGTGCTTCTGTTTATTCCATGTAGTCTAGTTAAGACTTGAAACGTTTTCTCCTGAGAATGATTCTTTTCCCAGGCGTTTACTTGCGCCCATGTTTTAGTAACATGTAATTGCGTCCATTTTGGGATGTATTCAGCTTTTATAAAGTTGTGTTCATTTTGGTGAATTTAAATATGTTTCAGGAGCATTGCAAACGCGACAAAGGGAAGATATGGCTCCACTATAAACCCTCTCTCTTCCAACACATCGGGACTCACTCATCCCTGAAGGGCAAAGTCCAAAAATTGAAGGTATTTGTGACTCCTTAGAATTAGAAAGTGGTATTAACGCTTGGTTAATAGTCACATAGGTACGTCAAAGGTAATAACCGCATAAGTTAAATAAAAATGAACAAAAAAAACTGTCATATTTGTGGTACCTCCAGTAGGACAAATTGTATCGTATTTTGTTATGACTTATCATGTTGAACTCTCAAAAAATTGCACGTGAATTTCAAATGCCAACCGGTGCAAGTGTAGGTTTAGTTTAATAAGCATATTTTAAGGTTTTATGATTTTCACTATATTTTTCTTTCGCTTTATAGGATAAACAATTTGGCAAGATCGCTCTGTTTTTCCCTCATAGCAACCCAGATGCTGAAGTCATCTCGGGCATCAAGCACTACAAACAGTACACGTTGGAGAGGGCCTATTTAGGCGAGACCTTTTTCTGGGGACTGCTGCCACAACCCGGGGATCAACTTATCTTTAAATTCACAAATCCGATCTTTGTGAAGAGGTATAAAATGTTTTTAAGTACATTTAATTATTGTAATCGGGTCGAATAACACACAACTAATGTGGTAATTAAAAAGTTGTACATGTAGATTGCAATGTTTTTTAGGTTTTACTTCAAGAGTGGCAATGCTGAGCATCCTTCCGACAAATTCTACAACACAACAGTGGAGGTGCTACCGGTCAACACACAAATAGTAAAGTTGATCGGCAATTCCTACAACGTAACAAATGATGGGTATATAATTGTAGGTAAGTAATGCCAAACCTTAATATGTAATACTTTCTATGGTACACGTCGGTATGTTAGGAGGATATCTAAGGGATTTCAATTTCCACTTTTTCTCCATGCATAAGGCTTGTCAACTTGTCAACTAGTGTGCTTTTTGAAATTTTGACAGTTTCCACTCCAGAAGTTTAGAAAAACACCAGAACCGTTTTCAATTGTATTTATTGCCTTTACAAGAGATGGAAGTAAAGGTGGCAGCACCGTTTAATACCGATAGCTGTCGAAACTTGTTCAAAATGGTATTAACGTAATAAAACATAGTGTTACATATCAATTGAACTAGTGGGAAAACTGCTGTAGATGTTTGAGATTGTTTTAAAAATCCGACCTGTCTTTCTCCTCACAACCACAAGGATTTCCTGGTAACGCTCGCTAGTTTCTCATTTGCCCCTTATATGTTACAGTACAGGTATGTTGTCATATTTGCGTTAGGATTATTTGAAATACAGAAAAAGTAATTTTGCCCTAAATTAAGATTTATGTGAAAGTCGTATCAACTTCCGAAGTACAAGTGTTGAATCTGTAAAACACCCTTTTGTATCTTTTTACCCTGCATCTTTCCATATCTAATATTGTCAGTTCTTTACTTATGACATCTTTAGGCACTTTTTAATCCATTTTGAGGCCAGGTAGTGATATGAATACTTTCTAGAGCGGGGGGACTATCTCTAGAATCCAACTGTGATACTCCTTATAGTCCGTAATCAGTAAATTTTCCCGAAGATGAATCTAAGCGTAGATGAATTTCCCACATCCCATCGAATTAACCTTATAAGTACACTCTTCAATAATACTCCACTTTGGTGTAACACGGCATAACGAACCATAACCCGAAGAAAACTTCATTCACTGACAGGAGAAGTGTTAGAACACCTAAGACATATTCCAGCTTCAACACCGGGTACTGGATGCTGAAGGTGTAATAGACCGTCGCTAGGGTTGCTAGTGTTAAGAAGATTACAAACGCTGACACCAGTTCTGTAAAAAAACACATCGGCTGAATATATTGCGGGTGACAGTAATGTGGAAGGTTAAGTTTTATTATTCTTCATTGATACAGTTAGTTCTTATGATAAATAAAGCGGAATGTACTTTGATGTGGCCGCAGCTGTCACCTGTTCAGGTGACAAGACTCATACATATATGACATATTACATTCTCATATGCTACAATAGTCAAGTACATTAAGGAGAATATGCGCACCATGTCAGCCAAGTCAAGGAAACAAGCTATACATTCGCGGCTTCGCTCGCTCACTTATTTGAACTTACCTATTGGATTTATTTGAAAGAAGTTGCAACACGAATTTTAAAAGATTCATCTTGCAGGCAATCTAAGCAAGCACATTCAAGTATATCGACTTACTCATTCTTTTCTCCTTGAGCCTATAGAAAAGGATCAATTTGAGCAGCTCGATGAAGAGCCTCGTGAAGCAGACCGCCGCGTCCCGGGCGATATTCGGCGTGTCCTTCTTCTCGCTTAGGAACTTCGCGGTCGTCATCATCGATTCGGTTATACCGATTACCGGATAATAGTGAGCGTTGATGTGCATCAGGCATTCGAACATGAGCTCCGGATCGGCCCTCATCTCTACGGGACAAGCGGAAGAGCCCGAAAAGCTGATTTCGCGAAAAATGAATCGCGTTATTAATAGACCGCTTATAATTATATAATCTATCGGCGTGTACACGAATGTAATCTATTTTTGAGAATTAACGGAACGCTATATTTAGATCATATTTACAACGTTCAGGCCTGTAGGAAGAATCTCGTAACGTGAGAGGGCTGGCTATACAGAGCGTTTGGGATAATAACCCACACGAGTAGATACTGAGAGTGCCCGTTTTTTCCTTCCTAAAACCATGTTTACATGAAAATTGAGGGGCGCTCCAAATTATCTACAGATGTACCTTATCGCCGATTCCAATTTGGCAAGGACAATATAGCGAGCGTCCCAGCAAGCGTCGATTGAAGGCGTCCTTCTTCGACCAACGGTGTAAAGCAACACCACGAAGTACCACATGAAACAAATTTATTGTTAATTTCAACTCTTATCCGCTAAAATGTATGGTGGCGTTTGCTACGCTCGTCCCAACCTTACTTGGTTTTTATGACCCGAGCGACGAAGTGCCACAAAAACTTTCAACGGAGGGTGAACGTACAGGGTGGTTGGAATTTATCGATTAACTTTTCGAAACGTACTACAAAAGGGTCGTTTATGACCTGTTATCAGGACCCTTTGTGACTGCCGCTGCGATGGCAAAAACCAAGTAATGTTTCGACAAGTTTACCTATCATCTAGTGGAGCAAGTCGATAGAAACCTACAAACTCAAAACTGTTGGTTGTAGTAGAAGGATGGCGCCGTTCGACCTGCCCCTTGAAATCCCCCCTTTCAGGGGCGACTACTTATCTTTGAACCCCCTGAGTAGTTGCTGGAATAGCTACAAAAATTCATGGTTTCACTTGGTCGTTTCTAATATACTTCTTTACCTTTTGTAGGGAAATTCGATAACGCTGGTATCGCTACGGGAACCCCGGAAGACAGTATCGGAAAGGTCCAAATCCTGAGATTGAACGTTCACACGGAGAGCGACAATTGGGCTATCTTGAGCGAAGTAAGTATCGTCTTGTTCAAGTCAGCAGACTTTCTCGTCGTTGAAACGAAATGATTCCAGATACATTAACCTATGTTGAATTATGTGCTACCGGAAGGTGGCAGAAATTGCAGGCTGATAAAAGTCTCAATAAGTTGCAAGAAAGAATTAATTTTCTCTGGTCTGCCGACTTGTAATTTAAATTACAAAATATCACCGGTTGCTGTGAATCTTTCGCAATGAGTTTTGGATGATTTTTCTTAAATAATATATTTTCAGATACACATACAGGACGAATTGGCGACGAGGTGACCTATGACAGGCAGAACAATCTCGTATCTTTATCAACGCTCATCGTCGCATCCACTGTGATATAACCAAATTCGCCTAATGTTGGTGATGATGATAATGAAATCTAAAATTACGAGACGTCGACTTAACTTCGAATGACTGAAAACAAAATGAAAATGGAAAGATGTGTGGTGGGTTTTATCCATTTGCTGAACGGGGTGCTTATTTTGTTTAATTCTGTGTTGAGTGGAGATCTTTTCAACTCTCTAATCGTCGAGGGGCCTTTAAGGTGTAGTTTTGTTACGTTTTTAAGTTTAATTGTTGAATCGGCGCTGATGGGATTGCAAATTTAAAAGTTTGCATCCTCCTTTTGTTCAATAAGTCCAGCTCGTTAACGTTCGTTTTAATTGGGTGATACCGAGTCTTCAAGGGTCATGGAATTTCGTTTAATACATTTTCATAAGCATTTTTGTGATCCGTGTATGTTTGAAACCGTTTGAGATTTATCGACACATATTAAGATTTTTTAAATTACCCAACCCAAGTGTGAGAGAATTTAACCCCACCATGTAATTAATTGTGTGTATTTATAGGATGTGATTTAAAGATCACTCCTTAGCGTAGGTTACGGGACAAATTGTCATAAATACTGTACTCGATTTCATTTAAAGGGCTTATATATGTAAACAGAATTGGTGGGAATACCATTATATATTGAATAACAGTTTTATATACAACTATAGCCTCTTTGGCAAATTTTACATTTCAATTTAATTTTCTCTCTTTCTAAATTTTAACGTTACAGAGATGGAATAGTAAAAGTACCATGACAAATCCTTTTTATAATTTGCTCGCTTTTCGCTAATACGATTCAAACTAATTATAAAATGATTTGACACTATCAAATAAAGTTGTGGCTCTGTTATCCCACCCGCAGATCAAAGACTGCAAAGGAAACAAAAACGATGCGCGATGGAATTGCGTTTAGATTTTATTCAAATCCTCTCTAATAATATAATATGTAAATAGTATATATATTTTGTATACAAAAGAATGGCTAGTGTATTGCATGTGAACTGGAGAGAGAGATAGAGAGAGAGAAAGTGTGTGATTTTTAATTCAATTTAATTGAAAGTCGACCAAAAGCAGGCATGACCCGAGCAAAGTTATTAGCTTTTTAACCAAAGATCGTTCAATATTATTTTTCTGGCTATTTGTTTATTAAAGGTCTCATACATGTGGCATTTATACCTAGTATTCTTGAACTGTATTATTAGTTTGTTTCATGTTTTAAATGTGTTTTGTTGTTTTTGTTTTTAAGAAATTTATTGTTAGATATTTTTTTTATTTTATACATACCGCGTGTACAAACACATAGGTAACCATACCAAGGACGACGCTAAGAGAGCGTCAACTGTACCTCTGAAAGTGACCCGAAACGGCTTCCATGGTGTCTCATTTAGCATCGTGCTGACCATAATACGTTCACTACTTATTTTAGTCTTGTGTAGCAGTGAGGTTTTGGTCTACGGTTCGTACCATTTAATTTTACCTATTTTTATAAAATAACATCTGTGTTCGTGGAGCTCTATCTTCATTTAATAATTGGAATACTAGCAGAAATCTTTTATATTTCAAAGCGAACGAAATCGCTTTGCAATGTGCGTATTTCATTAGTGAAGTTCCTGTTGATATTGGCATACGTTTTAGTATGAATTTAAATATCTGCCGCCAAAATGGGAAAAGAAAGTAGACCGATAATCTCAGGTAATGACATTTTGCAGGGCTAATTTAGCCATCTCAGCAGACCTACTTCAAGACCAAAGTAATGAATGAATGCATTATGCCCATACCTGTCGATACGTTTGGTTAATTGTTACATTACAAACTATAAGATTTACAAATCAGTGTTTTAATTCGATGTGAGCATTGTGATATTTACTAATAAGATAATAAAAAAAAAATAAAATAAGTACGGTCATCCTTGATTAGATATCTTTTTATCGTAGTGCACATAATCCTTTCATGAATGACTAGGTGGCGTTGGCAGCGCCTTCTCAATGGAATTTCCCTGATGACGAGCACTGAATTTTGGTCGTTTTCAACTCGATAGCCTATTTATTGGATTTTCACTTTAAAATCATTAATTTAACTTTAGGAAACATCCTGTTAACCCTCTGATTGTCCCTTTAAACACTTGAACTATACGCTGGCTTTATCATAAGCGTGGTGTTTTTCAAGAATAAAAGTGTATGTCTCAATCAAAGACCCTGCCAGTAAATTTTCCTTCTTTTATTGTCGACGTTTCGCTTCATTTCTGAAGCTTTGTGAAGCAAAGTGTAAAGTGGTAAGTCAAAAATTATTCTTGAAGAATATACATGCTGTTCCTCAAAGCTTATACAAACTGCCTCCCTGTAATTTAGCTCTCGAGCATGCTATTAACAACTGAAGCTCGAAAAACAAAAAATCTACTCAAAAAATTTTTGGAGCCCTGTATAAGTAAGAAAACAAAACTACAATCTTAACCAAATTTGCCGGTTACAAGAACCGTTTATTAGTATTCACTTTCTCATGATTATACAGGGTGCTACTAGATGTATGGCACACTAAAAGTGTAGTAAGACGTTTACACCAGTTTAATGCAAAGAAATCCCATTTTTCACAACTCAAAGGGCACATTAAAACCTAGGACTGACACGGCAGATATACTTAAAACATCGTCTAAAAGGTGTTATTACCTTTAAAATATAATATTTATTCTGAAGAGCTGTTATTATTTATTTCCAGAAACTGCCGGAGTTGAATAGTTCACATGTGACACGTTACAAAAATATCTTCATGAAATTAATAAATTTCTCACTTTCGACTACTACCTTTTACTCTTCTTCGGAAGCTTCCACGCATTTTCATCCAACGATTGGACGAGCTGTATCTTCTTTGAACCCCATATTAACCACAGGAAACCGATGGCAGCGCAAATTATTGTCTCGATGTAAAATCCATCGATTGTTGTCACACATTTGCCTCCTTTACTCACACAGAGCTAAAAAGAGAGGAAACATGTTACTTCGTAAACAGTGGCATAATAGCGCAAGCAACAGCTCTGCCTTTGAAAATTTTGCCAGGCCCGTTCCGATATTAACTTCCCCCCTGGCAAAGACCCAAGTGCTTCACACACCCGACACTGTGAGACTTTTCCAAAAAGATTTTAACTGATCAAATCATTTTGAAAATTATCCATACACTTTGTGCTTGTAAATTAGCAACTCCATAGCGAAACAAATGAAATTTCCTTTTACTCACCTCCTTTTCGACATGCGTCCGACAAGCATTGTCCATACTCTCTGCACCTCCTTCGCATCGCCTCCAAGTCAAAGGATCGACAAAGTATAGCGCCAACATTGTCGGCCAGTTTCCTCCGAGGTTCGTGACGGTATTCAGCAACGTCATATACGTTCCTCCTACAGAGGAATCGCTGATTTTTGCGAAGAACGCCATTATGGACACGAACATGCAATAGACGCACACCTTGAAAATAAACATAATGTTAACTATGAGTTAATAACACAAAAATCAGTTTAAAAAGGTTCCAAAAAGTACATTTTTGAAAAATCTCTGGTCCATTCAGCATGTCAAATGTAATTTCTATTCGAACCTTTTCCCTCACCTGATGAAGAGCATAACAGGTGACAAGGAGCAAAATGTATAGGAACGGCAAGCCTTCCGAGGCGTCCTGGACCAGTTTTGGTGTGATCCACACTAAAAACGCAGCAACGAACCCAAACATGAGTCTGTACGGTATGGATTTGAGGTAAATATTAAGAGGTTTAGGACCTGGAAATGAAAAGGTTAAATCAAATCATCTTAAAAACCGGTGATAGTCTGACAAGCAACGATGTGTCAAAATAACGTTTTCGGAATATTATCCTTGAACCACGAACCTTACTTAAATCTCTACACACATTCGAGTAGATACAAACAACTAGACCGTCAAGAGTACCCTTCTCCACACATCGTCACTTGGAATACCATAGAAGAGATTAAACGAATATGCGACAAATACCACACGGATCCGCCCAAGGACGTTATAATGAGATCAGCGAAAATCATACAAAACTTCTTTCTGAAGATAAAGTACCGAAATATCTTCAAAATGCTCAAGAAAACTTTAAAAACACTATCCAAGAGACCTGACAAGTACTTAAAACTCGTGAACTACGTGCACGCCGAACTATTTGAAAAAACAATCTACGACATCGTGTTCCGATTGGACGGAACGACTTTTCCTCCGACGATAGTGTACAAGTATTATTTCAAAAGCAAAATTGTGAATTTCGATATGGCCGATTCCAGGCTTACGACGAGAAGGAATAAAGTTAGTCCCTGGTTTGTGTACAACGTTTACAAGTGTAATACTTGTCGGACCATCGTCAAAACGATACCGAGGAAAATGAAGCAACGTGGTAGGAGAAGAGAGAACCGTTTATTATGGATTAAAGAAATGTATGGCGTGAGTAGTGCTGTATGACATTGTTCAAGTTGAGGTTGTAATTATAATATCGTTAATTAAATTAATTAAGTTCTGTAAAAATCGTTTAATACTAAGACGATTTCAAGAGTAAAATGCATATGATGAAGCCAGATGATTTAAAAACCTTGAAATGTCAATAAAACTCTAATGCACGAATTAAAGCTTCAGTTCGTTAAGTTTTTAGGATGCCTACAATTAAACCATCAAGAGATCATCAAAAACACCAAAATTAAACATAAATGCCCAACGTTACACCTTACCTGTTGTATATTTAGCGATAACCAAAGGCATCACCAACTGCAATGGAATCAAAGGTATCGCCAGCAGGCCTAAGCGTTCTTTCGGTATACCAGCTTCGACTAGCTTGAGCGCCATGACACTATCGGTCGAAGAGAAACCAATCTAAGGAAATACCAAATACAAATTTCAAAAGATTATACAAAACAATCACTTTTCCTTTTAGTAAATTACTCATAATAAATAGTTATACATGACCACATAATCTTGTATTAAAGAGACTGCGTAAATTACTTTACCTTGCTTGTTAAAAGTATCATAACCAGGATCTGAATGGGTTTCAGCTTCAAAATCTCCAGTAAGGATGTATATGCCGTCTTGATATCTCTGTCATGCACTGTAACATGGTTCACGTCGTGGTGTTCCGTTTCCTTTTTCAGCAAAGCGACCAAAGTAGTCGTCATGAGGAAAACCCAACCCCAGAAGTACAGAAAACCTGGTAGAGTCACAATACCTAAAACATAATTAGAAGTGTCTTGAGGATTGTAGGATTACAGGAGCTCCTGTTCTAGTTCTAATAAATTTAATGGTAAGGGGTGCCTATTAGCAAGACCATAGATCTGTAATTACCTTCAAAAGTGAAGCTTTAAGTAATGCAATACGGCTATACGTAATTATAACAAACCTTCCTTTCCAGGAACACTCCTCAAATACTGATTACAAAACGTCGGCGACTCGAGCGCCATGAACAGCACATAGCTCAGAAAAAACCCCGTCGTCTGTCCGACACTGTTGCACGTCGAAGCGTGTCCGACGTTCTGCTTCCTCAACATGGTGAGCGCCCACCCGTCGACCGCAATGTCCTGCGTCGCGGCCAGAAAATTCAACGCGAAGAAGAGCAGCGTCAAGATCCCGACGTTCGGCTCGGTGCCGTCATCGCCGAGCCACCGAGTGACGTGGCTCGACAATAGAAGCATGAACGCTCCGATCAGGTACTGAGTAGGGATGAGCCATGTTTTCCGACGGCCGATTCTTGTGGAGTAAATGGAATCGACTAGTGGGGCCCAGATTAGCTTCAGGCTGAAAGGCCAAGTCACAAAGCTGAATTCTGCCTGAAAGAAATTTTTACTGAAGGAAAAATGAAAAATCGAACACATCAGTTACTTAAATTGTAAGACAGGCCTAGTCAACAATGATTCAAAGTGAGAAGCTATAGACGATCTTATGTTATAACTCATGGTGATAATCGCTACATTCAAAGTTAGTAAATCAGAAGCTCACCTGTTGTTTATAACTGACACCTCTGTTCTGCAATATCATCGGAATAGCTGAAGACAGTCCCAAAGGTATGCCTTGTAATGTATACAAAAAAAACAGAAGCAGTATGTTCTGCCTGTCTCCTCGAGTATTACTAGAGGCGATCGGCAGGAGCTCACCATTCTGCATATCAGCGCGAAAACTGTTATCCTCCTTGACTCTCCGTCTTTCTGTCATGTTCATTTTCTCCTGTTTAATTTATGGAATACCTGTTAAATGGATAGGTTTGAGGTTACAATATAGCCACGTCAGGTTAACGGTTAACTAACTAGAGGTATTTCACTGTCACGTTGCACTCACTTCACTGGGTGTAATTAACAGCCTTTAATTAACTGTCATACTCGCACTGCGAATATTTTAAAACTAAATAATACGATTACAAATTACGATACAACTTAGAAGCCGAACAGAACTTTACCATTGAACTTTTGACAGAAGGCAGAAGCCATTAATCTCTTCAAAACAAATAAACTAGGCAACACACAAAACATAAATAATAGATTATGGCGGTAAAGATGATTTAAAATATAATGACTCATTTGAGGATGTATTGAAAGTAATGACTAAAAACCAAGGCAATATTACAAATTAGAAAATTCTTTATTTAATCAATTTACAAGCGTTACGTAACATTTCCTATTATCACGAACGAACCAAGATATGAATACAACTAATTTATCCAAAAAATAAAAATACCTATTAGGAAATTGTCTTTATAATTGATCAATACAAAAAAAAGAATATCTACATGCCTCGTGCTAGAGAGCATTTTGATAACAGGTAGAATAATCAATTATCTTAGTGTCTACAAAATGTTTATCTGCAGTTATTCTAATTATTAGAGACTACCACGCTCAATTTATAGTACCATAATATATTTAATCACTAAGTAACATGTTATACGTACTCTTTTAGAGCATATGAAAGGGGAAGAATGATTTGTACTTCGAAATTAAGTTTAATTACCAACAATTGAAATAAATTATTTTTAATATTGAACTAAAGCGATGATTAAATCTGCTTCACTCACATCTCTACCCACTTAATTAAAGCTGATAAAATTGGATAGATAAAATTATACGGAGATAAAATGTGTATTATTCATTTAAATTTGTTGACATTGAAGTATTTTTTATCGTCGACGTCATTCGTTTTTTACCTTGTATAGATGTACATAATTTAAAGGCAGAATAAACCTTCTTTCATCAAGTAGTTTTCTGTCACTGCAAGAATGTCAGCTAAAGAAACAAATCAAAAACTCCTTACTTAAATTTCTTCATTCTTAAAAAAGTTCTGTAATAAATGTAAGTGCTATTATTTTAAACATTAACGAACACAATATTTAAGTAGAAAATGCAAACAGTGGCAATTTGAGAGAGAAGCCTTAGTTCATATGACAACAGCCTTTCAAATCAAATCAAAGTCTATTTTCCTATTGTTCATCGTTGGGAAAGAGCATTATCACATTATATTGCTTAGTTCTGCTTAAGTAGCTTTAATTTGTTCAGCTGCCCCTTCCATATTACTGAATTCAATCGTTCCCCTAACACATACAAGGCAACGATCAAACCAAATGTTGACAGAAAGAAAATTATTCTCATCTTCATATCGAGTACATTCAATATGGGGTAAACCCACGACCCAGTATAGTAATATATAACGTGGATCCAGACTAGGTAAGAAAGCATCACCGCCAACAGGAGAGTAAGTCCGCGTTTCTTGCTCGGATACTGTCGGAACGACATTGCTAATTCGGCAATAATGAACAAAGCTATGTTGGTGTGCATCAGATGGTTGAGCCACGAGGGGAAAACTGCATCCAGTACTCTTGGGAGGATCAATTCTCGATCAATCAGGTATATACCCCAGAAAGTTAAAGTGACAAACATCGACATCGGGAAGGCGAGGCTCGATAGTAACTAAAAATATTTTACTGCTATAGATGCCAATGGCATGAAATCATCACAAGTTTTTACTGCAACCTATGTGACAGTTTATGTGATCCAAATAGGCACATAAGAAAAGCAAGGGCAATGTGTGCCTATCCAGTTTCATAATTAATAAAAGTATAAAGGTAATGAAAACTTACAATATCTCGGAACTTTCTGATCAATGGGGTCTTCTTCGGGAAATTTTCATTAGTTCCTAGCAAATCATTTATGAAACATATAGTGAAAAAAAATCCTTGCAAGAGCTGAAAGAAAATTGGATGTAGTTTAGTTTAATTTAACGCTATAGTGTAAAATATAAATCTATCATGCATGTATAACTTTAACCTATATTCATAGAAATGAAGAAAGAGAACAGAAAAGATTAAGTGGAATATCATTTGTATTAAGGCGATGAGATTATTGTCATAATAGGGTGTGGAGCATTTATTTGATCATGATTTAAATTTCATTTGGGTTAGAACGTAGTGATTGTTTAGCTATGATAATACAGAATATACATATTTAATTCAAAACAAATATTTCCTTCTTAACATATTACTTTTTATCACAGACAGCAAAGGCATGTATAAATATTGAACTTATAATATAATATAATCCTTACAAATAATTCAAAGTTTTTCTTATAAACACGATAGAGATAAAATATTTATGAAATATAAATCAATCAAAAGGAAACATAGCTGAAACAGGTTTTTTAATGACTGGCTTATTATTTGGCCTATGGACTAAGTGCACTTGTAGCAACTACATTTTTTTTTAAGTTGTTTGATTTTAAGTTTAAGTTGTTTCATTATTTTGCCACTCAATGAAATTCTATATAAAATATACAACCAGGTCACTTCCTGTAGTATCATTTGCAATTATCACCCAGCATTCCTTAATTTACAATTTGTATAATTACCAGTAATTGTGCTATTGCTTATACAAAACATAAAAGCATTTGTAATATTGTAATTGTAAATATTACATGAACATTTTCTGATTACGATAATGTTTTAACAACCAAGGATTGCAACTGTTGTAAATAATTATACAGCAAATCACTTGGGCTCATTAAAACATGTGGTTCAGATATGGGTACGTTTTACTGGAATATGGACTTACAGCGTTCCAATAGGTTAAAAATCTCAACTTGCCGCTCAACATGGGATACTGCCCATTGTCATTCTTATCCATGGGCAACTTGACATAATTCCAGTCGTAATAACAGCCGAACCAGAAGTGTACAGCCGCAAGTAAATGACAAATTGTCCTCAAAGCCATAGAGATGTAGAAAGAGAGCACTTTCTGGAGAGCAACAAAACTCGTCTGATGTAATTCAAGTAGTATACTTGTACTAAACTAAATAAATGTGAAGTATCTACATGTGCGGAACTTATGAGCTAACAGAGAAGGTCCTCCCTCCTGTACTTATCACCTTGTACTTTGATCCTCCGTGACCTCCATTCATTTTTTACGGACTACAGAGGGAGGAGAGGATAACCTCTATTCGAGTTTATCGATATTGAACCGAGAAGCGATTCCATTTGATGTATTATTTGGAAGAAACGGCGCTTATAAGTAAAACAGGACGATCAAAGTCCACCAAACGTGTACAAATGTTCTTACAAAGCGGACTATTAGTATTAAGATACAACAGACAAAAACACATGGATTTATGACAGCTATCAATTATCTCATCTTGTTGTAATTTGAATTTGGCGCCTGTATTTGATCGTAGTATAGTAACGATCTGTGTGACGTCAGATTGGACTTGTAGTTTAGGTGTTCTGTGCAGTACTCTATGGCACTTGTCACCGTTTTGATTTTCTGTGTGTTTTAGGTTAAATTTCTCGTAGGTTGGGTACTAAATTTTGGTAAAGTAAGTAAAACCTTTTTAATTTTAATAAAAACAATACAACTTACAAGTTATTACTTAGCATGTATGAGAGTAGAATGACTCTTTTAAGTCTTCCTACTTTATCTTTTAGTTTTTGTGGTGTTACATAACAGGCAGTTGTAGCCTTCTCCAAAATGGGCAAGGGTTTCGGTGAGCTGTATAAGCTAAGAGGGATAATATATTACAGGATTTCTCATTTCGAGCAGAACATATTCCACGGTATTATATCGAAGGGGTTTCCAAACACCGTCAGGAGGACGGTCGCCCAGATCCCTTACATCGTACCTCGTAAGTGTTAATGGATTTTAATATGTTTTTAAATAAGTAGTACAACGGGCTCCTAACTGGTTATGTTTTTATTTTCCAGCATTAGCCTTGGCTTACCTGGTTTATGACCAAGCAGAAAAAGAGCACCACCGGCTAATGCGCAAAAATCCAGCTGATTTTGAAAATGATCAGTAATGTATTTAATTTCTATAGAATAAAAATGTAGGACCTAAGTAAGTTATTTTATTGATCATAGTTTGTAAGTGACAAAACAGTATTGAAATTTTATTGATTTTTTATGATTCAAGGGGGTACGTTTGATGAATTACGTTAGTTTTGAGAAATAAAACAGCAGTTGACATAGATGTTATGTTTTTATTTTATATTGAGTTTTAAAATTGAGTTACGTGGTTTCATTTGCATTTAAAATTGGGCAAAACAAATTTCACTTTCTCATCCGTTCTGCCTAATTCTCTTTCGTACTCACATTTATAAATATACACACAAGCGTTTTACATCGTCTAGAACTCCAAAATTTCTCAAAATAACGGTCTACTGGGTCAGTTAAAATGTAAGTTTTCCGAAAAAATTCAGAAAGAGTAAACGTTTACAAAAAAACAGTCTGTTATGGTTTTTTGAGATCTTCTGGAAAATATTTGTTTTTTTCAAAGTTCTTGAAGGATTATATGGAAAATATTGAAAATCTCGCTTGGAAAATTTGAGAGAGCGTTTTGTTATATTTAGAACAGGATGAGTCAAATAACCATAATTTTAATGGGAGGAATAAAGAGTTCATAATTTGTGTTATCAATAATCCGGTATTTGGTCATAGTATTACCCAGCGGCTATAGCTGTGATAATAGTATATATTGTTTAAAACGTTATCGACTTGATATATCATCCAACTAAGTGATAAGGTTAAAAAGGAGATTTTTCTCTTAAAATTCAAATTTTCCAATCACTCCATAATCCATAAACCCCGAACGTTACAGAACCAGTATTAACCTACACAAAAAACAACTCGAGTATTGCTCAACAATTCTTTCACCCTTTACCAGAACATTGTGAAACATCGAAAACAAAATTTTTAAGTGTACCCCCGTTAGGGCGACGCCTCATTACTCCAATCTCGCTTTGTAGCTCGTCTTCCATATCTCGGCGAGTGTGACGGCCGAGTGGAATCTGTGAAAGATGCAGAGAGGGAGGGTGAACCTCTGGACGAGCGACCAGGCGAGGTAGCCGTAGAACTCGAGCTGGACAGGGTTCGCCTCCACCTTCTGCATCTCGAACGTGTAGATGATCCACATGGTCACGTTGCAGATGAGGAGGAACGTGACGACCTGGCGGCCCGGCTTCGAGCGGTCGTGCTCCGGGAGGTGGACGCGACGACGGGACACGTCGGCGATGAACAGCAGCTGCAGGACCACCTGAGAGGAACGGAGAACGGATTAACGAGGAGCAAAACCTTAATATTGAAATGGTATTGCTACCGTATGTTGCTGAACATTTGTTATGCCCAAGGATGTGAAGGTTACCTGAGGATGCGCTAGGGGATGGCCCCAGGTTATCAACACATTAATAGTAAGTACACATGGTTCCCCTCAGATTCATTCATACCGTTTGAAACTGTACTGTTGCACTGGTTAACAGAGAGATGGCGCTATTGAGTGCTGCTGTATGCTCAAAGTTCCACAGTGCCATCTTCTATGTTACTCAATGCAACCTCATATCGTAACAACTAGCTTGTCGTATACAGGTCTACATTCGTTGATGTAACTGAAGGAAAGATGCAATCACACGATGGTGCAGCATCATATAGCTCTACAGAGCTTTTTCTTCAAAAGCTCCTGGAGCTCCAAGGAGCCAAGTTTTCGTTGGTTGATACCTTTGAATAATCTGTAATAGCCAACCTGTACGACCGCGAGTACTCCGGTGATCATGACGAGGAGATTGGGTTCCTTCGTAAAGGCGTTCAGATGTCCGGCGATTACACTGAAAACGGCATAAAGGAAGAGTCCGAACGCGGAGACGCGCAGGAGTATGTCGTTTAAGTCGCTCTGCTCCTCAGTCTTGAACTTCAACGATTGGACCCTGCAAACCCGGGAAGCCTTAGCGTGGATTCTGTATTGATCGATGTGAATGATGTGCATGAGTGTGTGCAGGTGTGATGCGTAGAAGATGAAAAGAAAAAAATATTATATGAAAACGTCGGTGAAAATGGGTCTTCTGCAATTGCTCACAACACATACCTAATGAATCCGACGATAATAGCGACAATGCTGAGTACCATTAGCACGCAATGAGAGACGTCCGCCAAGTAAATGGCGACTATTCCGAAATCCCGGTGTTGGACGAGCACGAAGAAGAGTATGAGGCAGATGAGGGAGCCAACCAGTAGGAGCAGACCGAAGAAGAGGCCCTTGGATGCGCCGACGCAGTCGACTCGGCCCTGCTGCGCGTGCGCCAGAGCGACAGCCCTGCGTGAGAGCATCACTTCGAGACGGTGCTCCAGATCCTCCTGCGTCACGTATCTGGAAAGGGGATTCGTTGTCATTAAATCACTTCACCGATGTTGTTTGGAGAAATTGGCAAATATGTTATGCTCAACAGTTTTTAAGAATAAGTAATTCTTAAAAGTTAAATACACACCTTGGGTTCTTTCCAATATGCTTCCACATGACATATATAACAGCTGCACCAATCAAGGAATACTCAATGATGAATGGATATAAATATGGTCCGGCGTCTTGAACAATTGATCCCATGATGTTGACTCTTCCACAGCTGTCAGAAGTATTAGTAGAGGCGTTGAGGGCTTTCAAAGCTTGTGGTATGATGCTGTCCATCAGTTCAGTGTCATTAGTGGAGTCATTGATTACATTAGTGATTTCTTGAGAGAGCTGAACTTCTTCGTTTGCTAAAAAAGAAACATTGAGGTATCACGAGCAAAATTCTTTACAGCATAGTCAAAGGAAGCGAAACTGTGAACTGGAAAAAAGTACCGTTAGCTAAACTATTAGCACCGTAGTTGTCAAATCCTCCAGATTCGAAAAAATTCCTCGGCGGCGTGACGCTGGTAGGGTTAACGGTTGTAGATGGCGTTGACATCATAGTGGTGAAAGCTCTCCATACTTTGGCCGCTGTGGTTCTTAAAGTGGTGGTAGAGGGCGCGAGGGTAGTCGTAGTGGCAGTGGTGGGTAAAGTTTGGTACCGTCTCCAGGAAGTCGTGGGGTTATGCTTGAGAGTTGTTGATAGATCTAATGGGTAGCCGGTGTTAGTAGCATTAGTAAACGTTAATAAGCGTGCAATACAATTACTCGTGATTTAAAATAAAAGCGTGGTACAGCTATTGGTACGACGAACTTACATGGTGGTATAGTAGGAGTGGTAGGTGTGGTCGTCGTCATGGCGAATCTGTTAAGTGTGTTCATCGTTGTACTCGCTGTCCTCTGGAGGAAAACCTGAACTGTCGTTGGGGCAGTGGTCGCAATGCTGGAAGCCGTGGATTTTATAAGGTCAGGTACCGCCTTATGGGTACCCAAAACAGTGTTCGCGTTACGGAGATTATGTAGCCTGATGCTTTCTGCAATATGTACATAGTAGCTGCGGTCAAAGCAAGCGAGAGGTGCCTTTCAATAAAGCAACAACTATAAAATCTTAAATTAATTACTAAAAACCAAAAACGATAATGCTGGAAGATACTGAACGTAATGTCACGTACCTGCTAACGGAGACACGTCAGTCGGCAGCGTGGTATTGAACATTCTCACGTGGTAGTTAGTAATCTCTTTGAGATATTCCAGGACAAGCGTCCTGATCCATACGCAGATATTCGTAGCGACAACGTGCATTAACCCGAACCTGGCGATGACTTTGAATCTATGGATATTCAACTGTAATAAGAACAATAATTATTGATTTCTGATCTCGAAACACTGCGGCCAACCTTCTATAGAAAGGTGGCACTTTGAAGGTGCAATCGATTTCGTGTAGCAATAAAGAAGAAGTTATGGTGAAAATGTTGAGCATAGTAGATAGACAAAGCGGTTTCTGGGACAAACGTAACTTCGGACTGCTTGAGGCTGCTAGGGTGTAGCGAATTGAGGTGATCCTAAGACTGGTTCTAGACCTAATGTTAATAGAGAACATTCTCCATATTTTGTGAGCACTACACCACACTGAGATTACTTCTCGAAATTGTCAATTTACACAAACAAACTGCTCTACTCGTTCTTGTGTGTACCAACTCGCTTACTACTGCGCAATCTCGATTTAATTGCACAAACCTCTCGTCTACACGATGAAATGAGGTTATGTCCAAGTTTCGTCCCCAGAACGGGCTTTGTATAACTACTGAGCGTTAGCATGAGAACGTGTCATTTGCGGAATTTTTTCTTAAATGTTGTACTGCTACCACTTACTCTGGAGTTCATGAAAATAAAATACATCTGCATGAAAGTGAACACCATCTGCAACACCGGATTCACGCCGCGCAGAATCATGTAACATGCTGATGTGAATGGCACCTCGAAGAATACTCCGAATTCCAGTCCGTTGTAAATCATTGTGCCCAGACCAAAAGCTGTAAAAAACCAAAGGGATTTTCAAATCAAAAAATAATGAGATCGAATATAAATCATCTTGACGTTATTCTTTTGGCATAGTAAATGCACACGTTTTCATTAATCTATTTACAGATGTAAAAGATTACAGATTTACAGAAACGACAACGTCGCTCATTCCCGCCAACATAAAATAGGCACGCGAATTCGAATCTCCTCATAACTCGCTCAGCCTTACCTATCGCTCCGATCCTTAGGAAGAAGCTGCCGTGGCTCTGATCGTTCTGCGTCGTTTTCCTCTTGGCGCACTTGACGTTCGTCCCGGCCTCGACGTCCGTCGAATTGTTCTGCGCGGCGGCCGGGGCGACCGGTTGGTTCTGCGCAGCGGCCACGGGGGACTGGGCGGGCGCGGTCGGAGCCGGGGCCTGCTGCTGCTGCTGCTCTTGCTGGGGAGATTACAGACCTTGATGCCAAGAGCGAGAGACCGGGAACGGTAGAAAGGGTAGAAAGGCGGAGGGGGTGGTTAGATGGGGTGTTGGGTGTCGAGGTTGCCGATTTATCTCCTTGGAATCGATGCTGTGTTAGCTGAGTTGAATTGGATTTGAGTGTATGTTTGAATTTGTGAAGTTGCGTTGGATTTGCTAGCTTGCTCATTAACTGATCGGGTTTTAATATCGTTCACGCTGTTCCACCTTAAGGTTTATAGTGCCCTTTTCCCTTTCAGATAAAGGGAATATGGAGTCGATGAGTGGTTCTCCTACGTATCTCCTCGTATTTCTCGCATCGTCGGGCGTTAAGCAAAAGTCACAAAACAAAAGCTTGTACAGAACAATAGACATAGCAGAATTGTAGCTAAGCAAGTTATTAGAATTTTTTCTTAAAGAAAAACTAACAACAGAAAACACATACTAATCACTGATTAAGCTATGACCGAAAACCGAAACATACGACCATGGAACGACACATACATTTTACGCGTTTTTAAAATAAGGGAATATTAAAAAATAGATTGTCGAGAATCCTTTTAATAGCAGCAAGTACACAAAATAAGGTGCATGGTTTTTCGGTTTTATCAACGTTTTGACTTTCTGTTTAAGATGGTTTTGAGAAAATTTGAAAACGTTCGAACTAAGAAATTTTAATTTTTTCTGAAGTAAATACATTTATTTCCTTTAAATGCACATAGAATGCATTTGCCGCGTTAAAATTCTCAAGCATTTCAACTGAGAACAATAAAGACGCCCCCGAAGTGGTCACAGTAAACGCATTCTACGTACAAACAAAATATTCCCAAGAAAATCCCTCGTTAATCTATTTTTCAAATTTTCCAAGTCTCTCAGATTCCTAAATAATATAAATTTGGTCGCATATTTTCGCCAATCGTCCAATAGATATATTAAATCACAAAAGAAAGGTTTCTTGACATTCAATTTTTTTCTTAATTCCCTTACCGATTCGAATTGCCACTGTAGCGATATCGGTTGCTCTGTATCGTCCTGCTGCAAAATAGAAAATTACCCGTTTAAAATAATAACAAGAGGGAAGAAACCGAAGAAACATTACTTTTATTTTACTATTCTTTGTACTGTTAGACGATATCTATCGTAACAGGAAGCATGTACATTTTTATTCAAATAGGCTTATCCTATGCTTATATGCGCGACGAGTCGCCATGAATCGTCTTAGTGGACTTCACGTCATTGATATGCTAATGGCATAATATGCAAGAACAAATTTTATAAAAAGAAATTCGTTAGTGGTGCGTCCTCATGCTACACTTGGATTAGCGAACAAATGGGGCTTCAAATGGCATCACATCGACACACCACATATTTCTGGATAATATGCAAGGCATACAACGCGGTCTATTTTTATATTCTGTGCAAAATTTACCCCCTATCATAGTACCTAATTCAATTTGTCTCTCTTGGAGCGCTGGGATCCAACGAACGTGGTATCCCTTCGATCTACTGAAGTACTGTGGATCAATATCCTAGAAACTACAGCTTATGCTTTACTTATGCTTAAATCTTACAGCTTTTGGAGCTTTAGGTCCTTCAGACTTTTGGAGCTGTATAGAACTGTAACTTGTAGATCCTCGGTATCTGTAAATATTTTTAATCGTGGTGTCTCTTGGATATTTTGGAGTTATGTCTATCTACATTGTAGAAACTAGTAGCTTCTTGGTACTTTTGAAACGTTTGGAAATTCAAGATAAATGAGTATGAAATGCTTGAAACTCTAGATCTCGATTCTAGAAACGGGTAGCTTTTTGGTACCTTTGAATCTTTTGGAGCTTTAGAATCAAAAGAACGTGGTATTACTGGAATTTTTGGAGCTATGTAGTCCTATTTTCTATAGTAGAACCATTTGCAATGTGGCCAGAGATTAGGCGGCGTTAGTTATTTTTAATGTAAATTAAATGAAAAACACTCCACCACTCGAATCACTTTTCACAATCACAATTGACACTAATAATCACTATTTAGTTCGAAAATTACCCTCGCATTACTATCAATAAATAATGTTCCCTGTATCGTTACACTGTATCGGTCATGCCACTGCCACGTTCAACTGAAGAGCCTAGAGACAATTTCTCTTTGCAAACACTTGTTCCATTCTAAGCACCTGCAAAGTTGACAAATCCCTGCTAAAAAAACGCAATGCAGTTAATATGTAAGCATCTAGATCAAAGTTTGACATTTCATAAAGATTAAATTACTATTGCTGCAACTAAATTAACGAATATTTGGCCATGTGTCCATGTCCATGCCATTTTATTGCTCCATCTGCTTGGTAATCTTGGGTCTAATCGTTCTTCGCCCACTGATTTACGCCATACGTGTAGGAGAAAGAACGATAGAAAGACGTCCATAGTTCATCTAGTACCAATTTAGAGAACGTAATAATGTGTCTATTTGTCTTAACACTGCCTATGTCTAAGTTCTGCAGTGCAATGGTATTCCTGGAAACTATTGAAATGATAAGTTCCTCTACAAACAATTCCAAATGCACAGCATCTGAGGAAGTTTGGATGGAGGCCCGTTTCATGTTTCGACGGAATTGCAATTTCAAAACGTTGGTTTTTGCTGAAATAGGAGTTACGTAGACAGCATTTCTAGTGCGTAGGGTAGCAAAGCCGGGTCTTACTACTGCAGTGATTCTTCGTTAGGGATTTGTTCGCAATTTCTATGGGGGGGCTAAACCTACTTTTTTTATGTCTTATAATATTTTCAAAGATGGTTCTAAACGGTTTACCGAATTTTCGAAACGATTGTTCGTATGAGCTCCAAAATATGCATAAACAAACTAAACCTCATCTAAATCCATATAAAAATAATAAGCCAATAAATTGGCTGCGGAGATCAACATTACAATCGATACAATTATAGAGGAAAAGGTCCAAAAACGAGCTAAAGTCTAAATACTGAGAAGGAAAAGGGGGTTATGGGCAGTCGTGGGAATGCACCTTAGGAACAGCTTTGTCTCCTGTTCTCTCCAATTCGTAGTGCATTGATATTATCATCTGAAGGTAGTGAGGAACTCTCCTGATGGCTATTAAGGCACTCTTCATTCTAGATTTGAATCGGGGGTCTTGCTTTTGTAACTCTAGGACATGTCCAATTTGAGAGATTTGAACCTCTTCGGGGTTAAAAATGGTTGCCCGTTTTTGGACCTTTCCCCTATGGAGAATCGCTGTCGAATCACCTCTTGTCATCCAGGTTGCAAACATCAGCTTCTACGTGCATGCACTGTTATGTTTTCAACTCTAGGTGTTAATTGGGGTTAACATCGATGTTATAAAGAGGAGTTTCTGGATGTTATGAAGAGGAGTGGAAGATTTCCTCTCACCTGATCGACTGCCGATTCAGACTCCCTGCGGACCAGATCGCGCATCTTACGTGGAAATATCTCCCTCTATATACGCGTAACATGCATCAAAATAAATGTCAAAAAGCGAAAAACATGTATAAAATAAAAGCAATTAATGTGATTTAACAAACCAAACCAGATTAAGCTTAAGGTCACCATTTCTGGTGATTTGTAAATTATTAAAGTATATATTTGGTTATTTGGGAGAGGGAAGGGATAAACGGGGAGGTGTTTGAAATAAAAAAAAATATTTTGCAAAAAAAATTCTAGAATTTAGATGTCCTAAATAGCCTTATTGATTATAAAGCAATAACCGCGTCAGCTCGATTCACATCTACCTTCATTCTTGAGGAGAGAAGATTCACCCATGAAATTACCCAATTACCCAAACCAACCGACTAAAATAAAACATAAACCAACGTTACCTTATCCTGCTTCTTATTTTTCTTGTCCTTCTCCTTCTTCTCCTTCTCTTTCTTCTCCTTCTTCAGCCTTTCCTTCTCCTCTTTCTTCTTCTCCTTCTCCTCTTTCTTCCTTTCCTTCTCCTTCTCTTTGGCCTTGCTCTTGTTCGGCTTTTCTGCCTGCCTGTCTCCGCAACAGGCGCTCTCCTGCAGCAGGAAGCAGAACACGTAGAGGAGGAAGAGGATGCTGACGCCGTACAGGTAAGTGAAGAAACCCTCGTAGTAATAGAGGGGGACGTTATGGGTGACGGCGTCCGATATCACGTAGGCAACGCAGACCACGACCAGGAGCTTCGCGTACACGAAGCTCATGATTATGAAGAGGGAGGTTCTGGAATTAAATTGGAAAATTGTGAGAATGTGACCACGAAAAACTTGAAATTCCTTGATTTTTCCAGGATTTTCGGGATTAACACAGTTTCCGGTGGGTTATCCAATAAACACATAGCCCCGTACACTTCAAGGATAATTTGATCTTTATTTAATATTCCAAATATTTATATCAAAAAAAAAACCGCTGGAGGTTCCTTTACAATGGCCAGAGTTTGCTTAAAATTGAAGTTTAAAGGGTTCGTTGAAACTGCAGGCGTTCCTACAAACAATCTAGAAGGAAGGTTCCATCTTTAACATCCAAAATTTCCCCAAACGAAATATACAGGGTTGTACGGAGGTTCCAAGCAATTTCGTCTTCATTTCAAACGTTAAAAAGGGTCTGGACTATAAATTCCAATGGTTCTTATAGAATTTCGAATGACCAAAGGTGCCATACAATCGAATTCAGAAGCTGAGGACCACAGAAAACAATTTGGGTTCTACTAAATGAGCTTAGATAGGCTGCACAATTCTCGTTATAACTTCCAACAACAGGACGTTTGACTCATTTACAGAAAAACGCTGGAGGTTCTTTAGAATCCTTTGAAAGGCCAGAATTTGCTTAAAATTGAAGTCTGAAAGGTTTATAGAAGCTGCAGACGTTCCTACGACCAATCTAGAAGGAAGATCACACCTTGAATAGCCAAAATTTCTCCTAAACGAAATATACAGGGTTATTCGGAGGTTCCAAGCAATTTCGTTTTAATTGTAAACGTTAAAAAGGGTCTGGAATATAAATTCCAATGGTTCTTTTGGAATTTCGAATGACCAAAGGTGCCATACTATCGAATTCAGAAGGAAATTTAAATTTTTTTAATTCTGTGAGGACCATGGAAAAATCTGAATTTTCCTAAACAGTCTCAAGTAGAATCTACACTGTATAAACCCACATTTTTCTCGTTTAGTGCAAACACTAGGTACCCACGCAAAAATAAGTCAAATACCTTGTCGATTTTAAATGTCTTGATGGGTATTCTTATAACAACTCTAGTGAAAAATGGATTGCTTCAAATTGTTATTAAGGAACCTTCCCTTTGTAAATGAAAGAGGGAAGTATTTTCAATTAAAACTGTATATAGTCGAAGAACTGTTACATCGAGCTGACGATATGGAAACAGCTGTGCAGCATCTTTATATACATACCGCATTAGGAAAATTTATGCATCCCGCCACCGTTACATCCAATATAGTGTCAAAGTTAAGGAAATGAATCTTTACATTAGAAAAGCACACTGGTAAGCGAACGACTGGCTTATTTTCTAAATATATCCCACAAAACATGGGGACTTTGTTTCCGGAAAGCGAAACACACGGCGTTGGCGCCGATATACCCAGATGATGGTAGTGGGTACCTAAGACTTTATTAATAGAGAGGATGAGAAAATAAATGAACGTAATAGTGTGGAAATGGAACGCTGGCTTATTTATAATGCTCGAATAACCTGGAACAAGTTTCGTCTCCCTGGAAGTATCGTAAAGGGTTCGACGCCTGTTAATTCACCTACTTCTTCAGGGAGAAAAACGACAGCCTTGATTTTTAGACGTAAGCCTCGTTGTCGAGGCGACGATTACAGAAGGTGAACAAGTTAGAAGTTATGTAAAAAGGCGAACATCTGTTGTATCTATAATGGGTAGACGGGGACAAGTCGGTGTACCACATTAAAAACGTGAAGGTAATAGTAATGATACTACATTTTTATATTACAAAGGAACTAGAAGGGTTAAAAATTCCAGTTTTACGCAAAGAAAGACCTTACGTATAATGCAAAGTTCGAACGATAGGTGGCGCTGGCGGAGTGGAAATAGGTATAAAATAATTTCTATGATCAGAATTAAAAATTTGTAATAAAGTAAGAACTACGTGTAACGTAATTAATGTAAAAATGTTGTGTATAAAATTCCCCAGCACATTTCATATTATCTGTCCTATAAGGCTATCATAAGTGACCAATAAATCTAAATTACATAAATACGTACGTGTTTAGTAATAAAGACGGTCCATTAATGGGGGACCCGTGTGGGAAGACTTAGGTTTTAATGAATTCTTTATAAACACTTCCGTCCCATTATTACCATTACAAATTAAGAAAAGTATTGTAATGTAGATACAAAATTAGGCACGGTTCCCCATGCATTTGTTTTAATTTACCTAGAAGGTATATTTAGTTACAAAATTCCACAAAAGTTGTGAAATACTGAGGAATATGTCGTCAGATTTGAGGACGCCTCCAGATTTTTGGAGGAGAGACAAGCGCCTTCGCCATTTTTTATAATCGCATTTGTAGATGGACTAAGACCTTCAATCAGCTGGAAAACTAGCTTTGAGGCCGTATTGAGGCAGTTTAGTGCAGATCCTTTCCATTTGCTTGTTTTGAATGATGCAAAAAGTATATAAATAGTGAAAAATGGTTAAGAAATTTTGGAAATTACTTGGAAAATCCTCGAGGAGGTGTTCAAAATGGGCTCCTCGCGCCATACATTTTTCTATCATTCGAACTTTTTGTTGCTGTACTTGAAATGACATTCCTCGATCATTTGGAATAATATTGCAGCAATTAGTTAGCAGACTTCCAAGCAAGTCTTCCCTGGTGTAAGTCTTGAATATATTTATAAAAATATACAAAGGACTTCGTGAATTTATTAAAACTTCAACAATTTCTCTCACATTTCATTACATTTTGCAAAAGAAACAATTGATTCACGCTAGCTGAAATATCACCGGACGAAATAAGCGAAAGTTTGTGGGAGAAGTAGTGTCTCGCATAAGAAAAGTAGGGAGAAAGAAAAGAGAGAGCGAACAGACATATTAAATTCAGGTCCGTCTCGTCTCGTGACGCCTTTTCATTGAATTACTCCTCAAAGCATCCGTTATGAAAGCTAGCTTCCAAAAGTTATGAAAAATCTGTTCGAACTACAAACAAAAACGGTAACCGTGGACACGTGTTTCTGCTTATTAGCTTCGTCAGGGTGGTATAACCACATTGAGGTAAACATGGGGACACGATGATGGTTAGATCAAAAGGAACGTGAACAGCAAGAAGAAAGCACATTTTTGCCTATATTTTGAAATGACATGATAAAAACTTTAGAACAAACTTTAGAAAAAATTTAGACAAATCTGAGCTTTTGCGTTTTCTTTAAACAATGAAAATTTAAAAAAATAAGTCGTTTTTTGGTTTTTTTACCATAGCGTGAAAATTATTGAGGGAAATGTAATATATTGTACAGACGATTTGTACAGAACTAAAAAACGTTCAAAATGAGCGTTTATAAGAGGTGATCTGAGCATTTTTCATCGAGAAAACTTTGAAAAACCGCTAAAATAAACCCTTTTTCAAAAAATCAAAACTTTACCAAGTTTAAAGCTGAAGCGTTATTTTTGGGTAAAATATGAGTTTGTTATATCCACTTTGAGCAGGCAGAACTTGGATGCTGTCATATGAATAGTTTTTCCACAATTACGTTATTAACAATATACCCCGAAATTTTGCAAAATTCGGCGTATTAACTGAGATGGACCGATTTTAATTTTTCAAACGGTTTTTGAAAGAAAATATCAAAACCTACAACTTGGCTATCTTGGATCTTCATATACTTTTACTATCATTACATATACATATACTCGGGTCACTTTCAGAACTTCCATACTTAAGCTACAGCAGCCAGAGCTTCTGGAAAACCTTGCATATAAGCCATTATTTTGGACAAATTAACTACAAATTAGCAACAAGCTATGGCATTGATACGATGGTGGGGACATGAGTTAGCAACTGAAGCTTAATGTTTCCGTTTATCGACCCAACAGTTATACACTTCTCCATCAGCTGCAATAGAGGAAAATAAGGCATCTTTTAGATGCAATTCGTTTCTTTTTTAGTTTCAAATTAGTTTCTTGAAGCTTTGGTGTACGCACATCTGCACTTTCGTAATTTCAACTTTTGCTATGCCAAAGGCGCAAGAGGCCCTCCTTAACGATTTCAACGGTTAACGCCCCAGAACGATCCGCCCGAGTTTTGACGGATCAGCGAAAAACCATGGGGAAAATCCAAAGCCTTCGATAAGTTCACAGATTCGATCTACCTTTTATTGGGTTTGGGTTGGACGTATTTCAGTTCCATTCCTTTGTTAGCATTACTCTTATCGTCTCCATGGGATCGCACCGGAAGGGTCGCCATGTTGTCTACAGACGACTCCACCTCGACCATGGAAACTTTAACTTCGCCGTTAACCATACTCTTTCGGTGCTTCTAGCTCGATTAAATTGAACTTATTTCGATGGTCCGACCGCTGGTAAACGCGAAGCGCATATACTACGCGATACCACTCGCACGCACTCAGACGCTCGACTATTCGTTGTTATATCACATCGTTTCTTGTGAAAAATCGGGTAGCAAACGGGGAAAAAACCGGGAAAATCGCCGATTTCACGCCTCGGACCGTTCACGAAGGACCGTCCGTCGGAAAACCTTCCCGATATCTGCCCGATATGCTCGGTAGCGATGGAGATCTCTTCCGTGACGAGAGAGGGAAGCTGCGGAGGATCACATGGCCCACACGGGAGCGTTGCGATTGGCCCGAAATCCCCGGGATGGTTCTACACCCCCGGGATTTTGACCTGGTAAACTCCACTCGACCTCACCCCAAAACGACGACCGTGCTTACTATACGGAGCCATAAGATTATTTTTTGCGTTATTCGTACGTCTCCAAGAGCGAAAGTGTGCTTTCTTTGCTTATTTTCTTTAATTTCGTCGCGGATCTATTTTTCCATGCGACCTACGAGGACGTTACGAGGCTAAATATTAAGGGAGTGTACGCAGAAGTTGTATATTACATATTATTATTATTTACTAATTCTACATAATAATAAACTAGTAGGTTACACAGAACCCAAAAAAATTTCCAAACAACGATTATTTCCTTTAAGCACATCAGATTATTAAAATTTTAAAACGATCATTTGGCTTAAACGTCTCTAATTTTATTTCTCGACGTGTTTCAAATAATTTTTAAAAATAAACACCCTTTTGTGATTCAAGGGGGATCGTTTTCTCGCCCCCTCTGACGTCGTACGAGCATTTTCCACCTCGGATTTTCGCGCCCCGACGCTTTTCCGGCATCTTTTCTATTTTTAAAAAATTATCGTTTTTCGAGTGGGCAATTCAACGTGAAAAGCCTCGTTTGAAGCGAGAAGCCGCTCTAAACGAGGCGCGAGGCTACTTATTGATCCGGCTACTCCCTCTTGCTACCCTCGCTTTTATAGAATAGGGAGGGGGATACGGCCGTGCACGCACAGAAAAAATTGTTCGTATTTTCTATACAGGAAGTCGTTGTAGTGATGTAACAGAAACAGCGATACAGATTTTCCATTAAAAATTTTTAGGATACACTGAGAAAAAAATTTCATCCATTTTAGAAACCGATTCCATGCGATGAACTAGACGTAACCGATAGTTACCCTTGATTATATCCTTGGTTAACGTGAAAGAAATAATCATCCTGATCCTGAAGTAATCGCTTATACTACAGTAATTGAAAGGTTTCACCTCCGGATTCTTTGAACTTTCATCGATTTGCTTCAAAATTTTACCCTGTGGGTGGAAGCCATCCCTTCTCTAGGGGTGAAATTATTTTATCAAAAATAACCCCGGGGATCGATAAAGGGACTAATAGTTACAATAGTTACAGTATATATTTTACTTAACTAAATAAGATTTTCACCGATTAAATGCTTTAATTTGCATTTCTTTCAATTTCTTACAAAAGGGGTGGGGTTCACCCTCAAAATGGAATGCTAAGGGTAAAATAAACTTGTTTTTAAATTTGAATTTCTGATGGAAGAGAAAGTGTACAGGTACCTAATGTACCCTGTACCTAATGTACAGGTAATAAATTTGGACAATAGGGATGTTTTGTTAATTCCATCGAACAGATAATAGCAATACATTGCTTCTTTGTATAAATATGAATTTTTTTCCACGATATCCTCATGCAAATGCTTTTCTGTTGCTTTGGTTTTTTTTCTTTCTCTATTTCTGTTATTGAAAATGGTTCGTTTTAGGGACAAAATGAGACAAATTCGAAGTCAAACAAACAAACGTATTAGATTACAGGATTAAAACAGGGACAAATGCGATAGCACGTGTAGTGACCACGTGACCTTCAATGTCAAATGTACTTACCTAACGAATTGGGGATGATAATACAGTTTTATTTTCTTCTCAAGGTATTATTCATCGATGAGTAAAATGGTAGTGATAATGCAACATATTTACCACGCTCAGTATCACGAAAAAATTGCTTAGAGTTACGATTCAACATTAAAAACCTCCTGGAATCTCTGGCTTGTTAAAATCAGAATTTGAGACCCAATTCGAGCTAAGAAACAATTATACGTACTTGGCATTTTTCGGGTAAACCTTCTTTTGGACATAATGGCAATCGTCCTCTGGTTCTTTTGGCATCAGCGGAGCCCTATCGGCAAGTCGATGGGTCGGCGACGTGTGGGATCCGTAACCATCTGGATTACACTGGAGAGGGACAGAAAATTACACTCTGGGCAAACTTCGGTATGTTTCTTAAGAAAAAGGAAATTTTACTTGAGCTTTAACGCTGGTAAGTGGCATATACTGAGATGTTACTGGAAAATCAGACAAGGGCCACGTTATATTACCCTGCCTTTAGGGCTCCATTTCGTGAGAACATCACAGCTTAAATTGCCATCAGGCAGTGAAAAGTTAGTCAACAGCCCCTAACACCAAAAGGCAATAACTTTCTCTTTGCACCCTTGCAAACGAAACATAATTTATTACTTCGTCATTTCCCTAGCCATTACCTTAACTACCGTAGCTACAGGTTGCTGATGATGAATAAGTTGCTGTTGGTCCATTGCCAAAGTGGGTGTCGCCGGTGGAACTTTCCTCTGTGGGACGACCTCCATTGGGACTTGTTCCCCGAGCAGACGTTCCTTCATTTCGTGGATGTACGGACACCTCTGCATATTGGTGATTTTGTACTGAAACAAGAGGGAAATTGAGAAGCCCAAGTGATGTAAATTAGCATAGTGTAATGGTTAAATAAGTGAAGGTGTATGTAAGTTAATTAAGGGTCAGGAAGTATGTGAGTATAGTGCAAACCCACGCTGTAATTTTGTAAAGTGGCTTAAAAAGCTTCTTTGAGTAAATGTGTGACGTGAACTCTGAGAAATTTGAAGCTTCAGCTACAGCATTTTTTTTTTGTAATTTTAATTCAATCACAGTGTTTCGTTTTGTTACAATTTTGCTAAATTTGACGTTTAAGGGTTTGTTCCGTCAAATTTCTAAAATATTCCATGAAACAAACCTACAAAAATCGAGAAAAAAGTTTCCGTTCCTCTTATGCAATGAAGTCTGATCATATCTGCACCAAAAACGATAACCAAACGCTTCAAGACTATCAGAACGCTTAAACGAAACATATACAGGAAGTAAAAGTCTCGTCTTGTTTGTTTGTATGCTTACTGTACGAAAATAACCCAGAAGCTTTTGTATATTTTATTATTGTGCAACGTGTAGGTATAACTGGCATATAGAGAAGAGGTCATACGTAATGTAAGTGCGCGCAGCTGTTGCATATGCCGATTACAAATGTTACCATTTTCTTAGACACTCCATTCAGCGCCGAAATTACCTGAATTTATTTTCAAAATTAATGCCAATTGCGGTTCATTCAAAAATTCACTGAGAACTCTTCAACTTGCTATGGAATGACATATACATGCAAAACATGCAATTAATAAGACATATTAAAGAAAATTATTGCTACAAGAAATTGTTAAATTAACACAAATGTCGAAGATGCGCTGTCGCCCAAGAAAATCTGTTTTACGCATAAACGCAGACCATACCGCGCATCCCTTTATTTGAAAATAACAAACACTGTCTCTCGTCTAAAGCCTGATTGGTTCCTGACTAACTTTCTGACGTTATGACTAACTTTTGACTAAGTTACATTACATAAATGAACACTACTGCTTCCTAGTTCATAATTTTAAAGTTGTTGTTCTATTTTCTCTTACGCAGAAACACCTGCTTACGGGTCGTGTGCAGCGACGCGCCTTATTGGCTGGCGAAGAGTCCGCGATCGTTTATTGGCCAGAGAATAGATAGAACACCTTGAGGACCCCGGAGCGACCCCGGCCTAAACCCTAAGAAGGGCAATCTTTTTTTTATGACAGTATGAATAAGCATTACGTGAATCTTTCGGGAAATATCAAATTTTCCATTTTGGAAATTTCATACCTAGATGAAGTAGAGAAGATATGGTTGGATTATTATTGGTCATGCTTGCTGATCTTTATGTAAATAAGTATTAAACAAATTGTGGAGTAGTTTTGAGGGGCCCCAAATCAAAAAAAATATTAACTTGACCCTTTTCGACGTGTGCTTCGCCCACATGAACACCGGTAGACACGCCACTGGCTTCAATAGAAGTTTTTATGCTTAGATGGCTTTAAAATTGAATCTAGAAGCTTTTTGGAGTGTCTAAACTTTTCCATTTGAATTTTAAAGCTTAAAAAATAGAAAGTAAGTTCTTCTGTAACTGTAAACCACAAAATTACCTGTAACTCAAATCTAGAAGATATACGGACGCTCCAAGTGATTTAATTTTAATTTTAAGTGCTGCAAAGGATTGAGAATATAAATTCCTGATTCTTCTAGAACGTTAAATCGTCAAACGTACCTTAACATTGAATTTAGAGGGTTAAACGTTTTTTATTCTCTTGTCATGGGAAGAAGCATCCATAAAAAAGGCATTTAGATATCCCTAAATGGTCTCAAGTAAAATCCAAATGGGGCTATTTATATAAAGCAACTTAGCTGGAAAACTGCAATTGGATGATAGTTCCCAATTTCTTCGGCAAGCTAAGGTGCCAGTCACAAAATAACGACCTGTCAAATTAAATAAAAATTCGTAATTCGTTTGTTTTCGAGCTGATGCAGAAATGTTATACTATGTTTGTACTACAAATTTTGTATTTAACATTTTTTTAAAAAACTAATGCAGAAAAAGTTATTTGCGAAAAATTAAAAATTCCACATACATAGCAGAACCAAGGTGAACCAAACGTAGCACGGGCGACTAGCTAGTTTTACTCATCAAAATGTATCTAATGAAAACGCATAGAACTTATGAATAAGAATAATTATTTCGCTTTGATCAGCGATCCGATCACTTGATCGCTGTGTTATTGCTAAAATCGCTCGGTTTTTTTAAGTATTTAAGCCGATTCCGGGAACTAGGTCACCTGTTGTCCATCGCTTGACTGAGAAATCGATGTGAATCATAAAATACAGCGTGCGAACGTGATCAATCACAATTTCATGCTCGGCGATACGCGAACACAAACACGGGAAGTACCAAAGGGAAGGGCGAGTACCATGACCTACCATAATGAAAAAGTGCATATGGGCGTAAGCAGCTCTACTCGCTTTACATGCCCATCAAATCAGAAGAATAAATGTTGTGGACAGAAGGGTTCGTTTCTGGGGTGCCCCAATTTGAAAAATTTTTCTAAAGAAGTACAACAATCGTATCATCTCACATCGAACTTACGATTCTAACTCTGCACTTCGTCACGTTCTGAATTCGTTCATCGTTTTTCTTGGACCTGTCCTGGATCTTGTTGCTCATGATAGGCGGTCCATGGAAAGTCCAGCGAAAACACCCTAATATCCCGTGACCGTCGAAACGTGCGCTCCGGGAACCGGGAAATGTGTGGCATATGTATGTACTATGTATACGTTTCTTTGGTTCTAGTTCTGGCTGCGATCGTTTCCAGGTCGCAGCGCTGCGCTTATTTCGGACGCGGGAAGGAGGGAGAGGCGGCCGCGGGGAGGAACGGCTTTTGCGCAGGACGCGGAGTTTTCGGCGGGAGAAAACTTCCTGGACCGGAATTTACTCCATGAGAACGCGATGGAGGTATAACCACAAGAAAAATCTGGACGAGAACTGGACCTACTTCACGACATTTCGACCAGTGACGTTATTAATATCATTTGAAATCATAGCAATATAATTACGTTAGTTATATCTACAAGAATCCTAAAAGGCATTGAAATGACAGTCAACTAGTTAGTACCTAATTGGTTAATAAAAGCTAACCAGTTAGTTAGAGAAGCTACAGCTCAAGCAAAACCAATCTGGTATCACGGGACTTATGACGTCACATATATACCAACTGTAGCGAGGCATAAGCAAGCCATTGTTATATACGAATTCAAATTCGCGCGTTTATTTCAGTTGGCAATAGTGAGCGATATTGTCGGTCTCCTTGTATGTTCGATCGGACGGCGTATCCGAATGTTTGTTTACGTTATAGTTCGTGGTTTTAAACTGAATAGTCTGCATCAAATACACTTTTAAAGACTGTAATGAATGAAGACATGTAATGAATGCAATCAGTTAATACAATATTTTGTGAGGCACTCATGTATTTGATCAGCTGCAGTTTGTATATCAATTAATAATTGGCCAGTAAAAGCTGGTCAGTTAGTAAGTACAGTTAAACTAGTCTATCTTAAATTTGGTTAGTTACTGACTCTGGTCGTTACATGACCAGAGGGAATTTTGCTTGTGACGTTAGCTAATCAGTAATTAATTGGCTAGAAAAAGGTAGAGAGTTAGTGAGTCAACGTGAATTAAGCGATTTTCAGTCTGATTAGCTAATTACTCTATTCTTTCACTTTCTGCTGCAGTAAGAGCAAGTCACTCTTGCCTCGTAATGAATGCAATGAGTTAATACAATAGTTTGTTAGGCACTGATGTATTTGGTCAGCTGCAGTTTAGCTTGTGACATTACTTGGTCAGTTAATATTTGATTAGTAAAAGCAAGTCAGTTAGTAGTCGATTTAACTTTTTTTTTTGTTGTAGAAGAAGGATTTTAGGCAGGCAAATCTTGATGTATTCAGCCAAAAGAAGAGTTGAGGAAAATCAGCAAACGTGTAGGAGTCCTACTATAGTATAGTTCCTAGTGCTGTGTATATAGCGCAGTCTCTTTCAGTCCCTTTGGTAACTCTAACAAACCACTTTGTTCGTTTTGATCTGACGTTTTCAATGCGGGTAGTACGTTTTGATATAGCAGTGCGTCGATTTTCGATAGGACGGTCGCCATGGAAACGACGCTCATGAAGTTCTTTGTTCTTCCTTCTACGGCGTGGGGTGGGGACAAGGAAAACGTACCCCGCAAGAAAAATAGGGAAGTAATTTACTACGAGGGTGAAATTAGTCCTTCATACATTCTCTTTATAGGGAACAAGGAGTCCTGCAGGAATCTCCATAAATTGTTTTATTGCACTTTTTCTGTCAGTTCGTGGATTAAATAGTGGCGGTAGTAGTAAATATATAAATAAAATGAAAACAAATAATTATAAATAAATCTAATTAAATTTAACCTTTGCGAAATTCTGCATGGATTTTTTGAAAGAATTCCTGTTGCAATTAGATTAATTTTGATGTTTATTTTACTGATTACTATGTACATACTTATCCTTTTCGTAAATACGTGTTTTTATAAATAGCAATACTTTCATTGCAACTAACGTTTCCACTAAATGATTCAAATGTTACAGTGGGTATCGATTTAACCTTGAAGAAGCTTGTTTTTCTAAATTAGAAATTATATAATGATGATTATAGTTCGATATCGTATGCATACAGTGTGTTCGTAAGAATGCTATAATAGCTTATTTCGGAAGTTAAACCGAAGAGGGCAATAATACAAGTACAAAAAAAAATTTACTAAAGATTCAGAAAAATGTAAATCTGAAGTTTTTCGAAAACGAAAAGAATTCGACATTCATGTTTAAGAGGTTAAATGTCGCAAGTCAAAAAAGAAATAGAAATTTGCACCTTTTTTCAGAATTTAATAAAATTGCCGCCAAAAATCCAACGATTTTCCTCCTTGACGTACGCTTGGTTTCTCAGTATTGAAATTATTAATCCGTTAACCTTTTCCATGATCCATTCACGATAATCGGTGATGTCATTGATTAATTAATGATGCTATTTCATAATTCAAATCAAATTGATCTTAAAAAGCAAACAGAAAACATGGAGAAAACATGTACATGCTTGACAACAAACGTCCCTGCAGTAGCAACCGTTGAGTAAAAATTTCCATGGTAACTTTAAGCCAGTTTTTTAAAAAAATTCAAAACCGCACACACCATATGCATCTAAGTGGTTAAAAATTTCAACAAGTGCTAACTAAGGCCTACTAACCTTCTGTCCATTATTTACAAAACGCACGTCAACACTGAAGCATGAAAAAAACACTACTTGTAACCTGTCTGATGTATTCTAATGAGGGCTATTAATAAATTTCTATGTTTCGATTCATAATTCCCGCGTGCTACCGTCCTCGATCTATCACTTCAACCTACTACGGCGCCAAATAAAAATCAAATGAGAGCGATGCGTGAAAGTCTACAGACGGTGTATCCGCGTGTAGTTCCCCCGGTTTACAACCTGCACGGTTGCCAGCTGCGCAAGTCCAAAGTACTTCCAAAAATATTTTCAAAATGACTAAATACACAAAACGACTCCAACTTATCTAAGAGTATAAATATTTTAATAAACAAAGTTTTTCTATAATAATAAACAAAGTAATAAACAGCAATAAAGTACTAGATAGGCCAATTTTGAGCTCTAATTCGGATTCTGCACAAAAATTACTTCCTTAATCATCCTTAACTGCCCTAGAACAACCACAGTCATTTTTTTTGCAGAACTGTATTACATTTCAATTATCATGTATTCCTATAAAGAACAACTTCAACTCCCTCATATGGGGAGTTGAATATATGGTTGTGTTCAAAGAAACTCCATCAATTGCATTTTCAACTCCAAGTATTTCCTGAAATAATTGCAAGTCGTTCAGAAATATGTCATATGTTCAAGTTTCCAGAACTTGTATGAAAACTCCTTCAACTTATATGCCCAACTCCGCAGCTACATCTGCATACATTAACTGATACTTCAACTTGTACTACTCGATTACCATTATAACAATGGTTAAATGTTTAAAAGTGCATGAGAAATGGTAAATTTCTTTACCAAAAGTGATTAAAGCAGTAAAACTCTCCGATAGTGACAACACTGGCTCGAATTCTTCCTCCCTCACCATTCATTCATCAAGGCACACTGAACTTTTATTCTTCTCTACGTTGCGTTATAATAGTCCTCTGCACCCGTCCAGCTGTGAAGTTATTTTTCGACGAGGGTGCATAGCATAATGCAGCGAACTCGGTCTCATAAATACAGGATGGATGATTAAAAAGTTGTGTAGACAGGAAAATTAGTTAAAACTATTCCCTTGAAATTTTGTAAAAAATTTTGTAGATTAATGCACGATGGTTTCTGCTAGGTGGGATCTTTTACTTTTCTTACATCTTATATGTATATATTCGGAGAGTTCCGATTTCGAATCTTTGTCGTAGTCGTAAACACATTTTTCCTTACATATGAATTTTCTTGAAAAATACGTAGTACTGAACGGCACCCTTATAAGTCGAGTATAGTTAAACGGTATAGACAGCTAATTGAGACATCCTGTACTATCCATATTGTATATACGCGGGATTAGGTAGGATATAACGTGACACGCATAAATATAACCGCATATGCCTACTTAACCAGATTTGTCGACTTCCGTTTCTTGGGACAGTTACGTTGAAAAAAAAAACGAGATATATTAGAAGTAATTCGATAGAGGCATAAAATATATCGTGCTTCTAAGCGCGAGATTATTTATGCTGGCTTACCTTAGCGACGTTAGGAAATCCACTTTTAAAATGGTAATTTAAGGGGTAATTATAATTAATTACTACCGTTGACGACTTTCAATTAACGTTTTTAAAACGATTTATTCAAGCTAGGGATGTTTTTACAATATTTTTATCAACAAATAAGATAAGGGATCATATTTCTCTCCTTGCCTCCACCAATATTTAAAAAAAAACTGGAGGACAATTGGTAAACTATGAGAATGTAGGGGAACTTTGGTAGTTTGCACAACTGTTATATTAATAACGACACCCTGTATACCATCACATTTTGTTTGCGTTGTCCGCAAAGTTGCTATGCCAAATTGGGGGAACATTCATACGATGTTCCACGAAATGACTCTCCTCATCTTGATAGCGAATTGGATTAAAACGTTGATTGATTTTTATGATTTGAATTTTCCGCCTGTAAGCATAGGTCGCTACAAATTTTGTATTACATCAACATCCCGTAAGATGTCGCCGACGATCGTGACGTCATTCCTTCCTTGTGTCCTGTGCTGCTGACGTTGGCAGCACTTGCTGTTTCATCTTCCTATCCTTCCCATCTGCCATTTTGTCGATGGCTTTTGGTGGTGTGTGAATCGTGAGGCGATTATCCGTATTTTACATCGTACTTTCCAGTATTTAACCTTCAGTAAGTATGCTCGATAATTTAGAATGGTGTCGAAAACGAATTCTTGTTCCTTTGTTGTTTTATTAATTGAAGTTATTGTTTAGACCTCAGATTCAGTATCCACGCGTCTGCTGTGTCTAGCTTTGTGCCGTGGTTGGTTTGATAGGTTGTGGAGGAACCAGAAATGTGAGTATACGTTTGAAGACGTTGAACATGTTGAAGTTATCCATGAAGTAATAGTAATTTTTTGAAAGGGGTGCTTCGTATGTTCAGTTCTCGTCGCATTAGATGTGTTATACCTGGTGGAATTTAAAAGCTGATGTAAAGCTCTACTTCATTTATTGCACGCATCATGGCTAACGCCATTAAAATTGAGTTAACTAAATTACTTTGATATGTGGTTATCGGAAACAAAATGCTCTCTAGTCATTCGACTGGTTACTTGCTCAAGATGATTATTTCTATATTAACTCAGGGTGATAACTAACCCTGGAAATCATGGAAAGGTCTTGGAGGAATTTTCCCCCTGGAAATCGTGAAAAAATCTTGCAAATACTTAGTTTTTCTGGAAATTAGGAGAACATGCTATTGCTCAACCATCCACATAAACATGAATGAAATGACCTTCAGCCATTGATGTGGATGGTGAATGACTCAGGTGTACAAAGTTTTTCTGGAAATTAGGAGAACATGCTATTGCTCAACCATCCACATAAACATGAATGAAATGACCTTCAGCCATTGATGTGGATGGTGAATGACCCAGGTGTACAAAATGTTTCAAAATGAAAGTACATGGTAGTATAGATTGTATGTGTAGTAAAAAACATTCAGGCTGACCTCAGGATTTTAATTTTTCAGCCAGCTGTCCTGGTTGAAATTGCCTACTACATAAAATAACTCCTTACCTAGTTCTATTTCTATATTTTCACAGCAATTGCCCTTAAGGGCCCAGATTTTGATGAGATTTTATCCTTATTGTTATTTAGAATGTAGGTACTTTCTAAATCATGTGACATTTGAAGTAATTTGTAGTATTTTGTACTACGTTAATGTTAATATCACTCCAAGGAAGAACTATTAAATGAGGGCCTGAAATTCTGTGCCTTTCAGCCTGCCAGTTCCAGGGACGCGATAGTTAGATTGTGAGACAATTATTAATTCCCTGATTTTCCAGATAAATCCTATATTAGTTTTCATCACTGCAAGTTTATCTTTGTGTGTAGCCCCATACCCCATTTTCGATACAGTTCATCATTTCGATACCCTTTCCATAACTTATAGAACCTTTTTGCCCTTACAGGTCGTATAGCAAACAGAGCAGTTCATTCCGTGGCCGTGACAGTGGCGGCGGCGGCAGAGGCCCCTCGTATGGCGGAAGCGGAAGAGGCAGTTTCAGGGGCAGCAGTGGTGGCGGATCGAGTTTCAGGTCGTCGGGCGATGGCGGGTTCCGCGGCGGCGATTACAAGAACGGCGGCAGGTTTGGCAGCAGGCAAGGCCAAAGGCTGTACAGACCGCAATGGGACAGTAAGACGTTGAGACCATTTAAGAAAGACTTTTATGTGCCGCACCCAGCTGTCGCGAACCGTTCGCCGTATGAGATCGAGCAGTATAGACAGGCAAAGGTTTGTAAACGATCTCGTAAAATTATAGGAGTAGTTCGCAAGTTCTCAGCCTGATTCAGTGGTTCGATCTGGCAGATGGACTGCAATAGTTGTGTATAGGTCTGGATATTTAAACGATTATGATTTTTGTCTAGGAGATAACCGTGGATGGCACAGCGCCGAATCCAATACAGAATTTCAATGAGGCAGGGTTCCCAGATTACGTCATGAAAGAGGTTATGAAACAGGGTTATGATCAACCTACTCCTATTCAGGCTCAAGGCTGGCCGATAGCCCTGAGCGGTATGGATCTAGTTGGAATAGCACAGACAGGCTCGGGGAAGACCCTGGCTTATATCCTTCCTGCTATAGTTCACATAAATAATCAACCGCCGATCGAGAGAGGTGATGGTCCTATAGTATTGGTGCTTGCGCCGACTCGAGAGCTAGCTCAGCAGATACAACAGGTACATGTGAATTGCTTAAATATCACGTGAAAACTTGCAGAAGGGATAAAAAGGCTCTCTGTTATTACTAACTAACCATAATTGTTTGTCTTCATATAATCTGTTATTAGTCAACTTGAGCTTTTGGAGCAAATATTTAGGTAAGGTGCCACGCAGCAAAAATCAATTACAATATCTGTGTTAAAGGTTGCTTCGGATTTCGGCAGTTCCAGTTATGTGAGGAATACGTGTATTTTCGGAGGCGCTCCGAAGGGACCCCAAGCGAGAGACCTCGAAAAGGGCGTCGAGATCTGCATCGCGACCCCTGGTCGTCTCATCGATTTCTTAGAGAAGGGGACCACGAATCTGGAGAGGTGCACCTATTTGGTGCTGGACGAGGCGGATCGTATGTTGGATATGGGTTTCGAGCCACAAATTAGGAAAATTGTGGACCAGATCCGTCCGGATAGGCAGACGTTGATGTGGTCCGCGACGTGGCCTAAGGAGGTGATTATCAGTAGTGCAGATTTATTATTTTGAAAACAAGTTTCGCCGTTTTAATCATTGCGTTTGTAATTTAGGTGCGCAAACTGGCACAAGATTTTCTGAAGGATTACGTCCAGATCAATATTGGATCATTGCAACTTTCTGCCAATCATAACATTTTGCAGATTGTTGATGTTTGTCAAGAACATGAAAAGGAGTACAAGTAAGTCATTCTGCTGATTATATTTGCAGTATTATCTTATTTGACTTGTGGAAATTTTCCCAGTCATTGGTCTCTTTGTGTTTGAATTAGTAGTCTTGTGAAGCTTTGAGCTATATTTTAACTCTCAACTTCCAAGCATTACAAACAACTGTTCACATGGGTAATATTTCATTGTTCTTTCAACGGTGATAGCACACCGTTTGAACTAATATCATGTAAAATGCACCTTCAACTCCATAAAATCAGCACCTCTGAATAGAACTCGAACTGTAACCTGCTTGTTGAAAAATTCCTCTCTTTTTTTCTAGATTGAGTCAGTTGTTGAACGAGATCGGCAACAATTCTGAACAGGGAACGAAAGTAATTATCTTTGTTGAAACTAAGAAGAAGGTAGAGGCGATCACTAGAGCGATCAGGCGTTACGGATGGCCGGCCGTGTGTATGCATGGTGACAAGAGCCAACAGGAGCGAGATTACGTCCTGAATGAGTTCCGTACAGGAAAATCTTGCATATTAGTCGCCACAGATGTCGCTGCGAGAGGACTAGGTGAGATGGCGTTTCATTCTTTCATTTGTTTATCAAAATTGGGCATGTGTACTTGTTTCATTTATTTTCAAAATGTATTTGAATCAGCAGGTAACTATAGTAGCATTTTTTTCGGGTATAACCAGACTGGTTTTTATTAAACGTTTCGTTCAGGTACGAGTATTACAAGTATGAGGTTGAACTGGTCATAAGAGTACATGCGTAAATACTTTGGAGTTGATTTAATAATCGGCTTCAAGCTCTGTAACTTTTCTTATCGTCAGTTCATTCTCGAGAAAAGTAATATTAGGGTGCATTTTTTTAAACTCCGGTTATGTAAGTACCTTAGGTCAAATTAGACCCTTTTTGTATACTTTTATTTTGGGGAACTTTAGAAGTGTACTTGTCATGTGCATTTTATTACATGATTTAAGGAATGGAAAAATGTACATGATCGTGAGAGGTGAACGAATGAAAACAGACAAAGTGTTCAAAATGTATCGATGGAAATGTTCTCAACATGTAAAAGTTGTTTCGGTATTTTTGAATGATCACAGTGCTTTTAATTTATTCTTTGTTTCAATATGTGACATTACAAATTTAAACAAAAATAAGATTTACTTCCTAATTCTCGGTTAGTGTTTTTCATCATTGTACTCTTATGGAATAATTATCCGTTTCCTTTTATTTTAATACATATATATGTTTCCATCGACTTATACGACTAATCACTAATCAGTCTGGGTATCCTTTTTTGTTTCAGAGGCACATGCAGGATGAGCGTACATAGCATTGAAGCAAAAAACAAAACTTTGTGCTATCAATACGCCTTAGTTGTGTTCTTTAAACAGGATGCAATTCTGTGTCTTGCGGTGCCTCTGGCGGCTGGTTCTCTACGCCATACCGACATACGGGAGAGACATTAAAAATGGGCGTAGCAGAGCACAGATATTGAGGTGGTGAAGCATGGACCGATGGAAGATAATCGACACAAACACCTAAACAAAACCTCACAAAATTTATCCTACCTATTGACTCTTTTCTACCAAAACGCGGGCGGCTTGACGGAACACACTGGTCCGTAGGTTTAACGACGACCTTTTGAAAGGTTAGGAATTTTTGTTATTATCATTGAAGGTGCTGAATTTCTTTACAAATGATCTTTCATAGTTAGTAGTTTAGAATAAAGGAGAATAGTCATTTAAAATTGTAGGGAAGAATGATCAGACAAATTTTGGAATTGAGTGTAAACTCTGTGTAATCATTCTGAATAATTTTGAATTGTGAACTCTTGGAAGCCTGAGAATTACAATTCTGAAAAACGTAATTGCTTTATTCACAAGTGAGTGCTTGAATTATTTTAAATCTTGATACTCGATATGCAGATAATTTCAAAATGGCATTTGAATGCAATTTCTGAATTGTTAGAATTTCTGATGTTTCTGTAAGAGCCGCCTTCGTTTAACACTCTCATCCCTTTCCCCTTCAGAGTCGAACTTGCCGAATTAGGTCCGAATAACAATGGCTCGGCCTTTTATACAGTCATCGTGGGATTGCAATGTATAGCCGAGCCAATTCAGGAACTGATTGGTGTATTAAATGAATAAATCAAAACAAAATGTCTTCCATGTCGGTCCTTCTGCAGTGCTTGTAATGTCTGAAAAACTACAGCAAGCGCACTTTTGTGTTTGGCAAGGCACGCACCACTGCAGCAGTCACCACCATTGCTACTATAGATGTGTCTGTGTATAAACGTTATGTGAATTGTTTAAAAATCGTCACGTGATCGCCGCGTGGATTAATGAGACATGGGTTAGTATTTTCGGTTTTTTCCTTTTGTTTACATATGTGTTTTGTAACTTCGTAACATGGACTAAATTCAGTTGGTATTCAAATCATTAGTTTTGCGGCAATCAATTTTTCATTTTATTTAGTCTAATGTTACCTCTACCTGAATATTTTCTACTCCATTGCTAATAAATATTGATGACTTTATTTTAAAGTGTCGTTCAACACTTTCTAAGTTTAAAAGTGACTTTAGAGAATATCTTATACCTGCTTATACGTGAAACCTCGTACATTGTTTCAAACCATGGGAGCCCTCATGGGAGTTTTGATCTATGGATGTTCTATGGCCCAATACCATTCAATAAACTAGCTTTTCAATACTTTTTAAGAGTTCTTACAGTTCGGTAGCTTTTCTAAAACATTCTGTCAGCTCTACAAGTCTAACATTTTTTGAGGAGTCGTGAAAGATATCTCCAGTTACAATCCCATTAGAAAATAATCAGGTATATTGTATTGATCCATCTGATTCACTTGGATACTTCCATATTTACCTCGCGTTGCAACTTCAAGCCGAGGTGGGACACGAGAATTATTTTCTTATTTATTCTCTTGTTTACGATTTAGATGTGGATGGCATTAAATATGTCATAAACTATGACTACCCGAACTCGTCGGAAGACTACATCCATAGGATCGGTCGTACCGCGCGTTCTGACACTACTGGCACTTCGTACGCCTTCTTCACGCCCACCAACTCGAGGCAAGCGAGGGATTTGATCTCCGTTTTAAAAGAGGCGAATCAGGTAATGCATACGAATGGCAGTTGTTGTGTACTTCTGAGCAAATGATTGAGGTATGCAAGGAATTATACGTAGAATCCGACTCCAAATAAAGAGTTGGGCTTATGAAGAGATACCAGGTTTCATATATTTCCGAAAAAAGCTGTAATTGGATCAGAAACACATTTTGCAGCCCACTAGTTTCGCATGTAAACGCCCTAATGCATTTATGTAGTAGTAGAACCATTCTACTGGTTCCTTGGGTTATTTGTGGTCCGAAATACTTTGGGGGCGTTTACAAATGCCCATATAAACGCACATTACGCAAGTTATTCCACTTTCTTTACGATTTTTACTCCGTCGCCAGGTCATCAATCCGAAATTGGCCGACATAGCGAACAGGGGTAGCAGTTTCGGCAAGAGCGGCGGCTTCGGCGGCAGATGGGGCTCCGATCGACGCGGGGGCCGCGGGAAGGGCGCCTCCAGCGGCGGAAGGGGTAGGGACGGGAGCGGCAGGAGCTCCTCGTCGAGCGGGCCCCGCGGCAGGGACGGCGGCGGAGACCGGAGCAGTAGCTCCGGGTACTCCTCCAGGGGCAGGGGCGGATCGGGCGCCGACGATAGGGGAAGCGGCGGCCGCGGAGGAAGGGGCGGCAGTAGCTTCAGGGGCGGTTCGAGGCCGAATACTAGATTCCAAGATAGCGCCGGAGGCAGCGGCGGCATGGGCAGACAGGCGAATGGTTTCGATGACAGAGGTGAGTATGAGTTGAAGGAGGCATGAGTAGTTTAAAGTTGCGAAGTAGTCTCTGCACTACTTTGAACTGATTTTGGTTCAGACAGTAACTCTTCAATTACGGACGTTCATTTAGCGAGTCATCGCCTGTAATTAACATTCCTTTTTTTGTTTCAGGTTATTAATGGAAATAAATTCACTTGTCGATCATATTGACTGGTGAAAACCGTAGACAGGAAGGAAGTAAAAATTAATTTTTTAGGTACATTTGACCGTTTCAGGATAAACTTTAAGTCTTACAGGGTTTAGTTTTTTTTACCAGTCAATGTAATTGGTATCAAGTGACCTAAACGGAATAAAATTTAATATGTAATTTGCTCGATAGCTAATTATCGATCTATATAGAACAATGGTGTATTCCCGACGTTTAGTCCCTTTTCTCCATTAACCAAATTAATTCTTTTGTTGTAATTTGAGCTATTTTTAATACAGTATTTATTCTCTTCGGGGCATTCCGCGTCTTGTCATTCACACTTCACAAATATTTAAAACCAAAATTAGAAAGTGATTTTATCATGTAGAGTGGATAACATTTATGTTCTGTGATTAGATGTAAGGTTTTTGTTTTGTAACGACAATTAAAATTTAATGTTTTAAAAATCTGAATATATCATTTACTGAATATGTTGCTATTATCGGGGGAAATTGGTCATTTTGAAAGAATTTGGTGAAATTAAAGTCTATAGAGTTCACTGGAAAATTGCACCAAAAACGGCCAATTCCCTATCCACGAGGATGAAAAGTTACACTGTTCAAAAACGTTCTAGGGATTTAGATAGTTTGAAGACCCTTATGGAGAAATACCTTTGAATCTAAAAGTGGTGTCCATACAGATTCTTAAGAGTCTACAAACATTTTCATCTCTTACATTCTAAAAGTAAATGCAATATTTTGGATATACAATGAAAAAGGTCATGTTGATTTTTTTCCAAACTAGAGCATTAGTTTCATAAGATTTCATTTGGTATAAAGTTATTCACCATTATAAAGTGCTTTTCAAATAAATAATTTCTACTGAAGGCTTTTCTATTGAACATAATTTATATATTAACCTCGCTCATAAACATACATACATACAGAAATCATTGTAACTGATGGTGTGCATTAGTAATTTATTTCAGCAGTTCAGCTTAACCGTAGAGTTTGTAATACAAGCTTAAGGTCTCTGTTGGCTTGGTCCTGGTCGACAAGCTTTAAGAGGGCCTTCTCTTGGAGGGAAAGAGAACTGAGGCTTCATCTGCTGGTGTTTCGGAATATGCACATCCTTTCAACAAATAAAATGTGATAATTGAGGTACTTGACCAATTTAACAATAAAAAAATACTTTAATAGCTGAAACATTTTTAGTGCCTTGTATTCCACACATAAAATGAAAGTGTAAAGCGTGCAGAACTACCGATTGTAATGGCATAGTAAACGCCACTGAAATGTGGTTAATGAAGTAAGTTTATTTTTAAAACTTATGGCAAGTAATAAATTCAAGAGGAAGATTGCAGGCTGATCTGGAGAATGTCCCAAATTACTAGATGCTCCTGAAAGCAAGGTAGGACTTGCATTTTCAATGATTTGCTCAAAGGACTAGCACCTTTTTGAACTGTACCGTTTTTGGGTATTTACGAAGAGAAATTTGTAGTGACCAGAGGATCAAATGAAGAATGGACTTCTCCGCTCTCCATTACGCGTTAGTATTGGCTTCTGCGGAGACCATAGATAAAAGAGACCTCTTGCTCGTGCACCGCAAGATATTTAAAATCTAAATTAAATCAAAAAAGTCTAGAGGGCCGTTGTATGTTTATAGCCTAATAAGGTATTGGAAGAGGAAGAGGAAGGTTAGGTGTAAATGGCGCGAATTAAATTTTTAGGTTAGGTCTGTTCAGTCTCAAGATGATTGTGGAGAGAATCCCCCTAGACTATAAGAACCTCTCTTCGAAATTCAACGAGCACCCCCCGGACTACAACAGGCAGTACTGCAGCATATACTTGGCGCGGCTTAGGGACATGAAGCCACTGCTGTTAGATAGGATCGAAGAGAAATGGGGCACCCGGTATCCGATATGTGAGCTACACAAGCTGTCCGAGGAACACCATGAGAAGTGCGTCGTGTTAGGGACGTTATTTAAGGACCAGAAATTGAAACCGTCCATATTGAAGCAGCTAGCCGAGTCGAACCAGCTCCTGCCTCAGCCGATCTTGTCACACTTCACCGATGACAGTGATCTGCTGTTTATAGAAGACGAATTACAGAGGTATCAAGTGCTCGGTAAGGGTTCTAGTACTTTTTTCAGGTAATCAGGAAAGTGGAGGAAACCTTTGACAAAGGGTACCTCAGTCATATAGTGAAATATGTATTCAGAAACCTTTCCTCCAACTTCCTTTCTTTGTTATGTGTGGTTCAGTTGTAATATCTTCACTTTTCTTAGGCTCTTTAAAAGAGAACGATGTGGTGACAGGCGTAACATGTGCCTTGTTAGGTTCAGACCTGGGCAAAGGAAAGTTCAACGTGACCGATTACTTATTTGCGGATTACCGACCTCAAGTACCTCGTCCAATATTAAACAATGACGTCTTTGTATTATTCATTAGCGGAGTTGATTTTATCAACCATGAGAAGTTCCTCCCTAAACTCCAATTATTGGCGAACAGTATTATTGGCTTGTTAGGTAATACGGAACAGGCATCAAAGATAGCCAGGATCATCTTTGCAGGTAACTTCATTTATTTTCAATTAAAGTTCGAAAAAAGGATGGCATACACCATGGTTAGAGGCCTTTAGTTCAATTATTTATTTTATAACAGGTTCGTAATCGTAATCAAAAATGTGTTTATGTTCACTTATCAGGTAACAGCATAAGGAACCTTCCTGAACCGATCAAACCGACCATCTCCATGACCAGCAGGATAGGCGAATCGACCGATTCGATCGAAGCGGTCCGATCATTTGATAACTTTCTATCCCAGCTGTGCCAGTACATCGACGTTGACGTAATGCCCGGAGAACATGACCCCTCCAATCATATCTTGCCCCAGAAGCAAATGCACTTCTGCATGTTCCCCCAGTCCGCCAGTTTCAAGTCCTTAAACCTGGTGTCGAATCCTTACTTCTGTTCGCTGAACGATGTGAAGATCCTCGGCACCTCCGGTCAACCTGTGCTGGACATTATGAAGTATTGCAATAAGCAAGATCCGTTAGAAGTAATGGAGGATTGTCTCAAATGGAACCACCTGGCGCCGACAGCTCCAGACACGTTAGGTTGTTTTCCATATTATGATACTGATCCTTTTATACTAGACGACTGTCCACATGTGTTCTTCACTGGGAATCAATCAAAGTTCGGTACAAAGACTGTAAAAGGTGAAGGAAGAAAAAAGTACGTGGATTGATTAAACTGTGTTTTTATTTTAGGTGAAAAGGGACAAGAGGTTCTTTTGCTGAGCATCCCACAGTTTGCAAGTACCTTCGAAGTTGTGAGTCTTAATTTAAACACGTTTGAATGCAACCTGATTACGTTTGATGTTTGTACATAAGTTGTCTGCGCATATTGCAAGTTGTTTTGTCTTCTATAAAGTTTAAAAAGTTGTGAAACGAAGTTGTAGGTCTTGCATAAAACACTTAATACTGTGTAAATATTCCTGTTCCTGTACTGTGGAATACGAAGGGTTTTCTTCTATTTCTTGCGCTGAAATCGAAAAGTAGTCATAATAAACAAATTTTTTTCGTAAATCGGTTTAATTGACTTCCTCACCATATTTTTTTTAAGAACGTAGCATTCTGGTAAAACGTATTGAAATCTGCTGTTTCCAAAAATATATCAAACATGAAGCTTAAATAAGTAATTTGACTGGAAAGTGTGTAGGAAGCGTTCTTCTGCTTGACTTCCCAGGACGATAACATCCTTTCCATATCCTTAAAAAGTAAGAAAAAATCAGAAACCATCAATCGGTAACATACTCGACATACCCTGAGATCATCGCTGTTAGCGGAATGAAAGGTGCCCTCTTTGTTTGTGAGACATAATGAGAATATTGGTTTCACATCAGGATAATTGCTTTTTATTACTACAAACGCCTGCATATTTGCTGTAAAAATAAAAATATTACTTCCAAAATTAAAAAATAATACACCCAATTACCATCCGCCCTTTCCAAATTCAAAATATAAAAATGATCTTTCTGCAGCACGAGCTCCTCCTCCAGTAAACCTTGAGTATACTCGGCTTGACAGTACTTCTGATAGGTGCATGAAGTCCATTTGGTTATTGAAGAGATAGGAGTCGAGAGAAACGGGGTCGGGCAGTTGGGCAAGTTTTTCTGATCTACAAAGTTTTAAATATGACAAAATGAGTTTTAAAAGATAACAAGCGCTTTCGCTTTGGTATCTCTTAGCACTTCACCTAAATCGTTGAGTTGCTTTGCCAGGTCGTACCGAGTCTCCAAACGTTTGTATAGTATTTTGATCACTTTTTCTATCGTGACACTAGCGGTTTGCTCAGAATTCACCTAAAAAATAAATATTAATAAACTCTTAATGAACACTTGACGGGATTTTAACCTTTTTGCTAATGAAGTCCATACCACAAACTCCTTGCACCCACTGATAAGCGAATCCGATGTTCTGCACTAGAAATTCATAGGAATTCACACCGACTTTTTTCAACTGGTACAGAGTTAAAGGATTCGGACTTTCTGTCCCCGAGTCTCCCTCAAAGAGATCGTTTAGTACACTCTCGCTCGATAGGACTTCCAACGCCGTGCTCCCTAGAATCAAACAGTTAAATTACCTAGGATGTTTCGTTACTTTAAACACCCTCGACTTACCTACTATGTTGCTTGGAACGCAAACTTTCGAGGTGATCGTCGCTATCTTCAATTTTGTGCAGAATTTGAAATTCATGATCACTTCAGGACCGTTCTCCATTTTAGCCCGCAGTTCAACAGACAAAGGATGGGTCTCCAACAGCTTCTTCCTCTTTTCCTCCATCGGATCCACTGGTTGCTGCACAGACTTCCTGTGACGACGTTTCTTAACTTCAACGACCTCCTTCGGGAAAATAAGAATATTTTAATTCAGTTCCAACACTGTTTTAGTCGGAATGCTTCCAATTATAATTCAATGAATTCATTATTATTTACCAATTAGACAGTGTTATCGAAAAGTACAAAATTATTATACATACAATCGAGGATAACCAAAGGGTTAATTGTATCAACAAAAAACAGACGAATTAAAAAATTAATTGAACAAATACTACTTAACGCATCAGTATACTTAACATCAGTTGAAACATGGTTACAAAGATGACACTTTTGCAACGGTCAATGAAAATATTGAAGTAACTCCTTATTATAAATTTCTTAACCCAATCACGAAATAAAATAATGAGTACAAATATATACACAGACATATACCGTATTGATACTACTAGATATTACTCTGGTTATTCCAAATCCATTAGTAGCTCATATATGACCATTTTATGGCAACTTACATTTGTCCCACTATCTTTTGCCATTACCTCAATCTCCGGAAGCTCAAGGTCTTCAGAATCTTCCTCAGAAACTGAGGCGTTTTCAGATGATAAGAGCTCGTTCCATCTGACTGCGTCCTCCTCGTCGCCCAGAATGTCTATGGTCAAGTTCAGGCCTGAAGCATTATCAACACAATTAAAAGGGAGACCGTCTCAGTGTTAAGCTTACATACCGTGAACGACCTTGTAAGCAGCTGCGTTGACGTATAGTATGTAAAGGGGCTCCGGAAGAAGGTGTGCCAGTCTGTGCTCCACCCTCATCGTACTGAAGGAGATGTCCAGGTGTTCTTGCAAAGGTTTAGTAGTCTCAATTACGTTCAAGAGGAGGGGTTTCAGCACGTTCAATTTGTCCTTAATCTCTACCAGGTCTGCAATATAAAGAACGTATTACAATCGTTAATGGCTTGTTTACTTTCAAGTACAGTTTTATTTTTGTGGTTCGAGCTCTAATTAAGGTCGTTTGTAATGACAGTAATTTGGAAAAAACTTATGGAAATAATTTCTGAAAATCTGCAAAAGGCTTCTTGAATCATCTGACATCTCACCTTTCTCAATCTTCTTTTGTTCTTTAACCAAAGTTTTACACAACTGAGCGAGATTCTTCCTTTGCACTAGTTCCCATTCCAGCTGAGCCAGGCGCAGGTCATGCTGCTGTTCCTCAGTGTATTCTTTTACCTTAAATTGAACAAACTTAATACCATGGAAAAGACATCGAAAATAGTAGCCTTGATTGTTACAAAGTTATGACCAAATGTTACCACTTCGCCTTTGCGAGATAGTAATTTCCCATCTAAGTTCATCAACTGTGTTAAAAATGTTCGTATATCACATCTGGAAACTTTGATTTATCTTACGTTAGTAAATACAGCCGTGGTGGCGATGGGAGCATTGTGCAGGAACTCCTCGAGGGGTACAAGCTCGATCTCCTCGTCTTTAGACCTAAAATACGTATATTATGAGCTCAAATAGTTTAACCCTCCTATTTCTGTTGTTACTTGAATGAGAGGCATTTGTTCTTGTCGGCAATTATGTTTTGTAGTTCGTATACCAAATTTTGATAGCTGAGTTTGATACTGTCACACTTCTGTTTTTCGTTATTGAGCGTCTCTTTACCAAACACGTGTTTGATTTTGTCGATTCTATTCAACTTTTTGAGAATACTTATTTTTAGGCATATCTCCATAAGGGTATCTTTGGCGGTCGCCTTGTTGAACGTCTAGAAAAGAATAGCGGATTAATATATCATGGTGAACTAGTAGACAGCCCTACTCCTTCCAACTTTTGGGTCTCAGTGTCTTCTAGCAACTTCCTAAGCTCGTGGCAGTTCGCTGAGAAGATCTTAGCATCTATGGAACTGTCGCGGTTCATCGACTCCTTATTTTCGTACTCCACTACTTTCTATGGAATAATGGTAATAATAATGGCAAATGGACGAAAACTCAGTGCATGAAGTGTTTACCTTGTATATATCCATTTCTGTATCGCCGTCGGAATTTATTTTGCGTTTCTTCTTCAAACTAGACGACGAGCTCGTTTCCTTCCCCATGTTGAATCACCCAACGTTTAGTAGTTTAATCAAATCAAAACCGTAAACAAAATAGAGACACCCGCACGAACAATAAGCCACTTCCAATTGAGGTTATGTAAATTCACAGGACAACAAGAGGAATATACTGAAGGCTATAATGTTTTACGTTTTATGATCTATCAAGACCTATTTAACCTAACATTTGCGAACTTAACCTCGATTCATGTCGAGCATGAACTGGAGGTTTCTCAGTAATTATTGGTGTATATAGTTTATGGATTCGGAGGGGAACTCGTCCCAAAGTGGTAAAGAGAAGAAGGTTCATAAATGCACTTTCGACGGTTGCGATGCAGCCTTCTACAGGCCTTATCGGCTGAAGGACCATCTTGCAAAACATGAGGGAGCGGTAAGGATACAATAAATCGATTCTGAACAATCTTGTGGTGTTCATTGAGGTATATCTTATTTACAGTTGTAGCTGAAATTGTTAGCTAAAATCGTAATTTATCAGAATACGTGCATTGTTCAGTTAATCTTGCCATTTGTACCTTATTCCTGTGTAATTTCAGAGACCATACAGCTGCGATGCGCCAGGCTGTGGAAAAACTTACACCAACGTTTCCCATTTGAAACGCCACAAGGTGACCTGCCATGAGGAAACGACGAGCAAACCTCAGGAAATAATGTGTACCCATGACGGTTGCAAGTTATTCCTTAGCAATAAGTACAGTCTACAGAAACACCTTAGAGTACATGACGAGTCTAGGTTTCCTTTCACTTGCACGGAATGCCCACAAAAGTTTAAGAAGAAGAAACATTTGAGCCAACACATAGCATTTCATAAAGGGGAGGCCGTTCATCGGTAGGTAAACGATAGTTCAATGACATGCTTGGTGTAAAATAAATGATATTTTCATAGTTGTGAGAGCTGTGATATCGGCTTCATCTCAGCAGCTGCCTTAAAGAAACATATGGGCAACCACAAGACTTATTTGTGTGACTGCGGGGATTCGTTTGATAGATGGAGCAAGTTTTGTAAACATAGGAAATCGTGTATATCCAGGAAACGTAAGTACACTGGTTAGGGTGAGTTTCAAAAAATTTTTCCAATTTATTTCCAGCCCATCAATGTGTGATATGTGAAAAAACCTTCTCTACTAGTATGAATCTGAAAAGTCACGCACTTCTCCATGTAGAAGAGAGTCAACGAGAGGTATTCCGGTGCCCTTACCTGAACTGCACTAGGAGTTACGCACATAAGAGGAACTTAACTCACCATATCAAATATTTCCATGAGAAGTCTGCTGAGGGTATTGGGATAAAATGCACGGAAGCGAACTGTGATAAAGAGTTCAGATCGAAGGTAAGAGACAAGTGTATGTTCAATAGGGACAGTTCAATCATTTGAAACTGTATCACTAATGGTTGTTTCAACTATATTTTCAGCTCTATCTTAAGAGGCACTTGGCAAACATCCACGCTGGCGTTCCGAAAGTGAAGAAACCCAGGAAACCTCGTAAAGATAAAGGAAAGAAAAATAAGAGTGCGGCTGCTATTTTATGTGGTATTGAACTGACCAGAAAGGAACACTTAGAAATAATAAATGACAGCAACAGAAGCATGGAAGTCATGAAGGATCTTAACGAGCCTGTTCCGAGTAAAGTAACAACAGAACAGACAGGAGATGATCATTGCAGTTTATTAAGTACTTTAAACAATGCGTGGACGCAGAATTGTTTGTTGAGCAGTGCTTAATATAATTTTAGATCATTTACGTTTTCATTTTGCCTCGCAGCTCACAGAGTTAATCATAGTCAAGCTTACAGCCTCACCACACAGTGGAACAATCCATTTGTATAATCTCCATGACTGATTTTTTATTTTGGTACTTGCACTTAACAGTAGTTTTACATCGACATTTTACGTTCTAAAATGAGGCAAACTAAATGAAAGTGATGTATCTATTTGGGAATTTATTATTACATTAATAGCTGTAAAACATTCTCAAGCATTTATTAAAAACTTGTACTGAGACAGTCTTAAAAAAACAAGGAATTCTTTCAAGGAAACAATTTCTTGGAACATTTTATAAATAAAAATAAAAAGTCAGTGAAAACAATTATATCTGAAAACCTCTTACAAGCAACCAAACATGAAATTTGACAATTTTCAAGACATGGTTATTCAAATGATCCATTCTGAGGTAAAATTGTACATTCGGTTTAGGGGCTGCTCGTAAAAAGAATGATTTACTCAAAAATAACGAAAACAAGATCCTTTGAAAATCAACAGCATTCACTCCTTCAATAAATAGTAATTAAAAAGTAGTACAAATAACACTTACAGCTCACATAAATGTCTAAAATATAGAGCGTCCTATAAAAATAAAAGTACATTTGTTTCAACGAAAAGTAATTACTATGTAAAACTTCGCTAGTCTATCACGTACATAAAATACAAACACAGGAAAAATTATAACTGATGTTCCATACTAATTTTATGTACAATAGATTTTCTCCTCCACAAATGCTTTGTTTGAATGTACACAGATAATTTTACTTCAATTTTTCGACACACATGTAACATACATCACCGGAAGAGCAGACTTTACGGTCAACAAATCATTTCTTTGTGTCCCTTTCTACTTGCGCCGCAAGATCAGCGAAGTTCGCCGAGAAATCCATGCTGGACTCGGTGAGAAGCGACAATATCTGCGCCCCCATGTCCTGTGACATCCTCGAATCGTCGTTCAAGTTCGACGACGAGTCAACCTTGACCGGCGACTCGAGGTGACCCAGCAGACTACTCAACGAGTAGTCCGCGACCTCCGAATTCATCCACTGGGCGTTCTCCTTGAGGATCCTCGATGGGCTCGAGGGCGTCGACGAGATGACCGAGTCGTTCGCCAACTCTAACGTAATATCACTGGGCTTCGGGGGCTCCTGGAGGAACGCGGGACTCGACGGTATGGCGGGCTCGATGGGGAACTTTGGCTCGGCGAGCTCGGGCGAGTTTATGGGCTGGTTGTGGTCCTGGGATATGATGTTCATCCGGACTATCTGGTGATCGCCGCCCTGGCCGTTGGGGAGCAGCGGGAGCTTGCGCTCCACCACGACCTGCTTCGATCTCGCCCGGCGCCCCCGCTTCTCACAATACCTAGAAGATTTGGCATATTAAATGATTAAGCAAATGTGCCTTATCATAACAGACAAGAACAGAAAGGAAGAAACGAGACCGTGCCTCTTATATTGAAATTTGGGGTTTCAATGTTTCGTTTTGTTTTAGTTTGACACTGAATTATAAAGAACATTACAGCATGATTGAAATTTATAAAACTAAAAGTACTTTATAATATTTTCAAACAGATCCATGTATAGAAAAAATTGCAAAAAATTACAAAACGAGTTTTCATGCTAGATGGATATAATTGCATATCTGCATGATCAATTTTGTTTACATTTTTACATGCTAGATGGATATAATTGCACATCTGCATGATTTTGATCAATTTCGTTTACATTTTTACTTAAATCACTCCTTTAATTATCATCCCTTGTACTTAATTTTGTATTTACTACTGTAATTGTTGCTCAGCTATAATCCCTCTTAACTCCAGTCGCAATATCATAACTGCACTTAGTTCTGAGGTTTATTTTACCAAACTGTTTATAAACCTTTGAGAGAAATCCAATAAATAATAACGTATCGAACAAATCTCAAGAATCAAACACTACCTTGGTTTAAACAATCGAATCGTGTCGATTTGCTGGCTGTTGCCCCGCGGGTGGTAGAACATGCCCAGCTCTACCTTGGAGGTTACCTGCCCAGCAGGCGTCTTAAAGCCTCGCTGGGTCTTCTCCGGTGAGCTCCTATCTTTGGACGATTCAACTTTGACGTTGTCAGACGCGAGTATCTGTCGTATCTTCGTCTCGCTCTTTTCCAACTTAGTCTTACACGTATGCCCACAGGGGCACTCGATCTTGTTCTCCCTGTAGTGCAGTTTCGCTATGGCCAACAGTTTTGACAGGGAGTCACTGAGGCCGCTCTTAGTTTCGATCTTCGAGTCGTCCTCGCTGTTGGCTTTCGGTTTGTCCCAGCAGTACTCTAGCACCAACTTCGAATCGGAGCCGAACATGAGGTAGATTTCGCCCAACGTGAGACCCTCGCTCTCCTCCTCTATCCACCCCTTTCGGATGCTCTGAATGCGTAGCTGTTTCCGTTCGTCAGCCTCATTCTTCTTCTCCTTTTCTAGCTTAATGAGTTCCTCATGTAGTTCAGTCTTGATGGCGTCTTCTACTTTGCTCTGCTCATTGTCGGTTATCTCGCAGGTTTCCACATCATCGGTCGTCGAGGGCTGCTTCTGTGGGGACTTTTCGCTGATGCTATCGGTCCTCGTCCTCGAAGCTTTCTTGCTGGAATTCTTGTTGAGAAATTTGAACCCACTGCAGTTGTGCCAGGACTCATAGTCACTGGTAACCAGGCCGATGCGCTGGCCGTAAGAATTCAGGCAGATACTCTGAGTCGTGAAGTACTCACTCACGTTGATCGATGGAATTTCAATACGGCAATTTTCTGGGGGCATCAGCCTCAATGGGGGGTTGAGCATAGATTTCTTCTCGGTAGATTCCTCAAAGGATGGCACACATTCGTTCGTGAAGGGACTGTTGGATATCACAGCTTTGTCGTAGAAAGTTGCCTCGATGGTTTTCCATTTTTTGCTCACGCACGAGAGTAGTGTGCTGAGTCTTTTTTGCAAGGGGAGCTCGGCTCGGATTCTCGGGTTCTGCGCGATACTCTGGACCCTCAGGAAGGAGTTCATGTCCTTGGGTCGCAGCTCGACGGTGATGCGGTTCGGCAGGCGGATCTCGTCGTACTTTTCATCGAGCTGGTTCAACCTCCGTAGGGCCTTGCACATAGGGGTACGGACGATGATCTTGCCCTTGCCGCGTATGGTGACTTTAGTGGTGCCGGTGTAGATGAGTTCGCTGAGTTTCCTGAGTGATTTCTCACTGACAGATCCGATTTTCTTCCTGAGCTCGCCGTAGTTGATCAGTCCATATAACTCCTGCGCGACTTTCTTGATCCCTTCGGCGTATTTGACGTACTTGGATATCTTGTGCCAGGTCCGGTAGTAGAGGTGTCGTACCTGATCTTTGGTCTTGATGAGGTTATCGGCGATCCCCTTCTTCCTGAGCTTGCTGCTGATGTAACCGTGGATGTGATCGAAGTCCTTCCCGAACTCGTTGAGCGCCTCGAAGAAGAGGTTCTTGTCGTCGGAAGTCCACAGCGGTCGGTAGCACTTCTTGGTGTCCTCGGCGGGGGCCTTGGCGTCCTCCTTCTTCTCCGCCTTCTCCTGGGCGGCGTCGAGGTCCAGCTTCATCTTCTTGTACACCCTCGCGCTCGACCTGAGCTCCCTGCTGAGCGGGCCCCTCGGCTCCGTCAGCGAGCCGAGCAGCTGGTCCTCCGCGGAGGAGGGGGACGTCTTGTCCTCCGGTTTGCCGCCGCCGCCGCCGCCTTTGTCCTTCTCGTCCATCATCGGCGTTCTTTTCATGCGGGGCGACCGGAGATCCGCCTTCGCATCGCGAGAAACAACACAGTGGGGGATCGATCGAGGACGCACGTCCCTTACCTTTTATTTATTATTTATTGCTAAAGTTCGGGTCAAAACACTGCACTGCTGCTAATAACCAATCAACTATTCCTCGGTTTTGACAGTGCCAGAGCTGCCAACGCTCGAAAAATGTTTCATTTCGAAACCGGTAAATTAAAAAAATTAACTGTTATTGTTTACAGAAACTTTGCAATCTTCTTCGTTGTTGTTTTGGGTACCAAAGCTACCAAAATTTTAGCGAGAATCAGTCATCGTTTTGGTTTAGGAATCTCTTCCTCAATGAGGCGCTTGATCAAAGCGCCCTCAACTTAATTTTCTTGTTTGCCCTTGTTAATTGCACTTAAAGGTAATGCTTTCAAAAAACCTGTAAAATATCCTTCAAATCTCTTTTACCAGATCCAAGTACTCCTGCGGAGTTGCGCCACTTTTTATTTAACAGCCATTTAACAGCCAACCGCCAACGCCATTGTATGTAACGAGGATGTATCAAATTATGACATAGATATGTTCCTGTTCTGCATTGTTTAATTTAAATTCTAATCAGTATTGAACGTAATTAACGATGAAAACCCATTTAAACTGATATGACTGAGTTTATCATTCAAATTTTAACCATTAAACTAAGTATGTGGCAGGTAGCCAAGGCATGACATTAAGTAACTGCAAGAGCTTTGTGGAAATTTGCTTTAATTTTCTCTCCAAAAAATTCATGGATATCCTACATCTCCTACACATTCTTGTACGGAGTTTCTAAATGTCTCCTCAATTTATTGGGCCTCATATTATCTGCAGCCAAAATTTGAAGGAAAATAACACATTGTGGTTTTTCTTATTGCAATGCTTGTTGAACTGAATGATTACACTGATGTGTACGTGCTATATTCTAAAATATCCTTGAGGAAGGATCTGGAGTTTGAGCTGTAACCAGAATGTGCTAGAAAATAGAAGGCATTTCAGCCTAGAATATGCTAGAACGTTATTTTGACAGTGATATCTATATAAGTGGAAAGATACATCAGACAGAAGGCACTGAGTCGTAATTAAGCCTATGTTAAGGTTAGTAACTTGTTGGTAAAAGCGGGCGGAGCGAATTAGTTCATGACTTATTTACCAATAAACTTTAAGGGTTTTACAAAATACTCCTCGTGGAGACAATTCAAAGCGTTTCTGTTACTGTTTAAATGACTCGATATAACTGAGTTGATGTCTTTATGTAAGTCATGACTATACTTAATACACTAACTATACTTAATGGTTAGCGTGCGCTAGAATCTAAAATCCATATGCACCTGGGATATGCATAGCCTATACGAGGTCTAGGAAAGACTACCTACGCCTGTATCAATGGTTATTGTTATTGCAATGTATTGAACTATATAGAAGTAGGGTCGAGACGATAAAAATCTGCATGTTATTTCTATTTCGATACCTACAGACCATGGTTCTACAGTAAACAGTGTGTTTATCTGGGCAAACTATTCATTTAGTTGTATTCATTTAAGTTGTGTTAAAAAACAAAGATTAATGGATTAAAATTTGCGTCAAACGTGAAATATTTTTGTGGAAAATTGACTAAAATCAGTCAGACATTCCGGAGGACCACTACATTTAGTTTCAAAGCTAAATTCATGGATCAGTTGGTTAGATACAATCTCAGTTTCTGAACAGTGGACATTAGTTTCATGAAAAAAGTATTGTCAATGTTTTTTTGATTAATGGGCTGAACCATATGTGATTTTCCCTAATACTAAGTAGCATAACCAGAAGTGTTTAATTAAATAAAAAGATAAATTACTTTATATTCGGTTGCGCTTTTTGCTGGTCCTCTATATATATATCTGGCGGTTTCTAGAATTCCTCGATTTGTTCCAATCAGTCCCTGGACGCAAGAGGGCGTCTAAGAAAGCTCCTAAGTTTTCTGGACCTCTTTCGTGTTTCATCTACTGGACGCACTGTGGCGCCCGTGCGAGACGACCCCATTACAGTATTTTTCCACTCAAAATTGATATATGAGTGAACGGTCAGATTTTTGAATCCTGGCATCTTTAACGTCGCCTAGAATCTCAAATTTTCTGAATATTTTTTGGCGTGCATAAAATTCTCCATTCTGAAAACTGAAAATGTCAGGATTTTGGTTTAAGGTTCTGATTTAATTGTCTAAAATAACCAGAATTTAGTTTCCTCGACTAAAACTATATTAAAACAATGGAACAATTGTTACAGTTTTAATTTTTTCATTGATGTACATAATGCGATAACAAATAATAAACTTTATCAAATAAGTCCTAGGGCGAAAACGATTTGATGGAATGGGAGACACGCCTTTGAAATAGAACGGAGATCGCCCCTAGAACAGTGTAAAACTTTAATAAAAACAATAATAAAATAATTCCTTCGCTACATTTCCCAAAAAAAGTAAACTTGAATTAATTTAGGTATTTATTTGTATAATTTAAGGCACTTAAGGGATAGACAATTTAAGTGTAAATTTATTTTACTGTAAAGTGTGGAGTGAAGAGATACATGTTCATATATAATTAGGTGTATACATTTTTTGAATATATTGAAAATGAACACTTTGTTGAAACAAGAGGTTTACAGCAAATGTTTCAAAGCATAATTTTTATTTTGTTCAGTCAGTCGCAACTTTTCGATGTTCCTAACGCTTGATGTTTCGTCTTGTTATTTTTGAAAGGTGTTTATCGGCTCTTAGTAAACAGCAGCTGAAAATAAAAGCACATTTGACACTAACCGCAAGGAACGTTTGCTTCTAAATATGTCTTCAATGTAAATTATCACTAGATTTAGATACACAGTTGTGAGGAGAACAAAAATGAAGTTTTAAAAACAGGACAGCTAATGTAAAATTAGGACGAACAAAGATTGTTATAACTATCAACGTGGTGTTAAAAAGTATGAATCTAACGTTTAAACTAAGTATAAGGTGCTATGATTAATTCACTACCGCTAACGAACAAAAAAAGTTACGATAACTTTGCTGTTGTAAAAAGTTGACAGGATTCCCTTCGAGCCCTTACTACGTTGTCATAACTTTTCTTATTTTCTACGTTAATGCAAAAGACACAAAATTTTACCGAAACACGTGGCTGTCCTTTCAAAAATCTGGGATTTCGGGATTTTATCTGGATCGGTTTGATTTGGATTGGGGTGAGTTTTAAATCTCGCCAAATCTGTTCGAAACTGCTTCCTCTCCAAAACTTTATAAACTCAGACGTGTGTAGTGATGTTTTCAAAATAAAACGTTTAGAACGTACACACTGTTCATAGTAAAAATTTCGAGGTCACCCTGTATTTGACTTCGAAGGACGTGCGATCGAAAGAAACCTCGTCATCGAGTAGCTCGCGAAAAAATGCAACGTACGTCCTCGCTCGAGTGCTCGTGAACCTAGCAAAGACCTACGTCTTGTCCGCGCAAATCGGTGAATCCGGTTCCGATCGCAGCGCCCTCCGCCCCTCCTCTCTCGCGGACTTACCGAACGGCCTGATGGGGTGTTTGTCCCACAGGAACGTCCTCTTGACGGGGGAGAGGTAAGAGTCCCGCAGGTAGAAGGGGGACTTGCCCCACGGGTTGTGGATCGAGGCGGGTTTCAGGGGGGAGTCCCACCAGAATGGGTCGCGGGTCACGGCGGAGATCGGGATGCTCGGGGAGGGGTTCAGGAGGTCGTTGATAAGACTCTTACTTGGATAGAGTCCACCGCGAGAGTAGATCGGCTGGCCGGCGTAGTTGAAGGCGACCTCTGACGGGCGGGGCGCGAACGAACCGACCTGGAATTAGGGAATCGCTTGAATTCGTAGTTTTTCCCTTGACTGAACTGATAGGGGAGCATCGAGCCAAAAATTGAGTCTTCTAAATATGCCCAATTCATCTGGTACAGTTGATTCCACAGGGTTCACCAGCTAGATTTAGTTTCTGACCATACTTCACGTTCCACAAGATTAGTCTTAAGTACAGGCACAATGGCTCAAGTTTCAATGACTTTAATGATCATTTCATTTATATTCGATAGCAACATGCTCCCCTACCTGCCCTAGTAGCACTTTTCTTTGGCTTCTATTTGCCAACAGTTGGAAGCTCCCTTAGTTAGTTAGACCGACGATGTATCTACAGGTGTTAAATAGTTAGGGGTTCTCCCATTTTGGGCCAATTCCTGATTTATACTGTTATTTTTCTGATAGTTCCACTAAGAATAAACAAAAAACTGGCTAGGGTCTAAATATAGGGTATCTGCTGACTGTAGGGAAAGGACGTTAGGAGCAGGCGCGAGACTGGTACCAAACGAAGCAGCAAGAAGTGGGAGAAGAGTAGTAAGCAAGTGACCGTGGCCCTTGGCCCACGTTCGTTATCAAGAACTCTGCTGTAAATCATCCTGGAAAAGGTACTGTAATGAAGAGGTTCTGGATCAGGACCTGGCTACAGCCAATGAAGCAAGAGGTGCTGCAGATGGTCGGGTCGCTCCCTTACCTTCGTGGGGGTCGGCGAGCGCCTGCTCCCGATGGCGGGCCACAGCGACGGGTACAGCTTGTCCAGCTCGGCGAGACGGTCGAGGTGGTCCAGCCAGGAGCGGTGCGGGTCATACTTGTCGGCCGACGGGGGCGGTCTCTTGCTGTAGACGAGGTAGAGCGGGTAACGGGAGAACGGGTAGGTCGTGTGGAAGATGCTGCTCGGCCATTGGGTCGGCTCGCGGCCCTTCACGCGGTCTATGTGATCCCTCCAGGCGGCGTCGGCGTCGAACGGTTTCGGCTTGGTGATGTGGTAGGCTAGACGGGCCACAGGGAAAAGGTTCGGTCATGCGACTGGTACTCTCGCGTTTTCTCCGGCAGATGGCGCCCGAGCCGGAGTTTTCCGGGTCGGGATATCTGCCTGAGCAGACCCCGTAGCTTCACAAGACACAAAATCTCGAGGATGCTTGCAATGGCAATTCGAATAAGGTTTAGGTTTCTATCTATCTAAACAATTGACTCTTTGCCATGCAGGTATACCAATTTCGAAAAGGATCACGTTGATTTGGTGATACATATAACTGATCTAACTTTCAATGTAAGTATATGTAAGTATAGAAACGTAGTTTCCACTTCGACTAAATGACCAACTTGTAGTGCTTGAAAAGTGTAAAATCTATTGCCATACCTGCAGTACCAATCCTTACTACTTCTACTTCAGTATTAAACATGAAGTTTCTGGTTATATGGAAGGGAAATAAATCGTGATTAAAGACTGGTAGCTCAGTTTTCATATTTGGAGGACTGTTTTGAAATAATTTTCCAAAGCAGGCTTGGAAACTCCCGTTCTTTTTCTCACTCAATGAAAAAAATCCTGTTGCTTGAATGCAAAAATATCGATGAACATTTGGTGTACAATTGCTAAATTGGCCCACAAAACATAAACAACGTCGCGTTCCAAGTATATTTTTCTAGTTCAAGTATGCAAAATAAAGTTAAGACTTTGTTCATGAGGAAACATCATCGATTGGAAGATGGCATTATAATTTAAAAATTCTATCGTGATCCAATTACTCTTTTTTCTGATTCAGACATGAAATATTGTTCCTGGAAACTCTGAAAGAAAACGTAGCTTCAGAATTAATCAGAAGGGAAGACAATGATACCAGAACTCCCATTGATAATTCAGGTATGGAAATATAATTTCCAGTTCATGGAAGGAGAAGCTATCATGTTCAACATTTCCACGTTCCAAAACTATGATGTTGAATTAGCAATGAAGAAGTATCACGATCACATTGTTTTAATTTTGGGTTTAAGTATGGAAATACAATTTCCGAAAAAATACAAGGGAAATTGGTTGGAACGCTATGACTTTAAAGGCAATTTTCAAGGAGATGAAGTTGTTAATGTAACATGACTTGTATAATTATTCAATTAGGTGTTCATATTTGTGGTTCAAACATGGAAATACAGTGTACGAGTCAATAGAAGAAATGGCTTTAAAGTTACATATCTGGAAAATTATTTGAACGAAGGTTCAATGATTAAACATTGCAAACATTGCAGTATGTGCATTACTGGATCAAATACAAATATTAACGTAATGGAAAGGCAACATTGTCGTATCAAGTTTTGATATCTGGAAAACTACTTTAAAAGGGACTGAAATACGCATTGGTTCTGCAGGTTCTGGTTTAAAAGAAGAAAAATCTGACGTGGTTGAATATGGTCGTGGACGTGGTCCATACTTTTAAGGAATTAAGGTTAGCTAAAGAGTCCAAAGTTGTCCAATTAGGGATCCTGATTCCTGAGTCAAACGTGGAAATATAGTCTTTGTATCAATGGAAAATTTAGCGATTAAAATTTTTATTCTTATAAGATTTGTATTGTAGCCGCTATAGGGTCTAGCACTATTGACGTGTGTAATGTGACATTCAAACTTCAACAAATAATCGTTAGTACATGTGAAAAGTGTGTGGAAGCATTAACAAGTCAAAAACCTGTAAGATCCACCCTTTACTTAAAACCGTGCATTATTCACAACGATAAAGCTTATGGGATCGTTTCGGCTCGAGCCGAGTATTTCGGACGAACCCAAAAACGGCTCGAGTCCCGATTTTATCCCGGCGGTTCCTTCGAGTAAAGAGCGGATCGGGAAACTCTCGGTTAGCAAACGGGACACGTGTCAGCTAAAGCTAGGAGCCACTATTATAAGCGTTTAAACGTTTCTTACCTCCAAGGCGACCCCCTCAAAAAAATCGTCGACTCAAAAATCGCTGCTCGAAAAAAATTGATTTTTCCTCTCTCGAGGAGGGAAGGGTGACGAGAAAAAGACAGGTTGTCGATCGCCCTGGCGAATGCTGGAGCGGCAAGGTTTTAGTTAAGAGTGAAGGGATGGCTCGTTAAACATGGTGGAGTAAGCGATAATTTAAGTACTTTCGCCGTTAATCGTAGCAATTGACGGATGCTGCTTGTAAATTCTTAAGTGGGTTTCGAAACCAAAGAAGCTTATTCTCACACTCCAAATCGGGAACGTACCTGAGGGACCGTACATGTTTTAGTATGTATTTACTGGCGTTTATCAAAGGATCCCGATCGAAAAATGCCCTTCACTTATGCAACGCGATCTTTAACGCCAATTCGCCAGCTAAATTTACCTCGAGTGTTACTTGAAGATCACTAAAGTCAAGTGGCCCGAACACACACTTTTTAAAATATCACCGTTATAAATATAGAAGGCCTTCGCGCCGTGATGTCACCGCGGCGAAAATAGCCCGGGCGACGTTTCGATTTTTTCCCGAATTTTTCCCTGATTTCCCGCAGGGCGGTTAATCACGAGAGTAACTAAACGTCGCAGTCCCTTCGCTCAATTAAAATCTCGGATTACAATCTGGAAAATCGACGAAAATACAATTTCCATACGGCGCGACGGTTTAAATTAAAATTTGGCACCGTTTACCAAAACAATTTTTATTCGGCCTACTTCGCAATGAATGAAATTATCTGAACCGCGGAGACTGAATAAGAATTCGTGTTTTTATTACAACAGATGTTGCATAGGAGATTAATTTCTATGATGTACGTCGTATTTTTAAATGAGTTACGATCACATGCGGTCGAAGCGTATAAGAGTGTTTTTCCGCGGGATTTACAAGTAGAATGAGTCAATTGCCGTCGGACAGGGGGCGCTCAAGCATCGGCGGGGCGCGGCACACCATTCGTATCTTTAAGAAATTTATTGTTACCCAGTTTGCTGTACACAACAACGTATTACGTATTAATATTTATCAAATAATTACACAGAAATTACACATTTATAATAAAGTACACAGACGAAAAACAGAAAAGAAATAATAATGGACAAAGTGCCGGCTATCATGTGAAGGTTATAGCAACAGAAAGAAAATCGTACTTAGGAAGCTATTTTACTGTTCATATATGTATTATTCATAAAGGCACAAGTTGGTTGCACTGCGGCGGTTTTGGAAAACGGTCAGGGCGCAGGGCTGCGCGGGGCGGAACCGAACGGATCGCTTTATCGCCAAATTTTCGTTTCGTTCCCTCGAAATTCTCGAAAAATCACCCGAAATACAATTGAGATCTCAGATTTAAGCGTTACGGGTTAATCTCCAACGAGCGAGATCCTAACGATAAATTCTCGATGCTGGGGAATAACGTGCAAGTAAGTGTGGTTAGGTTTCCGATGGCACCGCTGGAGCAGATCGACGCGTATAATGTTAAGGAGCGTTAAGATGATCAGCGATTCCCAACTAACTAAACGGGCGTATCGTCTCCAGGGTCGATGGGTTCATGTAAACTCTCCCCGACTTTCCTAGAAACCCCCTCAGGTCTGTTTTTACTAGGCACCAAGAGGTTCGGGACTCCTTTTGGAAGAACCTTCGTTGGGAGAACGATTTCGTTTGGGGGTCGTCCCCAACTGCCCCAGAGGACCGCTTTAGATGCGTCGGGAACCGTCGATCCCGGTTAGATTAGATAGGTCGCCCCGTATCCTGACCGTTGGCGTGAAGAAAAAGTGAAACAAAATGAAAACGACAAGAGCGTCATAGAGAGCGACAGAGTGAGAGGATGACGTTTCAATATATGGGTTACTTGCGCCGCCTAGTACTTCCTGCCCTGCTTGTACTCGAACCTACCGGGCCTGTATCTGTCGAGGGATCCGTAGTTGTGTGGGAAGATGGGGCGCGGCGAGTACCCGTAGATGTCCCTGTGGAGCGGGTCGTACCTGTAGCCGGGCCCGTGGATGCGCTCGGCGGCTGCGCTCGGGTCGTCGTAGATCGATTTGTTGAACGGCCAGCTCGAGGAGAGCTCGGGGATGTCGCTCAGGGGGCGGAAGATGCCGCGCCTCGAGTGCACGGAGTCGGTCGCCCTGATGTCGTCTGATCCTGGGGAGCAGCGAGAGAAAGTTTCACGCCGAGCTCAGAAGCTTCGATACGAGGGGTTTCGAAACGTATGGAGCTCAGGATAAATTGCTAAATTGGGTTAACAGCTTTCAAGGCGTTTGGACTCGGAAATTAGAAAATTTTGGAAGGCTCAGACGAGTGAGCCTATAAAAAGATTCAAATTGGTTCAAGAGATTCCAAAATGTCTGCGTTCAGAATTTTTTTAGAAGCTCAGGAACGTATACCTCGTTGTCCAAAGTGGTTCAAGAATATACCAAAGAGTTTCAGAGTTAGTACCAAAGGTACCTCTTCTATGAGTTACTGGAGTTGTGAGAAATTACTGGAAATGTTGTAAATTGCCGTAAAATCTACAACAACTGCGTGAGTTTCAGAGCTGAAATTTCCTGAACTCCTTAAGGTTGGTACCATTAAACTTCGTGCAAAGTTTCAATAAATTTGGACGAGTAACGGTATTTTAAAAATTTTTTATAAAACAAGATTATTGGAAATCGCATCAAATGCGTCAGTTTGCTACGTAATTAGTAACAACTCTTATGTTTCTTCAATAAGAAAGATGGAAGTTTCTTAAGTTATAAAGTAAACTATAATGTTCCATTTTGTGAAGTTTTAACTAAATTAAAACAAAGGTACCTTTTCTGTGAGTTATTGAAGTAGCGAAATGCATAAAATTTACTGGAAATGCAACAAGTTGCCATATAATCAACCACACCTCTCAAACTCCGTGAGTTTCGGAGCTGAAATTTCCTGAACTTCTTAACTACGGTTCTATTAATCGCCACGTAAAGTTTCAACAAAATCGGACATGTCGCCGTTTCTTAAAGAATTTTTGAAAAATGAGGTTCATGAAAATCGCATTAAATGTGTCACTTTGCTACGTAATCAGACACAACTCTTAAATTCTTTTAGTTAGAAACTTGAAACTCACTCAAGTTATAAAGTATACTATAATACTTGATTTTGAAAAGTTTCAATTAGATTAAAACGAGAGTAGCTTTTCTATGAGATACTGGAGTTGTGAGGTGGGAGAAAATTACCGTAAATACAGCAACTTGAGATACAATCAACCACAACTCTGAAACTCCTTAAGTTTCAGAGCTGACATTTCCTAAACTCCTTAAGTACAGTACCGTTAAACATCTTGTGAAGTTTGAAAATATGACGTATAACAGTTTTTTAAAGAATTTTTGAAAAATGAGATTATTTGAAATCGCAGTAAATGTGTCAGTTTGCTACGTAATCAGACAAAACTCCTAAAATCTCTTCGTTAGAAACTTGAAACTCACTCAAGTTGTAAAGTATGCTATATTGCTCGATTTTGTGAAGTTTCAATCCAATCAAAACAAAAGTACTTTTTCTTTGAGTTACTGGAGTTGTGAGGTGGGTGAAAATTACTGGAAATACACCAACTTGGCATACAGTTAACCATAACTCTGGAACTCCTTAAGTTTCAGAACTGAAATTTCCTGAACTCCTTAAATACAGTAACATTAAACATCGTGCGAAGTTTGAACAAAATAGGAAGTGTAACTGTTTTTGAAATAATTTGTGAAAAATGAGATTCTTGGGAATCGTAATAAATGCGTCAGTTTGGTATGTAATCAGGCATAACCCTTAATTTCTTTTAGTAAGGAAGTTGAAACTTTCCTAAGTTATAAAGTACATTATAATGCTCAATTTTGTGAAGTTTCATTTAAAGCGAAACATAGGTACCTTTTCTGTGAGTTATTGGAATTGCGAGGTGGATAAAAATTGCTGGAAATGCAGCAAGTTGCCGTACAATCAACTACAACTCTTAAACTCTTTGAATTTCAGAACCGAAATTTCCTGAACTCCTTAAGTACGGTACCATTAAACATCATGCAAAGTTTCAACAAAATAGAACGTAACCTATTTTTAAAGAATTTTTTAATAGTGAGATTATTGGAAATCACAATAAATGCGTCAGTTTGCTACGTAATCAGGCCTAACTCTTAATTTCTTTTACTAAGGAAGTTGGAACTTTCTTAAGTTATAAAATATACTATAATGCTTGATTTTGTAAAGTGTAAATTAAATTAAAATAAGTGTACCTTTTCTATGAGTTACTGGAGTTGTGAGGTGGATGAAAATTACTGTAAATGCAACAACTTGGGGTACAATCAATCACAACTCTGAAACTTTGTGAGTTTCAGAGCTGAAATTTCCTGAACTCCTTAAGTATGGTACCATTGAATGTCACGGAAAGTTTCAACAAAATAGGAGATGCAACGTTTTTTTGATGAATTTTTAAAAATTGAGATTATTGGAAATCGCAATAAAAAGCATCACTTTGCTACAAAATCAGCTAAGACTTTTAAATTTTTTTAGTAAGTAAGTTGGAACTTTTTTAACTTATAAATTATATTATTATGCTTGATTTTGTGAAGTTTCAATTAAATCAAAACAAAGGTACCTTTCCTATGAGTTATTGAAGTTGTGAGGTGGAACCCTACGACGACCAACCGAAAGGGATTCCTAATGGAAAGTCCAAAGTGAGTTTCAACGTTTCCTTCTTACCTTTGAGGGACCTGACGAAGGACTGCCAGAATTTGGCCTTCTTCGACGGCGTCTCGTTTAAGCTGATCATCTCCAAATGATCCTTGAAAGACATGGCGGTAGTTTTCTTTTACGTTCTCCTCTCACAACCACTGTCGCCTCGACTTTGTCCTGTTCGGTCGTTCGTCTCTGTAAAGGGTGTAAAATTGAAATGGAATGATACTCAAAAAGTGGAGACGGAGTGGAAATTTCGGGTCAAAGTTACTACAGTAATTAAGGTAAAAGTGTATCCGCCAATTTGTAGAGTTATTGGCGGGCGGTGTGTAATATGGTGAATTCTCGCCTTAATGAGGACCTCAAAGGGCAAAGGCAGTAAATCAGGCTGAAGTAAACATCACCGTAATACAATTATTTTGCTGTTTATTTATTCCAGTATATTTACGCGAAAACCCGTTTGATCCTCATTCAACCACATAGTATAAAACAGATGTTTGTTTTCCTCTCCAGCTGGAAGGCTTAATAATCCTTACGACGGTTTGCCTATGCTTTAGAGCTTATTTGAAGCATGAAACTATCGTCGAAGTATTTTTAAACCTTCACACCTCTGACTAACGCGAGGAATATTTCGCGCCACAACCAAAAAATCGAGCTTATCCTAACATAAAGTAACTGTGTAAATTTTTTAGTTTAAATCCTTGAGATAACTAAGTAAAGTTCGTTCCGTTTCAATTAGGTTAATTGTATGTACTTGAACTTGTACTTGTGCTTCTGCCAAGAATTTGTGAGTGTAGCACAAGAGGATATATCGCAACTCCCTAAGCTAAACCGGACTAAAGTAAAGCGAGTACGTTATGGACGATCTGATTGGTAACGTGGAGCCTTGCCTTTCGCGTATTCGTGGGTTCGTTTCAGCAGATTATGGCAAAGTAAATCCCGACGAGGACTATCCCGAGGAGGTAGATGAAGACGGCGGAAAGTTCGTCGGTAGGCATTTTATACCGTCGATAAGTCTGCCCCGTACTAATTTGGCTCGCGCGCACGGGCTGCCGATTTATTTTTTCGTGTTGCGTATATATTATCGTCTCTATTTTTGAGACGCGACTGCCCGCGTCGCCCTCGCGGGTCCCCCGCTGCCGCCGCACGCCCACCGGCAGGGCGCTGCCTAAACAGACGGTCGAACGTCACAGGAGCGCCATTCGCGACCCCACAAGAGGAGAGAACGACAGCAGTTCACACGTTCACAATATCACACACTCACACAGCATTTCAAAATTTAGTTAGGTTAGCAACAGGTTCGTAAAAGAATTTTGGTATGTTTCAAAGGTGGAGAATTCACCAATTCTTGCGAGATTTTAAATCACCCCTGGTAACATTGAAATATTCAATATTAAATGTGGGTGTCATAAATGTGACAATTAGGCTAGATTTTTTTAAACAAAATTAATTTTTAGTTAAATGATGAATGAGTATGCATAAAAGTACCTAATTAAACGATGAGTAAACAGATTTGCTTAAAATCCTTGATTTTTGGTTTTGGGCATATGTCAAAATATTACAAAAAGACAAAAATTCAACGGCCAAACATATTAAATTCTATTAACTTTAATACTTCGTTGATACAACTATTCAGTTAACAAGTGGCCTATTTTTCTATATATTTTCTCTACAAAATCTAAGTTACGCATCGACTCAGTTATACCTGATGTAATTTAAGTTAATACAATTGGACCTTAGCTTGTTAATATCCTTTCAGGGATTTTTGAGGGAACAAAAGTGATTAATTTTACGAACTATTTACCTAGTTAAGATCTTAAAATATTTTCCAATCCATGAGTTAAATATTGAAAGAATTACAGCTAATTAAATTTAAGCTAGTACCATTCTTGACATTAATACGTTATTTTTCTTAAATGCCAAAAGGTAATTTCGTCAAAAATCTCAAAGTACCACAATTTCACGTTGAATATTGACCGAATTACAGCCCATAGAATTTACATTAGAACAATTATTAGGATTAACCTGTCAAATTCGTTCTACTACTTTTTGACCATTAAAGAGGCATTTTTCTAAATACTTTTACAAACAAAAGGACTTCCAAAAAACAAGCAAACGCAATTTTTCCACAATTGCACCTTAAAAATTAATTCACATCACATTTCAACAAATTCAAAGAGTCTCAAAACACCATTCAAGCCACAACTCTACGTTAAATTTTAACCGAATTAAAGATGACTTAACTTACGTCTGTATAAATGACTTTCAGATTTTTTTTGACATTTTTTAACCTCAAAAATCATAGTCAAGGACAAAAACTTGCTTAACAAGAAGATTACAAAGTTCAAGTACTTCTAAACTCCATTTCTTTACAACGCTTGGTGAAAAATTGACTGAACAGACTTGTTGAAATTAGGTTAGATCCACTAAAGACTTAAGGTTGCGAGTTTTACCGAAAATGTTTAAGAATTTTGTGAGAATACAAAAAGGCTTAAGGATTATAACTGTAACAATCTTTCAAGCAGCAATTTTTCACAAAAATCTTTTTCACAAAAGCATAAAAACTACATTTTTTGAAAAATGTTACCTACCTAAAAGCGACTTCAAACTTCAAGAAACTCGAATGTAATTTTTCATAACTGTACGTTAAAAATCAGTCGAATTACAGTTGATTGAAATTTGATGAGAGAAAGAAACTTTTATAAGAAGATCTTATGAAACACACCATTTTCAATTCCAAAAATACTGTACACAAGTTGAATTATAGCTGACCCAAATGAGTTCTGTACAATTAATTCCCTAATTTTTGAGAATTTTTTAACCAGCAAGATTACGAATGAGGAAAAACTGTAACGTTTTGACAAAAATATAACAAATTTTAAATACTACAAAACTAAATTTTTTCTAAAATATTTACTAAGAAAACTATCTTATCGAATTTAGATAAGCACAATTTCTAGCTAAAGTTGTCAGATTTATTAAAATTTCTTAAGAAAATCCTTTTACGACTATACGCAAATGTTTTGTGAAAAATAAACTCAAAAACAGTTTTTTCATAATTGGACGTCAACAATAGCTTGAATTATAATTAATCTAACTTTTATAGAGCGAACTACTTTTCCAGGATGCTTTTAATAATGAAGTTAAATTTGATTAGAGAATCTTACAAGAGGAACCGCTCTTAAATATCATTTCCATACCAATAATTTCAGAGCTTCCCTAGAATTCTTTCATGGAGATATTTAATTTTTAACTAATAAAAATAGAGAGGAAGCTGACAACTGAAATTAAGTTATGAAATAGTTAAAACTTACACTTGCTGCAAAAACAGCTAAAAACATTACGATATATCAAAGATAAACTCTTTGCATAATTTAGCTACAAATTTTCCAGTTCATTTACACGTGGGAAACTAAAATTTTGAGCATATTTTCAATTAAGAGGGCATTCCAATTCTGCTCACTTTAAGCTAATTTAGCTAATAAATTCAATGAAAAAGTGCTTTGAATTTCTACTAGAGTCGACTTTGAATTACAGTTGATCTAACCTAAATCAGCTATAACTAATCTCCGGATTTTTGAGGAATTTTTTAGCCAACCCTTTATGACAATTTGAAGCAAAATTTAAACAGCTGATTGAGCTAATTGCCGATTTAACTGAAATTGCTTAAGATGACATTTAGAGATAATCCAGAACAAGCATATATATGTAAGATATAGATTGAATTACTGTTAATTTAATTTAGGTTAGGACAATTATGGATGTTAACTAAAATTTTATTTTTGAGGCAAAGCGCGTAAGACAGAAACGTTCTAAATTTAAGACATTTTTTCCAAAAATCAACACAGTTACTGCCAAAAAATTCTAAATAATTTAAACAATCATTCTATGGATTTTTGGTAGATGTGCTCAATTTTCGACACTTCATCCGTATCCAAGTGCGTTTACACTTCTATCTGATTTTGATACGTCGAAATAGATAAAGCGTACAATTTCTCATTACGCTTGCAATTGGTATAACATAATAAATAAAATTTGATCGATGATGATTAATCACCATAAACAATAGTAGAAGGATTTCAAAGTCCGGCCGGGCTAATTAAGGTTAAGCTCGAGTTTTCGGTTTATTTCGAGAGATGACACGGTTTTGCGCATTTTCTCGAAGAATTTTCTCGAGCTGTTTCAGCTTTCAGCCGAGGCCCGCAGGTGGTAGATCAAGGTGAACGAATTAGCCGTGAAAATTGTGGAAACCGCCAGCTACCATACCGTGACGTACGCGGACGGGTCGTGGGCGAGAAAATCGCCGGAAAATGCATTTTCTCCCAGAAAAATACGGCCGCGCACACGCTCGCCCCTCTGGTATTAAATTCGCATAGCGATCGCTCCAATGTAGGGCATGGCATGCCGAAGCGGCGAGGACGCGAAATCTCGCGCGTCCCCAAAAATAGATTCCCAAATTTAGACGCGCTCGCTCGACTATCGCCTCTCCGCGAAAATGGGTGGATTTCCACGGAAAATCGGGCCTAAAATCTACGTCGCGGTGACGAAGGAAACGGATCACTTCACTCGACGTTGGAGTCCAGCGGAGATTTTTCAAAATTTGGTCTGGAGCCCAAAGGGCAAGAAGGGGAAATTTCACTCAAAAATCCTGTAATGGTGATGAAGGAAACGGATCACTTCACTTGACGTTGGAGAAACTCCGGTTACGATCGGTAGAGCCCACAGGAGATTTTTCAAAATTTGGTCTGGAGCCCAAAGGGCAAAAAGAGGAAATTTCACTCAAAAATCCTGTAATACACGAATTAATCCTTACATTTCCTTACTAATGAAGCACGTACTTTGGACGTGTAAAGCACGAGACGATATTTAATAGGCACTTACTCCCAAATATACCTTCAATCCCCTTCACACGTGTTTACTTAAATAGCACACCCGCGTTTCTAAATATACCGTATGGAGTAAATAATTTCCACTGCGACTTGTGATTGTTACGCAATTGTTTTGGAACCGTACCGATCAGGTGTTTCTATACGCCCGTAGTGCCAAATTAAAATTTTGGAAACTTGTTTACCGGTCAAGGGGTGATTCTGGCAGGTTTTTAAGGGAGTTACGTAATTTCTCGCACAATCTCCACACAATTATTAATAACCGACGCGTTCTACAAACCGAAAATAACCGCAGAGATATCTCGGTTACATAAAAACCGGGACATCGCCAAAAATACTCAAAAAAGACAAGAAAATTCCAAAAACCAAGAGACCCCGTAATACTTACGACGATTACCGTGAACTAAACTAAACTTTGATCACTGAGGAGGATTCGACTAGGGGGGTGTGTATGTGTGTGTGTGTGTGTTACTTGGGGGGCACTAAACTGGTACAGGAGTGATTTGTACTGACCTAAGTGGCGATAGAAGCGAGCCGTTATCTGCGACTGCTGGTGTTCGGCACTGGCTGTACGCGCGTCCCGGCGCTCTTACGGCGGCGACGACGCCGACGTCACCGACGGGGGGGGCGACCACCGGGAGCCGGGGAGTCCCGCGGGGACGCCCGGCCGGGCCATTACGGGTGCTTAAAAATCGAAATACGGGTAGTTCGTGAAGAACTGCTCTCGAAACGAAAGCAAAGGCTTGTGTGAAAAATAGTTTATTTAATGATGCCTGTAGGAAAGCACCGAAAAATCTCCTTTGAAATTTCTCATCACCTCCTGTGTTTCTCATGTTGAGTCATTTAAATGGTTGGTGGATATTACGCATATAATTCCCTCACGAAAGGTATTTTGTGATGGGTCTTTAAGTTTATCGGTAAATAAGTCATAAACTAATACTCATCGCCCACTTTCTTCCATGTTCAACTTCCATTCAACCGAACTATGACCCATAGAAGTGTTAAGGATTACTTTACTTACGTATTACCACTAAGAAATTTTTTGCTGCCATATTGACGATTTATACACGAAGTGTCGAGAGTATTAAAAACATGTCACTATCATCAGCTGTCATTTGCAATATTTTTTAAAATGATACGTTAAATGATAACCGAGCTGTAATCCTTGGAAATTACGATTACAGCTCAGCTTCCAAGCTGGATTCCCTATTACAGCTGTCAAAATGGCGTTTTTCATGAAAGATCCAGAGTAGTAAAATGATCTCTATACCCATAACGGCCACTTGGTATGTTTCCTAAATTCCTGTTTTAAATATTAACCGAATTATAACCCATAAATGTGTTAGGGAAACTTCCCTTTCTTATTGAAATTGGATATTTTTTGAGAAACTTTTAGCTGTCAAAATGACGATCTATACGAAGCCTCAGTAGTATTTAAAACATGTCACAATCATTAACTGCCATTTATAACATGTTCTAAAACGATCCGTTAAATATTAACCGAGCTGTAATTCATGGAATAGGAGTCACTTACATTTTATTTCAAATAGGCAATCTCTCCTGTTAGAGCTATCAAAATGACGCTTTATAGTAAGTATTCAGAGTACTAAAATAATCTCTATACCAACAACGGCCATTTGCTACGCTTTTTAAATCGCTCTGTTAGATATTAACAGAATTATAACTCATAGAAGTGTTAAGGATTACTTTACTTATGTATTGAAATTGGAAATTTTTTAAGAAATTTTTAGCTGACATAATGATGATTTATACGAAGCGTTAGAAGTACTTAAAACATGTCACTATCATTAACTGTCATTTGTTATATTTTTTAAAACGAGACGTTAAATGATAACCGAGCTGTAGTCCTTAGAAGTTAGGATAACAGTGCAGTTTTCAAAGTTGGTGTTTCCTATTACAGCAGTAAAAATGAAGCTTTTCATGAAGAGTCCAGTGTACTAAATTGATCTATATGCCAATGACGGTCACTTGCCACGTTTTTAAATCGCTGTGTTAAATATTAACCGAGCTATAACCCATAGAAGTGTTATGAATGGCTTTATTTTCATACTGAAACTGGAAATTTTTTGAGAAATTTCTTGCTATCATAATGACGATTTACACGAAGTGTCAGGAGTATTTAAAACATGTCACTGTCATTAACTGCCATTTACAACATGTTCTAAAACGATCCGTTAAATATTAACCGAGCTGTAATCCATGGAATGGGATTAACTTAAATTTCTACTGTTACAGTTGTCAAAATGACGTTTTTCATGAAGGATCCAGAGTATTAAAATGGTCTCTATACCAATTACGGCCAATTACAGCATATCAACCGAGCAGTAACCCATAGAAATGTTAAGGATTACTTTGCTTACGTATTGAAATTGGAACATTTTTAAGAAATTTTTTGCTGTCAAAGTGACGATTTACACGTGGCTTTGGAAGTATTTAAAACATCTCATTTATCATTAACTGTAAATTTTTCCATTTTTTAAAACGATACGTTCAATATTAACCGAGCTGTAGTTTGTAGAAGTTAGGATTAACTTATATCTCGATTTGAAATAGGGAATTTTTCCTGGTACAGCTGTCTAAATGACGTTTTGTACGGTGTCCAAAGTACTAAAAAGATGTCTATGCCAGTAACAGCCATTTGCTACGTTTTTCAAATCGCTGCGTTAAATATTAACCGAACTATAGCCCATAGAAGTGTTTGTGAACTCTCAATTGATTGTCAACTTTTCTTCCACCAAATTAATCTCCCCCAGAAAATTTTTCTGTGTGTGTGTCATGAATAAATATGCTGTTTATGCTTGTTTCAGTCTTCAGTTTTACTTTCTCCTTCTCTCTCTCCTTCTGAGTTGCCCATAGAGCATCCCTCGAGACCCCTCAGGTCCCTAGGGGTGACAATATTTTACATTAAACGTTGAAACTTGTAAATTTAGACAAGGTAACATGACAGTCAAATGTAATATGTAAAAATGGCGAGAATGTAAAGTAGGGGGCACTCAACATTTGGCTTTAACATGGTAGATTAGGGCCCTGCCAGTTACAGCAATGTACATTCTAGAATTTTTTTAAGGGCAATATTTGAGTACTATTGATTAAGTGATTTTCAAATTTAAGTTCCTGTACTGTCATTCCCTGAGGAATCCTACAGGAGTGATTTCAGTTTGCAAGTCCAAAAATCCATAACCCTAGGATTTACGCTACCCCTGCAATGTTTCTCCCTATATCCACTTATAAAAATAGGAAAAATACCCCAGAAATCAATTGAGAACTTCCATAGAAAAAACGTAACGATTTCTAAAATACTCAACATACAAAAAAATTATACAGGGTACCCACGAAGACTTACCAAGGGCGTCGCTTCGGGCGCCGCGCGATCGTTTTGCGTTCCGCCAGGAATGTCCAGGAATAGTGCGTAGCCTCGATCCCACTTACCTACAAAATTCTGGGGAAGGTCGCGCACGAGTCGCGCGTGTTTTTTTTCCAGAGAAATCGGACACGTTTTCCACGGTGAACGTCACGTCATCGTCGCGACTACGCCCATTTTATCGATAATGTAGGGGATGATTAATTGCTTATCGGAGGTGATTGATTGCTTACCTGAGGAAGGCACTTCCATTGAGAGAAAATGTAATCTTACGACCTCGTGGAGTTTTAAGTTTGTGTGCGTTATTTTTGAAGTTATCGCTGATATAAACCAATATTTATTTTCATTTTTAACATCCTGCTGGTGTTCTGGAAATTCTGACGCGTTATGTTATACTACATATATATTTTTATCACTTTGGCAACCGTCCGAATTTTGTATTACAATCTCTCTCTTTTTTCCTTCTATTTTTACGTCTTCAGAAACATTATAAATTCAGGCTGGACGCACTTAGTTTATAACCACGGTTTCGAATTTGGACGGACACCTCGTGCAACAATTTCGTTGTACACGATAACGATTGTTACGGTTCTGCTCTCGGTTCTCCTGGCAATACGTTACGCCTCCATTGGCAGCATTAATAATATCAGAGGAAATTAATGGATCTTACGTTATCGCAGAAAACTCCGTTGCGAAATTAAAGATAAATAAATCGCGATACGTTGACGGCGTCCGATTGGCCAATTCGGACTTAACGATAAAGTAGCTGAATTTATAGCTTTTTTGTGGATAAAATCAACAGATGGTTCAAAAAATTCTTTTTAAAATGGATTAAAGATGATTAAAAATACAAAATTTAGACAAATTTGAGCTTTTGCATTTTTTGAAACAATAGAAATTTAAAAAAAAATTGGTCGTTTTTCGGTTTCTTCACCATAGCGTGAAAATTATTGACGGAAGTGCAATACGTTGTAAGGGTGATTTGTAGAGAATTGAAAGACCTTCAAAATGGGCGTTTCGAAAATGTAATCGGAGCATTTTTCACCGAGAAAACTTGGAAAAACCGTTAAAATGGACTCTTCTTCAAAAATTCATAGCATTGCCCGGTTTAATGCCATTTTTCGCACTTTCCTCCAAACGTACATGAAAATCGAAGATAGCCAAGTTGTAGGTTTCGATACACTCTTTCAAAAACCGTTTGAAAAATTAAAATCGGCTCATCTCAGTTAATAAGTCGAATTTTGCAAAATTTCGGTGTATATTGTTAATAACGTAATTGTACAAAAACTAATTATCCGACAGTATCCAACTTTTGCATGCTTAAAGTAGACATAAGAACCTAACATTTCATGCAAAATTAGCGCTTCAGCTATAAACTGGGCAAAGTTGTGAATTTTTGAAGAAGGGTCCATTTTAACAGTTTTTCCAAGTTTTCTCGGTGAAAAATGATCCGATCACCTGTTAGAAACTCTCATTTCGAAGGTCTTTTAATTCTCTATAAATCTTCTCGCCAACGCCAACATTTCCGTCAACAATTTTCACGCTATAGTGGAAAACCGGAAAAACGACCTATTTTTTTTTAATTTTTATTGTTTAAAAAAAACATGAATGCTCAAATTTGTCTAGATTTTGTGTTTTTATCACCTGTGATCCATTTTAAACAAAATTTTTGGCCGTCTGCTGTTAAGTTTTATCTACCAAAACAGCTTTTCCTTTGCTCTATAAACTAGACTACGTGGCAAAACGTGAACATTCACAGCGATAACAATCGATTGCTGAGGTCATTGGAAGACGTGGAAATATGAAGATAAGGAGTCGAACCAATCGAGCACGGTTTAAATGAGGAAAATTTAGAAGAATTTGGCAGTTTAAAGCGAAGATTGTCAGTGAGATGTTCAGTACGGAGAAGCAAAACGAAAAACGGGAAGAAACATGGAAAAGAAATTGGAAAATGGTAAAGTACTACCCTTCAATACAACAGAAAGGGAATTAAAATATACCATAACACCCAATTATAACGTGACTTCAATTTGGAGCGTTATTCCAGTTCCATTTTTCCAGACGAACGAAAACATTTCCCTCCACCCCCGCGTTGTTAACGTGGCGTCGATAAATTTCCACGTCAGATGTTTTGACTTTTCTCCCGAAATTAGAAGTGACGCGTAACGCATTTTTTCCATCAAAATCGGTCGATCCTAACGGTTTTCGGTTACGTGGGTTGCCTTCCGGCGAAACAAACAAACAACGCCGTTTAATTCTGGACTGTAATACGCATTTCGGCGAAGGAAACCCACGTTTTCGCGAGGATTGTCCGTTAGTTTTCCAAGAAATCGAATTTTCCACTGCCAGAGTCGTAAAGCGCGGTTTCTTTCGATCTCGTTTTATCGACAAAGTACACAGGGAGGCGCTGCTCTGAGGTTCCACTAAAAATAACCGGAGTTATTTTCGCGGTTACGTTAACAATGTGCCAATGAGTCTAATTGGATGGGAGTCGCTCATGGGGAAAATTGACTGCGAAAAACCCCAACTACTTTATATTTAAAGTAGTTAATTTTAGTACTTAAAACACATCTCACTTAAAATTCCAATTATAACCGGTCCGTCAACGCCCAATCAATTCCCGGCCTAAACTTTTCCCATGTAAATAATGAAATTTGACTTATCAAACAAGAGCGGATGGATCAGTACAAACAAACGCATAACGCAGCCCTGATGACTCGATGACGTGTCCATTTGGACACGTGGATGGTGCGAACCTCGCGCCGGTCACGTGGCATATTCAATTTTATATCGAGCTAGGGGATATCAAAAAATAATAACTGAAGGTAAGGTAAATAGGAAAAAATTGAATCGCATTGTACGAATGTCGTTAGATTCTCCCACTTTCAGGTGAAATTTATGGCGAAAAATATTCAATCAAAGTACCTGAAATGAGTTAAAATTGATCCCATTTGAGTCAAAACTTGCCTTATAATTGGATCAAGTCGAGTAGAAGTTTGAATTAAATCAACAAAACCACAACTGGAGTCAAAAGTTCCCACTAATTTCAGTTAAAATTGGTATCAATTTGAGGCTTACTTTTAGGTAATTGTGTTAAATTAAATCCGATTTAGGTTAAGTCCTGTCCACAGTTGTTCAAGTCGAGTTAAAATTGTCCACCAAGTCGGAACAAACTGCTTCAAAAATTAACGAAGTTCGTCGAAATTAAATTTTTTGAGGCAAATTGACTCAATGTTGAGTCTAAGATGAGTTAAACTACGTTTGAATCGAATCAATCCGAGGATTTTTGTTACATCAACTCGAGTTGAAAACGGCATTAAATTCAATTGGAGTCAATCTATTTCTACATTTTATTGAGTGAAATTGCAAAAGTGGGTATTAAAATTGAGTCAAAAAACGTCTCAAATTTGGATCAAATTGAGTTGAAATTTAAATTAAATTCTGTTTAAACTGGACTAAAGTTTTCATCCAGGATTCTGTGAAAAATATAAGCACGTATCAATCTGAGGTTAATTGTAGGTACCAAATTCTCTTTTTGAGCCTTTTTGAGTCAAAATGTCTCAAAATTGGATGCAAGCTGAATTAAATTGTGTCTAAATTGAATCGATCAAAGTAAAATCGCCTTATCAGTTGGAAATGGAGCCTTAAATTAAACCAACCTGAGTCAAATTGCCTCAAGGTTGGATTAAGTCGAGTAAGGAAGATTCGTAAAAAATTGAAATTAAGTTGAAATACCTCGGGGAAAATTCTAACGAAAATTATTTAAGACAAGTGCATTTAATTGTTTTATAAATTAAATCAAATTGAGTCAAAGTTTCAAACTCAGTGCAAATGAGTCTTTTTGAGTCAAATTGATTGGATGTACGCTGAACAACTAATTTGAGCATCTGTATAAAATTATAAAAAAATTGAACTCTTGAGTTTGAATCAGGTAGAGCTGAAATTTAAATGTCAAATTATTATAAAGTTGTCAAATATAATTCAGAAAATAAAATTGTATTGTATTACAATTGGTTGTAATTGTATTACAAAAATAGACCATAAATCTAACCAGTCTGGGTTAAATTGCCTCATAGAGAATTCCTGTTAAACTACGATGGTGATCATATAATAAAATTGCCTCAAATCGAGTCAAAGTGTTTAATTTAAATCAATTTGAGTCGAATTGTTTCGACCATTCTTAGTGGTGCACTGAGATGGAGACGAACAAAAGTTCGCTTATTAATAAAATTAATTTGAATTAATTGATCGAAATTGAGTGGCGCTTAACTGTGATTAAATTGAATCAAGTTAGGCCAAAATAGAAACAAGTTAAAAAATCTTATCAACATAATTGTTTTTTTTTTGTAAAATTGTTAAGTGGCGTGAAATTAATTGCGTCAAATTCGATTTATTAAAATTGAAGCCCGATTATAAATACTTAAGTACAAGGAATTCTGCGTTAGAATCAAGTTCGATTTACTTTAATGAGCAAATTCCAATTGTTTTAATGAGAATTTCGAAATTTCCAAAAGACCCAATTATTGTACCACCCCTAAACGTTCCCCTCCTTTCAAATTTCCCTAAAAGTATCCCGGCATTCCGGGGAATTAATAGAGCGGACGGGGAAAAAACCATATCGAATATTACACATGACAAAGGCCCGGTCTCGAACAATGGAAAGTTGCGTGACTTTCCGGGATATAAAACCCGTCAAGGGGATGAAATATCGCCCCCGTACAAGATAGATATCGTAGCGAGCTTTTATATGCACGAGTGGAACCCGTTCCGGAACACGCAGTAAACATCCCTGGATCACCATCCCGGGATACCGTTTCCGGGACGCGGGAATCCCCCCGGGCTCCCTCTCCCTCTCGGTCCCAGATTAGGATATTAATTGGGAGGGAGCAAGGAAAGGAGTAATGCGCGTAAAAGTTATATCTACGATTTTTTCTTGAAGTTCTTCGAGACGGCCGGATAGCGAGTTACAGGGGGGGTCGTTTATTCGTCGCACCAGACGGGAAACCGATGATAATTTCGGTTTTTCGTCGCGAAACTTTTCAGTTCGCGAGGAAAACACGACTCTAATATATTATTGCCGTACTTAATGGTCCAGGATAAAACGGTAAGATAGGGCATTCGATTTGGGATGTTTGGAACTTTGTTTTTAAAATTTGCGAGGGGGTTGAGGGCAAAACAAAATGATCAATCGCATAAGAAATAACAAGAAATTTACTTTGAAATAACATAACTCACCCCATGGAGTTTTCAGCTTATTTGTAAAAAGATATCGAAGAAGTTAATTCATTTCAAAATAAATCGTTTAGAACATTCATGTAATTTTTTTAAAATATTTAACACAACCAGAGGTCAGCAAATTTGCATCACATTTTTAAAAAAATTACCGAAATAACTGTTCTGTGCAGTTTGCCATAATCTGGCCTCAATCATTATTAGCAGGGGACAAAATAATTGTGTTTTATTATGATATTCTATTTATTATAAGGCCCCATAGACTTTGAAGATGAGAGGAGGTTTGAAGGCATCCATAAAAGTGTTATTGTAGAAGTAGAATTTTTTTTAATGGGTTATAAAGGCCCAGAGTCTATCAATTTTTGAAATAATGCAGGAAGTTTCTGAAGTAATATTTATTTCAATTCCAAAAATTATACGCATGTCCAGTGTACTGAAAATGAGTTCAAATTTAAGTAGTTGTGAAATTTAGCAAATAAAAATTTATTTGGAGGAATTTTGGGACTTTTACGAAGAAACGACACTTCAAAGAGCCTGTTTTTGAGAATTTGATGGCGACTTGCAGAAAAGGGAGAGACACTTCTTACAAGTTACAATTACTCTTCATTCGAAACCAAGGTAATCGTTATTTCTTGATTTTCCAAAGTTTTCAGTAATTACCCCTATTTAGGGGTTAAAACGTTCTCAAAAGCAAAAAAAATGACATTATATCCATCAATATGGAAACAATTTTTATCATATTTATCAAATAAATCTTTGTGAAGTAAACTTATTTTTTTCTTAATAGATAAGGGTGGCAAATGCACCCTTAAGCCCTCTCTAATCATCTCCAATCATTGGAAAAAAAGAAGGAAGCTTTTAAAATTTCTAACTAAAGCTAACCAAAATATATTTAGAAGTTTCAAATCATCGGAACCATGAAACAATTATTTCTTCCTAGATTTGATGAGGGAACAACCCCTCCGAAGGCTAAAGCTACCCCAATCATAAGAAGATAATGAAAAATCATGGATATTAAGAAAAAACGCCTTTACATGTTTACTAGAATTAGCACAACCTACCACAATCATTCAATTACTTTGGTAAAAACTTTCCTTTCATAATATTTCAAAATATTAAGAAAATTAACAACTTTTTCTAAAATTTCGAAAAAATTATATTATATCAATCAAGATCGAAGCAATTTTTGTTGAATTTATCAAATAAATCTTAGTGAAACGAAATTATATACTTTCTTGATAGATGAGGGTTGAAAATACACCCTTAAGCCCTCTCTAATCATCCCCAAAGATTGAGAAAAATAAGAGCATTTAAAAAAACTCTAACTAGACTATACTAAAAAATATTAGAAGTTTCAAGCCATGGGAACCATGAAACAATTTTCTCTTGCTAGTTTTAATGAGAAAACAACCCCTACGAAGGCTAAAGCCACCCTAATCAGAAAAACGTAATGAAAAGTCGTGGATATTAAGAAAAAAGGCGTTTTGACCTATTATTAGAATTAATACAGCTTATAATCATTCTATAACTTTGGTCAAAACTCTCTCTTTTAATGCGGTAAAATGGACTTTTTCTAAAATTCCAAAAAAGAATATTTCAATGCTTAAAGACATAAAAATCATAAAAATATCTAAGAAAATTCCTGAAAAACAAAATATAATGATCTTGATTTTTAATGACGAGCAATTTGATACATGTAGCATACTATTTTTGGTTTTCTCTGATCGCAATCAAATTCTCTCAAACAGGCGAATTTTATTTATCATTTGCATTATAAAATATATTCTTATGGAATTTTACAAGAATATATTTTCCTGCCGTCATATTTTCTTCATTTATTTCCTTCATAATGTCAGATTCGTCTCTATCACTTTCTGAAAAATAAAATGGAACCTTCGTTTTCTGTCACTTTCCATATTTTTGCTTCTCAATATTAGTTACTTATTATTATTAAGTATAGTAGTTAGTATTATTAAGTTTATATGACACAATTTAACACGAAATCCCCCAAATTTTAACGTCTGTAGAGATCTGTCAGGGAACGTTTAGGTTTCCATGGAAAAATTCCCGAAGCGATTTACCCTTAAAGCCACACTTTTGAAACTTTCTGCCCTTGACGTCCCTTGAACGTTTCAATTTCGAAACACCACTCAGATTATTTCGTTCCTACTCAATTTTCCCATCGCCCCCCCTTTACACTCCAAGTCACTCAAACCCCCTCTCCGTCGAAACGCGTTATCCTTACCCGCACCCTCTTCCGCGGGGAATAATCCCGCGCGCCCCTCTTTCCCACCCCTTAATCGTCGATACACCTCCGTGTATTACTACGGGTGGGGCCCATCATGGGCGGATATACTTCCTTCCTTCCGGCCCCTCGCCAATGGGACAAGCTTATTACGTAACCATGGCTACCGGGGGCCCGGATATTCCGCACGTAAGGGCGCCACCCCTTTTCCCAGCTTTTCTCTCGAGGAGCTGTCCTTAAGGGAGGGACGCGCTGCGATCAATTTCCGCGGAATGGGAAGAGTCCTGGAGCGGTTTCGTGATGCCTTTAGGCTACAACTCCTATAGAAATGTATTAGTTCCGTCAATTATAATTAGAAACGATTTTAAAAGAATTGTATTGCCATACAATTACCATTATTATATATTAAAAATTTTTCCAGCACCCTAATACCCTCTTTTGCTAAAAAATTGCCATTTTTGAGATTGAACTGATTGGTGGAAAATCTTTTCCCAGAAATATTTTACTAAGAATTTTAGGGGCAATTTGGGGTCCCTACTATCCTACCTTCCTCCCCTTTCGAAAAAAGACATCCAAACAACATCCCCTTCCCTCTTGCGTAGTGCACATACCACCCTTCGATTTTCGAACTCCACCATCGATAACTCCTCAATTCATCTATAAAAGTTTTAAACCCCGGCCGAGGGCAGCACGGCTTAAACGTTCCTCCGTCTTTACGACCCGATCCCATCCCGGAAACTTCTCCCGGGCCAATCAGGATAAAACTCCCCCCTCGGGATCGGATATATCGTCCCGTTTTCGCTCCGTTTAGCATCGGTAATATATCCGGGAATGGCTCGAAATTAGCTCTTTCGGATGGCATCGTAACCGGATTTTACGGGGCCGGTCTGACGCCCGCGGACTGACAGATGACAAAATTGGGAACGGGAACGGGAACAGGAAAATGGCCTTCGTTAAGAACGTTAAGGATATGGTGCAGCTCGACGAGATGTGGAGGTCGTACGTTTACAAGGAGGACGACTCTTGGAAGCACTGGCACTGTAACTGGGGGTGGATCATGAAGGAATACGAGTAAGGGTGTTTTACGTTCATGACAAGCATACAAGGGATTTTTAATCAGAATTACAGCAGATCGCCTAAACAAACTTGCTGTCCTAAGAATTACTGTGTTTTAAAGGGGCGTGAAAAATGCATCATCTGGTCGTTTTTCCCTTGTATCTTCAGCACCATTAGATCTTCATTGGGTTCGGGAAAATCCATGGAAAACCGATCACACGCAACGCTTTAGATTGCATTCTTTAGATTATTGCACTGCTGGACTTTGTTCCAGAAAACAGAAAACCCCATTACAAGCACGTCGTGTCTTCATCTTTGATCACGTTAGCAACCTTCCAGCTTACTGGAACAAACCCCAATTCACACTGAATATAGAGGTTGTAGTTTCGTTAGTTTCGATTTACCACCAGCTCCTCTTCAGGTGCCTGAAGAAGAAGATGGACGAAAAGACGGCGGCGTCCTTCTTCCTGCACACCATCATCCCGGAGAAGCTGCAGGACGACAGGAAGTTCTCCTACGTGCCGGAATCGACGAATCACACGTACGGCTGGGTGGCGAACGAGAAGGGTTTCGAGATGAAGACCTACGGTCCGGATTTCTTCAAGGCGCAGCCGCTCCCTAGTTATTATAACATCTCTAACATTAAATGATTCTCGACTTTTCACCTGGGGTCTTGGCGCAGGTCAGGGATACTATCATCTAAATATACTCCATATGCATGACTCTATGGTCGAGCAGGTATTGCTCATTTCGATAAAATGCGCTCGACGATCCCGCGGTGCTAAATTTAGTCTCGGGCGGTCTTTCAAATAGTTTCTATTAATTACACAGTAGATGAATCGACAATTAAAAATAATAAAGTTACTTAAGGACGTGCATATGTTCGAAGATGGAACCGAGCCCAATAATATGATTACTTTACATCACTACGAAATCCGGGACTGTAAATATAATGGCGACATGTCGGCTCGCAGGATGAAAAATTGGATCGTAGAAGATGTCGGCAAGTCCCCACACCACCTGCGGCCGTTCGATACAGCTGAATTCTTTTATGATACTTACTTACCCAAACATCTTCATGGATTTTTCGCTAGATAAGCATAGCATTGACAGACCTCTGTCATGACCTCTTCAATGTCGCTTTGTTCCATTGGGCAGATGTTCTCCATTAGCAGGTAACTGATCGTTGCTTTTTAGCTATGCGATTTTGTAAGGCGTTCTTTTAAGTTTTGTTTCCATCTTTTCTACCAAATAAATCGTTTTCATCATGAAGATTTCCCTCTTAGGAGCAAAATGACCTGTCTACGCTTATACATGTGTATTTAAATAAAATTAACAACTGCATTATATAACCGAGGTTCAACCTTGAGATAACGATTGTACGTATTCGTACCAGGCGCAATTTTAATCCTACTTACATAACGAAGTAATAATAATCAGATGACTAAAATTAATCCTGATTAAAAAACCGACAACCTACTTATCATCATCAGTATAAACGGAAATTTTGGCAGAGACTGGCTTTATATTACACACATTTTTCTGAAATTAAAACTCCATAAACAACTCCACACAGAATTTTCAAAAATCATTACGCCCAGGGTACTGAGGTGAGACCAGGGGATGCGTTTTCGGGTTGTGCCTTCAAACGAGCAGAGAAAGGTAAATGAGACTAAGGGTTTAAATTAACGCGACCATTTCTTCTGGTTTTCTTCTAATCATCACCCATGTGGAAGACGAAAGGACATTAACTCTCTCAGGGGGTGGATAGGTAACAAGTAGTCGGCTAATTAGAACGGCATGGGGGTGAAATATTGAGCAAAAACAAGCAAACGAAAAGAGAAGAGAAATATTTAACTTACATGGTTTAAGGGTTGCAAGGGGTGAAACATCGGTACGATCAGGCAGTCTTGGGTAAGTTTGTTTGAAATTTTTTGGTGTTAGGAAATTACTCGATGCTTTCACGGCCTATTTTGTTTATTTAACAGAGTTAGAAGAATGATATCGTGATTTTCCGAAATAAATTGTGACGCTTTTACAATATTAATGTTTTTATAATTTATAATTAAAACACGAAAGATTTAGGGCTCTTAAGATGATTTCTTATGTGATGAAGGAGTGACTCTTGAGGAGTGATTACAAATGTCTATATTTTTTTAAATTATTAGCAGCATTAGAAGTAATACAATCAAGAAAATTACAATTACAAAAACGTGAACATATAAACATGAAACAAAGTTTTATTTAAAGCATGTAGCAACAGCAGTGAAAACAAACTTTCCCCAATGATTCCCGAACCTTCGCCCATCAATCACGCGCCCAACCCCCTTAGACAAAATGCCCGCTAATAGGGAAACGGAACTATTACTCATCTTCTGCTCGTCGATGTTTTAGCCTCGGTAAAAAGTTTATTTTCACGTGGATTACAAATGGACTTACGTGACATCCATTAGAACCCATTGATCGTCCTACATTCCTCGGTATCGCGTGCTCCCCTGGAATGGGATTTCGATTAATGCGAGGAAACTTTTGTACAATTTTTTCCGGTGTGATGTATCCTTAAAGGATATTTGAGAGAAGGGTATTCGTTGCCGCAAGGAGGAATTGAGGTTTGTCAGGGACTTTTTTATATATAAGTAAGGATACCTCTTTGCATTAATACATATTAACTGAAACTTGTTTAACATACGGTTTATTAGACGCGTTACCAGGTTTAAAAGAAAAGTCGTAGAGCACATTTCATTCAAGTTTCCCTATTGCTCTTTCTCTCTTTCCCCCTGTATCCCATTTGATGCTCTAACAGGACTTTATGCGTTGTAAACTCCACGGAGTTCTCTCGGGGCAACTTCCCCCATTAAAGGCAGTAGGAGGAAAGAGTGACGAGCTGCTGCGACAATGGAACTGGGATTCGTCCGTTCCGCTTTCTGCCAGTGAATAATATCGTCCCGGGAAAGTTGCCGCCGGAAAATCGCAGTCATATTTCCGGCAGTTTCGGAAACTTCTCGAATGCAAGAGGGGTATTACGTATACAGTGCGATCCGGTCGCTGTACCTATCATAGCGATCGTATTTTGCTATTAAATTCGTCTGTATTTCCTCCGTAGAGAAACTACGAATGGTCTTGCTAAGACAAGCTTTGCTACAGTTATAACACCCCACTACCTTTTTCTCTAACGTGAATTTCCCAAAGAAAATTAGTGAGAACGAGCAACTTCTGTAAAATCACTGACTCCCGGGCTGTTGTAAACAAGTTAAGACGAACGTTACTACGATTGCAACTACAACTACCATCATGTTACTCAATGAACGTATTACCTTGTATTGACAACAAAATTTATCGTAGCAGTTCCTCAGGGGCAGCACTACGAACGTAGCTAAGACAAACTCCACTACCAGTTGATTACCACTTTCATACATTACAGTATATTCATATTATCATATATTACAATTGTCATTACCCTTAACTTTGTTCGTAGATCAGTGGTGGAGGATTTTGGAACTACCAGGATAGTATATGAATAAAGCTGAGACAAACGTTGCTCTAATATACAATTAGTCAACACCTATAACTGTCTTAGCTGTGTTCGTAGACTCTTAGCATTATTCGTGCTACGAACAAAGCCAAGGGAAGTCTTAGCTTCGTTCAAAGAGCCGCTACGGATAATTTTAGAACCAGCAGGAGAGTTCACGAACACGATAGCTACGACAAACTTTACTATAACTACATTACATGACTTGGCTGTATTTGCAGATTCGTAGCACTACTCGTACTAGGAACGAAGCTATGGGAGGAAGTCTCAGCTTCGCTCGTAGAGCAGGTACGAATAATTTTGGAAGCAGCAGGACAGCATACGAACAGGAGAGCTACGACAAACTTTACTACATCTACATTACATTACTTAACTGTATTCGTAGATTCGTAGCATTATTCGTACTAGGAACGAAGCCAAGGGAGGAAGTCTCAGCTTCGCTCGTAGAGCAGGTACGAATAATTTTGGAAGCAGCAGGACAGCATACGAACAGGAGAGCTACGACAAACTTTACTACATCTACATTACATTACTTAACTGTATTCGTAGATTCGTAGCATTATTCGTACTAGGAACGAAGCTAAGGGAGGAAGTCTCAGCTTCGCTCGTAGAGCAGGTACGAATAATTTTGGAAGCAGCAGGACAGCATACGAACAGGAGAGCTACGACAAACTTTACTACATCTACATTACATTACTTAACTGTATTCGTAGATTCGTAGATTATTCGTACTAGGAACGAAGCTAAGGGAGGAAGTCTCAGCTTCGCTCGTAGAGCAGGTACGAATAAATTTTGGAAGCAGCAGGAGAGCATACGAACATGAAAGCTACGACAAACAATACTAAAATTACAATCATAAAACTTTTACTATAGGTTTTAGTTTCATTAACACATACAACTGTCTTAGCTGCATTCGTAGATCCGTAGCATTATTTCGTCTACCAACATGGCTAAAATAAACATTATTGCCGATTATAATCTTAATTAAGGTCAGCAGGAGGTCATACGAACAAAGCTACGACAAACTTTGCAATAAGTATATTTAGAAATTAGCTAACTTCGTACATCTGTAACGTTGCCGGTCCTACGAACAACGTATCCCATATTTGGCTACTAATTATGGTCGAATTTAAAAGATATTAACGTTTCTTTAAAGTGTAACGTTTATGTTTTAGGGACTTCAACTAAGTCGCCTGGACTACGATTCGTTCGCTTAGAACCCGACAAAGAGGCGCCTCCCGAATTTCCAACAGGAACCGTGAGCTGCTCCCTGTGTTTCCTATAGTTGCAACTGAGCCTTCCCGGATTACCATCGGCTTCTCACGTGACGTCACGGGGCTCTAATTAAATTTTGTTGAAAACACAAAGAAAGTCTCATAACAACACTATATTAAACATATTACGTAATCTGTCTAATTGAAATGTCTTAAAAATCTGTCTATATTGCTCTTATAATTCAATAACGTTTACCTCGCTGCGCATTGGCCACTGCGCATGGAAGCAAAAGGGAGGAGCCAAATAACCTTGAATAAAGTATTCATGTTTTAGGCATATGAAAGACGTTCCAATTAAGGGCTCTTACAGTTTTAATACGTTATAAGGGGCAACATCACTAAGACAAACCTCTCTGCCGGTTATCACTGCCACTATTTGTATACAGCTTTAGTGATATCATTTGTACCTACACAAGGAAGTGTGAAGTTGTAGTTTTGACTACAGGATATCTTTTGTGTTATTCGTTGGAACGTCTGTCTTAGCTTAGTTCGGGGCGCAGTCATTACGAACAAAGTTTGGAAAATCGTTGGCCGCAATTAAGACTGCCACAGCCTGATCATAGGAAATGATGCCCCAATTCTCATTGTCCCAAATCACCGTTGGCTTATTATTTGACGTGACGCCTTTGCGATATCTTAAATGAGGAACACAGCAGTGAGATCCCACAGCTTGCACCGTATATCGAACAAACACCAACATGATATCTTATTATTAAAATTATTGTGAGAAATAGTCTCGTGGAACACCTGTGCCCCTGTGTGTATACTTACCTACTGTGCAGGCTTGATGCAATAATCCCTCCCCTCGTTCAGGGAACATTAATCGGGAAAATTACTTTCGAATAGACATAACGAGGGCTCAACCGAATTTGTCGTGCGGTGGGCAATGGAAACGTGAGGGCTCGGATTAGTGGGTAAGGAAGACCCTTTAGAGCGGTTTTAGATGAGCGTAAGGAAGCTTTTTCGCTGGGGAAGGCATGGGTTTCACCCAGTAAAACGGAGGGAAAATATGGAGTTGCAAGAAGAGCTCGCAGGAATTCTCATAAATTGTGTTAATGTTAATGCTCGTGTGAATTAAAGGGAAACCAATTTCAATCCGACTCGTGGAAAACGATCACCCTCGTCACTTTAAAAACTCTCCAGCTAATTCGATAATTACATCCTCCAGGTGGCTACGGTTAGAACGATGACCCCCTTCCCAGGTGAATCACTGTTAATTTCCGAACAATGGGATCGCAGGTGAAAATTAAAGACCATCAATCCCATTAATAGGAAGGGTGGTTTGTTTCGCGAATTAAACGACCATCTGTCGCTTCACATTGTTTCATCCCTCCGGGGGGGCGGTTGATACTCGATAAACTGTGCCCGTTTATCGAAACTAGGGGAAGGTGATTGATACTGTACGAATTTTGTTACGAATGTTGCTTAGAGACTTTAGAGATTAGTGGTTTCTATCTTGAAATCTATGTCTGAAGTTGAGGGATTTTCTTACGCTAATCGTTTGGTCGGGAAATCATCCACTGACTGTTGTTGCTCATGAGAACAGTCTGTTAAGGGTGATTTCTTATGAGAAAATCCATAAATGTTCCACATTTATCGAAATGCATTTAGCTCGCTTTTGGCTCTGGGTGCGGTCCTGTCAAGGGTTGTCAATTAGAGCGCGCCATATTGATTTTCAATTTGCCGCCGCCGCCGACAAACCATTAACTCCTTTACGTGTGTGATTTCGGCACACGTGCGCAACACCAGGACAATGCGCATGTAAATGGATATGATGTATCAATCAAAATACGGGGTAGAAGTAGCACGACAGTGATTAAAATGGATGGACTCGGGCGGAAAAGTGAGGATATGGATTTCGCGCGGTATCAATGGGAGCGATCCTATTCGCCTAAAGAGGTATTGTTTGCAGGGCGCGGGAGTGGAGTGTTTGCTGTAATTAATCATATTTTAGACTTAAAAATTGACTAACAATGTCAGTCATTGTTTTCAGGCAAATTTGCGAAACATTTTTGGAAGCTAGCTTTCTTATGGGAGGTAATTCAATAGAAAACATCACGAGACGAGACGGAAGTGGGTGTAATGGCGATATCACGCCATAGCTCGGTGAATCCTAGCACAGTTAGAAACCATTGCCGCTTGTTATTGCTCAAAATACAAATTTGAGTATAGAACGAAAGGGATTTGTTTCTTTTCAGTCTAACTTGTGAAACATTTTCGGAAGCTAGCTTTCTTATGGGAAGTAATTCAATAAAAATCGTCACGAGACGAGACGGAAGTGAGTTTAATGGCTATATCACGCCATAGCATGGCGAATCCTAGTATAGTTAGGGACCATATTGCCGCTTGTTATTGTTCAAAATACAAATTTGAGTGTAGGACGAAATGGATTTGTTCCTTTGCAGTCAAACTTGCGAAACTTTTCCAGAAAGCAGCTTTCTTATGGGAGGTAATTCAATAAAAATCGTCACGAGACGAGACGGAAGTGAGTTTAATGGCCATATCACGCCATAGTTTGGTGAATCCTAGCATAGTTAGGGACCATTGTCATTTGTTATTGTTCAAAATACAAATTTGAGTGTAGGACGAAAGAGAATTGTTTGTTTTCAGGCAAAGTTGTGAAACATTTTTGGAAGATAGCTTTCTTATGGGAAGTAATTCAATAAAAATCGTCACGAGACGAGACTGAAGTGAGTTTAATGGCCATATCACGCCATAGCATGGCGAATCCTACCATAGTTAGGGACCATTGTCACTTGTTTTTGTTCAAAATACAAATTTAAGTGTAGGACGAAAAAGATTTGTTTGTTTTCAGGCAAAGTTGCGAAATATTTTTGGAAGCTAGCTTTCTTATGAGAGGTAATTCAATAAAAATCGTCACGAGACGAGACGGAAATGAGTTTAATGGCCATATCACGCCATGGCTTGGTAAATCTTAGCATAGTTAGGGACCATTGCCACTTGTTATTGGTCAAAATATAAATTTGAGTGTAGGACGAAAGAGAATTGATTGTTTTCAGGCAAAGTTGCGAAATATTTTTGGAAGCTAGCTTTCTTATGAGAGGTAATTCAATAAAAATCGTCACGAGACGAGACTGAAGTGAGTTTAATGGCCATATCACGCCATAGCTTGGTGAATCCTAGTATAGTTAGAGACTATTGCCACTTGTTATTGTTCAAAATAGAAATTTTAGTGTGGGACGAAAGAGATTTGTTTGTTTTCAGGCAAAGTTGTGAAACATTTTCGGAAGCTAGCTTTCTTATGGGAGGTAATTCAATAAAAATCGTCACGAGACGAGACGGAAGTGAGTCTAATGGCCATATCACGCCATAGCTTGGTGAATCCTAGTATAGTTAGAGACTATTGCCACTTGTTATTGTTCAAAATAGAAATTTTAGTGTGGGACGAAAGAGATTTGTTTGTTTTCAGGCAAAGCTGTGAAACATTTTCGGAAGCTAGCTTTCTTATGGGAGGTAATTCAATAAAAATCGTCACGAGACGAGACGGAAGTGAGTCTAATGGCCATATCACGCCATAGCTTGGTGAATCCTAGTATAGTTAGAGACTATTGCCACTTGTTATTGTTCAAAATAGAAATTTTAGTGTGGGACGAAAGAGATTTGTTTGTTTTCAGGCAAAGCTGTGAAACATTTTCGGAAGCTAGCTTTCTTATGGGAGGTAACTCAATAAAAATCGTCACGAGACGAGACTGAAGTGAGTTTAATGGCCATATCACGCCATAGCATGGCGAGTCCTAGAATATTTAGGGACCATTGCCACTTGTTATTATTGTTGCGCAATTAATACACCGAATTTACAATTTTAATACTTTGGACATACTGTAGGTCACTGGTTTAGAATTTTCAAAAAAAACGTGTAATAGTATTGTGAGCGACGCATGAATTAACTTCTAAAAATCATCATACGAGCTTCCAGAAAATACTTCCTGGTATTATCTGCACCGAGAAACGCTTAAATCCCCTTTTCAAGCATATATACCGTCTTCATCGATTCGATGCGCGTATTCCGCCCCTGCTTTTTCGAGGGGAGGGCGCAGCTTATACGTATATATCATAAAACGGGAGAGTGTAAAGTCTTGTTCGGAACGACGCTCGACCGGAAACCGGAAATTCTCGCCGACGGCCGAATAAAGAGCGTCCGCGTCGGCGACGCCGGCGTCGTCTTTCAGCCGGCTAATTGGCGTTCCTCGCGAGCTCATAATACACGTACGTACCGCACGACGGTAATCTGATATCTGTGCTTGTATCGGGGGGAAATTTGATGCAATGCGATTGATTAATAAAATTATTTATTGGTACTGTTAATGAGAAGGGCGCTACAATTATTTCGAGCACAGGAATGGCCCTAAAAGCGATTTTAAATACGAGAGCCAATGCTAATTTGATAGAAACACAAAAATTTATGCACTTAAATCTATATTTCATAGGACATGAGGGCACAAGAAGGCGTTTAAACTAAATTACAGTCTATATCTACACACGGCATCAATTTAAACTTAATTTGCAAGCATATCAAAAAGCATTGAAGATAATTCTAGTTGTATTACTTTATTAATCGACGCTGTGGCTTTGGCGGATTTATTTATACCACACGTGCATTAAAACACCGCTACTGCGTTTGTCTATGAAATGGCGAAGGCGCAGAATTAGAAAAGCGCGGTGAGAAATACAAGAATACCTTTTCGTTAAAAATTATATGAGGAATACTGTCAATACCATTTGAATTATTAATGCTTAGCCATGGGGCTTCGTCCGTTTCGGACCCTTGATGAAGCTTGTAAAGGTGCTCAGCTCCCAAAATTAAAGGTACGCACATGATCTACACCCACATCAGATAAATTTAGAAATAATTCTGCGACTCAGGAGGGATTAAAGAAATTATTTTATGTGCAATTTGAGTGGCTACAACGATATTCAATATTTGTTATAGGACAATAGGTTTCTAAGGGAGTTTTCAGGTCTTTTCTAGGACACCCTGCTAAGGTGTATGGTGTATGAATGCATGTGCTCCTGTGGGCCAAGACCAATGAGCTAAGTCGAATCTACGCGTGTTGATTGGCGAAATATCTCAAAAACAATGACTTAACTTTCGCTATTATATCTAACACGTATCGTGCAAACATTAGGATACCCGCCATTGTGTTATCAATTACCGAGGTACAAAAGCGTGTCGATTAATGAACGGACCCGACAATACCTCCATTGTGTACACTCCACAAAACATTTTAACCACCATTTGGGAATCTAATCAACCAAATCCCTTTACCATTAACTCCATTCTAACTGAAAACGTACACACGGATCCCTTTGTGAGCTCGGAACCGCAGAGAGATACTCTCCCTGCCCCCGTCGCCCCTACGCCGCCCTCGGGCCGTAAGAGACAAGAAAAAGTAAACCGTACATTTCCGGTGGTGTGAAGTAAATCCCCGCTAAACGTTCGGCAAATGTGCGTGAAATGCGAAGGGCGGATCGACTGCCTCACGCTCAATTGCCCCCTAAAAGGCACCCCCCGAAGACGTACCTGGATCGACGGCCAGGAGGGGGGCGGACGGAAGGATTTTTATTTGGGAAAGTTAAACGTTTCTTTCCGGTGAATGTAGGAGGGGAGGGATGTTCAATTTTACGACGATATTTTCGGAAGTAATTACGAAAATCACGGTTTTGTAACTTCTCATTAACGGTCGCCCAAAAATCAGTAATGGTCGTACTTGGCGGGCCAACCAAAACTATTTCATGCTATTGTAAGTTGAATTACAAGTATTTATCCAAATTTTCAGCCCAAAATATTACACCTAGCGTTTTTTACAGCTAATTTTCGGTTTTTGAGGCCAAATTTTTTTCAAACCGTTACCAGTACCACATCGCACGCTGGAAAAATTTGAGAGTACATGTAATCGATATAAAATTGTTCAAGGCATCCAATCCTGCCCTCAGAATTTACTTAAGATTCTTCCACTTGCGAGAAATCCCAAAAAAAAACATTTTTTTTTCAACTTGCTCTAACTCGCGTGAATAAATTTTTGGATTTTTTTGCAGGAGCGCAAAATGTTTGGTTTTTAGTATACTTCTGGGTACTTTCAACTTTCCCGTGTGTATTTTGGTTTTAAGTGCCAAAACAGGCGAAAAATAGCCAAATCAGCCTAAAACGGTGAATTAAGCACGAGAAAAGCGTGGTAAAATTTGGAAATATTCCTGGGGATCTTCGGCTGAAGCCTCACCGATGGGCCCAGATAATTCGCATTGAATACCAGACCATCCGAACTTCCAATATTGACATTTGGAAAAATTTTGGGCCAATTCTGAGGGCGGGAATGGATTCCTTGGAAAATTTTACATCGATTACATGTACTCTCAAATTTTTCCAGCGTGCGATGTGGTTCTGGTAACGGTTTAGAGAAAATTTGGCGTCAAAAACAGAAAACGCCAAAAAAAACCGAAAATTACTTTCGCTAGGTGTAATATTTTGGGCTAAAATTTGGATAAATACTTGTAATGGAACTTAAAAGAGAAGGAAAGAGTTTTGGCTAGGGAAAAAAAATACTACCTGCCAACCTCACCACGGTTGACATGGAATCCCCCATATTACATGTATACATTAAAGAAAATAATGGCCCAGAACCCTAGAAAGTGTGAAAAAGACACATAGGCTCGTATTTTTGAAGTGCGATGTTCGGAAGGGTTTGGAACAAATCATGGTGAAGACGAAATTTAGCGTGCCATTAGGGGTGCGTTTTGGGAACGAGATAAAGTTGGTCGCTTTTTGATTTTTCATTTAGCATTTTTAGTTAAAATCTGTATGAAACGTTTTTGTTTCGAAATATCAAAATAGTACTTTAAAAAGCTAATTTTTTTTTATTTCTTGTTGAAATAACTTCAAAAAACCATAACAAAAAAAGAGAAAATACTGAATTTTTTTTTATTCATATTTTTGCCCCTAACCCTTTTCTGAGCGGGTTTAGGTATGGGTATTGCTTCACAAAAGAAATCTTATGAAAATTTCCACAATATGGCGGGTAGTAAGAGTTTGTGATAAAAATCGAGCGAGATATATTTTAAATTTCCAATTTTTCAAGTATCACACATTTACTTGTTGCGTCTAGGGCGCGAAATTTAAATTATTTACACACTAGATTTTACGAAGTATCAAGTCACATCAAATTTTTGCCGCTTTAGATAAGACGTTATAAAATAAGTAGACGCCATTGTAGCGCTCCTGCTGATCTAATACCTCCCCTCGCCCGGACACTAATTTCTATAAAATAACGTTCATACATCGTCTCCCAGAAATTCCTCGACGTTTTTTATCCGTTTCCAACACCGAACGGATTTGTTTCCCTTTCACATCTCTATTATCCCCTCGCCCCCATAATAAGTTTGTTATTATAGAACGTGTATCGTTGTTGTAGGTTGAATCGCCGCTAAATATTTGGATAAGCCCGTATAAAAGGCTCCGTCCGCAATCCTGATCGACAGAAGGTCCGCACCCGAATGGGGATTAAACCTAAACACATCCCCGATGTGTGTGTGTGTGTGTGTGTGTATATACACACACTCGGGGTTCGAGACAAATTGCCTTATTCACAAACTTTTACGGTCTCACACCTTCGTGCCTTTGAGTCAGGGATGTGATTACAATTGTGTTTGTACGTGGGACTACCGTACAGGGGGCGAGGCGGAGGTTAGAAATTGGGAGTTAAATGGGGAATTATGTCGAAGGGACCCGGACGATCTTTAGAAATTAAAAGGAAACTTAAAAGGTTTTTGCTTGGAATAAACTTGGATTTAAGTCATTCTAACGTCTTAGGGGAGATATATATATATACAGTGTTTTCTTTAATGGAAACTTTAACGATATAGAGTTAGCAGCGCGAGAAGATAAGATTATCAATTAAACATTATGGCGAATGCGCAATTTTGAATAAGATCGTCAAACTTGAATAATTTCCTGATATTATCATTAGAACCACTCATAAAATATTACCTCATTAATTACTGTTACCCCATAAAATGGCCATGACCAGCCTATAAATGCTCATACTGATGCCAACCACGCTAAGACGCCTTGTAATATATACCGGGTGTTAATTTAAAAACTTTCAATCGGTTTTAAGTTCAGAACTAACGACAATTATAAAAATTAGCGAGGCACGTCGATTTTTATTTCGAAGGGAAACCGTTTTGTGCAATTTTTCAACCCTGTCGCTTTAACCCTTTAGCCAGGGTGAGATCCACCCCTAAAATTTATATAGGGAAAAGGGGTCAAGCGATACCTCGTTTTAAAGCTTATCAAATTTTGAATTCGATAATTTGGGTCAGTAATTTTCGAGAAAATGAAGAAAAGGTGTTCCCGAAATAAAAAAATAAAGTGACAATTTAGTAGATTTAGATGTTAATTTTTTACTTCAGGGTTGATTTTTTTGTATGCCTTGGAATGATTACCAATGACTGGAAAAATGGTCGAAATTTATCGAACCGAACAACCCTTGGAACTCTACTATTATCGTTCTCAAAACCATATTTTTCATTTCTCGTTTATTTTTTTTTTATTTTTTTACAAAAAATACTATTAAAAACAACTAAAGCATACAAAAAAATCAATACTGAAGTAAAAATTAATCTCGAAATCTAAATTATCACTTTATTTTTTTATCTAAGGAATACTTTCTTTTTCATTTTCTCGAAAATTTCTGAAACAAATTTAAAAAACAAAAAAACAGTCGAATTCAGAATTTGTTAAGCTTTAACAAGAGGTATCACTTCTCTTCCCCAATATTAAAATGTTAGGGGTGGAATTCACCCTGGCTAAAGGGTTGAAGTGACAGGGCTGAAAATATACACAAAATATTACGTGTCTCGCCAATTGCTATAATCATCGTTAGTTCTAAACTTAACCTCGATGGAAAATCTCTAAATTGTCACCCAGCATGTAAACAAGTTCATTACTTTTGTTGCTATACCTTCATACCATCAGCCCTTCTATACCTTCAACACGGAAATGCTCTTTATTAAATAGGTTTCCCTTTTGGTGAACTTTCATTATTTGATTTATCTTCGTGCTTGCTTGAAGGATTAACGTTAAGACATTTCCTGATATAACTGCAATTATTCACTTAAAAATAAGTATTAAAATTACTAGTTTACCGTGAGAGAAGATATAATTTTTGCATGGATTCGCACAATAGTGGTGTTTAATCGACCTGGTTTAATGCACCCTTTTATTATTTTCTTTTAGAATGAAGCACCTTTAGGTACATCATGCATTGAGCTTTAATATTTAACCCCCCAGAAAACTCCCATGTGACGTATAGAGAAATTTCAATCAGTGCCCGATTTTACTCTTGATACACAAATTAATTAGATAACAACTCTTTTAACCTTCCCAACGGACCAATTCTAATATCTCTGGTGGCGCCCTCTGGCGTTATCCCCCTATGGATTCATAAGCTTTTAACGTGACGTTTATAAATTGCATGTACCTACATGTGTCCGAAATGATATCGTTTCAATTCCATCCCCCTCACCCGCCCTCGGTCCGAAGGGCCCCGATTTTCGAAAGAGGCTTAATCCCCGCACGAAGGGTTGGCACACCGTCGACCGGTAGGGGTCGTTTCCACGTTTCCGTGTCTTCGTCCAGGTGACGGACGTCGCGCCCGGTTCGAAACGTCGGCAGCAGACGCGCCCCCGCCGATTTCGTTCATCTGCCCGCAATCTTTGTTCATTCGCACACGCACGGAAATCGAAAAAAAAAGCGGGGAAGGCACGGCCGCCCGTGGTCATCGCGCCGCCGGGGGCGCCTTAGGGCGAATTTTTCTTTGGGTGATTGTTTCCGGGAGGGGGAGTACCGAGGACACTCTGTAGATGCCTGAATATTTCACAGAATTAAAGTGTTTTTTCTTATTTCCCTGGACTAATTGGAATTTCGCCCCGAACCTTCTTTATATCGATGAGTACTCGAGGGTATGGATTAATAATACCACCCTTCTCTAAATTCATCCTGCATTTCGCTTCAAGGCAAAGTAATATTATTGATGAATCGGTCAACAGAAGGTATTTTTCATGTACTGGGAGAAAAAAAGCTTCGCAGTTATCGTAAGCAGTTCCTGCATTTTCACCTGTCTTTTAATAATCATATAATTACTAACTATGACTAATTAATCGTAATTTACTTAACTATCACTATGCGGCTGTGTCGGTTCTTCACCTGTGCTCTAATGAATGCCCGCTTATCTGTCGGTCGCCTTTTTATATCCTAACGGTGAGGCTTCCAGAAGATTCTCGAGCTATTGAATGATTTCTCGGAACCCGCCGTCGCCGGTTTGTCTGCAGAACGATCGAGAATATTCCATTGCCTTCGATGGCCGATTAAGACCAGGAGATAGTATAGTCTCATATTTGGCCTAAGGAGTAAAAGAGAATTAACGTAATTTTTCTTAATTCGAGAAAAGCTTCGCCTCGAACGCATACACATCCCTCGCCTGAACATTAATAAATACATCGGAGGGGGTCGCTTATCATTTCACCCCTGTCCGAGTCCCGATAAGGTCACTTCTCTATTACTCCGCGCTTCCGTACGGAGGAGAGTCAATGGCGTGGACGTGACGGTGTACTAAACTGCTGAACGTTACGTCCATTCATCATATCGGCCGCTTTCTCTCTATAATACATATAATATTCCGTGTTCAGCGGACCTAGTCGAGCCGAAGAGCGAGATAACCCCTCCCGAAAAATCATTTTTAATGCGGGCCGCGGGCGCGGTCGAGTGGACGGAGAATAACCGATGTATGCACGCTCCGATGCTCGGCCATATGCCCTCGCGGGGGGAAAAATATCGCATCCAGCGTCCGATGCACACGAGACTTGGGATTAGAGGGAATCGCTTATTTCCGACAGTTTCGTACGAAACTAATTAATGTATATTGCGACTCGTGCAAATCCACACACGGTGCACCTAAGCCTCTATGCTTCGCTCGGGACCTATATCCGCCTCGACAAAATGGCGTACCCAAAACGGTTCCCGGAGCACCAAGCACGGTGTCTACCTGCACTAACCACCAGAAGAGAAAAGCACGAATGTCATGTTTCTATTAAACGAAATACAACAATGCTTGGAATCCTGTAACGCCCTGTACAATATCGCAAGTGTGGGTTACGAACAGACACTTACAACTCTAAAAACCCTATTACCAGATTCAAAGCCAATTTAATATTACTTATCCATAATGACGATCAAAGTTGTACAGTGGAACTAGCCTAAAATCTACAGTGGCGTGTATATCAGTGCTTGACGTAGAATAGAAGTGGCATGTGGAATATTGATGGACTAGGAGAGTCACTAAGGCTCACCAGATGGCGTCACCAATACCATTGTACAACAAAATAAGTGTTAAACTAGCTTACATCTTCATAAAAGTGTTTTTAAGTAAGTTTACTATTTTGCTATCGAATCCAATGCTTGTTTAACCACGGCACATGATAACTCTGATTATCTTTTCCCCTTTTGCGAGTTTTTACCAGCTTCTCAAAAGAGGAAAAACCAGTGTTGGACACCACAGTAACATGAAAGGGAATTTTCTTGGTACCCTACCAAGTCTACTACCTACTAGACCTCTTGGTCTGGTTTTTCTTAGTGCGTTTTACATAAGATTTCTAATTTAGCTTCAACTTTTCCATTTAGTGTAATGTAAAATGTAGATACTGTGGCATAAGAACAGTTGTTCATAGATCCAGCGTCAAGGTACATTACTCTTCTGTAAGACCTTCTAAGTTAGTACATTTTCGTCTCAAGAAAAATAGATTTTCGTGGGTAATCCAGAAAATTCCTTTGGAACCTCTTAATAAACTTGGAAAACTTATGAACAAGTTTTCTTCCAAATCTAAACATCTTCCTGAATCATGAGGTAATCAAGATATCCAGCAGTGAAGCATCCAGGAGCATTGCAGTAGTACCTGGAGTCCCTTGGAGAAATTTGGAAGATCCCAAGGATCATCAAGTCTCCTAAAAAAACATTGTGGAATTATACATAGCTATAATCAACAAATATAGATTAGATAAAAAAAACCCAAACTAATTTTGGTTCATGATTGGTATTCCAAAAAATGTGTTTTCAAAAGTGCATAAAAATGGAGTGCTTTTGTCAGGTTTTTGAAAGTACGATTTGAAAAGCTTCTCAAAAAAATGATTTGGCTTTACAAGCTGCAGGTACTTTTAGCAGCAATGGAGTTTTGTTGCAATTCTGAGGCGTTTTTGAGTATTGAGGGAAATCAAGGGGTAGCCAATCAATTCCTACCTCAAATTTCAGTTCAGTGGAGCAAAACGTGGGCTAATTAAGTATAGGAAAGGCAATTATAGGCAATCTCAGCAGCAATGGAGTTTTCTTGCAATTCTGAGGCGTTTTTGAGTTTTGAGGGAAATCAAGGGGTAGCCAATCAATTCCTACCTCAAATTTCAGTTCAGTGGAGCAAAACGTGGGCTAATTAAGTATAGGAAAGGCAATTATAGGCAATCTCAGCAGCAATTGAGTTTTCTTGCAATTCTGAGGCGTTTTTGAGTTTTGAGGGAAATCAAGGGGTAGCCAATCAATTCCTACCTCAAATTTCAGTTCAGTGGACCAAAACATGGCCTCATTAATTATATACACTTTCAGCAGCAATGCAGTTTTCTTGCAATTTTGAACCGTTTTTGAGTTTTGGGGGAATCAAGGAGTAACCAATCAATTCCTGCCTCAAATCTCATTTTAATGAACCAAAACGTGGGCTAATTAATTATAGGCACTTTCAGCAGTAATGCAGTTTTCTTGCAATTCTGAGCCGTTTTTGAGTTTTGAGGGAAATCAAGGGGTGGCCAATCATTTCCTACCTCAAATTTCAATTCAGTGGACCAAAACGAGGGCTAATTTAGTACTTTGACCAAACAGCTCTTTTCTATTGTACTCCATATGAGACACACTCCATGGAACGTAGAAATAACGTCAGTAACCCAAAAGAAATCGTCCCATTCGGCGCGCATCTTCGGGGAAAATTGCCTGAATCCGATCGACACACCGCAAACACGCCGAGCAAACACACGGATCCATATCGATCTGAGTACAATACGCCCGACGTGGAACGTCTCACCATTTTGTTTACCCTCCGCCCCTATTCGGTTCCCAGGTAGGCGATAAGGGAACCGCCGAATCATAAGAATATAATTCGAGAAAGAGAAGCGAGGAGATAAAAGGGAACACATGTACTTCCGTTACGGTTTCCATGGAAAGTCGCCGTTCCGCCCTTAATATAACGCGTTCGCCCCTCATTGTCAGCGTTACGTAAAAGTCGAACGTCATCCATTTATCTTTAGATCGATATTAAAAGGGCACGGGATGGGACACCTGGGCAGAAAACACGTGTTCGGGCCCAGAGAGAAACGGGGGAAGGGAGGTTATTAGATTATTATCAAAGGACTAATAAGCAATGGGAAATTTCCCAGACTCTAATCGACGCTACCAGAAGTAAATAAGCAAGTTTCGAACTGAGCAGTGCCTCAGATTATTTTTTAAAAATAACATCAGGGCACCTTTTATATAAGTAAGACAAACACTAGGAATCAAAATTTGGTTAAAACACTCCTGTAACCCCCATATTCCCTTGGGGCCTTTTTGACCAAAAGTTGCTAGTATCAGCCAAAAATGGGACATCTGGGCAGAGAACATGTGTTCGGGGCGAGAGAGAAACGGGGGAAGGGAGGTTATTCAATTATTATCAAAGGGCTAATAGGTAATGGGAAATTTCTCAGACTCTAATCGACGCTACCAGAAGTAAATAAGCAAGTTTCGAACTGAGCAGTGCCTCAGATTATTTTTTTAAAAATAACATCAGGGCACCTTTTATATAAGTAAGACAAACACTAGGAATCAAAATTTGTTTAAAACACTCCTGTAACCCCCATATTCCCTTGGGGCCTACTTGACCAAAAGTGGCTAGTATCAGCCAAAATTTTTCTAAATAACGCGGCATCCGATGTGTCAAATTAAAGTTATGATGGGCATAAAGTGGATTGATTGGAACGATCGATTTTAGAATTGGACAGGGACGCACGTACCTATAAGTTATTTTTGTTCGTTTATCGTCGCATAAATTAGCACCAAATAAAGATTTCTTATACTTATCTCAAATTACTATACAAACATGTATTCGGTATCTCCTGGTAATCTTATTTACAAACGATCAGATAAAACGAAATTAATTACAGTGCTCTTCTTTTTCGAGTATATTTGGTAACGGCTGTGGACGAATCGAATTTGGATCTGTGGATGGAATTTATGCAATTTTCCTCTAAAATATTTAACCGATTTTGCTTAGTCGTTAAAATTTACCAGTTTAGACACGTGGAACGAAGGCGTGTTGAGGTAAAAGAAATGAAATCTTTCTCTTTCCCTATGTTTCTCCTTCTCCTTCAGGCAAATCAGTAAGCAGGCTTTCTCCCCTTGTCCTTGTCTATCATTCGAGACAATAGCCTGGCTGTGCCACAAAAATGTAACGATTTCTATCAAGTCACTTCGAAAAAAAAATATGGAATTCTAGTACTTGGAATCAGAACGAAAAGGGTTATAGATACTAGATGAAATCGTTTAAAAAATCTAACCTTAGAAGCCTAGCTCAGAAAACCTAAAAGAAAAATTTGAAGCTTTTACAAAAGTCCTAACTACGATTTTAAGACACTTTAGGCCATTTGAGGTTTTAGAACAACCTCTGGAATTTATATTTTAGACTCTTGATTGCATCTAAATTGAAAATTAAATCATTTGGAACTTTCTTCCAGATTCTTGGGGTTTACTAAAGTTTTGAGTTAAAATTTTTACGTTGGAAATTTACATAAACCTCCTATTTTAATTTTACAAGACATTCTGGCTTTCTAGAAGTCTGAAGTGATTTCTAGAGTTTTCCAACATGATTTAAACTTTCTTTTGTTTAAAATCGTAACGAAAAATGTCGGAAAATGCGTGATTTTAATTCATGAAGGTCGGAAAATGCGCGGTTTTACCGAAGACCATTACAACTAATCGTAAGTGATCGAATTCTTCAGAGATTTTAAAAGATGTGCAGTCATAATTCAAAGAAATGCATTGGTTAAATTGGCCAAGGTCGGAAAAAGCGTGGCTTTAATTTTTAAAGGTTGTAAAGTACGTGGTTCTAAGCTACAAAACTTGAAAAAGCGCCCAATTTAATTTCAAGGAAACTTAAACTTTTTTAAGAACTGAAGCCTCCATAAAGCTTCTATTTTCGATTCCACGGCATTTTTGGTCAATCGAGAATCTAAAACAACTCCAGAATTCGTATTCTAGACCCTTTCTAACGTTTAAAGTGTAAAACGACCATACTAGACCATCTAAATTTCCTCTAGAAACACTTCTAGATGTTGACGTTCCTATCAGAGCGTATCGAATCTTCTAACCAGTTTCTTGAGATTTGCTGACGTTTAGAATGAAAGTAAAAGACCCTCTTTGAGCATTTACAATTGAAATTGACGCCAAAACTACTCTAAAAATCTCTTATTCATATTGTCAAGTCAATTGCATGCCAGTTTAATCCATAACAATTATTTAGAAATCCTTTGTCCTTTGAAATATCACCCTTAGAGCTGGATGCCCTCTCTCGCATTCGTTTCCTATCTGTTTAAGCAGCCTGTCAAAATTGATGAGGAAGAGACAAGTAGTAAGAAACAGTGGGCGTTGACTCAAAAGGAACAATACATCTTTACTCGTAGTAGTTACCTTTGGAATAGAATTTTTGATGGATAGAATAGAAATAGATAGAATAGGATAGATAGAAAGGTGCACATAATTTTGAAAAGTTGTAAATCTGAATAAAAATCTGCAATATTTATACTTATCTTGTTATGGACGTGAAGTATACACTAAGCAGTTCATTCGAGTTTTCATATAACGATGATTAAATCAGTTTCGAGCCGTAGGAGATAGCACCTAATCCCTCTACCCCTGTTGGCGGTTTAGTAAAATATTTCCCAGTAAAAAGTTATCGCCTCATCGCCGCTAACAATTGCTCGTGTATGTGTGTACTAATTTCATGTGACTTTCTCACCGAACGTGCAAAAGAGCAATATTTGTACACGGAGCGTGCCCGGAGGCTTTACGGGGCCACCCTTTATTAGATCCCGCACAATATCTGGGGCCCATCTAACAATGTAAATACGCTTTTACTACCCCTAAATAAATTATGACGCATGTACCGACTAATAAACGGAGGACTAACTGCCGATAGGTCATCTAACGTCGAGTTTAATTAAGTTGTCGCGGCTTGATTGATTCGAAAAGAGCGAGGATTAAGCGTATGTGGCTGCGCTCGCTGAATTAGGGCGAAGGATTTTTTCCGCTCTTCCGGGATCGATTTTTGATTAAGGGGCCTTCTTCGGGCCGAAGGAACGGCTCGGGGCTTAATAAAAATCCCCGCAGATGCTTTCATTGGCCTCCCGCGGGATAATCCCTTTAAAATAAAACGGGCTTTATGAAAGAAAGGAAGAAAGGAAAAACGGACGCGACACGTCGTATTGTTCAAGGGAGGAATTAAGTGACGAGGGTTTCGACGACAAGACAAATCTGGAGTTTGACGCGGATTCGATAGTTTGCTGAAGCGAGAGAGAATTGTGAACTGTGCTTGACAATATTGGGTAGATAACAGGAAAATCTAGATTTTCCATGGTCCTGGGGGAGCTAAAAAAGTTTGAAACTTCCACAAAAGTTCTAAATTAGATTTTAAGGCACTTTAGGTCGTTTGACGTTCCAGAACAACCCCTGGAATTTATATTTTAGACTCTTGACCGCATCTAAAATTAAAATTATATCATTTGGAACTTCTTTCTGGATTCTTGTGAGTTTACTAATGTTTAGAATTAAAATTGTAACGTCGGAAACTGACATTAACTTTCTATATTCAATTTGAAATCCCATTCTGGCTTTCTAGAGGTCTGAGGTAATTTCTAGAGTTTTTCAATATGAATTAAACCTTTTGTTGTTTAAAATCATAACGGGAAATATCGGAAAATGTGAGGTTTTAATTGGTGAAGGTCGGAAAATGCGCGGTTTTACCGACGACCGTTACAATCAATCGTAGGTGATCGAATTCAGGGATTTTGAAACATGCGCAGTCGTAATTCAAAAAAATGTATTACTTCAATTTGGCAAAAGTCGGAAAATGAGTGGCTTTAATTTCCAAAAGTCGTAAAGTGCGCGGTTTTAATCTATGAAAGTCGGAGAAGCACGATTTTATTGACATCCTATGTAATCAATCGATTGTAAAAAATTCGTAAGGGACAGTCGGAAAATGCGCAGTTTTAATTCGCCAAAGTCGGAAAATGTGAGGTTTTAATTCGTGAAGGTCGGAAAATGCACGGTTTTACCGACGACCGTTACTATCAATCGTAGGTGATCGAATTCTTGAGGAATGTCGAAAGATGCGCAGTCCTTATTGAAAAAATGCATTGTTTCGATTTGGCTAAGGTCGGAAAAGGCGTGGCTTTAATTTTTAAAGGTTGTAAAGTACGTGGTTCTAATCTACAAAATTCGAAAAAGCGCCCAATTTGATTGCAAGGAAACTTAAACCTTTTTAAAAACTGAGACCTGCATAAAACTTCTGTTTTCGATTTTACGGCTTTTTTGGTCATTTGAGAAACTAAAAGAGCTCTAAAATTCGTATTCTAGACCTTTTCTAACGTTTAAAGTGTAAATCGACCATACTGGGCCATCTAGATTTCCTCTAGAAACACTTCTATATGTTGACGTTTCCACCAGAGCGTATCGAATCTTCTAACCAGTTTCTTGAGATTTGCTGACGTTTAGAATCAAAGTAAAAGACCCCCTTTGAGCATTTACAAAGGTAACTGACGTCATACCTACTATAAACATCTCTTATTCATATTATGTTAAGTCAATTGCATACCACTTTAATCCATACCAATTATTAAGAAATCCTTCGTCCTTTGAAATATCGCCCTTAGAGCTGGATGCCCTTTCTCGCATTCGTTTCCTATCTGTTTAAGCAGCCTGTCAAAATTGATGAGGAAGAGACAAGTAGTAAGAAACAGTTTCCAAAGGTCGTAAAGTGCGTATTTATAGTCTATGAAAGTCTGAAAAGCAGTTTTATTGATACTCTATGCAATCAATCGGCTGTGAAAAATTCGCAAAGGACAGTCGGAAAATGCGCAGATTTGATTGGCCAAAGTCGGAAAATGTGAAGTTTCAATTCGTCAAGGTCGGAAAATGCGCGATTTTACCGACGACCATTACAATCAATCGCAGGTGATCGAATTCTTGGTGGACGTCGATGGGTGCGCAGTCACAATCCATAGAAATACATTGTTTCAATTTGCGAAGGTCGGAAAACGCGCGATTTTTCTGTTGTGCCTTTGAGTGTTTTTCAAGTGGTGCCTTCACGTGCTGAACATCCACGCAAGAATCCAATGGAGAACCGATCTCGACCAAGCCATTAAATCACAATTGTTCATCGCGATCATCGTCGCCCCTCCGGTCGAATCGATGGAGCGCCGTTAACGACAATAAATAAAAACGAATAAGATACACGGTTAACGGCGGCCGTATATTTCATCGCTCCCCACAGGGATCGAGACTCGCAACGTCTGCTGGGTTTCATCCCCCTTCTCGCTTACATTATTAAATGTGTATAGTGTATGGCGGGATATTAGTTGCCCTGTCGTGATCCACTTAGTGCACCCGTCCATCAAACCGACCAAATTATCTCGGCTCCCCGCTCGGGAGAGGGAAATTTTCGATGCGGATGAATACATCGGGCCGTTTAAGACGATGGAAATCGTTCGGTATCGTTGAAAATTTTGTGAGTCGTCTTTGTAATGCTTTTAAGTAACGAAAATGCACATAATGGGAGTAAAATGAACCAAAGCCTTTATCTACCGATGGAAGATCTGCTTATGTTTGGAAAATGTTAAAGATATTTTGGCATATATGAAGAAATATTGCGTAAAACAACTTAAAATAAAGAGAAATGTAGAATTTGGCTTAGAGACAGGCCTGTGAAAGCATAGCTAGTGCAGATGTTTTCAAAAACAAGCGTTATGCATTAGCAGATAACAATTTCGAATGTTAACTATTGTTAAACTTAATGGTGTATAATTTCCTACCTCATAAGCGTTTGTTGTTCTTAATTGCACAATAAATGGGTAATTTAAAACGTTCTAATTGTAATGAATTGCCTTACAAACTATAATGTACTAGTTTTATGCATGGGTAGTGAGTAATTGAAGACAAAAATGAGATAAATACGTAGTGATATGTACTGTTAAATTAAAAATTCAGGACAAAAAATGTGCAAAAATAAGTAACATTTTTTCGAAAAATAGCTTCTTAGTTTTCCTTTTAATCGCATTTAAAATTCTGAAACTGTTCTAAAAATTCGAATTTCCCGCCAAATTGATTTTTTTCTCTTGCATACATCTTTTGAAAACCTACAACTTTTGCATTTAAACTTATTTGCTTGCTCGTGAAGCAACTGAGATATTTAAAAAAAACCGAACAAACGATGCTTGATGGATATCACGTGACCACCTAGGGAGCTGAAACCTTCAGTCCTGTTTTAGGTACTGAAGAGTGGTCGTTAAGGGATTCCAAGGGAGGTTAAGGGAAACGGCAGCATCCGGAACTGTTTCTAGAGGGGATCTAGATGGCCTACTTAAGTTCCTAGTATCGTCGTTTTCTAGTGTCGTTCTTCTTCGATTACCAAGGTAGATTGAGTCATAGAACAAAAATGTCGTGAGTGAAATTCTAAGGCCGCAACCATCAATACTAGGACATTTAATTGTGTAACGCCCCAGGTAGGAAAACGTTGACGTTTTTTCCTGCAAGAAATAGACGTCACAGATGTGGTGCTAGTGGCGCCTCCGCGCTTGGCGGGCGTTACAGGGACTATGGAAAATGTCGAAAAACGACCACTCTCGCCTATTTTCCTTGTATTTTCATAATTCGACCTTTCCTTCCTTCTAATCACGTTCCGATATTATCGGAGGAGAAACGATCGAATTTCCTCCAATTTCCCGTGCACTTTAATCGCGTGCGAACACGACCGCGGCCCGATTGAATCGCGATCCCGCAATGAACTCATCGCCTCTCTTGATTAGAACGTATAAATCAACGGTAACGCATAAAACCGAATCGCGGGATTCAATTTGACGGCCCCGCCGCCGGTCATTATCGCGTTAAGGGGGCGTCAAATATTCCTCCTATCCTCGTATATACGCTGCATAAAGTCTTCCAGGGCGCTCGTTTATTTTCATTAGAGTCCGATCCCTTTTTTCCCCGACGCCGTAGGGTCGGACTGTAAATGAAACGTAGATGTACGATCGGGGTGGCCTCTCTCCCTTTCTTCCCGTTTCTGGAACGTCATGCTCGCAGGGAGGTTTTCGGATTCCGAGCGATTTATCTTGCCGAACTGCGTTTGGAGTCGAATCAAAGGGGGCCTCGCCTTATGAAAATCACGCCGCTGTAATCATACAGACAATAGACGAAACGAAATTCAGATGTTTATCAGAAAGAGAAAACTAATCTCGCAGTCACACAACGAGAATTAGAAGGGTAAATCACACCAAACACTCATTATATCAATGGAAACAGCGCGTCATCTAAACTAAGGACTGTCTATCTAATATTTACCTGTATCTGTAGGGTTAAATGGTTAAATGAAGTACGAAGGGCTCTACCCATGAATAGATATCCTGTATGAATATTAAGGTAAATGGAAAAACGCCCCATCTAACCTCACCTGTTGGAGTGGAACACTCCTTTTCCTGCGCCTTGAGGACTAAAATCGTGACGATTGCATCACGGCCGAAGCGTTACCTGATATATATATATATATACTACTCTTTCTACTCTTTAAAGCCGAGACTGAAAAGTGCCATGACATCACCATCTAGCGTGTCCCTCCTTCCTCCCCCCGTTTTCTGTTCCTCCTTCTTTTCCCGTCTCCTTCCCGAAGCAAACGCCTAGTTGATCCAGGATTTAACGCACGAGCTGCGACGCCTTCTACCTTACGCTTGCTGGTCCGGTGTCCTTCAAGAAATATTGAGTTTAAAATAAATATAGAATTGTAGTACTTGGAATTATAACGAAAAGGGTTTTCGATTTTAAGACACTTTAGGTCATTTGAGGTTCTAGAACAACCATTGGAATTTATATTTTAGACTCTTGATTGCATCTAAATTGAAAATTAAATCATTTAGAACTTTCTTCCAAATTCTTGGGGTTTACTAACGTTCTCAATTAAAATTGTAACGTTGGAAATTTACATAAATATTCTATTTCAATTTTACAAGACATTCTGGCTTTCTAGACGTCTGAAGTAATTTCTAGAAATTTTCAACATGATTTAAACTCCTTTTTGTTTAAAATCATAACAGGAAATGTCGGAAAATGTGAGGTTTTAATCCGTGAAGGTCGGAAAATGCGCGGTTTTACCGACGACCGTTACAATCAATCGTAGGTGATCGAATTCTTGAGGGACGTCGAAGGATGCGCAGTCATAATCCAAAAAAATGCATCGTTTCAATTTTCGAAGGTCGGAAAGGGCGTGGTTTTAATTGTCAAGGTCGTAAGTGCGCGATTTTAATCTTGAAAAGTCGGAAAAGCACGATTTCATTGACATCCCACGCAATCAAACGATTGTGAAGTAATTCGCAAAGGACGGTCGGAAAATGCGCAGTTTTAATTCGCCAAGGTCAGAAAATGTGACGTTTCATCCTCTTCATCCGTCATCCTCCCCACGGAACAGTCATCTCCTTGTTCCGTGCTTCTCTCGTCGGTGTTGCCGCTTCGCATCGGGAGGCTGAGCTGCAGGCAGGGATGCCACAGTATAAAACAAAGTCGCCGTCTGCCTCTCTCTCTTTCTTCGCTCACCTCTCCTAAACCACCCAACGGATTTCCATACGGTTTTCACCACTAGAAAGAGCGATAAACGAGGAAGCTTTGTGTATATGATTTGGAAATATTTTATACAAAATGGCGGCATCACAGTAGAATTTTCTATCCTGATACAGTTATTCTATAACGGTCAAGCAAAGCCATGTACTCTGCACGCTCCCAGTGTTTAAGGCAGCCTGTTTTCATGAGCAACACCAGAGGGACCTTATTTAATATGCATTACTTTCCTGCAAAGAGCGGGAAATTCAAAAACTGTAATTTTCAACGTTGTAAATAAATTTTAGTATGTTAAGTTAAGCTAGTTCTTATTGAAAATATGTGCCTCTGCTCTGTCTTTATATTTTTACATGGGGTTTCTCCATGAATGTCATTGATTTCATTTCTCTCTCTATGTGAATGTTGGCCATCGGTCGCAGATGTAGAATTTGTCGCCGACGGTATAAATACAGGGTGTAGTTGGCACATGTGGTGAAAACACATTCCGGACTTGACGTGGGTGGTAAATATTGTGATCCATTCAAAGTGCGGACTTTATAACCGAAAAATCGTCGACAAAGGGACGAGAGCAACGGACAATCGCAAAGGAGTAGGCGTGACCAGCGTCGAGATAATTTCTCTTCTTAAATCCATTCAAGTTAGTTCATTCATGGCTTTAGCCCCGTATTCACTTCATTTATTTATTTTTTGGGAGGAGATGCTCGACGCTCGAGAGATACGAATCTGAAGGAGAGTGGCTGATGGAAGAGCCACAACATTGTAACGTGACGCCTCTGAAACGAGCCGCCAAGAGATTGTTTACTTCAGATAAAATTTTTGTTAACAATTGCTAATCGTTTTATATCAATTACGAATTGTTGCGAAAAGTAGTCGCACCGAAACGTTAGATTCAATCGATAAATCATATACATATTCACGTCATCGTATGATAAAATAGCGAAATATTGATAGTAATCACGAAATAAGAAGTGAATATTTTTTTAATGAAAACAATGGACCAGGATTATTGATAGAAATTCCGCTGTAAACGACAATACATGATTATAATCATAATGAAATGATAGAATTGACATCACAAAATGGGTCAAATTAAAAATAACGCAACAGCCAATTGTCTAATCAAATTTTTAAAAACAAAAAGCATTACAATCATCCCAAAATCTAAATTATCCATTTACTAGTTATTATTTTTATAGACTAATTCGTTTCACTTACATAGTCCATCTCTCTCATTGCCATGTGCTTATTCCAACGTATTTCCAGATCCCCAAGGGGAAGAATTTATTTTCTGAGTATCAATTATGCAATTTACAATCGGATCAGGAAATAAGTACATCAGCAATTTGCCGGAGCGGATCCGATACGAATTTATTGGCCGAACTCGGGTCGGTCCCCTAATCCCTACGTTACATATGTAAATGCCACATCACCCCTGCCATCAGACATGATATCTAACTGATATTACTAAACTGATGTTATGTATAGTAATAAATATTTCTACATTGCTCGATTAAGGTAAATTGCTTCAAGAACAGATACATTAGGAACATCAAAATTAAAATATGTGGTATGTACAACATTTTGTCTTCTCTACTTAAATCAAAGGCCAGGTAAATTTACATTTATTGTTAAGGATGCAACGATAAATGAGTTACCAAAATATACCCATTACAGCAAAATCTTGTGCTACTATTATATGATACACATACCACAAGATATCAAATGCTCAATCAAATGTCCTCTCTGTGCTAAGGTGGCAAAGGTGCTTGCATAGGTGTTAGGTTAGGTTAGGAGATTGTCTAAGCCCATATTGGAAGAAGTAGAAGAAGTAGAAGAAGAAAGTTAGGTGGTATAAGGTTAGGTTAGGTTAGGTTAGGTTAGGTTAGGTTAGGTTAGGTTAGGTTGGGTTAGGTTGGCGTAGGGAGATGGAGGTACAAATAAAAACTAAATCAGCGCCACAGCGGATTACAAGGGGGTTGGATGACAGAAAGCTCAAGGTGTCTCCATAGAACGGACGACTTGAATATAGAGGTGTTAGAATTTTTGTGAAAGGTAGACGCATCCCCTTTTCCGCAAGGGTGTCATACCTCGGTCTATTCTTGGACAAGTCCAGAAAGTATGGAAGACACATATAAAAACAAGCGGCAGAAATTTCCAAGGTACGTACCATCCTTATGCCCAACATTGGAGAGCCAAAAAGCGAGAGAAGGTGGCTGATAGCCCAGGGGCGTATGGAACTATCCTATACGGTGCAACGATATGCGGACGTAGGAAGTACCAGGAGCTTATTGATAAGGCACAGAGGCATATGCTGCTTAAGCAGTTCTTGCTCCCTCCCCCGCACGGTTTCCAATGAGCTGTGATAGCATGAGATATTCCTCTAAGAATTCGAGCAAAGGACATGGAGAAGACTTGGAATTAGGTAAGGTATCTATTAGGTAAGGTTGGGTTGTGTTAGGTTAAGTTAGGTTAGGTTAGGTTGGGTTGGGTTAGGTTAGGTTAGATTAGGTTGGGTTAGGCTAGTAATTTTTACGTTTAAGGTTACACATTTACATAGCACCAATTCACAGATCCCAAAAATACTGATAACCATTAATCGGTCAAAATTAACTCATAAACATGTAGGCAAACCTAACTCATGACGTCATCAGTTAGTTCTCAATTGGTTATCGGTCAGTTAAGTTTCATAAGTTACTTAGTAATAATGATAATAAATTAGTTAGTACATGCTGGTAGGGTCAGTTATAAGTAACGTTAAGTGTATCTATCCCTGTGGCCACAATACCACTTGATCTTCTCGTACTTAACTGATATTCCGTTCGTTTTCGCAAGTACTGTCATTACTGAGTGTATTTATATGAATAAATCTCGTTCACTTACAGGCACTCGTACTTATCCAGAATTAATTCTGCGTTCGGTCTTATTAATCTTACTCAAATAAATAATACCCGACGGGAGAGGATTTTACTATTAAATGCGCTCGTTAATGACGAAATTAATTACGATTAAGGTCACACCGATGGTGACCCATACGTGACAGGGTTTCGCGTACTCATCGCGAATTTTTAACCGCGATAAAGATCGCGCGGTTATAATTCGTGAGGTACTCGAGGGCGCGATATCAAAAGCTTTTTCCACATTCAATCTCTGTTAACGATTAGATAGCAGATTGCGTGATAATCAATGTTGTGTTATAAAGAAAAGGTACATTATATATCGAATTTTTTTAAACAATAACTGATAAAAATTTATCTGCTCCATCTACGTACATGGATTCATTTCGATGGAGATAATACGCCGGCTCTAATTACTTATACTGTGTGTTACGTAAATAAAATGGTATTCTGTTTACATATTTAAACTGAATCGTGGAAAGTTTCTATAGAGGTTGCATTGTTTATGACTCATAAAAAGAACGCAGTTAGAGGCGTTATTGTAGGTAGCTGCGGTTGCTAAGTGCGATATCTTATCAGATTCAAAATTAAACAGCAATTATACTTGACTATTACGTTCGTATCCAAAAAAAAATGTGTGTACATACGCTATACACAAGATGTACTACTATGTAAGTAGTTTGTAATTCAACAATAATAAATTTTAAATCTATCATCACCACCTCTCGAAACTTGTGATCGGGTCTCTCTAGAATGGTAAGATCGGTCAATTCCCTAATTACTAATTAACAGGATAATTAACTAATGGCAAGTTTAATCAAGTTTACAAAGAACTGAAGTTGTAATTTTTCGTACATCTTGTATATTCTTTGATAAGATGGTTTTGACAGTTGTGTCACAAATTATTAGTTGTCGGTTTTAAAATGTAGGCACAAATATACCATCAATCGTTTAACTCAACAATTGACTTGTAATATGCAGAAACACGTGTCGAAGGTTACCGTTTCTTGCAGTTCGCACGGCTATTTCATGATTTTGTCTTTTGTAGGGATTAAAACAGCATTATTTCTATTAACATCCTAGATATATATTTATATTCTTATTGATTTAAGAAGGTTCTATAGTTAAAAGCAGAAACACGTGTCTGTGGTTACCGTTTCTTACAGTTCGCAATGCCATTTCATGATTTTATCTCTTGTAGCGATTAAAACAGCATTATTTCTGTTATATCCTAGATATATATTTATATTCTTATTGATTTAAGAAGATTCTATAGTTAAAAGCAGAAACAGGTGCGGCGGTTACCGTTCCTTGCAGTTCGCATGGCTATTGAATGATTTTGTCTCTTGTAGGGATTAAAACAGCATAATTTTTGTTATTTTCTATATAAATATTTATATTCTTATTGATTTAAGAAGGTTCTCTGGTTAAAAGCCGAACCACGTGTCGGTGGCTACCGTTTCTTGCAGTTCTCACAGCCATTTCATAATTGAGTCTTTTTCAGGAATTAAAATAGCATTATTCCTATTATACCTTATATATATATTTATATTCTTAATGGTTTAAAAGGGTTTTCTGGTTATAAGCGAGCAGATAAATCATTAATTGAGCAAGTGTAACAGAAATTAGTAGAAAAAGTAGAGGGTGGAAAACTTCCCAGGTTTCTTTTTTGAAAAATATTTTGTTTATTTTTCAACGTTTTTTAATTCCACTTGTATTACAACATTACACATATTTGTTTCCTGTTCGTCATTGTGCATTTGGAAAAGTATCAATCAATATACATTTACATAGACAGAGCCTAAGCTATAACAATAGTCGCAAGTATCTCCTCCTAAGCAACAATACAGGGGGTCAAGCAAGTGTCGGTCCCATTTTAAATTTTTACTTGTAGACCGTATCACGTGTTACTTATTACTAGAGTTACGGTCGGTAACAACCTTGTTGTTTCCTTTTTATTACCAATATTAGCCTGGTGAACTTGTTCTTGAGGAGGTATCGGTGATGAAGCATACTTCTTCCTGAGTCTAGTGAATGGTGATTGTCGTGTTTATTTAGTTTAATCCTCTTTCGCCCTTTGAAACTACAAATCCCCATACGCTTTTCTATGTAAACGACCTCTTTTCAGGCATTTCCTCCGTCCCCGGGGAGATTTATCGGCTTCCTTCTTTCGGCGACAGCGGAAAAAATATAAAAATAGGAGAAAACGCATCCAATCCAATATATCCTTTTATTGAAATTGTAATAATTTCCGGGAGGGCAACGTTGTCCGAGAGAGGAGTAATGTAACGTAAAAAACCGTCCTTGATCTTGATTTATTCGATGACATCCCAATCGGACAACAAAGAGAAGTGACCCCAGAGCAATTCGCCCATTGGTGTACCGGGGGGGAAAAGAAGGAAAATATTGTTAATCCTTACTAGCTTCATTTTAATTAGTTAAAGAGAAGTTACTTACTTACACCGGATATCAAAGCGTAAGCATCAAACATTGTCTCTTTCATTTTGCAACAAAATTCCAAGCACACATGAATCAACCATCAGTTTTCTTCTTTTGCAGTTAATCCTTCTTCCAAGCGATCTTTCAATTTGAGACTATTTCAAGCGACAACAATATATTCTCAAGTTATTTTGAAACAAAAGGTCCTAAGCACTTCCAGCTAATTATAGCTTCTTCTTACTTCTAAACTGTTCATTGGACTTAGTACTACTTTTCTGGTTTAAGACGTAAACTTCTAATGGACTCTAGCATATTTCCTTCATTAGTTATTTATTATTCAATGATTTCCTTCCAGTTAGTAGTTAGGTAAGACTTTCATTGAATCTTCTTACGTTTCTAAAACTGTTTAAACTACAAAACCCTATGGACCATCATCATTTGTTCTCTGGTTTGATGGTATCTGCCATTGCTGTGAATACTTTATATTGAAGACCATTTCGAAGCTGCAATGATAGATCCTTGGGTACACAGAAGCTCCAAAACGTTGTGTCATATATTTCTTCAATCTGTGTACTAGAAGTAATTCCTACGTCTCCTTAGCTGTAGGTACATGTAAACATTTAAAGGCTTAAAGGAGGTCTTAGTAAAAAGTAGTCCAAGGAAATAGTAGGTAGCTTTTCTAAGTGTATCTTAACGTTTCTATGATTTGACCATTTGACTAGGTGTTTCATTGAAGGTGTTGGAAAAGTAGTCCAAGGAACTAGTAGGTATCGCTCCTAATTATATCTTAACGTTTTTACGATCTGACCATTTGACTAGGTGTTTAAGTCTCATTGGTCTTGATCCTTGAAGGTGTTGGTCAATCTTGGTTTTCACCAATGAGACACTTGGTTAAATTACTGTAATGGTGACTTGATTTCTACGTCTTGTTAGCACTTAGGAGTTTGTTTCTATGTTTCAATGGAAAACTCCGTTAGACCCAAAGAATGACTAGTCACTTTTGGTCTTTGAAGACGTATTGGTGGTAATCAATGACGTGCTTACTCGTATGTGTGGTCAGAAAAGGCATTTGGAACTTCTGCTACAGCTTAAGAAATTGAAAGGATTCCTGCCAGTTGCATTTGGTCTTGGAGAAGCGCTAGTCAACATTCTTTCACAATCATTTGATTCAACTTCTTCTAGTCATTGGATCAATGCAAGTCAAAATTCTTCTAAGAAGTCTTCTTCTAAATTCCTATGTTAGATCGAGTTCCCTTTGGTCACTGGACCCAAAGAACCATTTTCAGCCAATGAACGCCCTCGTATTTATCCGACCTGCTCGTCGGTGGATTTTAGGGTGGAATTTTCCTTTATCAACGCTACGCTACTGCCCCCTCGAATTAGTTAAAAAATAGAAGGAACGAATCTCTCTCTCTTTTCGTCAGGGAGTCCCGCTGGTCCATTTCACGCCCCTCCATTTAACGCTACGATTCACTAGGAATATACAGAGAAGGAAAAAACGACGCCCGGACGAAAATTAAGCCGGATTAAGGTCCCTAAAAGACGGGAAACGGAAAAATAAATAAGAAAAAGTCGGCGGAGGGGGTTCGGCGTACACGTGTTTGTGAAAGGAGAGGCGATGCGTTCCTCGGGTCCGAATTGCGTTGGTAAGAGTGGAAACGTTCTACTTACGGTGGAATCCGGAAGAGATACTCAAATATTTCTTGAATTTTTCTTACTTAAGTACAGATTTTCCTTAACTTGGAGGTGAAGAACGATTTGCATTCTGAGATCTGAGTGAAGAAAAATCTTTGCTACGAAATATTTAAAGTAAGACTCGTTTTACTTAGGAAATATTCGAAATTTGCTTATTTTTTAACTAAGGACTGTTAATTTCATCCAATACTGTCGAAAACACAATTAACTCCTATTAAATTAATGATTAGGAGCTAATGATTAGGAGGATTAATGCTGAAAGATTCTTTTCAGAGAAATAATTTAGCAGATTCTCGGTAGAAGCAGATACTAATCACTTAATGATGGTATTGCTTCCCTAATAATATTGCTGAGGGCAACTAAAAGTTGTGCCAAATGAGTTAGGGGCGTTCTTCCTTGATCTTCTATTTTTTCCACTTCTAAAGGGAGAATAATATTGATGACACACTGCTTGGATACCTACAGCGCTTTTTAAATTCCAAATCGTCCAGTTCTCTTTAGGTTAAGAAATATTTAAGGGTAGTACCCTGCTTCCTTAATTATATCTGAAATGTAAGAAAAATCTTTGGTTAGAAGAATTTATAAATGCAGAAGTAGGAAAAATTTTTCTTTAAATAAATACTTAAGAATCATTTTAAGTCAAGATTTATTGACTGAATACGAAATCTGACTTTAGTAACCATCTAAGTTAAGAAAAATCTTAAGGAACCTTTCTGAATACTACCTTAGATGTTAAGTTTCACTCATATCATCGGGCATATATTATTAAACATGTATTTATTGTGCAAGACAAAAATTTGTAGCTAGTAAAAGACAATTTCCTTCGTAATTAATCGGTAGGGGCTTGGAAAATATGCAAGATGTGTATTCAACACATACTTGCATATCAAATTGAAATTATAATTATGAATCAACCTAAACAAGTACTCTCATGGCTAACATCACTTAAAGCATTGAATTACACTGCACGACTGATATTTAAAGTCCTCGCCTTTAGGCTTGAAGTGAAAACTGACAAGAAAATTTGCATATTTCAATAGTATGCAAGTATGCATATGCAGTATGTATTTATATCATATGCATTTATATTTTTTTTTAAGATTTAGGGTTTACACCTCCATAATACGTTGTATCTTTAATATTCTAACTAGATGTCATTTTCAACTATCTTTTTTCGTTAACTAGACGTTCCCATAAAACGATGCAAGCATAATACACAAAATACAATAGTACAAAAATATTTTTTTAATGTGCCAGCTTCTAGCCCATGTCTAGTGCATATTAACGTGCATATTATGCCATTTAGTGCATATCTTCCCAGCTATACCCATTAGCTATTGCTTCCCATTGATAGAGCAAAAGCAGTAGTCAAAATGTTTCTTCCAAATATGTACAGTGAAAGTGGTTCATTCTGTAAGTAAATAGAGCACGCTACTATTGAAATTAGCCACTTTACAGCGGTGAGTATCCATCTTTCGCCTTCTTGAAATTGTCTGCTACCATAAAGCACATTCCCTCGTCACGTCCTCTTCTCATCCTCGCATTTCTCATCTAAGCTCGAATAGCTCATTACCGCCTATCTCGATAGCCTCACAATACCTTCTCGTTAATACCGAAACGGCCACTGTTTCTAAGCCACTTTTGTGTTAAAAGTGTTCAACACCTCCGTCACCATCATCATCATCATCATCATCATCCTTCGTGGCCTAATGATGATGCGCGTGTGTGGCCCCGTTGAATCGAAAGCGATTTTTTAAAAGCGTTATTAGGCTACTTTGTACACATCAGCTACTCTTTGTGTGTCCCTGTCAGGGGATTTCTTAAGAGCGGAAAAAGGAACGTACTTAATTACCGAGTTGATGAATAGGGCGCGATAATCCGTATTAAGTTAAATCGGGGGGAAATTTTTCCGAAGCGTGATTTACGACGAGAAAAAGTAAATGCCGGGAGGTCGTTTGCGGAGGAGTTTGCGCTCCTAAGGCGGAGAGAGTCGAACTTTCGGTCCGAATGAAAAATCAATTTCACCGTTAATAATCGCTTATTAAACACCTTTGATTGATTATTTAATCGTTCGCTCGGAATCTTCCATCGATGATCGATTCCGGGCGCATCGAAATTTTTGTTTTCCTCCCCTCCCTTCCCTACCTTCGCTTGCCATTATCAATCATAATAAATTATAGAATATCAACATTTCAATCACATTAATCCTATACATTTGTAGATAAAATTCATCAACTGGTAGAGTTATCAGTTATTATGGGACATAATATATCATGAGCCTTCTCACTTGGACAATATCTTTTGTTGACTGAAAGTATCCAAATCAAAAATTAAAAAAATTATATAAGGGACGTCCCAAATTATTGGATCAGCGCAGGCATTAAAACATCTCTAACGTCGAAAATCCGTGAATAAAATAAAACATTGTTTATTGTTAAGAAAGCTTTCGTTAATCTGGAGGACACAAATTCAAATGATGAACACTTAGTTTTTACTGGAAAATAACTTTTACTGGAAAATAACTACCATAGAACAATAGTTTCAACTAAAGTCACTAGATTAGTTTATAATGCATGTCTCGGGCGCCCTCTTGAGGCGATTTTTAGTAAGAAAAGTAGCGCGAAGTATTAATTACAAATTATATGGATACGAAATATGTAGGTATGGAACGCAGCACTAGAGGGACTGGAAGAGGACGCTGGAGCGCAATAGAAGCTCATGAGGGGACTAAAGAGAAACACAAGAGCAGAAGAAGAAAATGTGACGACGACCCACGACGATAGAAGAAATCATCAGGACCTTATCGACGAAGAGGGCACCAGGACGAGACGACATAATAAACAGAATAATTAAGGATCTACCAGAGTAGCCCAAGAAGAGGATCCAGGAACTTTACAACAGGAATATCAAGAAGAAGGCGAAGGACCTACTAAGCAGACTAGGACCAGTCATAGGACGACGGAGCAAGCGGAGACTCGAAACGAAGAGGAAGATCTACCTTGCAGGAGTCCAAACCGATCATGACGCACTGAGAACGGTGGATACAGAACCAAGCGATGAGGAAGATGACGGGTGCACCACGAAAGGAGACCATCAAGAGAAGACGAGTAGGACGATCATCAGGGCAATGGAGCATTCATTGGGAAAGCAACGAGGACGCACCTTCAAAAATAACGAGGACCACCAGGACGACCAGAACATAAGGAATAAACCAATAGGCGGAAAAAAGAAACACCAAGAGGTATAAGTAAGGACCAATGGCTCAGCTTCGGAGATGAACAGGACAACGACAACGAGATACGTATTTCTTCACCTTCCCTACTTCACCCACTGCCAACTAACCCAAAATGGCGAATGACTGCGATACTTATTATACCTAGTTTCCACGGATTTCCTGGAGCAGGACTGCAGAGGACCTGTGAGGTTAGCTCCACCGATGCCATCCATATTCAGCTGGTAGATTCGCACTTAAGTTCCGGATCTTCTAGTAATTTCTTAGTATTTATGTTAACTCTAAAAGTAAAAAACCCGTCTCCATCCTGCAACGTTAGCTCAACAACACACTTTCGTTCATTGCTTCCACTCACCTTATCCTAGTATACCGCGGAATCGTAGCGACCCGGCATAGAAACTGATGATTCACCGTAACGAAAAATAGCGTAACCGATGAGATCTGACGCGAAACTCTAGAAAAATTTAGAAAATGTTTACGCAGGTTCTTACTTCAATAAGAGGAGAAGAAGGTTACGTTTGTGATTACGCTGGAATAGATAATCACATGTATTTTTTTCAGGGAAATAAGGATACCCAATAAGAACCAGAACCAGAGTATTGGCCTTTGGTGCGCTGGTCTACTTCAGCGCCGGTATGTTTTGACCATAAGCGACTTAATTTTTGCGATGAACAATCAAAAATGGATATCTGAAATGAACTCTTATGGCATCACCATTATTTTAAAACCGGTTACGCTTCGTACCGTCTAAGGGCGTGTAATATCGACGTTACTCAATTAAACCTCGTGATTTTCCCAAGGATCGACTTCAATCATCGTGTATTTACACTACGAGCGTATTGAAAATACAAACAAACCGAACGACACAATTCCATCATCTGCGCTCCCTCGTACGCGACGAGATCGGCGTGACCTAATCAGGAGTGCGGATTAATCTGAAGAGTGTAATAGTAATTATCGAAATAATTAACTGAAGTATTGAACTTAACATGAGGACTAACTATAATCGTTTTGAGTAGCACTATGAGTTAATACACTCGATGCGGGTGCGTCGCGTTTTTGGCGGATGGTCGTCTTTAGGAGGTTTCCCGGTGATTTGATTGACTCGAGCAGAGTGGCTGCCTCTCGAGGTTTTCACGTCGAGGGGAACCACTTGAGAGAGGAAACGGAGTCGATTTTTAGAGAGGGCCTTTGAAATCGCCGGCCGATTCAAGCGGGCCATTCAAGGGAAAAACGACGAAGGGTACATGCAAAATAATTGCAGTAGTTCGTGACTTTCCAGTCTTCACAACTTTGTCGCTCATTCGAACGACGCTGCTGTTATCTTCAGCCATTGATGGTTAAATGCCTCTGACGTCTGTCTAGCTAGTATGCTATTTGCCTAAGATTCTAGATGCAACTAGGCGTCGCAAAAGGGTCAGGTGGAGGGGCAAAAATAAACTCCCGTCGAGTCGATAACGTTGAGTAAACATTACCTCCGATAACACCGATAATTACACGTTCGCCTCTCGTGACAGGTCGATATCCAACTATTAACGAAAATCTATAATATCGCATCAGATTCATCGAAAACGAAATTTCGAAGGGTTTATATCTGACGCGGATCAGGCTTGGTGAGGACGTCTGGCACTATCACCAGTTTTGGGATCGATACAGTAAAATTGTACAAACGCTTGCTTCCGATTGGTTGGTGAATGTCGCCACTAGCAGGCTTTAGGTGATGAGAAAGTTCCACGAGGATCAGCAGCAATAATCATTTTTGTCATGTAATCGATTTCGTGCACGTGGACACTTCCACGGAGCGGAAAGTACCCGAAAATAATACGATTTATCACTGCCACGGTAATTAGAATCGATAAAACAAAACATGATATTGACGAGCAAACATCCGACGCGATTGGTCGAAGATTCCTATCGGCGGAGCGTACGAAAAAAATTTTAAAACAAATATTCGTGGAGAGAGATACAAAAATTCGATACATACACACAAAGTCCGTAGGTTCGCCTCTCCCCCCCCCCTTTCTCTCTCTCTCTCTCATCAGATCGTCACCTGCGATAAAGGAGCAACGCGGTCCCATCAAAATCGGAATCGTTATCGTCCTCCGGTTAATTTCGATTAGAGGTACTAAAAATAATCGTGACGAAATCCTGATTGAATAACCGCCTGAGGTCGTTTCCTAGTCCCAGAAAAACAAATCGAGGAACTGTTGAAATACTTCGATTACCTGGGTAAACAATGTGTTGGTTCCATAGATCTAAACAGGTTTCCAAAAACAGGAAAAGCAGCCAAATGAAGGGTGCATAGTAATAGAGTTTCCAATAGGAAATGACATTTGACAACTTTGTCAGGATTATAGTAATTAGAGAAAATATGATATTCTCCCATCTCCACTACGTCTTTGCATTGGAAATCCCTGGACTCCTTGTGTTGCTTTCATTTCGTCCTCACATTCTACTGCAATAATGAAAATAATCACTCTGATAACCACAAGTCTGTTAATCATGAGAAGCAATTAAGGATATTTAGTACTTAACTATCGACAAATAGACGAGTGGTTTGTGGCAGACATATTGAATTAGGAGACAGTGCTGAAATACCCCAGGGCTCAGTCCTGGGGCCCCTACCATATAACGTGAGTAATAATCACTTTGCTCTAGTCAGCTAAAGAGCTAGTTATGAATGTTAACGAATTACAGCATTGAATCGACGTTTGGCTGGGGAAAAGTAGCCTGTCTTCAGCACCAACGAAAACTGAAGCTGTGATAGTTAAAAGGGAGAAGCAAGTAGTCAACTATCGACGATATCCTTAGTGGTCTAGCTCAAAATTCCTCTAAAGAAGAATTGGGTTACATCCATTAAATTGATAAGTACAACCAATGAGCAACGTTAGTATGTTTTCTCTCGACCACCCCCATCAAGTGTTCAGAAGCAGAATAACTTCCATAATATCGACTTTTACAAGAAGTTGAGTTTTAGGAAGGAAACCGCCAGGAATTTCTCTGCTAGAGTTAATGTTACCAGCAACTGCTTCGCCACATAACAAGTTTATCATTCAGTAGTAACCCAGTAAGACAAATCATCAATTGCAATCTTTTGTTAACGTTGGTTAACTGAATCGTTAAAGCTAGCCAACCGAGTGGTTGGTCAATATGTGAAGCTATCCAGGTTGGTCAGCTAGTTAGTCATTACTGTTTCTCTATACTTTCTACTTTAGCAAAAACTAGTCACTAGGTAGTGAGTGTGGAGCTACACTATTTAATCTCCAGATTAGTTAGTCATTCGTCCTATTAGAGCAGCAGCAGTTTCTGCTTTGGGAAAAGTTAGTCACCCTAGTACGTTAGTCATTGTGATGACACAATGGGATAGTTTGCTAACAACAACTAGTCACTCTAGTACGATAGTCATATGAATTAGCAATGGGATAGTTACGATTTTGTTTGTAACATTTATTAGTCAGCAAATATCAGGCTTGATTTTTAGTGAACGGAGCTATACTAACTAATCTTCAGGTTGGTTCGTTAGTCATTCTTCCTATTAGAGCAGCAGCAGTATTCTGCTTTAGTAATAGTTAGCCAGCCTGGTATGGTAGTCAGTGTGATGGCACAATGGAATAGTTGGTCAAGGGCTGTCACATTTGATCAGTTACAGTTGTACTAGGGTGGCACTTAGTCATCAATTAACTGACGTAGATTCTGAAGCTACTGAAGTAGCGGTTAACTGAAGATTCGTTAAAGTAATCAAAGCTTTTATTATTATTACAAAGTTAAGTTACTTAGCAGCAAAAGTTAATTACTAGGAAAGTTTAGATTTAAGTAGATAAGAAGTGTTTGTCCTCCCGTTTCTAGAAACACATTTGGTTAAGAGATAGGAATTAAAAATTGATACCAAGGACTTATCTAAGGAAAACAAATCAAAGGAGAAATAATAAAATATTTACTTACCGTTGCTCACGATGAACCTTGTACCAATTCCTGGTGAATTTTCATCGAGTCGACACATTTCTTGCGCTGCTCCCCCTGTATAAATGAAACTCTAATTATAGATCGGAATGTCTTTTATTAGTTTTCAATAAATTAAGTATCTTTACACCAGGTGAAAACAAATAGTGCGATAACACAGTCAGCAATATGTACGTTTGCTTAACTTATCTGCTCATTTCTCTTTCTCTTCTCTATACATAAAAACTACACAACTATTTACACATATACACCTTCTATCTATTTACAAACCCTACTATATGTAGTATAAAAAAGGACCAAAAGTGCACGTAAACATATACAACGGTGACGGAAAATTTTTAATCAACACGGGTCCCTCAAACACGCCCTGTATATGGGAAAGTGAACCCGCCACGATCAGGTCCGATCGAAAAACGATACGGGAACTTCGTTGGTTACCCTAACAGTACGACGAAAATTAAGAAAACTGAAAAAAAAATTAATTTTGTAATATTCAAAATACACTCAAACTATAGTCAAAATGTACTCCTTAGGTTTAGGGAGATTTCGGCGTTTCAAAATTTCCAAAATATTTTTTCAGTATCGTCGTGCTGGTAGGGAAGAAGGCGAAATAGGAATTATTTCGCCTGTCGGGTGAAACACGCGGTGGTAGAAACAATAAACCTAATTGACTAGAAAGTAAAATCTGGAGCATGCCCAAAACGTATGCCCCGTGGGCCTCCAGGACCGCAAGCGAAGGAACCCGATCGTCCCGGACCTTACGACAGTCAGAACAGATCAAAAAACGAACAACACCACGACCTCCCTCCTCGCCCTCGATCGCGCCGTCTTATTTCGAAAGGAAATCATAACGAATTGTACAGGGTGGGGCGGATATGTCGTCTTTTACCAGTACACCCCGGGTTGGCCGTAGAGGAACGGGTGCGGCTGGTGGGAGCTCATCATCATCGCCCTCGGCATCGAGAGGCCGTCGGGCTTCGGGCCGCCCGTCAGGCAGGGCTTCCCGTCCTTCACCAGCACCGGGACGGCGACCCGCTTCGGCGACGGCATCGGGTTGGTCTGCTGGTCGTGCAGGCCCTTCTCGTGCAGCGCCCTCTTGGTCTTGTATCTGCGGGAGAAGGGAAAATACGGTTAAAGCGGGAGTTCCGGGCGTTCTAAGCGGAAATCGGCGCCATCTTTGGTCCCTCAATGAGGTTGGGCTCTAGGGGTAATAGATCCTATATAACCATATAGTCTATATAAGTGAAGCCTTACAGTTCTTTTGTTTTGTTCCGACTCTAATAACGCATATCCTGTGAATAATCAACTACTCCCCCTAGCGGCGAACATACTGTAACTACCACCCCGGTACCGGGTTAGTCGCTATGCTGCCAGTTTTGTTACGTGAAGAAAAGAAAACAGAAGATAATATATTCATTTGTCTATCACACAAGCTTTTCAGGAATAAAATCTTCCTTCGTTACAATTTGGGGGTTTGTCCGAGATGAGGGACTGAACGTATGGAAGTACACATAAATGGAACACCTAGACTAGAGGACAATTGGCTCTCGTTGGATACGATACTCTGAGGACTGCTCTCCCTAAGTTTTACCATGGTTTCCTTGGGGTTCGAGCGAATGCTGAGGCAGGTGCTCAATGATCCATGGCAGTTATCATTGTGACACATCCTCTTCATTACACTATCCCCCTCTCTCTCTGCTATTAAGTAATACGTAGGTATGGAAACGAGCTTTGCTTTATACAGCATATTACAGTACTAGTACTAAATAGTAGTAAGTACAAGTACTAAGAACTAGTCCTTAGTCAGTACAAGTCAAGTACTAGTACTTGACTTAGTACTAGTACAATACTAATAGTATATGCGTGACTTTCCATTAGTTACAGCATAAAGCAACTGTTTATGAATATGGCCAATGATCGAAAATGGCCGAGTATAGAGAATATGAGTATGGCCAATGACCCATGGCAGTCATCATTGTGACAGATCCTCTTCATTACACTATCCCCCTCTCTCTTTCTCTGCTATTAGGTAATACGTAGGTATGGAAACGATCTTTGCTTTATACAGCATATTATAGTACTAAGTACTAGTCCTTAGTCAGTCCTAGTCAGTACAAGTCAAGTACTAGTACTTGACTTAGTACTAGTACAGTACTAATAGTATGTGTGACTTTCCATTAGTTGCAGCATAAACTGTTCATGAATATGGCCAACGGTCGTCCTTATCTGGCCACTCGGTACACTATGATAAACGTATGATATGTTATCGTTTTTTTAATTAAATGTAGGTAAGCTAAAGCATTAAGATAAGTAGGTACATATCAAAACTCTTAATCGAGTAGATACTTGAATATTCTACATTTTTGTGATTCAATCATCCCTGTTTTTATATTAAATGAAGGAATTTGAGATTTTGGGTGAATGCTTTATTGATAGCAAATGTTTTCCCGTTTATTGCATCGATTTCCCTTGAAAAGCTATTAAGTAATAAAAAGATATATCTACAATAATAATTATCAACAGTTTTTATTGATGGTCTTAATAATGTGGTAGCATGTGCGATAAAAATGAGTACCACTTGAATTCCGTATTTACTCGGTATTACCACTGATTTAAGTTTTATATTACTCCGAAAATTTATGACTTACGTGGAAAAGTGCTTATATTAATTTAATGCAAATCTAATTTCGGTAATTTGTAAGTGTTAATGATATAATAGGACTCTTATAATTACTTTAAGTACAAGGTGGCGATATTTTAAGGTGATTCACCTCGGAATCATCAGAACTATTAGCAAACATTGTCTTTTAAAAGGAAAAACCCTAGATCTAAAAATCTTATCATTGGTGCGTGCTGTAAACAAGCTCTATCGGCGTTTTAATTTCCTGATATGGAAATAACCAAAAATCAACACTACAAACAGTGAAAGATTCTGATATTACATCCAAATTGATCCAAAAAATGACAAATATTATATAGAAGATGGTGTAGGGAATTACACCTAAGGAACCGTACTAAAGTCAAAAGGCACTACATGGGACTAACCTAAGGCCGACCCTCACCTGTGATTCTGGAACCAGATCTTGACCTGCGTCGGCGTCAGCCTGATGATCGACGCGAGGTGCTCCCTCTCGGGCGCCGACAGGTACCTCTGCTGCCTGAACCGCCTCTCGAGCTCGAACGTCTGCGCCTTCGAGAACAGCACCCTGCGCTTGCGCTTCTTCTGCGACTGGTCGTTCGGCTCGCCGCCCTTCGGGTCGTCGTGCTCGTCGGCCTCGGTCTCGCTCTGGCCGCCCGTCGAGGGGGCGGCCGTCGGGGGCGCTAGCGCGGCCGGGGCGGCGCCGCCCGCGAGGCCCTCGGCCGCCGCGGCGACGGGGCCGACGCTCGAGCGCTCCGAGATCGCGGGGCTCGTGCTGTCCGGGCTGAACTGCGCGGGGTGAGGCTGGATCGTCAGCGGCTGGTGGTGGTGGTGGTGGTGCTGCGAGGGGATCACTGCGGAGAAAGGGGGACGTGAAACGAGAGAAAAGCAACGTAACGATCGAGTCTGTCTTGGCTTAGTTCGTGGGGCGATCGGAAATCGCTGGAGGCTGTGCCGACTACGAGCAGAAGTTACAGCGTTTTCTTCTTCAATCAACCTTCTTGCATCTACTGCTCGATGTAGGTCACTCCTTGAATTTCCCACTACCCTACTACCTTTCCTACTATCGCTTTTTCCATTTCCAATATACTTAAATATTCCAAATAATTCCCACATGTCTTTGTTTGCATCACATGTTGCAATGCCACTATGGAACACTCTTCCCTTTAAGCTGGTGGATGTTTCCATACCCATTTCGTTAAAATATATCATTATACCACGAAATAAGGTTGGCGGATGACCTTGTGATGCGCAATAGCACTGGATTTAAAATGCAAGTTACGTTGTGCTGTGTTGCCATGTTGAGCAGTCACTACGTAGTGCAAACGAGAGAAGTGGGGAAGACAAGCTAGGAAGATTGTTTATGCTATGCTACAATTTATGAGACGTGAAGCAGATTCAGGCAAGTTTGACGATCGAATTAACTAAGATACGTAAACGGGTGTCATAAGTGGGATTTGTAAACGAACCATCGAGAGGATCCCTAAGTCGAAAGTGGATCTAATCCAAGATTTACCAACTCTTCTAAAGGGATAGGGACATCAAAAATGGCACTTGGTGATGTGGTTAGAGGTGTTTTCCACCTGGTTGAAACGGTATACGTGAAAGGGAAAGTATGGGAAGCAAGGAAAGACCTTCTGTGTGTTTTAAATGAAGACTGGAAGCTGTTCAGTTTAAATCAACCTAAAAATTGAAGAAATCTTGTCAATCTTGTCAGAGCTCTCTGAGTTACTGCTGCTATTCATGACTAACTTTACATACGTCATTCTAAACAAAAACCTTCATAGAGCCGATAAGGTAGAAAGCGACTGTATCCCACAGAATAAAAAAAGGTAGGTAAACCATAACTACAGGCGACGTATAAGGTGGCGCTAACAAATATTTATTTAACGAAATTTATACAAACAAAGTCAAATTCGTGTCAATGATATCGCATCGAGGCGATAAAGTGTGATCTCGTTTTATATCTGAAATCACACAAATGTACACTGATTTCGAAACTGCGCGAGATCGATACGTTGAAGGGAAATGGAACATGAAAATAAATGGACGAACCTCGGGTTTACGTGGAAAACGGTGATTCATTGGAGATAATGAGCAAAATCATGTATCAAATGCCGACAAATTTAGCAAAATAGAAATTTTATTTAATGTAACACACGTTAAAAAAGCAGGTACATTGCATTCCCTTCTATACATTCACCAAGTAAACGACAAGAAGTTTTAACCAACAGTTCCACATGCTTAATTCAATGCTCTAATAGGTTTTATGTCCCTAAGATGTCAGTTGAATTGTACCACATAACCTTAAGCCATTACTTTCATACATCATTTGAATCCAGAGGTAATGCAACTGTTTCTACCATATCCCACAAACGACTAATATGATGGTGAAATATGGTTGAAATTTTATCCATTTTGTATTGGAAAGAGTTTCCAGGTTTAGTATCCCTTAATATTCCCTTCACACCATTGGGCTCTTTTCACCATATCCCTAAGAGTACGCAATTGAAACCTGAAATCTACTTATGGTTCCCTTTCATGAATATACCAATAGGTTCCCCATTAAACCCAAACTTCTACTCTCTTTTGTACTCTTCTGAACACTTCCTATCGTCTTCAGTCTACAGCAGCAATATTAAGAGTATCATGTGCTCTGCGTCCTGCTCAGCAAGAGCAGAAGGGCCGCTCTGATCATCGTGGGTGTAAACTCAAGCAGAAATTGGAGGTCATGATGAGCTACACCGAGTCCCATACCTTGCTTCGTGGACATGGCGGTTTGGTGCGTCTATTATAATTGTATGATTGTGATTGGTGATCGGATCCCCTCTATACTGAACGGGATAATATTCTTCCAATGAATGCAAAGCAGTCGAGGCAGGCCATAGGATTAGCGAGGAGCACAGGAGGTTCCTTGGTGTTCCTTGGGAACCCTGGATGCTCATCAGAAGCTGGTATATTTTGTGCTTTTTTAGTGCCAGCTGAGATCACAGGAGACGAAAGTAGAGGCGGACTTCCTTGTGGAGGAGTTGAGGTAGTAACCAGAATCTAAGTAAATTAGGTTATCTCGACAAAGGATGAAAAATTTGAGGAGGTAATTTGAAGCTCAATGGAGGTTCTTCCAAAGTTTGTAGTGTCCAAACAGCACTACACAGCAAACTGCAGAGGTGGGATTCAACATCTGGAGTTTGTAAACTTGGTTCTGGTAAATACAAAGCAAAATCAATTTTTTTACGAGGTTTGTAGACTGTGGTTTTCAAACCTTCATTGTTTTTAAAACATTGGGGCAAAATTGAAACTTTCCATGGATTTTGGGATACCCTTATATAGATAGTATTGAGAGGATCTGGAGAGTAATTGCAAAATCATCCGTAAGTTTCAAAGGAAGAGTATACAATTCTAAGGACCCCTCGTATGAAGCAGTAATTCTCAACAAACTTATGCGTTAATTGGCTGGATCGCCTTAGCAGCTGACGCAATAGAATCCCAAAGAATAATCATAGAAAAAACACAATCGATCTGCCATTGTTGCTATTATTTCCTCGAGCTACGGTGAGTAGGTAACCGCTAGGAAATAGATGTATTATTAATTGGTGATAGCATGGCGGCCATGTTGGAAGATTTTAAAAAGCGTTAAACGGTTAAAAAATCGCCCGTTTTCACACGTCACGTCCCCCGTACGCGTCGAGAGATTTTCTGGACCATCAATTACGGCCGTAATCGTCGCACGCCTCATTGTCCTCCGGGACCGCGACAGCTGCGCGTCGCATCTGCCGTCCCGGCGTCCTTTGGGCGTGACCCCGATCTCTGCGCGTCCAATGGGGGCGCGCACCGCGTCCCAGGTCGTCCCGTGTGATTTACACGGCGGCTCCACCCGTCCGCCCGCTAAACGTTACGTAATTGCCCCCGGAGGGGCGAGGGCGACGCGTCCCGCGGGAGATAATGGGGGGAATTCGTTTCGAAAAATTCCTAATGGGACTTCAACGGAGAAGGAGAATTCTAGTAATTTAAGTAAGTATTGGCTGAAATGTAGTTAGTGACAGGAGGAGCGACTTAGTTTATGACTTATTTACCAATAAACTTTAAGGCGCTTTACAAAATACCCATCGTAGTGACGAGTCGAAGCGTCCCAGTTAAGTCCCGTCACTAACTATAATTGCATGAGATAGGATATCACATGACCAGAAACTGGATTATACGCACATTTAAGCTATTTAGGCTTACTGCATAGGTTACCTGAAGTAATAATGCATATTTCGAAAAAATTTCGAAGGGTGCCCTTTAGGGAGATTTTAGACTTAGCATTACAAGTGTCACTTTATGCATCATGCAACTCTTGAGGAGTTCCCTCCCTTTTAACTCGCGTAAATCTAGAAGCTCCAAATGATCCAAGGAAGAACCACCATGTTACCTATATGGTTACATATAGCATAACATTCATGGTGTAACATACCAGGTTACCTAAAGTAGTGATGCATATTTAGAGAATTTTTCTGTAGTGTGCCCTTTAGGGCGATTTTAGACTCAGAGCATTACAAGTGTCACTTTATGCATAATGCAACTCCCGAGAGGTTCCCTCCCTATTAACTCGCTAAAATGTAGAAGCTCCAAATGATCCAAGGAAGAACCCCCCTGTTCAAACAAAGCCAAGACCAACTCCTCATAAGAGACGACCAAAGGAATAAACCTGCAATCTTTGCTCATTGCTCACCGTTATCCGTAGGAAAAGGCCAATGCCTCTGCATGTAGGGTAATTCCTGTGGCGAATAAAGGGAGGTGTCGCTGGGCGTCGAATGGATCTCTTCGCTGTTCTGCCTGTCCAACTCCAGGATGTCGCTTATCGCGAATCCCGCGGGTTGCCTCTGGTTTACCATCGTCGTGCCGGTCATCTTCATCGAGTCGAGGAGTCTGCAACGACAATTACAGTAGAATAAGGCACGTAAGGCAAATGCAGTTTAGTATAGGAAGGGTGCTTTTGATGATGTACATCACTACAACTTAACAGTATAATCTGGACATCAGAAGGGAGTTCAAGGTTCAAATAATGAGGAATATGGTTGGTCTTGGATTGAGGGGAACATAGCTCGATCCTTGCAAGGAATGTGGAGATGCAAAATTGCGAGGAAACAATTCCTACTCGGCTGTTGTAGTGCTAGGTGTAATTGTGACTAATTAGAACCCAGTTACGCTTGAGTATTCTTTTGGTTTCTTCTTTGTTCGGTGCTTAAATCGTCAAAAGTGCCTGAAAATCTAATCTAGATGGGTTTGAGGAAATTTGAAATTTGTTCACCGGTCTCTTAAGTATAATCTATTTAAATGGTCTCTTAAGTAGCTCCAGAAGCGATTTCAAATACTAGGAATCTTGTTGTAAATCACTTCAGAGATTGCTTTACACTTTTGAAAGGCTTAGAATACCTTAAAAATTGAATCTAGAACCACTGAACAAACCTAGATTCACCTAAGTGGTTTTGGATCAGGTTTAAAAACTTTCTCCTATAATTTCAAGCAATCAAAAGTCTGAAGTATGTTAAAGAAGATCCAAACTCTGTTTAAAATTGGATGCAGAAGGTTTATGGAAGCATCAAACGCTTGAAGAGTATAGAAAGATTTCTTGGAATCTCTAGCATCCAAAATTACTTCCAAAGGAAATCTGGATGGTTTGCGGACGTTTAATTTTAAACGTTGCAAACAGTCTGGGGTACAAATTTCACCTCTAGAACCTTTTGAAGATTAAAATCTCTTTAAAGGGCCTCAAGTGGAATCATGAAGCTTTTTCTTTTCGATTTGAAATACTAAAATGGTTTCTACAGGTTTCTTTCAGTGGCGTGACAACGCAGTAACCGAAAAATCTTGCTATGCCTAAATCAAATGGGTAATAACTTTTCGTGTGATTCCGAGCCGTTTTGGAGTCGGGGACCAGTGCGCGCCATTGGCTGCAGCTCATGGAGAGGACGGTAATGACGTTGTTTGAGAAAAGAAATTTAAGTTCTAAACTTGCTTAAAACACTTAAGAGAAGATAGCACAAGGATGATTGTTAGGCAATGTCATAACAGAAACTTTAAGTAATTTGTAATATATTGTGTCAATTTGCGATCTGACTTCTTTCCCTTAAACTTGTGACTGATGATGGGTGGTAGCGACCCAAAACGTGTAACTTTTCAAGAAAAGAAGATCCATATCTTCAGTCAAGTGTATTACAAATTATAGCATTTCATAATAGTTGAAGATAAATGGGTTAGATGGGTAGTTGCGCCAAAAATCAAAAAATATGGTCAATTCATAAGCATTTCCTAGCCAAATCCCAACCTAACTTTCCATTATCAGAGGCCCTGGCGGCTCGGTACGACACTTGTGGAAAATAAGAGAGAGGACACCTGTTTATGGCACTTTGAATTGCCGGGACGTGACCGGGCGAGTTCTCGCCGGATTTGGACCGATTGTCACCTGTGAATTTACGCCGAAAAAGGTGAAAACAGGTCCTTCGAGGACCTCCCGTTTATCTTCCGCTCCTCGGGGCTCGATTTAACGCCTCTCCCCGGGATTGGCTTTTGACGTGATAATTGTATTACCTGCCGAGATTAAAGCGAGAGGATTTGAGGCGGTTCGTGAAAATTCGACGCGACACGTGAAAGGGGATTTAAGCGTTTTCGGGATTTTGTTGGAATGGTAGAAACACGTTTGAGTACGACGCGTTTCGATGCCATTTTTTAATCTTGTAAAAAGGCAAATTTTGGATTACGTACCATTTTTGCCATCAAAATAGCTCCAGATTTATAGAATTTACATCATCCCTATCACGACTGTATTAAATGCCAACACGGGGATTTACTGCATCGTGAATAACGAAACAATTAATGATCCTTTATAACGAAAATGTATTAGATGCAAAGACTATGACGCATCGAATTTTAAATCTTTATCTGAATCGGTTGTAATTATCAGTCCAAGGTACTTAAGTGGAGGTATTTAGGGATACTTACGAATTCGGAGAGATAATTAACGTAAACAACAAATTTTGGAGGAATTCGTAGTCGGCTGTAGTGAATATTTATAACATTTCTGCTAAAATAACAACAAAATTAGGATTTTAAAGCATTTCGATCTTTTGACGAGCAACTATTTTCCCCAGTGAATATACACCTCTAATCACTTCGTAGTTAATCAACCCTTAATTGGGATTATTTCTATGGATGAAAATTTCATGAGAAAATTAGATAATTACTCTGGTCATGTATATTTTCAATTCACGCACACGCACATGCAGTCTAACTAAAGCAAATATGGAGAAAATGGTGAAAACGCAAGGAACCGCGGAGAAAAAGAGGTAGAAAACATAACGTGGGGAATGCCTCAAGAAACCTAAGGGCTGAAATGTGCTTTTGCCCCGGGGGTGGTTCCCACCCCCTTTGGTGGTGAAAAATTTGCACTCAAAATAACCACAGAAATCGATAGAGTCAATTTTAAGCAATAAATGTTGTATGAGGTTTTTTTGATAAATCAATACTTTCCGAATAATTCGCGAGTGAAAACGTCGATTCGTGACAAGAAATGCACGTTTTAGGACATTTCTTTAGAAATAACATAAAAACCATTGGTTTTAGCGAAAAGGTCATAATGAACAAGAAGAAAGGTGATCAAAAAACAAATCGAATGGCGTTTTTTCATTTTTTTAAAATGCAGATAAACCAAGTTATGAATTTTTGAAGTTTACTATATGTTAGCGAAAGACAAATTTCGAATGATTTAACGTTCAATTACTTCAAAACGATAAGTTTCAGGGAAAAAAACTGTTAAGACTTTTTAAAGTACTTAAAAAACCTTTGAAATGAATTTTTATGAAAAAATTGTTTCTGGGATAAACAAAGGGAATAAAATTTAAACTATTTGATGGAACGATCTGAAATTTGCAGGGCTCATGTAGTACTCAAATTTTCACGTTTTTAGCATAGTTGTAAGCGAATTATTTAAGGATTTGTTACTAATTTTTATTTTGTACTTATTTTTCAAATGTCTAAGCAACAACTTAGTTTATCAGCATTTATAAAACGCCGTTTTGAAGCTTGTTGCGTGTTTTGTATGAAAATTACTTAGAACTTTTCATTGGATATAAACTTTGCAATGGTAGGTGATAATAGGGAAAATTTGTGGCTTTAATCGTTAATAAATAAAGAATGAGAAAAATCCCTTCATTGTTGGAGATGAAGGCCTGAAGATATAGTCAGTGTTAAGTCAATGGAAGGTTCCAACGGGGCGAAAAAAGGTAAAACTAACCCTGGTAGCGCGGAGCGTATGGCGGAGGAGCACCAGGCGCCCGGCAGGAGGGCCGGCGCCCAGGGGTGCAGCAGGAGCGGCGGCCAGGCGAGGAAGGCGGCCGCCGCCGACGGGGACGGCGTCGTCGTCGTCGTCGTCGCGGCGGCGGCGGCGCTGCTGGCCGCCGCGTCGCCTCCGGCGGGCGGCATCCTCGCCCCCGCGCCGCCGACGGGCGAAGATCTCCCCTTATCCTCCGCCACTTTACACCTGAGGACGCACATACGACGGACGGTCGGACACTCCCTCGCGCGCACACCGGCACACACTATCACTCAAGTGGAGGGACACGCGAGCTTTGAAGAGCTCCTGGAGAGGCACTGAAGAGCTGCCCTTCACTCGAGGGGCTCTCGAGCCCCTCTCGATGGCCCTCGCGTCGCCCAATAGCGTCGAGAGGCGCCGGGGAGGAGCCGGCGGCGGCCAATCGGCGACGGGCTCGCCGGAGGGGCCTCTCCTACGGCTCGGAGCCTGGGGATTTGAGTACGAGTGCCCCCGCTTCTCGGGAGGATGGATGCGCCTCTCGATGGACGGGTTCTCAATTATCCTCGACGGTAAATAGTCATAAATAAGTGTTGCCGCTTTTGTGTACGAGAGTGCGATGGATGGCGACCGGAACCCCTTTTTGTCAGGGGGGCAGCTGCTCCGACCACTCGTCCCTTCGATGGGGACACGTACTTGTGGAAGAATATGCTTATTACTCTTGCACACAACGACTACGACACTTCTTTAAACGTGCAAAACACTTCACATTCAAACTCCATCAAGACGGGCCTGAATAATAATTAAAGACCGGATTTTTAGGCGAACGCCTCTTGCTCAACTTTGAACAATTATGTTTTCAAGACAATTTGTCGAGAACATATACCTTATTATAATATTTGTTTTGGTATGAATGAACATTATCGACTGATTTGGCCCAATAATCCTGCATGTATTTTCGACGACAAGTCGCAGGATCATTGAAACATCATGATACTTTAGAGCGTGAATCTGGCAAAATTTTCACAGGCGGCCCGAGCAATTTTGGGAAATAAGTGTCCTGCGCCTTTGTAAAGAAATGTCATGTCTATTAAGCTGCAGTGGCCATTTCACATTTCTACCACGAAGAATTAACTTTATTCATGCCCTACTAACACGTTCCAGAAGTTGAAAGCGTAGATTTTGAAAAAAGTAGCTTCAAATATTTTTTATCGTTTCAATTTTTAAACAATAATCTGACAGGTCGATAAAACTGTGAAAGTACCCTTCAAAGTACAGTTAGAGGAAGTTTTGAAAAATCGAACTACCAAATTCCACCTAGTCCTCAGTTTGAAACTCCATAGCAGAAGGAGGGCATGGCGTAGCCTTACCGCACATACAGCGTTGGAAAGAGCAAATATTTTTCTACAGGATATATGACTTTCGGGACGTTGACGACGTTTTTTCCGAAAAAACGGGTCTCGAAACTAGACCGCTTCGCCGAGTTGAACTCGTGTGAAATACTTAGGCGGTAATTTTTTAATTAGGCCTTAGAAATTTTTTTCATTATTTTTCCGGCAATCAGAAGGTTCGATAAAACTACGAAAGTGCCATTTAAAGTTCGATTAGACGAAGTTTTGAAAAATCGAACTTCCAAAATCCACCTATTTCTCATTTTAAAAGGCCACAGCAGAAAGTGGGCTCGGCGCAGCCTTCCCGCGCATGCACCATTGGAAAGAGAACAAAATTTTCTATCACTCCTGAAATTTTCAGGCAATTCTGCCTCCATCGAAAATTTGACAAAATTTCCATACCTACCCCTGTCGATTTTTGCGAAAAAATGAACTTCCTCATAACAACCTGAAAATAAGTACAGAGGGAGTTCTGAACGTGCTGAATGCATATCTGAAGTCAGTTTTTCTCCAGAGTGATTAGTTTAGAAGTTATAGCTGATAATCTAAGGCAAATTCCGAAATTAAGAAGCTATTTTTTTAATTAGGCCTCAGGGAATTTTTTCCTTATTTTTCCCGTAATCAGGAGGGTCGATAAAACTACGAAAGTGCCCTTCAAAGTTCAATTAGACGAAGTTTTGAAAAATCGAACTTCCAAAATCCAAGTATTTCTCGGTATGAAATTCCATAGCAGAAACAGGGCTCGGCGCAGCCTTCTCGCGCTTACACTGTAGGAAAGAGCAAACATTTTTCTACAAATGATATGAGTTTGAGGGCGCTAACGAGGTTTTTACCGGAACTATGGGTTTCGAAACTAGACCGCGTCACCGAATTGAACTCATTTCAAATACTTGGGGGTTATTTTTTTAATTAGGCTTCAAAGAATTTTTTCCCTATTTTTCCTGTAATCAGAGAGGTCGATAAAATTACGAAAGTGTCCTCCAAAGTTCAGTTAGAAGATGTTTTGCAAAATCGAACTTCCAAAATTCAACTAATTCTCGGTTTGAAACTCCTTAGCAGAAAGATGGCTAAGCGCAGTCCTCTCGCGCATACACCATTGGGAAGAGCGAACATTTTTCTATAGGAAATGTAACTTTCGAGGAGCTAATGACGTTTTTACCGGAACTATGGGTTTCGAAACTAGACCGCGTCACCGAATTGAACTCATTTCAACTCCTTAGGCGTTATTTTTTTAATTAGGCCTCAGAAAAAAGTACTTTTCGAAAGAGGGAGGGGCTTTGCTAAATTTCCATATTTTATTATTATTGATTTTCCATTTTGCGGTTCATTTATATATAAAATGTAGTTTTAAATGCATGTATTGATTATTAAGGGTGGAAATATTTTAATATATGAGTAAGAATAAAGAGATCTTTATCATTTAATGGAAGTGACACCATTAAACTGTTATATTAAAATATTCACCGTCAAAAAAAAGTTTTTTAAAAATTTTCATCAATTGCAATTTATTTATAGCATCAAAGCATTTCAAGCTGTTGAAAATATTTTTCCCAAGGTTTCACTGCAAGGGGTGGTTTTTAGGGGTTGAATCATTAAAAAAGGGTAGTTTTGCTAATGAGTACCATATTAATTGTGATTTAAAATATATCTAAAAAAAATTGCCCTTTACACTTCAAAATAATCCCCTCGGTCGGAAATTAAGTTCCAACCTACGTTCTAAATTACGGATTTAAGATTTAAGTAATCATTGGACCGCTCTGGCCTTTGGATCTCTCGAGAGATCGTCCGCTCCTCGACGACTATAAAGGTGTAAATTTTTCAAACGACCCGCAGGTACTTTATTACACCTGAGGTGTCGGACAATAAATTTTATAACTACAGCCGAAATGCCCGTACCCGACATCTGTTCGTCATTACTGCCGTGGGTTTTCCCCCGGGCCACAAAGGGAACAAACCTTCCGTTTTCAAGTGAATTACAAGTCGTGCTAATGTCATTACCCTAACTACTTAAGATTAAAGAGAGACTGGAGATTAGTATTAAAGGGGTCCGGGGTTTAGGGATGAGAGGGTGACTTGGGAATCCCGGCGGTTCTCGGGATAAGATAGGGGGATTAGTTTAATTCGATGATTGGGCAGGTAATGTTACTTAAAACTGCTTTTGCAATAGTAGAAAAGAATCGAATTAATAACTTTGAACGCTTTTTAGTATCAGTAAAGTTACTTTTAGTAGTAATCAAAGTATTTACGAAGTGATATGTTACTTTTTTCAAATGATTCAACACCTAAATACCACCCCTTGCGATAAAACTTTGGGAAAAATATTTTCAACAGCTTGTGAAGCGCTTTGATAGTGAAATTATTAAAAAAAATAAATATATATATTATTACATATTATATAATAAAATACATTGCAAATTTTCATCGTTTAAAAATCATCCCCTACAACGAAATTCATAAATTTTTTTTAAAAAACTGAAGTGTTAAACTAATAGTGTCATTTACACTAAACGACAAACAACAACTTCTTTGTTGAGAACAACTTATATGTAAAAAATAATGAAAAGATTCCCTGAGGCCTCATTAAAAAGATAACGCCTAAGTATTTGAAGTGACGTCAACTCAATGAATGGTCTGGTTTCGAGACCCGTATTTCCGGTAAAAATGTCGTTAACGCCCCAAAAATTAAATTTCCTGTAGAAAAGTGTTTGTTCTTTCCAACGGTATATGCGCGAGAAGGCTGCGCCGAGGCCACTTTCTGCTATGGCCTTTCAAAGTGAGAAATAGGTGGATTTTGGAAATTCGATTTTTCAAAACTTCGTCTAATCGAACTTTAAATTGAACTTTCGTAGTTTTATCGACCCTCCTGATTACGAGAAAAATAAGGAAAAAATTCCCTGAGGCCTAATTAAAAAAACAGCTTTCTGAATTTCGGACTTTATCTCAGATTATCAGCTATAACTTCTAAACTAATCACTCTGGAGAAAAACTGACTTCAGATATGCATTCAGCACGTTCAGAACTCCCTCTGTACTTATTTTCAGGTCGTTACGCGGAAGTTCATTTTTTCGCAAAAATCGACAGGGGTAGGTATGGAAATTTTGTCGAATTTTCGATGGAGCCAGAATTGCCTGAAAATTTCAGGAGTCATAGAAAATTTTGTTCTCTTTCCAATGGTACATGCGCGGCAAGGCTACACCAAGCCCACTTTCTGCTATAGCCTTTCAAAATGAGAACTAGGCAGATTTTGGAAATTCGATTTTTCAAAACTTCGTCTAATTGAACTTTGAAGGGCACTTTCGTAATTTTATCGACCTCTTTGATTACGGAAAAAATAGGAAAAAAATTCCCCAAGGCCTAATTAAAAAAATAACATCTAAGTATTTGAAATGAGTTCAATTCGGCTACGCGGTATAGTTTCGAGACCCATATTTCCTGTAAAAACGTCGTTAGCGCCCCGAAAGTCATACTTCCTGTAGAAAAATGTTTGTTCTTTCCAACAGTGTAAGCGCGGGAAGGCTGCGCCGAGCCCTGTTTCTGCTATGGAGTTTTATACCGAGAAATACTTGGATTTTGGAAGTTCGATTTTTCAAAACTTCGTCTAATTGAACTTTGAAGGGCACTTTCGTAGTTTTATCGACCCATCTGATTGCGAGAAAAATAATGAAAAAATTCCCTGAGGCCTAATTAAAAAAATAACGCATAAGTATTTCACATGAGTTCAATTCGGTGACGTGGTCTGATTTCGAGACCCATATTTCCGATAAAAATGTTGTTAGCCACTCAAAAATCATATTTCATATAAAAAAATGTTTGCTCTTTCCAATGGTATACGCGCGGAAAAACAGCGCTTAGTCGTCTTTCTTCTATGGAGTTTCAAATCGAGAATTACTTGGATTTTGAAAGTTCGATTTTTCAAAACTTCGTCTAATTAAACTTTGAAGGGCACTATCGTAGTTTCATCGACCTCTCTAATTATTTTTAAAGTTAATTCGAAAAATTCGATTTTTCTTAGAAATTGAAAAGAGAAAAATATTTTAAACTACTTTTTTCACCCCCGAGTTGGGGTGACATTCGCCCTCGGGGTGGAAGCGAGTATCGGCACTAAGTCACCCTCGTTATCTGTATCATTTTACATCTACTTCACAAATATCCTTCAGTGAATGGTATTAATAACAGAATAGTACACGACGTACCTACTAAGATAGTAATAAACCATACGTCATTATGACTTTACTTCGTGTTTAGAAAGTGGCAAAAGTGGCACATTTTTCCTTTTCTCTCACGTAAGGTGTAAAACGTTACCGAAACTTTTGTATTACTTTACTACTACGATTATTTACTATTTCTATTCGAGGCACGACGACAAATTGCACAAAAGGACCCCATCGACAAACTTCCGGTTTACCTGGTACGACAACAACAACAAAAAAGGAAAAAGAGAGAAAGAAATGAAGAATGTGACTTTTACGCCCACTGCCGGTCACTTTCGAGGCCAGGAGGGGTGTGGAAATTGTGGAAAAATTAGTTAAAATTATTTATAAATTTTCGCCTAATTAACTACATATAGCATCAATGGAAACCTTGTGGAAGTATGTTATTTAAGGAGTGCTACCGAAAGGAGGGGGGGAGGCACTCAACTGGTACGCAATATATTTTTTGAAAAATTTTTAGGGGCAATAGAGTACCAAAAACGTTTCGTTTCGATCCTGAAGATTCATGAACAAACTTGAAAGTACTTTTCAAAGCGCCTGTGAACATTAAACATTAACGAACAAAATTTTAAGCAAAACTGTCTCAAAACGAAGTCCAAAGAAAAACTCCGGCTTTCCTGCCCATAACGATTTTCTTAAAAAATTATTGAAGGGTCTCTGCCATGCGAAACTTCAATGAAATTCCGACTTCGAGTGCGTCTTTCGGTATTTGGAGATTTCCCGAAAGTGTCCCACAATGAAAGCTCCTCAGACACCTGTAAAGATGTAAAGGTACGCAGAGGCTCAGGTAAATGAGGAATTGACCAGACTGCCTGTCGCCCGTAAAGGGACCACCCGCGTTTTTAAACTCGTAGTAAAATCCGGTCCATTCATGAAAAATATTTCCAGAGGAGGAGAGAGAGGGAAAATACGGTCCTGCGCGCGCGAGCGAGAGGAACGAACCCAGGGCCGGATTCACTGAAAGAGCGAAGATTCTTGTGAAACAAAAAAATTCTTAAGACAGATTTTGTACTCGATGTTCCAAACAATATTTAAAAAAAGGCAGGAAAAATTTGTTTAAGGAGGTCAAATTGAATGGCGATAACTTATATCTGCTTTTTCCTCAAATTTAGACTAAATGCCCCTTGTTTAAGAGTTAACGAGGGGATATTTCGTTAAGAAAATTGATTGTATACAGAAGAGCTCCTTACAATTTTTCACTAAAAATGCATAGTTTTAACTTATCCCGTTCTCCAAAACGCACCCCTAAATTTAATTGCACTCCGCTGTTTTACCTCCTTTATAAACCAATTGTACATATTAAACACTAAAATTCCACTAAACGCCAGAGTTCCTTATTGTATGAAACAGTCAATAGCCTATAAGTACTAAAGACACTCATTATGCAACATAATAGTAATATGATGAACTCTACACTCCAATGAATTATCTCCAAAGTCCAAGTGGTTCTTGGAGAAAAGTTTCTGAATCATGAATTGTATCAGTTTCAACGTGGAAGAGACCCAAAGCAGGAGTAAAAGATTGTGGAGAGAAATTTTGAAGTTGACGTTCCAAAAAATTATCTCCAACGTATGAGCTGCGCCTGGAAAAGAATTTTTGAGACGTTGGATACAAAGTGTGTCACGATTTAGGGAAGAAGAACCAAAAAATAGCGTCGTGGGACGATTATGGAGGTAAATTTTGTACTCAACACTCCAAAACAGAATTTCAAAGGGTTAAGTTGTTTTTGGAAAAGAGTTTCTGATTCGTGGAAAGTGAATTGGTCACAAATCTAATGGGGAAAAGGCCAAAATTACCTCCAAATTTGGAGGGTTACCTCTAAACTCGAAGTGTTTTCTGGCGAGGAGTTTCTGGCGCGAGGATTACAAATTGTGTCATGAAAAACGGTCTAAAAATGAAAATACTGAATTATGGACTCTAATTTTATACCTAAATTCTCCAAAAAATCACCTCGAAATGTGAGGAAATTTCTGACACGTGACACGTTGTATATGTTTCAGTAGGAAAGAGATTCGAGGGTTGTGTAGACAAAATACGAACGTAACACTCCAAAGGAGTTTTAGTTGTACAAAAGTTCCAAATCCAAAGATTTGGATTATCTCCAAAGTCTAAGCTGTTTCTAGAGAAGAGTATGTACCTAACCAGTCAGCTAGCTGCTGGGCTAGGTGCAACTAGCTACCAGAGTTATTGCGAAGAAGTGATTCAGAATCAAAACGTTCGTGCAGACACTCTGGATTGGTTCAGCTAAGTGCTAAGCTTCATTCATAAGCTAATTCATTCGAATTTTTGGGGTGAAAGAATACATACTTTGTACAAACGTTTTGGTCCTGTAATGCATTAAACGACTGTCGAGTTCAAGTTATCACTGTTTCCGACTTCAGAGAGGAGCTAGTTTGCTATACAATGGACGAGTTAGTTTAGCTAGCTTAGAGGGAATCTTTGGATAGTGACCAGAAAGGTCGTCCAGACAAGTCCAGAAAGGACGATTCTTGGAACGTTCCGGTCCTGTGGTTCTCTTTCTTCCACCACTTGTAGCAGCGCTCTTCAGAGCCGAAGGGGTATAGAAGAAGAAAAAAGGTGAGATTTCTGACCACGACCACTCGCCCTTTTAAACCGGATAATGCCATTTAACGTGTATTATTCACCTTAAACGTTTCCCATTTCCGCTTCCTTCGAGCGTCGACTGACCGTAAAAATCGAAGGGGGAACAGGGGGATGCTGACCTCCGCGCAGGGATTAAAATTACTTGTGAGCAAATCGACTTACGGGTACTGGTACTCGTCGTCCAGGTGTATGTAATCCGGCGGTATGATGTGCCAAGTGGTGTTCTCGTACGGGGCGTAATCGGTGTATCCGTTGCCGGCCATTTTCGGTTTTCCTCGATCCGCCGCGCGTCTTTCCACACGAAACTCTCGCCTCTTTTCAGCGGAAAATCTCTCGCCGATGTTCGAACCAGAACAAGATCGGTCTGACGGGGAGCTATCAATACATCGCCAGGCTCTGCCAGGTGGACGACTCTTGTTCACATATTTATATAAAAATTGATAAGATAGGAAATTATTGACAAGTGCGGTAGGAGCGCGGTCGACGAGCGCTCGGGGATGGGGATAAATGCTCCAAACAATAATTAACAATTAACTGAGCTACAACTTTATCCTTACAATTACCAAAAGTTCCAATGAAGTGAACCCCTCACTTCTTACAAAATAAATTTGATAGTACTACCCAACCACATTTGGACCTATCACTTTCACTTACAGTCCAATAATGCTTCAAACAGTGACAATTAATTGTAGCAGTAACGTTCGCTTTAATGCTTACAGAACTCAAAATAAAACTACATCTTATATTTTTAGTCCAACACTAGATTTACTTGGGCCCTGAATGATTGTTAAAAAGATAGTTTGGATCCCTCGTAATTTTTTAAGTTTACTACAACTACCAACATATGTTGCTTTTCGCAACGTTTCGGTAAATGGAAAAATTTCCAGAAAATCGTGCGTGTTCCAAAAATCGTATCTATCACGCTTATTTTGATAACCGCTGATTAGCAGTTATTACATAACATAAATCAAAGTAATCACCTTCGAGATGGATTTCAAACTGGAATCGAAAGTAGAAATTTTAAAAAAGCAGGACTGACAAAGAATGTTCACACACATCTTTGCTCTTCTTCCTTTGGACAACTTTGAAGTAAGCATTTTATTAATTAAAGAACTAAGAGCAGCATAATTACATAATCGATTCTTTGACCCTATCACCCCTAACGAGTGATATGGATCCACTTCTTCTTCTTCCCAAACTTTTCCCTTTGGGATGTCAGCGATCGTCACAGCTATTCGAACTTTATCTGCAGCACATCTGAGCAGCTCAGTGGAGGTAACACAATCCCATTTGCTAACCAGAAAATTTTCTTCTACCTGGACCTCTCTTACCGTCTCCTGTGCCTCGTATGATATTGCCTCATGACGTGACCGAAGTACTCAAATGTTCGCCTTTTAATTGTGAGTAGAAGTTGTGGCTGGCACTTCATTCTGTTTAGTACTTCATATTCGTTATGTTAGTCCAAAGTGCACCTTCAGGATTTTTCTGTAAGCCCACATTTCGAAGGCCTTAATGGGTTCCTCCACTCCACGCAGGAGCAATGGGTGGATATAGCAGTACTATTGACTTCTCCAATTCAATAAAATTGCCATATCTTCTATTAAGATCGTGGATTTCTTGGCATTTATTGCTCATCCATTCCTCTTTAGCGCGCCTGATTTCATTTTTAATGGTTTGTGAAGATTTCTATATAATTCAGAATTTGGTATTTTAGCCCATCTTCGTTCCTTCATCAAGTTCAGGATATATTGTGTCATTTAAGATTTTCGGGTCTGTTGCTTGGTGTTCATTACGGATTTCTTGGTCTTAATGAGTGTATCCTTTATAAGAAGGTAGATTAAGTGAATTTACATTACCGTCGTACACTATTTTTACAATTTTTTTCCTGAAAACTGACTTGGAAACTTTAAAAAGTAGCACCCAATATTTCTTTAGGAAATTTTAAGATAACAACCGAACGTTTAGCAATTCAATTTACAGAAACACAAAAATTTTTGGTACTCTACATGAATTCTAATTGCTACCGAATTTTAAGGTAAATAAGTCGCATCAAATCCAAATTATAAATTAGGTACAAGGTTAAAAAATATCAAATCCCACCAATCATACCTTACGGCTTCGAAGGCCTCTCCACACCGAATTGTAGTGACGGTAATGCACCATTTTTACCAACGGTTCCTTGACTAAGCTCATGTAAGAGACACTAGTCACAGCGCCAGCCATTGGTCACCCATCCAAGCACCGTCCTTAGACATTTAGCTTGCTACGCTCCTCTAGAGCAACCCACCATTACCGCACCGAAGAAACTAAAAGAAAACATACAGATTCAATTTCTCAATGTTTTATCCAAACATTCTCTTTTATTAATAAACGAAATTAAACATCTTTAATAATACATTCAAACGCATGTTTCCTCTTAAAACCGAAATAAAAATAAAAAGTTATTCACAAACTAAAAAAAGTTTCTCTTCTTAACTCTAATAAATGCGCTTCATAACTATAATACAGCGTCAGTCGACCGATCACTTGGCGGTCGGCTTCTTCGGGCTGTGCTTGCACAGCTTACAGTCTTCAATCCCGGACGAGGAGTCCGACGAGGAAGCGGTGCTCGACGTGCTCGAGTCTGAATCCGAATCGGACCCCTCTGACGCCGACTCCTCTGAATCCTCGTTGGGGGCGTACCGGTGCACCTCGTTGTAACACATGGTGTTGATCGGCAGGTTGTTGATCTCCGTCGGGGTGAACTCCTAAGGGATAAAATTTTTCATTGGGAAAACATCAGAAAGCCAAGAAGAAGACGGAATGAGTTGAATTGAATTGAGTTGAATTGAAAAAGCATTGGAAATTTCTAATTTACCTCATAGAAATCTGTGAATTGTCCTGGCACCAACGAGACTGGATAATTCCCAACCTTAGGCTTGTCTATCTTCTTGACCTTACCCTTCGGGTAGTGTACGGTCAGGGTCTGCAGGTCCATACAAGCTCGCCGTTGATCCTTGCGCGCCTGAAATTATACACCTTCACCACCTCTACTAACAAAAATTTGATTCTCACCTTATTGAACGAGATGTTCCATTGCGAAGCGGACTGCATCGCCTGTTCCAAGATATCAGCTTTGTTCCTCTCCTGGCTAGCAGCCAGAGTCAGCGCCCTCTGTTTGTTAATCAGATCTTTGGCTTGCCTATCGCGTTGATGCTTGCAATACTCCTCGTACTTATCCTGGAAGTCTGAATACATTATATCCAGAATATCCACGCTGTTCACGGCCGTAAGCCCGAGATCGCACATGTGCTCCGAGGCCAAGCTGTTCTCCTTAATGAAATCCCTCTCCTGCATGTCCAACACCCTCCGCTTCAGGTTCGGATACTTCCTCTTGAACGACTTTATACCGAGGAACTGGGCCACCTGCTCTTGCAGCATGTACGGACCGTTGCCGCTCCAGAAGTACTCAGTCAGCTGATCGGCAGAGATCACGGCGCCCTCGGGCTCCTGCACCTCCAGACGGGGCGCCTTTATTGGCCTGGGGGTCGTCATTTTACCGCTCTCGGTCGTCGCTGTGCTCTGGACGGAACTCTGAGATTCTTCGATTGCGTCTGCGGTCTGCGTCACCATCTCAAAGAGGAAAAAGTAAGTACATAGTAAGGTGGTGATGTAATCGTCATTTGAGATAAAGAGTTTATTGCTTTTGTACATTTTATGGCTAATTTCAGTCTCATTCCTTACGGCCTCATTTCCTTCATTTCATTACTCAACATTTCTACCTGGTATTTATTTACAATATCAATCTCAGGTGTTTTCGACGTGTTGACAAGTTTAATGAACACCTACATGAATGTATTTCCAAAAGAAGTGAAATTCGAAGCCATCGGAAAGGAGAAAAGAGCAAAGAGACAACACCTTAAAAATCTTCTACATATGCTATAATTTTGAATTACGCACAGCCCTCCTCGACGAAAACTACCCTTACTTGTTTGGCGGGCGTCTGAGCGCGACTCCCGGTCTCCGCGCTCATCCTGGTCTCTTCGTCGACCATCACGATCTCGAAGGGCTCAGGGGTCCTGCAAGTCTCCTGACAGGGATTCGAAGTGTCCTTAGCTATTTCGACGTTCGTCGTTCTCGGTGAGGCGGCCGTCGGTAGGGCGATGCCTTCGGTGATCAACATAGCCTCTTCTTGGACGCCGGCAGACTCAACGGGTAAGGCTGGAAATCGAACATCGAGTCATAAATAGATTCGCACATAAGTAGAGGGCACTAACAGTAACACATATTCAACTTCTGCTGGTCCCTGAAAACGCTAATGTCAACATAATAAACTAACTATAGTTACGTTAGGTACTTTGCTCGTCCAGTTAAGTTCACCACTTAGTTAACTGAATAGAGAAAATTGAATCGAATGTCGAAATTGGTTTATAAATGATTTACTTGATCTATCAGTTAGAGTTGTTCATTAGTGCTTAATTAGTGCAAGTTAACTTAAGTGTAGATAAACCAATGATAAGATCGTTTTCCAGTCATATTGAACCCACAGTTAGACATCTAAGTGATGGTTATCCTCCTCGGGTGATCTTCCAGTGAAGTTAATTTATTAGTTAATCAATGGGGAAAACTATTAGGAAAATACTGAAATATGTTAATAAGTGTTTGTTTTATCATATGGTTAAATTTTTTCGTTAGTTAGTGTATAGGATGTAAATACTCCAAGTTTAGTTTGTAGCTTAGCTAAACCATGATTACGTTCATCATTGAAATGCATTAGTAGGACAGTAGTTACAGTTGGACGATGAAACAATGGTTAACTTTGCTTATATCAGCTTCCAGTTAATTAGTTAACTTGATGGCACAAACTTTTAATTGAATGCTGATGTTCGTTTAAAAAATGTTTGATCTTTCCGTTAAATTTGTCGGTTAATCAATGTATGACCCATGATTTCGTTACTTTTCCGGTTAAATTGATGTGTTATTTAGTCATTTCATTGTAGTCTGTTACAATTACAGTTCTGAGCTTTGTTTTATCAAGCTTTCACTTATAAATAAATCAAAAATCTTAGTTTATAAACCTGTCATTAAAGTATCGAGCTATTAGGTAGGCTTAGTAGGTCTAAGTAGGTAGTGGCTTCGCCACCTCTAAGCAACACCCACGGAACCGTTATTTCTACTTACGCAAATTATCTTCTACTTTCTCCTTCGGCAGCACGTTCTCCTGGACCGCCAAGCTACTCCTCCTGCTGCTCTCCCTCTGCTGCAGGGAGCTCCTCCTCCTGGAGAGCCCGCGCTTGGTGCCGCCGTCCTCCCTGCGGCCCCTCCTCTCCTTCTTGGCCTCGACGGGTTTAACGGGCGCCTCGACGGGCTCCTCGCCGGCCAAAGGCGGATCGTCGTCGATGACGATGGTTTCGATGATCCGCACGTCCCTCGGCTTCTCGATCGGCGCCTGCGGCGGCGCGACCTCGACCTGACTGAAGAAGGCCTCCTGGGCCCTCGACTGCTTCAGCTGCGCCTGGGCGGCCCTTTGCATCAGCTTCAGCTTCGCCTTGCTGACCTTCGGCTCCTACAAAGGAAAAGAAGTTAGTTTATTAAGAGCGTTAACACAAATATGATTTTAGGGACGAGGCAGCGTTGACCTGAAGTGAAATGTGTGATTGAATGCGAGTCCCTGGAAATACATTTTGTGTAAAACTCTTAATAATTGATCTAGTAGCAATCGGAAGTGGAGAGCTCAACGTACATGTTCGTTCCTACTTGCGTTCGAGAGTTTGCACGGGAAGCGTGAAATTACACTTCATGAACCTTGCACGAACGTTCACACTTTCCGACATGACTCAATTTCGATTTTCGTGCCCCTCGGAATTCCTTATCTTCGATGCGCGCGACCGGGCGTTAAGTAATTTTAACCGGCCGTTTAAGGCGCATTCTTACAAGAATTAATCACGAGTCGGGCTTCGGTTTTTAATCGCGGAGTGAATCATTATTACACTTCCTGACCCTTAAAGTTGCTTAAATGGTTGTTAAATCTCTGACAATTTCCTGTCAGATGCTGAAGTTTTCTGTCTTAATTTCAAAGTTTCCCGAGGGATTCGAACCTTTTCTACGATTGAAGGAAGAAGCGCGTTACTTCGACGCGTTACGTTACGTTAAATCCCCCGCCTGGTTACGCCAATGGCGCGGTAATAAATAAACATCGTGAAAGGTTTAAGAACAAAACGCTTTAATTGTAAATAAAATTGCTCCGAAGCGTGAACATCTACGTAATAAAAATATAAATAAAACCGCGATAAGATAGTCGGTCGCCAGGTATGTGCGATACTCGCACAGAATAATATTATTAGAACATTAGAATAAGTACGAACGATCCAGACGAATATCATTATCGGCGATCGACGTCCCTTACCGTGAATTTTCAAAGCGAATTCCCGCCTAACCCCCAATTCCCCTGCGGACCTCCCGACTCCCTACGTCGAACACGACTCGGCCTCCATTATTCGCACTCCGGGACGCCGTACGCGAACTGGAACTCGGTCGAAAATACATATGAAATTATGACACTGCAGGTGACGTCTATTTTTAGTATAGCGCGAGAGTTTCGTGTACAACGTACGTTAGAACGTATCCGTGTCTCTCCGGGAGAGATGGATTTACTCCAAAAAATAAAAGTGAGGAGGAAAAGACCGTTCCGAGCGCGTGGTTTCCGCTTAAACTTCGGAGGAAATCTGGAGGGGCGCCGGTGGAAATTTATCGGCTGCGTGGCAGGCGGCGGTACCACCTCGCTTCCATTGGGCTCGATCGATCGCGATGACTAAAGATAATTCACGAATTTCGACACGTGTGAATCGCCGTTTAAAAGCACAATTAGCTCTCTAAACAAAATTCATGAAACCAAAAACCGACTGATAATAAACCGGGCAAATGCGCCAGAGACGTGCTAGTTCTGTCAATAATGATACATAATCATGATTCGACACTGGGTTGTTTTTTTTCAAAAACCTATAAAACTCGATCCTTGTGCTCGAGTCTAACCAGCAGAAATGGTCCGATCCAATCAGTAATCCGCTAAAACAATCATCACTAGGGACTGGTAAATATGAAGCAAAGTATGTTTGCAGTAACGTTACTAAAGTAAATATTACATAAACTACCTTATTATAACGTAAGAGTTGTATCTGCTAGAAAAACATTGTAAAATATTTAGCACTTCTAAAATTAAATCTCCACCTTAATGGACCCTTATGCGCCTTGGGATCGTCCTTGACTGCGCGTTTTTCAAACAAAGTCTTAGAGACATCCATTACAAGAGGCGACGTGCTGTTTTCCTATAACTTTAAGGATGCAATCTGTGCATGATTCTCAAAAAGTTTGTCGCCTAAACTATACTGCATAGATATTTCCATATATACTGTGTGTATTTATCAATTCCATTTAGCTTCTGTTTTTCTTCTTCGGTAATATTTGTTCTATTATTTCATCAACACTTGGTAAATTACCGTTAATAACAAGAACTTTGAGTTTATGACAATGACTAGCTTTTCCCCCATTTGTTACCTCATGCGTTATTTAAGGCGTTATTGTTTTTTTGTGCTGGATCATTCATAGCTTTATTAATAAGCAAGATATTCGTTATTTGGGCACATTAACTTGTCGAATGCCGCAAACTATTACTTCATTCGATATTTGTAGTTTCAATCTTTTTTTCTAAAAATTCAACTCTTGATATTTAAATATTTTTCTTTATACAATGGGATGTCTTTGCCCATTTTACCTGGTTTCTGTACGGCAACGTATTGGCATGTTCCATTGTGGTTCCAACGTTGCATAACAACTCTAGCAGGATTCTTCCAGTTACCTTTCCAGGTCTAAGTGTACCACCACTCACCTGTAGATATTTCTTTAGTGATAAGTTCTGAGGTGCCATTGGACTTCATGAAATTTCTGAGCAATTTTCTGCCTTCTACTGTTTATTCACTTCTCTATCAGAGTTGTCGCTTAACTTGATTCCAATCTGGTCAGCTGTAGTGGTACTTGTAATTTTTTCACCGTCGAGAAGGTTTCAAGCTTTTTTGGAGTTGTACGCACCCTTGCCATCGATGTTGAAGCGCATCACCTAGCGATTTCAGTAATTATTTTCCTATTACTCGGTCCTTAAAGGTGTGATATTTTTCCAGTAAAGGCTCGGATTCTTCTGACCAACTAGGTGCGTAATTGTTTACATATCCTCTTGGGATACTCCTTAGAACTGCATTAAGGATGAGCGCCGAGGAGCGTTGTACATTTTTTACTTCTGCTGGGATACGCCGACCATTTCTGAGGATTTGTGCTAGTCAAATTTCTTAAAATTCCATCAAAGGGCTTCGAACGCCACCTCCATTGGCCAATGCTGTCAGATATGCCGATTGACCTATCAACGCTATCAACTAGTGAAGCAAAAGCATGGTTAAACAATCCGACTTTAAATATATAATAGTGCGAACCCACGTCAACTGCAATATACATATTATATTTATATACTTTCCCTAATTGTCCAAGTATAAGTTCTACTGTGTTTGTATCGTTTACGACTTTACTGTAATAGTTTGTAACTGTCCTGCTTGCTATGTGCCATAAGAAATAAATACTGTAAGATATATGGTTCGGTTAGTACATTATTCTATGATCGGAGACTAAATTTATGATTAAGACGGCTGTCATAGGAGAATTTTATAATTAAGGTTATATGGTTAATTAATAATGGATTAAGTACAGGATCGTCAAACTGAGAAATTCAATTACAGAAATTTTCCTACTAACCAAGGGTTTCAAACAAGATTGTTGTTTGTCGCCCACTCTATTTAGGATATATCTCCAAGAAGTATTGATGGAGTGGAGAACACAAGTGCCAGGTATGGGCATCGCATCAACAACGAATACATCACCACTCTTGTTCACCGATGATCAGGATGTCTCAGTTAATGACGAAGGAGACATAGATTTTGTGCTCAGAAAGCCTATTGATCACTACAAATAATTGGGATTCAACATGAATACAAAGAAAACGGAATATCCAGACATTGATATAAGCAAGGAACATAAGAACCTAAGCAACGCAGCCTCTCAAGAAGAGCCATTGAAGAAAGGCATATGTTATAAAGCACACCAATGGCGGTTCAATTCTCAGATAGTAACTTCCTTATTATGGTCAAGATCGGATCGAACGCCAAACTGACAATTTACCAATCAATAGCAGAGACAATTTTAACATACAGATCGAAATGCTGGCAGTTTGAGGCAATAGAAATGGACTATATGAGAAAGGCTTGTAGTCTCAATGTGCAGTAAAATTCAGAGAAAACTTCATACGAAACATGCGACTTTCATTAATGCATACGTCGCACTTCAAATTTTGCTAAATATGCACTAATTTACATATTGCATATTTTTCAGTCTCTAATAAATCACCTTTCCCTTGCATAATTCTTTCATATACTTACCTCGCCCAAACAATGTGGTTTTTATTAACATAGTGGTGTTCGAAAAACACGGGAAAAATATTTATGCGCTTTGCATTCGGCAACGATTAATCAAACAAATACGATTTCTCCACATAGAAGATTTTATTCTGCACTTATTACCATGTAGTAGAAAAATAGGAATTTTGACTATGATATAACATAAATTAATAAGTAAGTTCTATACATCTTTTAAAACTTAAAAAAGTAATATATGTATGTACTTATAGACAAGAAGAATGCATTCCATTTCTGTCTAACAGACAAAAGTAACGTTAAATGTTTCTATACACACATAGAACACTCTTCGATCAACATAAACAACGACTCCAATAGTGCAACAACGACTAACTTTTTTTTAATAACCCTTCTCTCTAATATAGATTAATATTGTAATTTCAATTGTTTCAGACTTCTTAGTAAAGCTTTGTTTTAATGTACATTATATACAGAGGAAAACGCTCCCTTATTTCGACGACTAAAAAAGAAAAGAAAAGACAATACGATTCAGCTCTCGCGGGTCACGGGATGAGATTCAGACTCACCTTTTCCGGCTTCATGGGGATCGTACGCGTGCCCATGCCCCTCGCGCTGCCTCGGCCCCTGCCCGGACCGCGGGGCTTCCTCGGTTTCAGTCCCAACGTGTCCAGGGCCGACTGGCTGCGGCAGCTGCGCTTCGGCCTGCCCGACTCCGTCGGAGGGGTCACGGGCACCGAAGGGACCGGGGCGACGACCGGCTGCTCTTTGAAATCCGGGCGGATCTCCAAAGGCACCTGATAACAAAATATGTATAATTTAGAAACACGCCACGACGGCAATATGCTGAAGGAAAAAGGGTGATCCTCCAACAGAAATAGTAAAATAAAACTAATATACCTTTCTAGGTCTTCCTCTCTTCTTTGGCGTCGGTAGAGGCGAACTGACCTCCGGAGTAGACTTGGAGCTTTCCATCGACGAGTCCATCATCAACGACGTGTTCCTGATGACCTCTTCGATGGTCATGCAACTAGTGTCTTGCGAATGCGAATCCTCAGTGATGACGACAGGCGAATTGACCTTCGGTTCGACTAACTTCAGGTCGTCCTCGTTCATTTGTTCCTTCAGGTCCCGTAGTTTTATTTTCTTCGTCTCTATGTGGGATTCGATAGGGGAGTCCTTGTGCTTCATCCCCGGCGATATAGGGTTGGATTTCAATTCGATCGTCACGTCCGGTACGGGTTCCTTGTGTCTCGACCTCGTCTCCATAGGAGATTCGGCGATTTCCTTGTGTTTAGATCTGGTGGCGATCGACGATTCGACGTCCACTTTCTGTCTTTTGTTCTTTTCAGTTATGGTCACCGAGTCTTCGTTCGGGCGTTTGGGGCATTCGTCCGGGTGGACAATGTGATGACCGCCGTCTTTCGATATTTTCAATGTGATCTTGGCGAGTTTCTCTTCCTTTTCGTCGTCTTGGCCGTGCTTGGGTTCTTTCGTCGGTAGGTTTCCTTTGTTGATTTTCAATACAATCCTTTCCTCATTCGCTGCCTCCAGTTCAGAAGGTTTGACGATGGGTTTTATGATGACCTTTGGGCTGGATCTTTCCTTTTCCATTTCGGTTTCTTCAGGTTTCTTTAGTGGTTTTATCGTAAGTTTCGTGGGCGTGGGAGATTCTTCCGGTTTGGGTATCGGTTTGATTGTGATTTTAGGAGTTTGGTCTGGCTCTTCGGGCTTGGCTTGTTTTTGACTCTTCATCACCTTCCTGGGACTGTGCGTGACTTCCTTCGGCAACTCCTCTTCGGGTTTAGGGATGGGTTTGATGTTCAGCTTGGGACTGTGTTTCCTCGTCGGCTCGTCGGATTTGCCGATTTTTATTTTCAGGGGGCTCACCTCTTTCTCTGGTTTCATGACTGGTTTGATGTGGAACCTCGGGCTGTTCGACCGTTGGGCGGAAGTGCTCGCCGCTTGCCTCGAGCTCCTCGTTGACATCTTTTGCGGGGTTTCCACTTGCACCTTGGACTTGATTTTGATTTTAGGCACCGGCTCCTCTTGCTCTTGTGGGAGCTCATTGCTCTCCGTCTCGCCCATTTTGATGGAGTGCATCTTGTCAGATTGCTTCGTTATGGTCATCTTGAGGCTACCTTTCGATAGTTCCGAATCGGAGTTGCTCGTCGTGCTGACTTCCTCTTCGGGCGCTTTGATTGGTTTAATAGTTATCTTTGGACTATACGGTTTTTCCTTATCTGGTACATCAACATTGATGCTCAGCTCTTCCAATTTGTTCTCGCAAGTTTTTTTATGCCTTTTGCTTCTTTCGTTTGGTTTAGTTTTACTTTCTTTCTCCTTAGCCTCGTTAATCAGGTCGACTTTCTGATGAGCTTCCTCGGTTAACAGCGTAGTTTCCAGGACTGGTTTCCTATGGTCAACGTTTTCCTTGGGGATCTGCACGTTTTCGGAAACTTTTAATAAAGCATCACTGACTTCAGATGACTGCAATGTTTCTACATGCAAATCTACTGTCCTCTCTACATTCTCAGATGTTTTAACAGACATTTCAGATTCTTCAACTGTATGTTCATCGAACTGTGAACATTTTTCGATTTGTTCACCGGTATCATTGGGAATCTCTTGCGTGTCATTGGCATATGCTGTTTCTTGGATATCCACTTGCTCCAATCCAGAAGCTTCCACATAATTTTTATTTTCATAGTCGGGCCCCGATTCGGTGATACTTTCCACAGCTTTGCTCAAAGCTTCCATCTCTATTCTTTCCTTTTCGGTTAGAGGGCTCTCTTCCTGTTTCTGGACCTCAATACCATGTAAACTAGCTACGGCTTGCATCGTTTCTAAGTTCTGCTGCACATCAATGTCATCAAGTTGCGTAGTCGTAACTACTTCATCAATGAGGTCCGTTTTAACATGAATTTGTTTTACACGAATATTTGGTCTTTCGGCACTTTCGTCGTCTGGCTCTAAGGCGAGAGTGGGAACTTCTTCATCATCACCAGATTCTTCGCTGAGATTCACTGCGCCTGGTTCCATATAACCTTTACATTCCAAGGGATCAACTGCTTGGGAATTGTCCTCGACTTCATTAACATCAGTAGTAATTTCTTCCATCTCGTCACCTTCCAATTCTTTACTTGTAAGAGTTTCAGCATCAAGAACTGGCACATCAGATTCTTCCTTTTTGTTTTCATCGACATTTACTTCTTCAATAACACTTTCCATTTTTATTTCCGATTCGTCTTGTTGTTCAACTTCATCGGGTCCAGTTTCCTTTTCATTCACTGATTGTGAGGTACTT